>OX246737.1:45918284-46540784 GCA_945910005.1 Isoperla grammatica | reverse complement strand
CCAGCTCCAAAAAGGCTTCTCAGGTACAACGAATATTTTATTTTTCTGTGTAAAAAGTATAAAGTGTGCAACATTAAGGGTATGTTTCTATGATGTGGAATAAATGTTTTAATATTTGTGAATAGAAAACTTGCAATGTTCACTTCTCAAATCATATTTTTTGAAAAATAATAGAATTTAGTTTAGTTTTTATTTTTTTTGTTAAAAAAGTATGAAGTGTGCAACATTGAGGGTGGGTTATTTAGATGCGCACTTTAGTTGTTTCTAATAAAGTATGTCAATCTTAGAATGTTCACTTCTCGTTTACGAGCAGGAGGACGAGCTCCAAAAACGCTTCTCAGGTACAAGGATTATTCATTATTTTTCTGTATAAAAAGTATGAAGTGTGCAATAATAAGGGTGCGTTTGTTAGATGCGGATTGTAGTTGTCTATAATAATGTATGTACAGCTTCCAATGTTCACTCCTTGTTTACGAGCAGGAGTACCAGCTCCAAAACCGCTTCTCATGTACAATGAACATATTATTTTTCTGTATTAAAAGTATGAAGTGTGCAACATTGAAGGTATGTTTACATGATGTAAAATAGTTTTTTTAATTTGTGTGAATCGAAAACTCGCAATGTTTACTTCTCAAATCATATTTATTTGAAAAATAATAGAATTTAGTTTAGTTTTTATTTTTTTGGTAAAAAAGTATGAAGTGTGCAACATTAAGGGTGGGTTGATAGGATGCGCAATTAAGTTGTCTGTAATAAAGGATGTCAATCTTAGAATGTTCACTTCTCGTTTACGAGCAGGATTACGAGCTCCAAAAACGCTTCTCAGGTACATCGAATACTTTATTTTTCTGTATAAAAAGTATGAAGTGTGCAACATTACAGGTATGTTTTTATGATGTGTTATAGTAGTTTTAATATTTGTGAATAGAAAACTTGCAATGTTCACTTCTCAAATCATATTTATTTGAAAAATAATAGAATTTAGTTTAGTTTTTATTTTTTTGTTAAAAAAGTATGAAGTGTGCAACATTGAGGGTGGGTTATTTAGATGCGCACTTTAGTTGTTTCTAATAAAGTATGTCAATCTTAGAATGTTCACTTCTCGTTTACGAGCAGGAGGACGAGCTCCAAAAACGCTTCTCAGGAACAAGGATTATTCATTATTTTTCTGTATAAAAAGTATGAAGTGTGCAACAATAAGGGAGCGTTTATTAGATGTGGATTGTTATTGTCTATAATATTGAATGTACATCTTTCAATGTTCACCTCCTTGTTTACGAGCAGGAGTACCAGCTCCAAAAACGCTTCTCAGGTACAATGAACATATTATTTTTCTGTATAAAAAGTATGAAGTGTGCAACATTAAGGGTATGTTTCTATGATGTGATATAGTTGTATTAATATGTGTGAATAGAAAACTTGCAATGTTCACTTCTCAAATCATATTTCTTTAAAAAATAATAGAATTTAGTTTAGTTTTTATTTTTTTTGTTAAAAAAGTATGAAGTGTGCAACATTGAAGGTGGGTTATTTAGATGCGCACTTTAGTTGTTTCTAATAAGGTATGTCAATCTTAGAATGTTCACTTCTCGTTTACGAGCAGGAGGACGAGCTCCAAAAACGCTTCTCAGGTACAACAAATACATTATTTTTCTGTATAAAAAGTATGAAGTGTGCAATAATAAGGGTGCGTTTGTAAGATGCGGATTGTAGTTGTTTATAATAATGTATGTACAGCTTCCAATGTTCACTCCTTGTTTACGAGCAGGAGTACCAGCTCCAAAAACGCTTCTCATGTACAATGAACATATTATTTTTCTGTATTAAAAGTATGAAGTGTGCAACATTGAAGGTATGTTTCCATGATGTAAAATAGTTGTTTTAATATGTGTGAATCGAAAACTCGCAATGTTTAGTTCTCAAATCATATTTATTTGAAAAATAATAGAATTTAGTTTAGTTTTTATTTTTTTGGTAAAAAAGTATGAAGTGTGCAACATTAAGGGTGGGTTGTTAGGATGCGCAATTAAGTTGTCTGTAATAAAGGATGTCAATCTTAGAATGTTCACTTCTCGTTTACGAGCAGGATTACGAGCTCCAAAAACGCTTCTCAGGTACATCGAATACTTTATTTTTCTGTATAAAAAGTATGAAGTGTGCAACATTACAGGTATGTTTTTATGATGTGTTATAGTAGTTGTAATATTTGTAAATAGAAAACTTGCAATGTTTACTTCTCAAATCATATTTATTTGAAAAATAATAGAATTTAGTTTAGTTTTTATTTTTTTGTTAAAAAAGTATGAAGTGTGCAACATTGAGGGTGGGTTATTTAGATGCGCACTTTAGTTGTTTCTAATAAAATATGTCAATCTTAGAATGTCCACTTCTCGTTTACGAGCAGGAGGACGAGCTCCAAAAACGCTTCTCAGGTACAAGGATTATTCATTATTTTTCTGTATAAAAAGTATGAAGTTTACAACAATAAAGGGGCGTTTTTTAGATGTGGATTGTTATTGTCTATAATATTGAATGTACATCTTTCAATGTTCACTCCTTGTTTACGAGCAGGAGTACCAGATCCAAAAACGCTTCTCAGGTACAATGAACATATTATTTTTCTGTATAAAAAGTATGAAGTGTGCAACACTAAGGGTATGTTTCTATGATGTGGAATAGTTGTATTAATATGTGTGAATAGAAAACTTGCAATGTTCACTTCTCAAATCATATTTTTTTGAAAAATAATAGAATTTAGTTTATTTTTTATTTTTTTTGTTAAAAAAGTATGAAGTGTGCAACATTGAGGGTGGGCTATTTAGATGCGCACTTTAGTTGTTTCTAATAAAGTATGTCAATCTTAGAATGTTCACTTCTCGTTTACGAGCAGGAGGACGAGCTCCAAAAACGCTTCTCAGGTACAAGGAATACATATTTTTCTGTATAAAAAGTATGAAGTGTGCAACAATGAGGGTGCGTTTTTAAGATGCGGATTGTAGTTGTCTATAATAATGTATGTACAGCTTCCAATGTTCACTCCTTGTTTACGAGCAGGAGTACCAGCTCCAAAAACGCTTCTCATGTACAATGAACATATTATTTTTCTGTATAAAAAGTATGAAGTGTGCAACAACGAAGGTACGTTTTTAAGATGCGGATTTTTGTTGTTAATAATAATGTATGTACATCTTTCGATGTTCACTCCTCGTTTACGAGCAGGAGTACCAGCTCCAAAAACGCTTCTCAGGTTGTCGAATACTTTATTTTTCTGCATAAAAAGTATGAAGTGTGCAACATTACAGGTATGCTTTTATGATGTGGAATAGTTGTAATAATATGTGTTAATAGAAAACTTGCAATGTTCACTTCTCAAATCATATTTCTTTAAAAAATAATAGAATTTAGTTTAGTTTTTATTTTTTTTTGTTAAAAAAGTATGAAGTGTGCAACATTGAGGGTGGGTTATTTAGATGCGCACTTTAGTTGTTTCTAATAAGGTATGTCAATCTTAGAATGTTCACTTCGCGTTTACGAGCAGGAGGACGAGCTCCAAAAACGCTTCTCAGGTACATCGAATACATTATTTTTCTGTATAAAAAGTATGAAGTGTGCAATAATGAGGGTGCGTTTTTTAGAGGCGGATTGTAGTTGTCTATAATAATGTATGTACAGCTTCCAATGTTCACTTCTTGTTTACGAGCAGGAGTACCAGCTCCAAAAACGCTTCTCATGTACAATGAACATATTATTTTTCTGTATTAAAAGTATGAAGTGTGCAACATTAAGGGTATGTTTCTATGATGTGGAATAGTTGTTTTAATATGTGTGAATAGAAAACTTGCAATGTTCACTTCTCAAATCATATTTATTTGAAAAATAATAGAATTTAGTTTAGTTTTTATTTTTTTGTTAAAAAAGTATGAAGTGTGCAATATTGAGGGTGGGTTATTTAGATGCACACTTTAGTTTTCTCTAATAAGGTATGTAAATCTTAGAATGTTCACTTCTCGTTTACGAGCAGGATTACGAGCTCCAAAAACGCTTCTCAGGTACAAGGAATATACATTATTTTTCTGTATAAAAAGTATGAAGTGTGCAACAATGAGGGTGCGTTTTTAAGATGCGGATTTTAGTTTTCTATGATAATGTATGTACATATTTCAATGTTTACTTCTTGTTTATGAGCAGGAGTACCAGCTCCAAAAACGCCTCTCAGGTACAACGAAAACATTATTTGTCTGTATAAAAAGTATGAAGTGTGCAACATTCATGGTATGTTGGTATGATGTGGGACATTTGTTTTAATATTTGTGAAAAGAAAACTTGCAATGTTTACGTCTCCAATTATATTTATGTGGAAATTTATGGAATTTTGTTGTGTTCATATTTGTCTGTATATAAAGTATGAAGTGTGCAACAATGAGGGTGGGTTATTTAGAGCCGCAATTTTGTTGGCTATAATGATGTATTTAAATTTCAGAGTGTGCACCTCTTGTTTACGAGCGGGAGTACTAGCTCCAAAAACGCTTCTCAGGTACAACGAATACATATTTTTCTGTATAAAAAGTATGAAGTGTGCAACAATGAGGGTGCGTTTTTAAGATGCGGATTGTAGTTGTCTATAATAATGTATGTACAGCTTCCAATGTTCACTCCTTGTTTACGAGCAGGAGTACCAGCTCCAAAAACGCTTCTCATGTACAATGAACATATTATTTTTCTGTATAAAAAGTATGAAGTGTGCAACAACGAAGGTACGTTTTTAAGATGCGGATTTTTGTTGTTAATAATAATGTATGTACATCTTTCGATGTTCACTCCTCGTTTACGAGCAGGAGTACCAGCTCCAAAAACGCTTCTCAGGTTGTCGAATACTTTATTTTTCTGCATAAAAAGTATGAAGTGTGCAACATTACAGGTATGCTTTTATGATGTGGAATAGTTGTAATAATATGTGTTAATAGAAAACTTGCAATGTTCACTTCTCAAATCATATTTCTTTAAAAAATAATAGAATTTAGTTTAGTTTTTATTTTTTTTTGTTAAAAAAGTATGAAGTGTGCAACATTGAGGGTGGGTTATTTAGATGCGCACTTTAGTTGTTTCTAATAAGGTATGTCAATCTTAGAATGTTCACTTCGCGTTTACGAGCAGGAGGACGAGCTCCAAAAACGCTTCTCAGGTACATCGAATACATTATTTTTCTGTATAAAAAGTATGAAGTGTGCAATAATGAGGGTGCGTTTTTTAGAGGCGGATTGTAGTTGTCTATAATAATGTATGTACAGCTTCCAATGTTCACTTCTTGTTTACGAGCAGGAGTACCAGCTCCAAAAACGCTTCTCATGTACAATGAACATATTATTTTTCTGTATTAAAAGTATGAAGTGTGCAACATTAAGGGTATGTTTCTATGATGTGGAATAGTTGTTTTAATATGTGTGAATAGAAAACTTGCAATGTTCACTTCTCAAATCATATTTATTTGAAAAATAATAGAATTTAGTTTAGTTTTTATTTTTTTGTTAAAAAAGTATGAAGTGTGCAATATTGAGGGTGGGTTATTTAGATGCACACTTTAGTTTTCTCTAATAAGGTATGTAAATCTTAGAATGTTCACTTCTCGTTTACGAGCAGGATTACGAGCTCCAAAAACGCTTCTCAGGTACAAGGAATATACATTATTTTTCTGTATAAAAAGTATGAAGTGTGCAACAATGAGGGTGCGTTTTTAAGATGCGGATTTTAGTTTTCTATGATAATGTATGTACATATTTCAATGTTTACTTCTTGTTTATGAGCAGGAGTACCAGCTCCAAAAACGCCTCTCAGGTACAACGAAAACATTATTTGTCTGTATAAAAAGTATGAAGTGTGCAACATTCATGGTATGTTGGTATGATGTGGGACATTTGTTTTAATATTTGTGAAAAGAAAACTTGCAATGTTTACGTCTCCAATTATATTTATGTGGAAATTTATGGAATTTTGTTGTGTTCATATTTGTCTGTATATAAAGTATGAAGTGTGCAACAATGAGGGTGGGTTATTTAGAGCCGCAATTTTGTTGGCTATAATGATGTATTTAAATTTCAGAGTGTGCACCTCTTGTTTACGAGCGGGAGTACTAGCTCCAAAAACGCTTCTCAGGTACAACGAATACATATTTTTCTGTATAAAAAGTATGAAGTGTGCAACAATGAGGGTGCGTTTTTAAGATGCGGATTGTAGTTGTCTATAATAATGTATGTACAGCTTCCAATGTTCACTCCTTGTTTACGAGCAGGAGTACCAGCTCCAAAAACGCTTCTCATGTACAATGAACATATTATTTTTCTGTATAAAAAGTATGAAGTGTGCAACAACGAAGGTACGTTTTTAAGATGCGGATTTTTGTTGTTAATAATAATGTATGTACATCTTTCGATGTTCACTCCTCGTTTACGAGCAGGAGTACCAGCTCCAAAAACGCTTCTCAGGTTGTCGAATACTTTATTTTTCTGCATAAAAAGTATGAAGTGTGCAACATTACAGGTATGCTTTTATGATGTGGAATAGTTGTAATAATATGTGTTAATAGAAAACTTGCAATGTTCACTTCTCAAATCATATTTCTTTAAAAAATAATAGAATTTAGTTTAGTTTTTATTTTTTTTTGTTAAAAAAGTATGAAGTGTGCAACATTGAGGGTGGGTTATTTAGATGCGCACTTTAGTTGTTTCTAATAAGGTATGTCAATCTTAGAATGTTCACTTCGCGTTTACGAGCAGGAGGACGAGCTCCAAAAACGCTTCTCAGGTACATCGAATACATTATTTTTCTGTATAAAAAGTATGAAGTGTGCAATAATGAGGGTGCGTTTTTTAGAGGCGGATTGTAGTTGTCTATAATAATGTATGTACAGCTTCCAATGTTCACTTCTTGTTTACGAGCAGGAGTACCAGCTCCAAAAACGCTTCTCATGTACAATGAACATATTATTTTTCTGTATTAAAAGTATGAAGTGTGCAACAATGAGGGTGCGTTTTTAAGATGCGGATTTTAGTTTTCTATGATAATGTATGTACATATTTCAATGTTTACTTCTTGTTTATGAGCAGGAGTACCAGCTCCAAAAACGCCTCTCAGGTACAACGAAAACATTATTTGTCTGTATAAAAAGTATGAAGTGTGCAACATTCATGGTATGTTGGTATGATGTGGGACATTTGTTTTAATATTTGTGAAAAGAAAACTTGCAATGTTTACGTCTCCAATTATATTTATGTGGAAATTTATGGAATTTTGTTGTGTTCATATTTGTCTGTATATAAAGTATGAAGTGTGCAACAATGAGGGTGGGTTATTTAGAGCCGCAATTTTGTTGGCTATAATGATGTATTTAAATTTCAGAGTGTGCACCTCTTGTTTACGAGCGGGAGTACTAGCTCCAAAAACGCTTCTCAGGTACAACGAATACATTTTTTTTCTGTATGAGAAGTATGAAGTTTGCCGTTTTAGGACTTGATCTCTTTGGCTCGCATTGATAAGGTTGTGATGTTTGATTCAAAATTTGTATTGGTTGCCTCAAAATCAAAGGTTATGTGGAAATTGTTTTTTGGGGGTAATGTTATAATGCATCATTTTGTGGCTAGTTTCGTATGACGCTCAATGTCTATCGTAATAGTGGTTCATACATAATTTGTAAGGTTTACGTTTGGTTGTTGAGCATTATTGGTATAGCTACTTATTTGATTGGTTTCCGCGGGTTCTCGGAAATACTGGTAGTTGAGGAGACTCATGATAGGTGGCAGCACATCTGCTGTTCGTTTGGTTTTGGGAGCTGGAAATACTTGGAGCTAAAAGCACGCACGCCAAAATGACCAACCAATTACCAACTAATAACTGATCTAACTTGACCGTACAAACGGTACAAACAATGTACGTACAAGTAAATTGCAACGAATTGGTGCAAAGAAAACAAAACATAAAATAAAAATTGTTTCTGTTATAGAAGACACAACGATGAAATAAAATATTATCTGCAGTTGATACATAAATGTGAAATTTTCATGGAAATTTTTAATTGTGTGCATAGCATGGCAAGACTGACGATCACCGCCATCCTTATTCATGTCAGCAAGTTCTTACAATGGCGCGTAATTCAAGTTGGTAGAATAAAAGCTCCTTTCTGGACTTTGTCTCAGTCATACATGGTTTGATGTGTTCTGTATCCAAAACAATATTTAAAAAGCATATTATTCCAAACAATTCTTTACTAAGTGTCTATGCATATTCTAAAAAAAAAAGGACCTCCTTTTCCCATGGCCTCCTATGGCAGAAATGCAGAAAAGAGCGACAAGGAGGGTACTGGTACAGACAAAGGGTTCTAGCACAGATAACAAATCGTGTGGTACTAGGGTTGGAATTCATAGTCGGCCCCTACACCAAGGGGCACCCATTGTTACCAAGGTAACAGCTGTTGTTTCCATGTTATTTCCCATAAACAAAACAAATCCATAGCAACAATGGGTGCCCCTAGGTGTAGGGGTCGACGAAGGTTTACTAAAATCAAGATATAACGATTTCAAAACGGGGGAGCCAATTTAATGTTTTTTCAAACTTATTTTGCTTATTTAAATCAGGACACTAAATTAGGAGCTATTTTTGCACCACTAGAATCCCGGATCCTGGTTTTTTCTCCACTTTTATTTAGGATCTGCAAACGATTAGAAACTCATGAAAATTATGCGTGTGACCAAGTGACTACCATTAACTTATCTCCCCCCCTTTGCTCATAGTAACCCATTATATGCCTCATAATTGTGACTATTCTTGCACCTTTTGTCACCACAAACATATTGTTGCACCCCTTTAGTTCGGAAGACAATGATTTCAAAACGGGGGAGATTGAAAATCATTTTGTAAAAGTGAAACCACAGATAACGGATTGTCGTGGTGAAACCAGGCGCAAAATTAGCATCTAAGTTTGCACCAATGGAAACCAATGAAAAGGTCACAAGCGTATAGGCCTAATGTTTGTGACTTTCAAATCGATGTAGCTCCCAAACCAAAGTAGTGCAAAAATCAGGATCAGGGATTCTATTGGTGCAAAAAATAGCTCTGGTTTAGCGCCCTGTGTTCAATTTTCAAAATAAATTTGAAAAAATCATTTGCTTAGCTCCCCTGTTTTGAAATCGATCTTCGGAACTAAAGGGTTGCAAAAATTGAGGTTTTTGTGGTGCAAAATGTATTTAAAGTAGTGCATAACAACGAGTAAGGTTTTGAGCTCCAATTCCAAAGTTGGGGAGCTACCATTAACTTGGCTCAACCGATTTGAAATGGGAATAGTTCCCAAAACGAAGAGGTGAAAAAAGGGTGAAAAATTGCCGAAAAAAATAAGCGCTAGTTTAGGTTGGAGTGTGACCATGTGGTAGAGCCAAATCAATGCACCATACCACAGTGACAAAACATTTCACAATGTATTCCTGAGAGAGCTGCAAGAGTAATAATGTGCTGTAACTGTAAGTGTAAAGCAGTACAAAATTAATTAGTTATTAACATTTGATCTTATTCATCAACGAAATACATCGTCAGTTCTACCTTGTGTTGTGCAGTCTGTATCAGTGCGGTCTCTGTACATTGCTACCTATACCTACCAACCAACAACCTGAATAGTGAATCTGACCTAGCCTGATCAGAAGGTGTGGCATTTTGCGTAAACAAAATAGAAGGTCGCATTCTATATGTATGTAAAAAATAGAATCAGCAATGTTGCCTACACTTCATTAGTAAAGTTGAGAGGTGTGTAATCTTATAGCCAATGGAAACCTCTGACTGGTGTCTGCCCATCGTGATGAACCAATCAGAACTCAGCCAGATTTGCGGAGAAAGATAGAAAAGTGCCGAAAGTTGAGTATGGAGCAGTAAAGACGTGTGTGTAGAAGAGGTGTACACTTGTTGTGTCAGTAAGCAACATGACGCCGGGATCTAGACGTGGTTGGGACGTGTCCGCGTCAAAGATCGCTCGCAACACACACAACCCCATTAGGTCCATAGTCGAGAACTTGAGGCTAGAACCGAACCCCAGCAAACCCATGATAGCACTATCAATCGGTGAGTCTTTCACCCGCATGCTGTACACACAACCACTAAGTGCAACTAACTGAATATAAGTATTTTAAAATAACTTTTAGGGGATAAATTAATTGCTTATTGTGTGAAGAAGATTACTTATCATATTAGGTATGCAACGAGTTGCTACATAAACACAATTTTGTTTCTATATTTCGAGCATATTGAACCAGTACACAAATATTGTAACTTTTGTTCCGCAAAGCGTTCCATTGAAAACTGTGAATCATTTTTTGCAGTTGAACTTTAAAAAATAAGTCATTATATCCCCCCACCCCCCTCCCGCTTGGCTTTGTCCATTGTGCATTGATACGTTCGTAAATTTGGTTTGAAATGCACATAAAATGACTGTAAAATCCATAAAACAGTTGTGTCTGTAATTTTCAAGCAATTTAAAACAACGAGTGATCTATGATTTATATAATTTCAGACACACTGGTACTTATTTGTTATCACAAGTGCTACAAAAATGATTTTGTACATTTCATCCGAATCATTGTTATCTAAATACGTAAAAATAATTTGTTTTTATTTATAAACTCTTTGAATGGGAAAGAAAGGTTATATGTAAAATACGTGCCAATATATTTATATTTATATTACAATATATTATTCATTATTTGCTTTCTTTCTTTCTTTCTTTCTTTCTTTCTTTCTTTCTTTCTTTCTTTCTTTCTTTCTTTCTTTCTTTCTTTCTTTCCTTCTTTCTTTATTTTTTTATTTTTTTTTATTTCGTAAGTTTTAGATTTACTTATTTATTTATTTTGATTATGATAGCAATAAAAATAGCAGCTAGATACTCTTTTGGTTTATAGCAAATAAAACAATATATCAAAACAATTACGTTTTGTCCAATTCGGTTGATACTTGGATTTAATAGAACGCTAACCATTAATGACCGATTGGGAATTGGGATCGCAATCTATTTTCCCATTAACAATAATTATGACAATTACGATTTAGTTGTGAATATTGCACCATAAGAGCCATGTAAAAACAGGATTTCATTGTGAGTGGCTTTTCCGGGTGGTTGGATACTTGCTGTGTTGATGCTTTAGAGAAGGGATCTGGGTTGGAGCCCCAGCCGCCGAAGGCGGTAAAGAAATACTGTGAAATTCTATTCACAAGTGCCCGGAAAATGATTTGAAAGTATTTTTGTGGGTAAATGTTAATAATAAACTAAAACCAATTTGAAGTTGATGGGGGGGATAACAGGTATTACCCCTACGTATTAGTGCCGTTATGCTGTAGGCACCTTTGGTCGGACAATCATGGGGGGGGCGTTCGCTCCATCGCCCCCCCCCCCTTATCCTCTAGCGCGTGAATCCCTAACATCATCCATTATCGTTGTCATTAGGACAGGTCAGGAATATAAAAACTGTTTTTACTTATTTATTTTAGTTTTTATCTACATATTATTTTACTCACGGAAAGGGGTAAGGCTTAAATCGGTCTAAATTTGTTGAGTTTTGCGATATGGTACAAGCATCATCAACCAAACCCTACATAACATAGTCCCAAATTATTTAAAGAGTAATTCTAAGCAATGCTTGCTAAGACAACATAATTCAAGGTTTTATAACGATGAAAACTCGAAGTAATCCTTTATGCAGTCAACATGCCAATGTTGAGGCGTTACATCTAGTATGAAGAGACGTGTTCGATTATAGTGTTCTCTTTGAACCTGGTAACATGTTTGTTGATTTGGACACAGGCATATTTTATTGAGGAAGGGGGGGGGGGGGGGGGGTATGAGTTTCATAGCTGACGGATGTACAATTCCTTGAATGCAACCTAATCTTGCATGCACAGTATTACGATATAACTCCAAAATGGTCGCAATATCGGTCTTCACCGCTTATCACAAAAGCAACGGTTTACATATTAATATTGAGGAAAGGGGAGGGGAAGGGTGGTATGAGTTTTATAGCTGACGAATGTACAATTCCTTGAATGCAACCTAATCTGGCATGCACAGTATTACATAAGGATAAAGCTCCAAAATGGTCGCAATATCGGTCTTCACCGCTTATCACAAAAGCAACGGTACATCTGCGGGTCTCCACCACACAAGGCGATGGCTGAGGCCGACGGCTGCTTCATTTTGAAGCCATTTGTACCGTTGGTTGAATGGACTGGACAGCTCGAAACTCTGTTTACTTTATCAAGTTGTCGCCAAGATCTCGGACGGAGGAACCTGCAAGTCTGGTTCCTCTAAATCCCCTAGCGGTTGCTCGTCGAACCAGGTTACACCGTCTAATCGAATCGGACGTAATGGCGTAGTATGAGATCCTTAAGCCTGTATTACACGGTCAAACTTTTTCATCCAACTCCTTGAATTCAAGAACAAAAGCGCATCAAAAACAGTCAGTATGTAGTCAAATACAACAATAGGAATTATTTATTGATGCGCTTTTGTCCTTGAATTCAAGGAGTTGGATGAAAAAGTTTGACCGTGTAATACAGGCTTTACAAGCTACAGTCTTTGCTTACAAATTTGTGTTTGTGACGTGAGGTACAGTGACGTATCCCAGGGAGGGGAGATTACGGGGTTCAAACCCCCCCTCCCCATGCAAACAAAAATGCACTGGGAGAAGCAGGAAAAGGAGGAGAGAGGAGGAAAATTTATTTTTGTATTTAATTGATATTAACTATCTAAAAATAATATCAACAGCAGTGTGTAATTTTATTTTAATTCTTACATTCTCTTGAACCTACTTTATGACATTGTCTGATTCTGAAACGTATGTATAGGTGAACATCATAACTCATATAAAGAAAAAACATTCGCGAACCAGCGACCTCCCGCATTAGAGTCTCGTGTAACGTGTGAGCTGCCTCAATCGATTCAGTTAAAAGTTATAGTTACATTTTTGTTAATCATCAAATCTTATATTTAATGGCTATACTGTTCACCTTATAAAACAGATTATGATGAGTATTATTTGTGTGCGGGTTTTAAAATATATTATAACATGCAACCATCTTGTTGAGAAAGTACATAAAAAAAAAAAAAAAGCCAACTCTTGCCCGGGCACTGTTTAAAAGTATGTATTTTATACTGATTGATCACAAAAATTACCGCTTTTGAAATTAAAGAATTAAATTTAATTGAATTAAAGTTTTAAGAAGCAATGCAATATAATTTAATTATTTTTTAACAGTCTCCCCCAAACTCACAATGCATAATTTAAGCACCGTTCGCAAATAATATTATTGTGATTATAAATGTAATTGCCAGTTACTCGTTGTAATACGATTTTCATTGGAAAGATCTGTTTGTTTCAGTGTTTGGTCCTGTGGGCCGCTGAGCGACTATAAGGTTAGCAAATATGACTATCCTAGTATTATTACGTATTCAATTAGCTACAGTTTTCAATGATTTTAGTTCGAAATTAATTTAGAACTTGACAATATTGCAAGTAAGGTCGATGTTGCCATGGACGTAAGATTCGTACAACGTATTACATATGAGCCCATGGGAATAAAAGTGGGCTAAGTCCCTTTTAAGTATTTTCCAACTTAGCAACTTCAACGTCCTCTGTGACCACTAGTTTTAAAATTTGTAATTTTGGAGATGGCCCACTTTTATCCCTAATGTGCAAGAATGGAAGTGGGCCAAGTCCAAAATTACAAATTTTCAAACTAGTGGTCAGAAGACGCTGAAGTTGATAGGTTGGAAAATATTCAAAAGAGACTTGCTCCAGTTTTATTCTCAAGGGTTCGTAATTCGTATTATCTATTCATTTTTCATACCGCTTTTGAGTAAGGATGTCTAAGTATTGATTTAAAAAATAAAATGAAATTAAGCAAATCTGAATGTTACCAGTGGCGATAACAATCAAATCAAATATTCGATCTAAACATTAGCCGCCCTTGGAAGCTTGGACAATCTTAGCCTACATCTAAAAAATACACTGAAAAATATATATGTATATTGATCAATCCATTTGCTATCTTTTTATTGGGTAGTCCCATTTTAGATCTTTCAATGTTCCTACAAGTGTCTTCGAATACAAGGACAAAAAAGCCTCAAAACAAGCGTATATGATGAACTACAACAATGCTCGACTTTCTTTGATTCGTTTTTGTTCGAACGGAACATTGCCGTTTATATTTTATAGTTGGTGTTATTTGTGAAGTACGCTATAGGAGAGGCTCGGGGGCAATAAAAGTAAAATGAGAGAACTGAGTGAGGTAGAAACAAACAAACAAGGGTTCGAGTGACGTGGGTGGGGCAGACAGGGTCGTGACGTCGGCACTAAAGTGATCCTACCTACCCCTAGTGTCTGATAGAGTATGAATGTGTGGATCTCTTGGCGATGTATTTGCATGGACGCTCAGTGTAAATTGAAAAGAGAAAAATCCATTTTTTGCAAAAGCTGTTACGTAGTTTATGCATTAGAAAACCGGCTCGCCAAGATTTGCTGGCCTAGCAACAACGACGCCATATTTCTGTGACGCACGTTAGATTGGGTTGGAGCTATCTACGTTTCACTTCCATGCAAGACTCAATTAACTAACTTGAATTTTCACAATTAATCTACCGTTATTCACAGAAGTTTCGGCTTATTTTGCAGACAAAAACTTACTACCGTAACGAGATTTTAAGATAGATATATATACTACCGCAAGGTCCGTCAATCCCCTAGCAAAGGTTCAGTTCAACTACGTTGGACGAGCCTTCGCCAGGGGATTTTCGGGCCTTGAGTCTACCTCTACGAGAGTCTTATAAACGAGTTAGAGAGTTAGTGGTGGGAAATTGAGTGACTGTGAATTGCTTGATGATATTCTGCAGTAAACCAAAGATTACGGTCAGTAATCTTTGAGTATAAACCTTGCCTCA
Source organism: Isoperla grammatica (assembly GCA_945910005.1). Taxonomy (NCBI): domain Eukaryota; kingdom Metazoa; phylum Arthropoda; class Insecta; order Plecoptera; family Perlodidae; genus Isoperla; species Isoperla grammatica. The sequence continues at coordinate 46,525,825 of OX246737.1, read as the reverse complement.
GTAACCCGAACAATGAAAGGGATTTTCAGCACAACAATAGGTCCTATTGCTAAATAATTTATACGATTCACTACAATGGTTGCGGCCTTTAAATTACGCATATGCTCTTATGCCCAAATGAAACATATTGAACAATACAGGTCTGATAACCGCAAAGATATGCATCAATCACGTTATCCCTTTCAATGTATGTATGCACCCAAAAAGTACATGTAGATCTTAAAAACAAAATTAAACTATTCAGGTTTAGGATAACCTTTCCTACGCGAAAATCGTTTCAACGTTCTTCACACGCGTACATTAGTTTAGTTTGGTTCATATATCTCTCGTCCAGTGACAATGTCAACCTGATTGTGCCATCGCTGGTATAGGAATACAACAAACGGTTATGTAACGCTGACGTAGGAGCAAGGGTTGGCCTCTACTTGGATCAAGAGCAGGCGATTATATTCATCGTCCACGTGTCGCGTACATAACGACGCCTGCAGCGATACAGGTTCTGTCACAGAGGTTACTTGGTGCTAAATATGCTAATTTCTAGCAGGATTTTAATGTGAGTGCGAACCATGGTTGTATCCTGATCAAAACCGCCAAATATAGACCTAAATTATCTGTTATCATCCACATTTTTTCAGCGAAATGGTGATGCTTATAAATAGTTGTATTGTATTTAATATCAAGTTCAGTGCATACACTTTTTAACGTGATATTTTTAAAACAATGCGTGTGGATAATATTAGTAGCCTATTAGCAAGAACTCCACCCAGGGGTCGCAATTGTTCCTCTTCAGGTGATAGCACCTTGGGGTACTTGGTTCCTCAGTTATAGTAATGGAAAGAAATGTCTTGCGGCTCTTAGTACAACTGAATCAAGAATCAATCAAGAATTCGCAATGGAACTGAAGGATACTTCAGGAAAATCCTTCAGTCAGAATTGTCGTTTTCGCGGGAATAGATTCGACGACCTCATATAGACGTTGTTTTTTTCATCTAAAGTACTCACGGCGAAAGAAGTCCGATGCTTTCGTCAAGCTGAGTGAGGTGTGTCCTGGTCCAGTATACCAACCTAACTCTAGTTGCTGCGCGGGACCGGGAGGTGCCTGCACTTAGGAGCCAGGTCCTGACCAGTAGTTAGCATATTGAAAACAAGTCCTTCGACCAAACGTAAATGAAAACATTGTAATATACTTATCCCCGACGTATGTGTCTCATTGACCTCAGATCAATGATATTCAACAGCAATAGTAGGCTAGATCACCAGTCCCCCAACCTTCCACTCAGTAGCAAGCGTAGCGATTTGAAGCCATTTTGAAATGGGCGATTTACATTTGGATCTTTCAGGACCTTTCAGTACTGCTAGCGCTGCCAACGGCAGAAAGTCGCATTAGAAACTCCTATTCCCGCCTGTGTTATTTGCCCATTTCAAGATGGCTTCAAATTGACACGCTTGTGGCTGCTAGGTTGGGCATATCATTGCCTCAGATCCTTATCCACTGCCCCTTAAATGCGAAATGTTACAAAGAATTCTTTCTTTCACACATTCGTAAAGGTAGTTTTCCGCTTAGAAGAGTTTACAAGGCTCGTAGTCACGCCCGCTGTGTTAGGAGTTTCCAGATATCCAACCCGAGTTCCTAAATTATCCCTAAAGGACCCTTTTCAAGTACATTAAGTCATGCTTACGAAATAGTAGTCCAATATAGTTCCAACTTCATTTTCTTCTTCTCTAGTTATAAATAAATAAAATAAATTCACATTTAGAGTCTATACCCACTCTGTAACGAAACTGATATTCAGTGGGGGCAGGCGCGTAGGAGGGGGGGGGGGGAATGGGGGGAGATTCCCCCCCCACTTTTTCCTGTGACCCACCCAATTTAGCGTGTTAGGCACCACCCGAAATACAATACCACACGGATACCCGGGTAAACATTCACCAACTAAATTTCATATTTCACCAGTGAATAATAATTGCAGAAACACAGAGGGCCGCACGCCCCGGAGAAAGCCAAGATTTTCGTCACAAGATACATTTCCTCTGCCTTTGTTTGCACTTTGTAGCATTACAAAATAAAAGCGAATGGGTGCTTGAAGGTCAGTGGCGTAGTTAGGGAAGGGGCGGGTTAAGGCCCTCAAAACGTATTTATTTAAGCTTAAAAATCGAGAAATAACTAATATAGCAAGAAAATTTTTCGCCTTGGGCGAAAAGGCCTCCAGCGGCTGGGGCTCCGCCCCAGACCCCGCGGGTTGTTCGCGCTTCGCGCTCACAATTCTCCCCCCCCACTCGATTCAGAGTTCCTACGCGCCTGAGTGGGGGACTTTAATTAAAGTGACTTAACCAACCCTGTAGGCTCCGAACACCATCGACGAGTGAGCGATAACCATGTCAAAGATCGATATTTCAAATACGAAACATATGAATCAGTGATTGGACAGTGCGAACGAACACCTGCGGACAAATGCTAGAATCAACAAGGCCGATTCAGAACCACTTTGAATTTATTGAGTGCTTCGTTGCTAGGCCGGCTCCAAAGTCACCGTTTACTTATTCCTAAGACAAGAAGTAGGCCTAATGGAACTGAATCCTTAATAGAAGTTAAAAAAAGTTCTGCCTGAACCGGGATTTGAACCCGGGACCTTCTGCATTGGTTTTTTACCATTTTCTTAAAACCACTCCATTAGGTATTCACGACCTTTGATTGGTTACTTTGAAATTCCCAACAGCGGGATTGACAAATGAAGCTGGTGCAGTCAGCAAAGCGGAAGACTTCCTTTACGAGATTGTGTGAAAGAATGCCAGATATCTGCGTGCATGAAAGGGGCAGTAGATAAAGATCTGTTACGTTGGTACTAGAAATAGAGAAGTAGAAAATTAAGTTGGCACTATTGGACTCGGCTGTTTCGTAAGCATGGGACTATTGACGTTGTGGGAACTATCTTTTAGCTTCCAGTTGCTGACACTGGTGCATGTCTTAATTTAGTGTTGGCAGAGTGAAATTTGTATGATTGCAAGTTGTTGCAGACCTTGGCGCATTATCGCCATTAAAAACAACTACAGGTTGTTGGAACAAGCTGCAGGTTGGCCGTTTCGTAGGAAATTTCCACTGCACGATGCAATGTCCAAGTGACACAAATCTTATGTTGCTAATTTTAGAAGTACAATACTAAAATACAAATCATGAGCATTAAAAGCCGGGGGTGTACTCCTCCTTCAACTATGGCCATCCTTCATAAAATTACTCATGAAGTAATTAAAATGTCATTAAATGAAAGGTGAAATTAATGTTTTCATGCACTTTTCTATGATCATTTTCGTGAATTAACTATAGATAGCGAATAGTATTACCTTTCGAGGTATCTTTAATATATGATTACAGATCAAGTTAGCACGTCGAGTCAGCCAAACCGCCCTTTACTTGACATAACTCATCATGCACGTGGCAAAGAACTTGCCAACTTCAACATTGTTGTACTAGGTCATGTGGTCAATGTTCTTTTAAGAGGGCTAGACGATTCATTCATTTTTTTTCTTTTAGTCGCCTCTTACGACAAAAAGGGTCGTCATGCGGCCAATTCTACTACCGGCCCAGACGTGGTAGAAAAAAAGGAATTATAAATAAAATGGTGTGAATCTCCTTTTAGGAAAAACAAACATAAACGATCGTTCCTATAGCTTGACTTAAAAACCGCATAAAAATGTAAGTGTAAATTTTTGCTAGCGTTTAATTCGGCACGATGAGAGGTGATAGATGAATATGAAGGACGGTTACAATAGACCCATACAGGAATAGAGCCCACAAAAGAAAAAGGTGCTAAGCAACTGTGCCAAATAAATATTATAGCAAGTCCCTGGGTCCATACGCTTAAAGGACCTGCGCCTTAATCGAATAGATCTAAAACTAAAAGACACCGCGAACATTAAATAAATAAAAATAAAATAAATTCACATTTAGAGTCTATCCACTTAGTAACTTAACTGATTTGCAGTGGGGGACTACATTAATTGCAATAGTGTAGTATTGCTTCTATGGTGCATTCATAATTAATGCGTTTTTAAGTTCCGTTATTATACTAGCATCTTTTTCAACATACTGGGCAAATACAACCAATTCAAGTCAACAATGCCCAGTGTTTTTGAGAAGGGGATGAAAGAATGATTTATAGTGTAGATAAATACATTTTTACTGTAATGACATGTTCTGTAAGTTTCACTTTTCGTTTATAACTGTTTGAAATTTGAATGTTTCGAGGAAAACAGTGTAATTTTTTCCATGCTGTAAATGGTGTTCGGGGCCTACAGGGTTGCTTTAGTCGCTTTAAATTAAAGCCCCCCACTGAAAATCAGTTTCGTTACTGAGTGGGTAGACTCTAAATGTGCATTTATTTTTATTTTTTATTTATTTATACGCATGTAACGTTAAACCTTTATTTATATTAAAAAATAACTTCAATCCGAAAATTTGCAAACATATTTCAAGGGGGTTGTGGATTATTTTTATTTTTACATCTTCACCTTCCTATACAGATTCTTAAAAAAAAAAAAAAATCGTTATCTGCTTGAGTAAACTATACTGATAGAAACCCCAAAGAAACTATGAAGACCTCGCTCGCTCTTCGAATCTCGCCGCTGTTTATGGCGTGTTTGTATGAGAATCACGAAATAGAGTGACTTCTCGTATGCTTGTTTGTCGCCGTAGCTCCATGATGACGCGGACAGACTCAGAGGTGAGGAAAAGCGGTCTTGTGAAGGCCATGGCCAACCAGTGTCCAGCCACATTGAATAAAAATTCTGATAACACTTTTACTCGTGTTGGCAGGAGCCCAACAAGTTGTTTTTTATGCATAAATCAAAATCAAGTATATAAAGTTAGCCTACTAGTTTTGTCAACTCAAAAGATATCATAGCAAATACGAATATGATCACTAAAATGGAATCCCGCAAAGCCTACCCACAGATATTCTAAAAAAAGTTGCAAAAATGATTGTATTTTATAAATAAATTAGCCATTTGAACATATAATTCAAATTGTCCAACTATATCCAAACGTTCTACTTTTGTAATCCTCTCATTGAGAAATCTGTTGATCTTGATCTTATTTAGCTTCACATTATTTCATAATTTTGAATGTCTGTAAAAATATGAACATTCCAACCTTAAATTCTGAGATGATCACGTCTTTGAGCTATCGGAGTCGAACACCATGTGTGGGCTTTACGACTCATCTGCTTTCGCAACGATATTAATCGAGATGAGACGATAAGTGTGTACATTTGTACAATGTATTAGTAACTCAGTTATATTATCAATTTTTGTGGAGCATGTATGAGATAAAAAGTAGCGCATGACGCCAGGATTCAAACCTGGGACGCTTTAACCATGCTCTATCGGGCAACAACTAATCGACCACAGCCATTACAGATGAACATTTGTTTACATATTAAACTGAAAACTTTACTTCCTATAATATTTTACATGACTAATCGTTGTCATAGAGGCACAAAATACCTTCAATTTTTATATATATATTAAAATGTGAATTAATTTTTATATACGATTTTTACGGTCCTCTCTATACAACACCTCATCACAATTCCTTTCTAAAATCACTCATACTAGAGTGCAGCTGTAAACGTGCGAGACCAAAAAGTACCGTGTGCCATTACACACGATGCTATTAAACTATGTTACTGCTCCATGACGTTGTTATCGGTCACCATCGCGTCCGTAGACAGAAAGCCAAGGACCGACCCTATTGGAATGTTACGAGACGCAATCAAAGCCTACATAAGGAAAACGAAAACAAACCTAAATCACCTGCCCTGTTCTCAATAACCACGCAAACATGGGACAACAACATTGTGCAAGCTAGAAGTAAAATCCGGTTATTTTGCGTCGTTGCGACGCGCTCTGCGAATATTTTCCAGCGTGATAAAACCAAGGCTAGATCAACAGCATGTCATGCAAGCTTCTCCGTCACAATCATGCAGATGCGATCTAATTACAATTACAATGAAGTATGAACACAGCGCAATAAACGAGTGATCGCACCCTGTTGGTTATTTGTCACTGCATATAGCAATACTACATGCCAAACCCATTTGCGTGTTTGGAAGGAGGTGTATCGCATTGTATTGTATGTATTGTATTTTAATTCTTAGCGGGAGGTTAATGTATCATCTCCCAACTAAAATATGTTTGTTGAGCAGTTTGCCGGGATGTCGAAAGCCCCATTAAAACAATGTTATAAAATACGCTATCCTAAATGTAACATTAACGTAATTTAATAAGTTTAGCAACGTGGAATTGTGTTGTGGCACGTGGGATACGATTGTATTTAATACAATCCACACTCAACGTGTATACCTTACCCAAGGAATCTTATTTGTGGAAGCGATGCAGTACATTGTAACTATGGGTTTCCAAACGTTGTTGAGCCAGTTATCCCCAGTGTGCAAAGATCCTTCAAAAATCTTCTCTCCCCCTCGACAGTAGGGCTACGCACCATATAGATATTATGTCTATGTATGCATCATAGAGATATTATGTCTATAGCACGCACCCCGCATCCCATGCTCTTTTCCACAAGGTGAAACATGGCCATTTATTAGAGAGAAAAATGCCTTTTAATTGTACCAATGATTGTACAAACAGATAGCTATTCATTTAGACTCTATTAGAGCTATCACTCGGAAAGAGAGAAAGTATTGTTGGATGTAGATAATAATTGTTTATAGCGCACAGATCAGGTCAAGTGTGTGATATTGTGTGTGTTCATCCATTCAATTACAGCAACTGGATAGCACGGCGAACAGAGTGCATTGGTGTTTCAATTAATTGACATGTTTCGCATCCAGTGGCGTATCCAGGAATTGGGAAAGGGGGGGGGGGGGTTTCAACCCATATTATGGCGCGTTTACATAACTGACTAGTGACTAACGACTAGCGACTAAGAGCGCGTTCATGAAACTGACTAGCCGCAACAGGCTTCTCTCATTGGCTGACAATGAGAATACTGCTCTCCGATTGGCTGTGACTAAGGACTTGACCAAGGAGTTGAGATGTCTTCAACTTCTTAGTAAAGTCAAGACAAACCTTAGTCACAGCCAATCGGAGAGCAGTAATCTCACTGTCGGCCAATGAGAGAAGCCTATTGCGGCTAGTCAGTTTCATGAACGCGCTCTTAGTCGCTAGTCGTTAGTCACATAGTCAGTTATGTAAACGCGCCATTATAGAGAGTGGAGCCGAAACATAATTGGGGTTCCAGGGGGGGGGGGGGCTTGCCCGAAAACATTCTCGTCAAGGTCATTTTAGTGCAAATCTGTGCGTTTTACAGCGGCCAACTGAAACATGAACTCAGTTTCTGGCAACACATTTTATCCTTAGCACCGCTAATAAAAGGAACCTGAATCAATAATTTGCATATTTTTCGTATTTGCTTTTGCTTTTAATAATTACAACAATATACAATAATTATAAAGTAAAACATCTAACTGTATATTGAAATACTGTCTTTTGATACTGTCTATTGAAATACTGTCTATTAAAATGAAAACGGTAATTTTCCATGTTTCCTTTGCAAAAGGGGGGGGGTTTTGTCCCCCCCTCCCCCCCCGTGTATACGCCACTGTTCGCATCACATGTTATCAGTTATCACACATACACATAACACAATGCACATAGTGCAGTAAGTACAGTAAGCACACAAATATTAAAATCACACTTGTTGCATTTACACACGTTATTTTAATGCATATAACGTACGAAGCACATTCTTTTAAACGAGTAACACCAAAACGAAAATCACGACCTGTCTTGTTTTATGAATATTGGTGATGTTGGCACTTTGAGCTCGTTCTGGACGATGGACGCGTGATTCAACCTTGATTATTGGTTATAAATAAGCCTACAGTACCGCGATCGCTCTTTATAGTATCCATGCAGTCTACACACCCAACACCCATCAAAACACAACCGCAGATGCCATGACAATTAATGTATGATCACTCTTCGCACACTTCTGTAATTATCTAAACGGTTATTCACATAACACGAAAACATTTCAAAACGACCGGAAACTAAACTACTCTGAAGGCCATTATTTTCGAACTCCGAATGACGTGTATGGTGAAGGTTTTTAAACATCACACGTGAAAACTGTGTATGAGAAATGATGGTCCACGTGTTGTGTCTTCTTCGGTGTCGTCTAGCAGCCAACTGGCCGATTGCTTCGAAAACACCTGTTTATAGACTTACTAAAGCTGATGCAACTCCTTCAAATATCACGTCAACTTCACAAAACATGCTACCTGCATCGTGATTGGAGTTTCAAGACATCAATTTCATTTCTTTGCCATAAATGAACTTGCATAATAATAATGTGGTATTTATTTTGAATACAATTATTTATTATTTCAAACTTCTGCATACCCTACACATTTAGACTGTAGGACACTGATATTTTTTAGTAACCGTTTGGTAAATGGTAACCTACAAATAACCAAACACAACACATCATCATCATCATCATCATCATCATCATCATCATCATCACCATCATCATCATCATCATCATCATCATCATCATCATCATCATCATCATCATCATCATCATCATCATCATCATCATCATCATCATCATCATCATCATCATCATCATCATCATCATCATCATCATCATCATCATCATCATCATCATCATCATTTTCATCATCATCTACCGTTCAGATGAGGCAAGTGGCATTGGTACTCTACGGCAGGTTAGATTACCTGCCTTTTATCTGTGGTTATTCTCCACTCTTCTCTGCATCCTCTCACTGACCAAGTACCTTCAAACTATCAGTAAATGTGAGGTAACAAACAAGAATAAATCAAAGTTTTGTCCTGCCAACAGGGGACCCGACGGTGTTTGGCAACCTGAAGCCACCATTGGAAGCACTCGACGCCCTTCATGAGAGCATCGAGACCTTCAAGTACAACGGGTACGCGCCCAGCGTCGGTAAGCTCTCTTAAAACACTGTGTTCCATAACTATAGCGTCGGTAAGCTCTAGCACCGCCTTCTAAAACACTGTGTTCCATATCTATAGCGTCGGTAAGCTCTAGCACCGCCTTCTAAAACACTGTGTTCCATATCTATAGCGTCGGTAAGCTCTAGCACCGCCTTCTAAAACACTGTGTTCCATATCTACAGCGTCGGTAAGCTCTAGCACCGCCTTCTAAAACACTGTGTTCCATATCTACAGCGTCGGTAAGCTCTAGCACCGCCTTCTAAAACACTGTGTTCCATATCTACAGCGTCGGTAAGCTCTAGCACCGCCTTCTAAAACACTGTGTTCCATATCTATAGCGTCGGTAAGCTATAGCACCGCCTTCTAAAACACTGCGTTTCATATCTATAGCGGCGGTAAGCTCTAGCACCGCCTTCTAAAACACTGTGTTCCATATCTATAGCGTCGGTAAGCTATAGCACCGCCTTCTAAAACACTGCGTTCCATATCTATAGCGGCGCTAAGCTCAAGCACCGCCTTCTAAAACACTGTGTTTCATATCTATAGCGTCGGTAAGTTCTAGCACCGCCTTCCAAAACACTGTGTTCCATATCTATAGCGTCGGTAAGCTCTAGCACCGCCTTCTAAAACACTGTCTTCCATATCTATAGCGTCGGTAAGTTCTAGCACCGCCTTCCAAAACACTGTGTTCCATATCTATAGCGTCGGTAAGCTCTAGCACCGCCTTCTAAAACACTGTCTTCCATATCTATAGCGTCGGTAAGCTCTAGCACCGCCTTCTAAAACACTGTGTTCCATATCTACAGCGTCGGTAAGCTCTAGCACCGCCTTCTAAAACACTGTGTTCCATATCTTTAGCGTCGGTAAGCTCTAGCACCGCCTTCTAAAACACTGTGTTCCATATCTACAGCGTCGGTAAGCTCTAGCACCGCCTTCTAAAACACTGTGTTCCATATCTTTAGCGTCGGTAAGCTCTAGCACCGCCTTCTAAAACACTGTGTTCCATATCTATAGCGTCGGTAAGCTCTAGCACCACCTTCTAAAACACTGTGTTCCATATCTATAGCGTCGGTAGGCCCTAGCACCGCCTTCTAAAACACTGTGTTCCATAACTATAGCGTCGGTAATCCCTAGCACCGCCTTCTAAAACACTGTTTTCCATATCTATAGCGTCGGTAAGCTCTAGCACCGCCTTCTAAAACACTGTGTTCCATATCTATAGCGTCGGTAAGCTCTAGCACCGCCTTCTAAAACACTGTGTTCCATAACTATAGCGTCGGTAATCCCTAGCACCGCCTTCTAAAACACTGTGTTCCATATCTATAGCGTCGGTAAGCTCTAGCACCGCCTTCTAAAACACTGTGTTCCATATCTATAGCGTCGGTAAGCTCTAGCACCGCCTACTAAAACACTGTGTTCCATAACTATAGCGTCGGTAAGCTCAAGCACCGCCTTCTAAAACACTGTGTTCCATAACTATAGCGTCGGTAAGCTCTAGCACCGCCTTCTAAAACACTGTGTTCCATAACTATAGCGTCGGTAATCCCTAGCACCGCCTTCTAAAACACTGTGTTCCATATCTATAGCGTCGGTAAGCTCTAGCACCGCCTTCTAAAACACTGTGTTCCATATCTATAGCGTCGGTAAGCTCTAGCACCGCCTACTAAAACACTGTGTTCCATAACTATAGCGTCGGTAATCCCTAGCACCGCCTTCTAAAACACTGTGTTCCATATCTATAGCGTCGGTAAGCTCTAGCACCGCCTTCTAAAACACTGTGTTCCATATCTATAGCGTCGGTAAGCTCTAGCACCGCCTTCTTAAACACTGTGTTCCATAACTATAGCGTCGGTTAGCTCTAGCACCGCCTTCTAAAACACTGTGTTCCATAACTATAGCGTCGGTAAGCTCTAGCACCGCCTTCTAAAACACTGTGTTCCATATCTATAGCGTCGGTAAGCTCTAGCACCGCCTTCTAAAACACTGCGTTCCATATCTATAGCGTCGGTAAGCTCTAGCACCGCCTTCTAAAACACTGCGTTCCATATCTATAGCGTCGGTAATCCCTAGCACCGCCTTCTTAAACACTGTGTTCCGTAACTGTAGCGTCGGTAAGCTCTAGCACCGCCTTCTAAAACACTGCGTTCCATATCTATAGCGTCGGTAATCCCTAGCACCGCCTTCTTAAACACTGTGTTCCGTAACTGTAGCGTCGGTAAGCTCTAGCACCGCCTTCTAAAACACTGTGTTCCATATCTATAGCGTCGGTAAGCTCTAGCACCGCCTTCTAAAACACTGTGTTCCATATCTATAGCGTCGGTAAGCTCTAGCACCGCCTTCTAAAACACTGCGTTTCATATCTATAGCGTCGGTAAGCTCTAGCACCGCCTTCTAAAACACTGTGTTCCATAACTATAGCGTCGGTAATCCCTAGCACCGCCTTCTTAAACACTGTGTTCCATTACTGTAGCGTCGGTAAGCTCTAGCACCGCCTTCTAAAGCACTGTGTTCCATATCTATAGCGTCGGTAAGCTCTAGCACCGCCTTCTAAAACACTGTGTTCCATAACTATAGCGTCGGTAAGCTCTAGCACCGCCTTCTAAAACACTGTGTTCCATATCTATAGCGTCGGTTAGCTCTTGCACCGCCTTCTAAAACACTGTGTTCCATAACTATAGCGTCGGTAAGCTCTAGCACCGCCTTCTAAAACACTGTGTTCCATAACTATAGCGTCGGTAAGCTCTAGCACCGCCTTCTAAAACACTGTGTTCCATATCTATAGCGTCGGTTAGCTCTTGCACCGCCTTCTAAAACACTGTGTTCCATAACTATAGCGTCGGTAAGCTCTAGCACCGCCTTCTAAAACACTGTGTTCCATAACTATAGCGCCGGTAAGCTCTAGCACCGCCTTCTAAAACACTGTGTTCCATAACTATAGCGTCGGTAAGCTCTAGCACCGCCTTCTTAAACACTGTGTTCCATAACTATAGCGTCGGTAAGCTCTAGCACCGCCTTCTAAAACACTGTGTTCCATATCTATAGCGTCGGTTAGCTCTTGCACCGCCTTCTAAAACACTGTGTTCCATAACTATAGCGTCGGTAAGCTCTAGCACCGCCTTCTAAAACACTGTGTTCCATAACTATAGCGTCGGTAAGCTCTAGCACCGCCTTCTAAAACACTGTGTTCCATAACTATAGCGTCGGTAAGCTCTAGCACCGCCTTCTAAAACACTGTGTTCCATAACTATAGCGTCGGTAAGCTCTAGCACCGCCTTCTAAAACACTGTGTTCCATAACTATAGCGTCGGTAAGCTCTAGCACCGCCTTCTAAAACACTGTGTTCCATAACTATAGCGTCGGTAAGCTCTAGCACCGCCTTCTAAAACACTGTGTTCCATATCTATAGCGTCGGTTAGCTCTTGCACCGCCTTCTAAAACACTGTGTTCCATAACTATAGCGTCGGTAAGCTCTAGCACCGCCTTCTAAAACACTGTGTTCCATAACTATAGCGTCGGTAAGCTCTAGCACCGCCTTCTAAAACACTGCGTTCCATATCTATAGCGTCAGTTACCTCTAGCACCGCCTTCTAAAACACTGTGTTCCATAACTATAGCGTCGGTAAGCCCTAGCACTGCCTTCTAAAACACTGTGTTCCATAACTATAGCGTCGGTAAGCTCTAGCACCGCCTTCTAAAACACTGTATTCCATAACTATAGCGTCGGTAAGCTCTAGCACCGCCTTCTAAAACACTGTGTTCCATAACTATAGCGTCGGTAAGCTCTAGCACCGCCTTCTAAAACACTGCGTTCCATAACTATAGCGTCGGTAAGCCCTAGCACTGCCTTCTAAAACACTGTGTTCCATAACTATAGCGTCGGTAAGCTCTAGCACCGCCTTCTAAAACACTGTGTTCCATAACTATAGCGTCGGTAAGCTCTAGCACCGCCTTCTTTAACACTGCGTTCCATATCTATAGCGTCGGTAAGCTCTAGCACCGCCTTCTTAAACACTGTGTTCCATATCTATATCGTCGGTAAGCTCTAGCACCGCCTTCTAAAACACTGTGTTCCATAACTATAGCGTCGGTAAGCTCTAGCACTGCCTACTTAAACACTGTGTTCCTTTACTATAGCGTCGGTAAGCTCTAGCACCGCCTTCTAAAACACTGTGTTCCATATCTATAGCGTCGGTAAGCTCTAGCACCGCCTTCTAAAACACTGTGTTCCATATCTATAGCGTCGGTAAGCTCTAGCACCGCCTTCTAAAACACTGTGTTCCATAACTATAGCGTCGGTAAGCTCTAGCACCGCCTTCTTAAACACTGTGTTCCATATCTATAGCGTCGGTAAGCTCTAGCACCGCCTTCCAAAACACTGTGTTCCATAACTATAGCGTCGGTAAGCTCTAGCACCGCCTTCTAAAACACTGTGTTCCATATCTATAGCGTCGGTAAGCTCTAGCACCGCCTTCCAAAACACTGTGTTCCATAACTATAGCGTCGGTAATCCCTAGCACCGCCTTCTAAAACACTGTGTTCCATATCTATAGCGTCGGTAAGCTCTAGCACCGCCTTCTAAAACACTGTTTTCCATAACTATAGCGTCGGTAAGCCCTAGCACCGCCTTCTAAAACACTGTGTTCCATATCTATAGCGTCGGTAAGCTCTAGCACCGCCTTCTACAACACTGTGTTCCATAACTATAGCGTCGGTAAGCTCTAGCACCGCCTTCTAAAACACTGTGTTCCATATCTATAGCGTCGGTAAGCTCTAGCACCGCCTTCTACAACACTGTGTTCCATAACTATAGCGTCGGTAAGCTCTAGCACCGCCTTTTAAAACACTGTGTTCCATATCTATAGCGTCGGTAAGCTCTAGCACCGCCTTCTACAACACTGTGTTCCATAACTATAGCGTTGGTAAGCCCTAGCACCGCCTTCTAAAACACTGTGTTCCATATCTATAGCGTCGGTAAGCTCTAGCACCGCCTTCTACAACACTGTGTTCCATATCTATAGCGTCGGTAAGCTCTAGCACCGCCTTCCAAAACACTGTGTTCCATAACTATAGCGTCGGTAAGCCCTAGCACCGCCTTCTAAAACACTGTGTTCCATATCTATAGCGTCGGTAAGCTCTAGCACCGCCTTCTACAACACTGTGTTCCATAACTATAGCGTCGGTAAGCTCTAGCACCGCCTTCTATAACACTGTGTTCCATATCTATAGCGTCAGTAAGCTCTAGCACCGCCTTCTAAAACACTGTGTTCCATATCTATAGCGTCAGTAAGCTCTAGCACCGCCTTCTAAAACACTGTGTTCCATATCTATAGCGTCGGTAAGCTCTAGCACCGCCTTCTACAACACTGTGTTCCATAACTATAGCGTCGGTAAGCTCTAGCACCGCCTTCTAAAACACTGTGTTCCATAACTATAGCGTCGGTAAGCTCTAGCACCGCCTTCTAAAACACTGTGTTCCATATCTATAGCGTCGGTAAGCTCAAGCACCGCCTTCTAAAACACTGTGTTCCATATCTATAGCGTCGGTAAGCTCTAGCACCGCCTTCTAAAACACTGTGTTCCATAACTATAGCGTCGGTAAGCTCTAGCACCGCCTTCTAAAACACTGTGTTCCATATCTTTAGCGTCGGTAAGCTCTAGCACCGCCTTCTAAAACACTGTGTTCCATAACTATAGCGTCGGTAAGCCCTAGCACCGCCTTCTAAAACACTGCGTTCCATATCTATAGCGTCAGTAAGCTCTAGCACCGCCTTCTAAAACACTGTGTTCCATATCTATAGCGTCGGTAAGCTCTAGCACCGCCTTCTAAAACACTGTGTTCCATATCTATAGCGTCGGTAAGCTCTAGCACCGCCTTCTAAAACACTGTGTTCCATATCTATAGCGTCGGTAAGCTCTAGCACCGCCTTCCAAAACACCTCGGTCCATATCTATGAATCTCGGGCGTGTACGAGTCAAATCGCATGCACAATTACGGGTGTAATGAATTGTTTTCAATACTTTTTGACAAGTTGCTCAATTTGGACTATTTTATTATATATCATCAATTTGGTATGATAATGTATATAATATAGTTTCTCAAACAAACAATAAAAATCGTAATTCCGTATGCGAGTTGGCTCGTAAATAAGGAACTAAGAAAGTCGATGTTTTCGTTGTACTGTTTCTAACGACATCAAGGTTCAGTATACCGGAGCTCGACGATTCTCCGCTAGGGGGTTTATGGACCTTTGGTGACACCAGTAAATCTCAAAGCCACCGACCCAGCATAGATGTCCCTGTAGGTGATAGGAGGCACTAAGTTGAATTTGGTTTTCTCTTTTTCGACGAAATGAGTTTCTTCTCTTTTAAAACCAATTGCCAAACTTGTTGAAATAATAACAATTAACTACAGTTTGCGATCCATAACCTCAACTCGTCCGGTACCATTGATAAGCCACTGCCATCTATTTATTTTTTAATCAAGTCACATTTGCATATGCAATGACATATTCTATGTTTAGACGATCGCATGTACAATACATATTTTAGAACGAGATATTTAAGTGTGCGTAAGTGCAGACATAGTTACTGCGTGTGACGAGATGAAAGTACAACAGTCGTGTGTTCTGTTTCAGGGTATACAGAGGCGAGGGAAGCAGTTGCGAGGTATTCCTCTTCGCCCGAGGTGGCTGTCGATTCAAAGGTAGGTGCAAAGATAGTAAGGTTTACCATGTCGGGTGGGTAGGTGCTTGTGAAAGGAACTCTAAACATCTCACAGGCCTCTAACTAGAAGTCTATGAACATTGTTACAATTTCACAGTGAAATTCGTTTTTAAATTTACAGATTCTGGTTTTATTGACTGGAAGCTGGGTTTTAGAGGTCACATCCTTATTTTCTGTCAGGGGGTATTAGTTGTAAAATTTTAGATATGGGTTTCAGAATTCATGATAATGGTAGCTTGAGACAATATAGGACTCAGGACTTCAAGACTTCAAGACTTCTAAAATTGAATCACTTACACTAACAACATAAGATTATGGGGCTAAATAAAATTAATATTGTTAACAAATGAATCCGATTTGTTGTGTGTAAAGTTTGGCGTCATTCACAATTTACACCAAATTCAGCGTTTGGCGTTGATGCAATTTTGCAATTCTCTGATTTCAAATCGATGAATTCATGCTCATTTTGGTTAGGGAAATCAAACCATTATACATAATATCGTCGTTCGCGAAGTTCACGGGTCTCTACTCTCTACACGTACTCACTCATACTCATTAAACCATAAGCTTTCAATCTTCTAAGATTGAGAATTGATAGAATTTTTTGGTTTGTTAATGATTTTAACCCAGAAATTATCAATGAATCCGGGCACACATTTTTATTCGGCAATACTCAATAAAATAATATTATTTCTAGTTCTATGATTAGCTTGTAGCATCTATATTGTTATATCCTAATTTTTGTAAATTAGATGTGAATTCGAAATACCCATACTTACCGAAATAGTTAGTACTATACTGCGTAGCGTAATTATAATGGGCTTTGAAACGACAAATGTCTTTTCTAAAACATTAAATTAATTGTTTCCTTCTCCAGGATGTTATCCTGTGCAGTGGCTGTTCCTGTGCCCTGGATCTCAGTATCACCGCCCTGGCAAACCCTGGGCAGAACATTCTTGTTCCTCGGCCGGGCTTCTCCATTTACCGCACCCTGGCGGAGGGGCTGGGAGTGAAAGCCAAGTCCTACAATCTACGAGTAAGTAAAAAGTCATTATCAGTCATAGAAATTGTTCTTTTCTCGCTTGAATGCAACAGAACAGAGTGTAGGCTGATAACGGTGTTTAGTACAATAAAGAATTATAAAACATAGCGGGAAACTATAAAAGTTACTCACGACACATTTCAGAGGATATTAATTTTAAATTAAACATGACAAACAACAGCCATTGACTTTATTCTGCACACAAAGATTGGCCCATTGCCAGTTGACCAAAGCTCTCCCATATGCATGGCTTATAAGTTATAGTATGGTGTAGTAGTACCGAATTTGAGGAATTTGTTATTTGGCTTTGGGTACTATATTATTAATAATACGTACTATCAAGCAATAATGGTTATAACTCATCAAGTTCATGAACCTAAAAATCAATTTAATATATTGTAATTCAAGAAACATTTCAGGACTTGGAAATAAAACAGAATGCAAATTCATCGGCCAAGCTTTTAATTATATAAATACAGTGTGTTAATTTTGTTTTTCCCACCTCGAAATGTTTCATTAGTTAATTTAATTTTGTAATTGTTGTTAATATATTTATTTATCAATTATTAAGTGATGTAAACATTTATTATTTATATATTTGTTTATTTCATAATAATTAGTATATATTATATATTGGAAATAAAATAATTGTCTTGACCAACAATTTAAGATATCACCCCTTTAAAATATGTTGAGCCTCTTTTGAAATTGGCGTTTTTTGTACGTGTGCCCTCTTTGGTTTGTAACGGTTTGTCTTCTCCGTTTTGGGCTTGGCCTCTTTTTTGCAATTTTTTTTGCATTTTTGTTTGGTATCCAACTAACAAAATTAAGAATTATGTTCGAAAAGTTCGAAAACGCATTCACGCGTGGCGGTGAAAATATTTCTTCCACCAGCCGAAAAACGACGGAGTGCACACATTGAATTTTGAGAGAAAGTGTTCTGCATTAAACACGAAATAACACATTCATTAGAATGTTTTCATTTCTTGGGTTGAAGACTGCTGTATATTTATTCCTCTTTTCGTAGAGATATTTTGTCATATCTTGCGTTCCTTGTCCTGAACTATCTGTTGTACTACTATACGTATATATTTCAATCTTGGACTAAACCTAACCATACAATTTATTCCTTACACCGCAATCATAATCTTTTTTGAATTTTTATCTATCAGTCGAGGAAGGGTTGGGAGTTCTGTTTCATGTTAGAGATATAGTCGTAATGTGGCCTTACATAAAACACACTTGTTTTGTTACAAAACCGTATAGTATTTTCATGTTTCTGTTTCCACCAGCCGGAAAAGGGTTGGGAGGTGGATTTGGTCCACTTGGAGGATCAGATCGATGAGAACACGGCTGCACTCGTCGTCAACAACCCCTCGAATCCGTGTGGATCGGTCTACAGTCGACAACACCTACTGGCGATATTGGATATCGCGCGAAGAAACTTCATCCCAATCATTGGGGATGAGATCTACGAACACTTGGTAACGCTTACGATTATTTCATTTATACTATCCTCATAGATAGGAGAACAAAAACATGATACTTACCTTTGAGTTTTTTTTTTTTTTTCACTGAAAAGCATGGCGTTAAATAGAAATAGGGAACATAAATTTAAACCGTAGCATAATATTTTTATTCGCAATAGTGTTCATCTATTTAATTTATTTTGATATATATAGGACAAGAACGTTTTCACTTCCGCAAAGGCCTAAAAAATGAAGCACGGTACGGTTGATCTTAAACGATCGAAGCACTGATACGTTGTATGTGTGTCCCTATACCTATCTATACCTAGACCAGAGATAAGGCGTTTTAACGGGGTTTGGGCACTTCAACTTACCGATTTGGTAACACACTGCATTTTAAGCTATATGCATAGTCAAACAATTTATTTAGTAAGACGCATCATGAAAGCGCATTCTTTTTGTGGTCGTTTTTTTAGTCTCTGTAAAGTTGGCGTTTTATTTCATTTCTAATACTTGTCGGTATCAACTGAATAATATCCTGACGAGACTATAGTCACATAGTGGATTAGTGGAGACTGGGGCATTACGTTGTGGTTGCCAAAGAAAACACCAACAACCATCTTGTGAAACAAAAATGCTAAAGGCGGGTTCACACAAAATGACTAAGACTAACGATTAGTGTTTAAGACTAACGATTTAAGGTTTAACAGGGTTGAAGTATACGATTTATGTTTAAGCGTTAACAAACTTTTATAGTGATTAGTGTTTAAGAACGAGTGATTAAGAAAGTTGATTTTCGATTGTTGGCATTGTTGAAATACATTTGGGGATGGATGTTTTCGAGTACGTTGTTTTCCCAAGGCTTAATCACTCTATTGTTAGTCTTAGTCCATAGTCATTCTGTCTGAACGCGCCTTAAAGCTGCTGTATTATATATTTTCCCAGCATGATTTGCCTTTGCCACGTTGTTTGTTGCAATTGTTTAGTAAACAAGTTCTCAGTTCTCTCTCAACAATGAGACTTTTTGATTGTAAATTGAAATTATAATGCATATTATTGTAACTTGTAATAATATGCCTTTCGAATCATATTGAAAAAAAAAATAAACGAATTCGAAATATTGATAAAAACATCTATATAATAGTGGCGTAACTGAAAATTACGGGGCCCGTGTGCAAGTTATAATCCCCCCCCCCCCCCCCCGCCCCAACATATCCACGGACACTATATCTACGCACGATATTCATTAAACATATTGGCCTAAGCACTGTTAAAAGTCCTTTTTCCATAAAGGTTTACAAAAGCATTCGTTAATTAGTACGATATAATATCCCTTGCAGCAACTCATCTGGACATTGGTCATTGAAGAGGGGGGGGGGACTAGGTCACGAGGCCTGTGTGCATCGCGTTACGCCACTGCATATAAGAGTTTATTGTATTATCAAAGTATAACGCATGGTTTATTAAAATAGTTTTCTCTTTTCAGGTATTCCCGGATGAAACATTCCACTCACTTGCATCTCTGTCTAAAGAAGTACCGATATTATCATGTAGTGGTCTTACCAAACGGTAGGTCGGTCTGAGTAAACGCACGCACACTCACATAGTCATTTACAACTGATTTTGATTATATTTAAATTATAAACAATAGGACAATGCAACATGTTCTTATAAAATATTTATTGATGATATTTCGGTCCTTCAATCCGGGCTCTTTATCAAAACATGAACTGTCAAAAGGACAGGTCAAAGTGTGTGGTAAAAAGCAACAAGCATACACAATTACAAAGAAAACAAATAAGTGACACAACAAATTGTTATAGCATTGTTACCTTAAGAAACTGCAAACAAAATGTGATATTTTCGGTTGAAGACACCATTACATGTGAAAAATACCAATAATCAATTATCAATATCAAATATATAAGCAAAAATTAAAATCAAATACCAAAAATGTCGAAATTTGGACAATAAATAATTTTAAAAAGCGATGCATTGTGTTCTAACAGTTTTTTTAACATCTTATTTGCAATCACTGTCGCAGGTTTTTGGTGCCGGGCTGGAGGATGGGTTGGATAATTATTCACGACCGAAATGGGATATTAGACCGTGAGGTAAAGACACAATCAGTTTTTAATATATAGTCTAAACAAATTGTTTTATCCCTTGGTTTTGTCCTTGTTAATTTCAATATATGTTTGGTAATTCAAAATAGGTTATCAAATTGTATTGGAAAACAAATTATGAGTGTATACTAGAATAACCAACGGTTTAGCCAACGGTTAAGCCGCGGTCGCTTAGCCGGTTTCTATACGAACACCGAAATTAAGCAACCTCGGGCTAGGTCAGGAGGAGGATGGGTGACCACTCTCCTCTGAAACACTAGAGTTAAACCGTTGGTTAGAGCAGATTGGAGGGTTCGAAAGCTTTGTGTAATAACACAGATCTCAGTTAGCGCGATGTGTAGCTGAGCACAACGCAAACAATCATCATCATTGAAAAGCGTCCCAACTCACAAGTCAGGGTAATTAATGTGTGATATTCCAGGTCCGCAAAGGTCTTCAGTGCCTCAGTCAGCGCATCATTGGAAGCAACACTCTGGTCCAAGGAGCTCTGCCCAGCATCTTGGAGAATACTAAAGACGAGTTCTTCCAAGCCACCATAGACACGCTACTGGTGCGTACCTCTAAACTTCACACCTTGTTGCTAAAACATTTGGAGACGAACTGGCAACGTCATTTTCTACAAACCTTTACGTGTTTCGAGTCTTTTGCAGGAGCATTTGTTGACTTGAGCACACGTAGTTAATTTGTTATCTGTGACTTGAGTATAATCATTAACAGTAGCGTATCCAAGGGGGGGAGGGGGGTTATGTGATTCAATGCATGCATGCAAAATTGCAAAATTGCAAAATGCAAAATTGCCCCATGCAAAAAAATGCACGGAGAGAAGGAAGGAAAGGAGGAGGGAGGAGGAAACTTTATTTATTTTTGTAATTAAATACCGGTATATAAAAATAATATGACTGTATTTAATTTTTTTCAATCATTCTTGTATTCTCTTAAACCTACTTTATGATATTGTTCGATTCTGAAACGTGTTTACGGAACGTAATATATGAAGAAAAAAATCACCTTCGGCAAATTGGCACCCGGCGGCTGGAGCTTTCGCCCCAGTCCCCTACCCGCTTGGGATGTTCGACTACCCCCCCCCCCCCCCCCGTTGTGAATTCCTGGATACGCTACTGATCCTCATCCCCACATGTATGCATGATGATAAGCGTTGATTTTAATATATTCTTACTTTCCATTACAGAGGCATGCTAATCTGGCATTCAATTTATTGAGCGAAGTACAAGGCTTGAAACCAGTGATGCCCCAAGGAGCGATGTACATGATGGTAAGTTACAAGTCATGTGTTCGGCCTAAACACAACTAGGTAATATATGTTTGTTTGTAACACATTGAATGGAATTCAGTAGAGGATTTAAATTTGTATTTTGTTTCAACCGAGAAGTTGTAATATTGCAAACATAAAAGAAAAACATAACAAAGCAATGTACTTTTACTTATTTATAAATGTCTGCCCCCCTCTCCCCTCCCCCTAACACACACACACACACACAAGTCTGGGTACTTGTAAGCTTTTTATTTTCTTGAAGTAATTTTATTTTATATACCCACCCATTTTTTGACAGAATTAAAACATTTAAAATTGTTGAATTGAATGTATGAAATTATATGGCAATTTTGATTTACTTTATATTCTGGATGTGGTTTTAGGTGGGAATCAACATGACACGGTTCCCAGAATTCCCGTCTGAATTACACTTTGTTCAACAACTTGTAACTGAAGAATCGGTATTCTGTCTCCCAAGCCAGGTAGGCGAAAATCTTCGACAACAAAACACAATTGCCGATTATGGATTGATTTATTGATGATGAACATGTAATATTGTATAATGTTAATTATGTTCTAGTGTTTTGACTTCCCGAACTACATGCGTATTGTGCTCACTGTGCCCGAAGAGCAACTACACGAAGCATGCCAGAGGATTGCCTACTTCTGTGAAAGACATTACAGCCGGAAGTCAAACCTTATAGACTGTAACAGCAACCACAAAATAACATACAATAGTATCCTGGACGAAAATGAAGGGAGAGTAGGCAAAGGCTAATGGTTTAGTCAACTAAGGAATGTGGTTACGTTTGCGAACGAAATGTGAAATCAATGTCATTATGGTTTGGTAGGCCACTTCTGAACTGAAAAACATTCTTAACACCAATATTAAAGTTATGGAGACAAGGTCAAAGTACGCTTCTTCATCAAAGGCTAAATATACAAATTTGGATACTTATACTATACCCGTCTCTGAAGAGCAACGCCAGTGGTAATGGCGACCGCAACGCAGCATGTACTGGGGGACATCGGTCGAACGATAAGCTGTTTTAGGAACGTGCAATATATCCATTATAAATGATTTTGTTGTCTAGCTTATTTTGTATCAGTTTAAAAAATACCAAGCTAGTTTTCTGTTACACTGTCAGTTTGTGCTATGTTAATAAAATAATTCACAATATTACGTTATTTACAATTTGTAAACGGAATTGGCCCTTCCTCAATTTCCTCACTAGGTACTTGATACTCATATGGACCACAAAGTACACTTAAAAATAATAAATATATTATGTATTTGTTCAATAAAGAACAATAATAATTAATACAAAACTATCAAAATAACCATCATCACCAACGAAACTATAGATTCAGAATGATTTAAATATGTAAGTGGTTATTCAACGAATTTATAAATTACTTCATAGTTGTATTGTTATTTATATTGTCTTTATATAGCTTAGGCATGGACTTATACTATTATAAGTCCATGGCTTAGGTTGCCAGTCATACAGTTGTATAAAAGGGACAGAAAACACATCTCTATATTTTAAAATAATCAAAGTTCATGGGCACATGTCCATGTCTTGCTAGTACACTACAGTGCATATCCTTAAAATTAACTAAAATTATTGAAGTAACTAATTACATATTGGACAGGTTTCTAGGGGCGCGGTAGCGCGCCGGGTCAAGCCACGTGAGCACTTCCACTCCTACAAAGCTGGATATTCTAAGCTTCCACTGCGTCACTCTAACTGCACGCCTCGAAGTTGATGTTGCGATGTGGCCGACGCACAACCATAATAGATGGAAACCTAAAATTGTCTTTAGTCGGTGGGCTATTACCCATGGGATGACCATTTTAAATTTTATCATGACCGGATGATGCGTAAAAATCGTTGAAATATACCTTTTTAGTGGACCCCAAACGAATAAAGGGTATATAAATACCACATTTACCACTAATCTTTTTCAACTCCCGGGGTATCCTCTTTCACAAACAAAAATTGAATTGATCATCAGCTAACCTGAAAAAAATACCCCCTCCCCCCCCCCCCCCCCCACACACACACACAAACACATCAGACTTATTATTAAAAGTTCCCGACGGAAAAAATACTTTTGAGTCACAACGTTCTTGCCATCGATGTGGAATTTTCATAATTCTTTCTTGGGCAGTGAAACTAGTTTTAATTACTGGATACAAAATCACCAACAAATGATATATCAACAATGTCTAAACACCAAATGATATAAAAAAAACGTGGTTATAGAAATTATATCAACAGTGTATATACAATTTCATATTTCATATTTCATATTTATTTCATAGTTCACTGACCATTACAATGTAAGGGTGTACTCCTCTTGAGAGAGAGAGAGTGAATATGTACTTATAACTAACAAGAACAAACATAGAAATTTAACATTTAACATTACATTTATATTACATACGTACATATGATATAAACACATAATACATATATACATACATAACCACAAACATACATACATACATATAATAGTCTAGTCAGTGGCAATCAGGAATTCGTTAAGATTGTAGAAAGTCTTTTGAAGCAGATAGTTTTTAAGATTGATTTTAAATGTTGCGACTGAGTCAGAATTTTTTATCTCAGCAGGGAGGCAGTTAAAAATTTTAGAGCACAAGTAGGCAGGGCTATGTTTGAAGAAGGCATGTTTGAAAGAGGGTATAAAAATATTTGAGTTAGATCTAGTCATGTGACTATGGTTCGAAGCGTTAAGGGGGAAAAGTTCAGGGTTAGTCCTAACAAAGGTGGCCGCAGTCATGACAAGTGTAGAGGGGAGAGTGAGGATACCAAGATTGCTGAAGTGGGGCTTGCACGATTGTCCCCTTGATATCCCAGCTATTATTCTAACAGCTCGTTTTTGAATGATAAAAATCCTATGTGCATGGTGCGAGGAGCCCCAGAAAATGACAGCATAGGAAAGAATGGAATGAATGTACGCATGATAAACAAGGAGTAAGGATGATTTGCTAGCAATCATTTTCAGCTTACGGAGCATAAAACAACCACTTAACAGTCTGGATGCAATATTGTTAATGTGGGGTGACCAATCAAGAGATTCCGTGATATTAAGACCTAAGATTTTGTGAGATGTGGCCCCTGCAATACTGTTTCCATCCAGACGAATGAGTGGACTGGAGGTTGGTTTTAAAACACGAGCAGAACTTGATATAAACTGTTTTAGACGTTTGAAGGGCCAATCGATTTTGTGAACAATATGAGGACATACAAGAGGCCCCAAGTGTGGCAGCTTGTATAAGCAGCTGATCAGTTGGCTTTGGGACAGATTGGTCATTGGTACATTGGTTGGTGAGCTTTGGGCATGTGAAAAGGTGGGTTGTGTCATCAGCATATTGTGAGAGGAAGCTTTTCACATATTCAGAGACAGAATCTATAGAAAGAATTTTAGGAAGATCGTTGACATACAGTAGGAAAAGAAGAGGACCAAGGACTGAGCCTTGGGGAACACCATTCTGTATTGGAAGCGGGTTAGAAAGAACTGATTTATTGGTTACGGAGGATGAGATTTTTACTGATTGGGTTCTATTAGACAGGAAGGAAGCAATCCAGCTGAGGGCCGGACCCATAATCCCCATGGACATAAGTTTGTTGAGGAGCAGCTGGTGATCAATGGTGTCAAAAGCCTTACTTAAGTCATAAAATAGTCCAAGAGCCTCATCTCCTTTATCAAGTGCAGAATATAGCGCAGAGAGGAAAGAGAAGATTGCAGTTGTTGTGGATTTCCGTGCGCGGAAGCCATGTTGGCTATTATCAAGGATATCATATTTATTAAGAAATGAAGAAAGACGGGAGTGCATAGTTAGTTCAAAGATTTTAGAGAATGATGACAGTAATGAAATGGGTCGATAATTGTTAAGGACATCTTTTTTTCCTTTCTTGTGGACTGGAATAATCATGGAGTGTTTAAGTATAGAAGGGAATGAGCTACAATGAAAGGATAGGTTGATGGCATGAGAAAGGGGAAACGCTAGCCATCTAGAGCATTTGGCAATGATAGCACCAGGGATACCATCGAGGCCAGAGGAGTATTTCGAATTAAGTTTTCTCATAACTTTAAAGACTTCAGTGGCACTAGTAGGGAAAAGAAAGAACGAATTAATTGGCCGTCTCGGAGTAAACAGAGGAGGGGTGGAACTTGTTCCAGCAAAGGTTAGGGACTGGTGAGATACGTAAATGTAAAATACAATGTAAAAGACAGAAAGGTCTCGAACCCTAGATGTACATGAAATCGCACTCTACCTAGCAAGTGGGTTGAGACAAATTTTATTTGTGGGTTTTACCCAATGATATTCAACCAAATATTTGGTTTTGCCACGTTTGAGCACAGCAAATACCTTACAGCACAGTTTGGACTCGGCGCGCTTCGGTCTCGTAATATTACACAGCCTTTGAAATTTAGCTTCATTACATTTGCAAAGCAGTGCAGAAGTTTGCAGATATTTTGAATTTTACATTTTGTATTTGCTGTTATTTATGAGCATATTTAGTTGTGATTTTCGACTAGTATCTTTGATTGGTACTCGGAGTAGACCTACCTTTCTTCGGAGCAAATATGGACATACACATAATTATTCAACCAGAACCCAACAACATTCTCCTGCAGAATATTGCTTGGATATGGTTAGGTAAGCTTCTGTCTAGGCTTACCTAACCTCACTTAGCTTTTTTAGGCGTATGAATATTAGTAATTTAGACATAGGCCTAGTAGACGTTTGTTTATGCAGCACCAGTAGGCCCTAGCTTAAGTAGAAAAATCATCGGTATATAGTCCTAGAGCCGGAGGATCTGGGTTCGATCTCCATTCGCGTTAAACTTAAATTAGGCTATAACATTGTTAAGCCTACCTAGGCCTAGTAGGCCTAGCCTAGTCTAGGCCTAGTAGTACGTAGTAGTAGTAGTAGTTTTGTTTCTTGATACAGTAGGGCCAAGGCCTAGGTAGGCCTACCTACTCGCAGTCCGTAGGCCTAGCCTAGGCTTACTAGGCCTAGCTTAGGCCCTAGGTCTAAATATGCGAAATCACATGGACATAGACTAGGCCCTACGTTTATCAAGCGAGCCGAGCTCGTACTAGGGCCTACTCAGATCGAACTCAATCTATCGTCTCGGTATGGTACTTGTTTATCACGCAATTTCAGATCGCACCCCCCAGTTCAGGCTCAGCTCGGTTGAACGGAGGCGTGGCAGGTAACAGCTGACTCATCAGCAATGACGTGAACATAACCTCACCCGTTACGTCTAGGCATACGAAATGGAACATGCTAAAAGTTGAACGAAAATAAATTACATGGCGCCAAAATTTTCTTAGAAAACTGATGGCTGTGAAACAGTTAGAAGAAGCAGAAATCGCAATTCTTTGTCAACACCTACTTGGTGGACGCCATATCTGCCGCGTAACAGTTTAAGATACGTATACTTTTCATGGCGGTGAGTTCGATCACGTGATGCAATTCGGCCCGCATACGTTTACCACGCAAATCTGAGATCGCATGAAGTGTGCTGGCACGGTTCCTTACCCGCGCCGAGTTGGGTTCGAACTTAGGTGTTTATCACGCAAATTCGGCACGCACTATATCTGGTTCGAACTGGCGAGTACGAGCTCGGCTCGCTTGATAAACATAGTCATAGCCTTGTCGATTTAACACTAGGCGTAGGTCCTAGGCCTAGGCCCTACCCCTCCTCTAAATTGGCCTTTCCATTCAATGTGCTCCCAATCAATCTTTTGTCAGAGGTTCAGTAGGCCTACTCAGTAGCCTATAAAATATATGTTTTTATGCCATCTGAAGTTGTGTGCTGAGTCTAGGCCTAAGATTGATAAATTACACCGCATAGGGCCTACTGTAGCCTATTAATCTTGTCTTAGGCATAGGTATCTTTTTACTTTAGTTGAAACAGCATTCACGCACTTGGTGGTTGAGTATAAGTATGTAATATGACAGCATGAGTATAGGTATCTGTCTACTTTAGTTGAAACAGCGTTCACGCAATTGGCCGTTGAGTATAAGAATAATATAGGCTATAACAACATGAGTAGGTATAGGTATCTGTTTACTGTAGTTGAAACAGCGTTTACCCACTTGGTGGTTGATTATAAGAATGTAATATGACAGCATGAGTATAGGTATCTGTTTACTTTAGTTGAAACGGCGTTCACGCAATTGGTGGTGTAGTATAAGAATGTAATATGACAGCATGAGTAGGCCTATAGGCATCTGTTTACTTTAGATGAAACAGCGTTCACGCAATTGGCAAGTGAGTATTATTTATATATCAAACACCCTTATCCAACATTCGTCGGGTCGGGGGGTGACAAGTCACCAGTTTCTCGGGCTATCTTCTAGTGCTTGCTAGCCAGGCTCAGCACCTCATCTTCTTCGTTTTCTTCTATAACCGCCATTTCTAATAATTCTCTCCACTTCTTTCTGTCTTCCCAACGTCTTTCTTCATTAATCCTATCCCATGATTCCCCTCTTTCTTCGATGCTTTGCTTTATTTGGTCCCTCCATCTATCTCTTGGCCGGCCTACTCTTCGTACTCCCCCACATGTACGTTCAAATTCTCTTCTTGGGATTCTGTCTTCCTTCATTCTTTTCATATGTCCATACCACCTAAGTCTTTCTCTTCCTATTTTGTCTTGTAGAGTTTCCACTCCTAATTTGTGTCTTATTGTTTTGCTTCGTACCTTGTCCAGTTTCGTTAAGCCCACTGCACTTCTTAGGAATTTCATCTCTGCTGCTTGTAATCTGCTCTCGTCCTTTCCTCCTATTGTCCATGTCACTGATGCGTATGACAAAATTGGGAGGAAGTACATTTTGTATAATAGCATTTTACATCTGCTTGATATTTCCTCTTTCCATAGTAGTTTTCGTACACTTTGGTATAACTTGTCTGCAAGTATAAGAATGTAAAATGACAGCATGAGTATAGTTATCTGTTTACTTTAGTTGAAACAGCATTCACGCAACTGGTGGGTGAGTATAAGAATGTAATATGACAGCATCAGTATAGGTATCTGTTCACTTTAGTTGAAACAGTGTTCACGCAATTGGCGGTTGAGTATAAGAATTAGGGATGACATCGGGTACCCGGGTACCCGGCTCCAAAGTATTACCCAAAGCCGTTTTTCGGCTCCGGGTAATTTTTTAGTCCGTTTCTAGCATATATTTATGCGCCAGTATTGCTGCGGTTGATTTCGATGGAGCCAGCAGGTACGGCGCGAGCCTACCCTTCCACAACACGTGACCCGGCGGGGAACAGAACAGACGCGAACCGACTTGCATTCGTTACTGTTTGTTCATTGTTTAACATTTTGGTGAACATTCTGGCTAACACTTGTTCTATTACAATTTATTTTACTTGAAATAGCATGTTTTATGTACGTGCTTCAGTTCTGTATTGCAAAATGTTTTTTTTTTTACTCGACGTGATTACTGCAGGCGTATTCCAAGGGGCTCTTCAAGCAGGCGGCATGCATGTCATTCGTCCCTCGTCTTCGCGCCCCGCGCCCTTTACAAGGCCTAGCGACGACCTTCAAATCAAGCCTACTCATCGAAAAATACGTTTTCAGGATCCGGGTACCCGGGTAATATGAGAGCTGGAACCGGTTCTGAATTTTATTACCCGATGTCATCCCTAATAAGAATGTAGCCTAATATAACAACATGAGTATAGGTATCTGTTTACTTTAGTTGAAACAGCGTTCACGCAATTGGTGGTTAAGTATAAGAATGTAATATAACAACATGAGTATAGGCTATAGGTATCTGTTTACTTTAGTTGAAACAACGTGCATGCAACTGGTGGTTGAGTATTTTAATGTAATATAACAGCATGAGTAGGGCCTCTAGGTATCTTTTTACTTTAGTTGAAACAGCGTTCACGCATTTGGCGGTTGAGTATAAGAATGTAATGACAGGATGAGTATAGGTATCTGTTTACTTTAGTTAAAACAGCGTTCACGCGACTGGTGGTTGAGTATAAAAATGGTCAGTGACAGCATGAGTATAGGTATCTGTTTACTTAAGTTGAAACAACGTTCACGCAATTGGTCGTTGAGTATAAGAATGTAATATGACTGCATGAGTATAGGTATCTGTTTACTTTAGTTGAAACAGCGTTCACGCAATTGGTGGTTGAGTATAAGAATATAATATAACAACATGAGTATAGGTATCTGTTTACTTTATTTGAAACAGCGTTCACGCAATTGGCGGTTGAGTATAAGAATGTAATATGACAGCATGAGTATAGGTATCTGTTTGCGATAGTTGAAATAGCGTACACGTAATTGGCGGTTGAGTATAAGAATGTAATATGTTAGCATGAGTATAGGTATCTGTTTACTTTATTTGAAACAGCGTTCACGCAAGTGGAGGTTGAGTATTAGAATGTAATACAACATGAGTATAGGTAGGCCTATCTGTTTACTTTAGATGAAACAGCGTTCACGCAATTGGCGGTTGACTATAAGTATGTAATATAACAACATGAGTATAGGTATCTGTTTACTTTAGTTGAAACTGCGTTCACGCATTTGGCGGTTGAGTATGAGAATGTTATAACAATATGAATATAGGTACGGTATCTGTTTACTTTAGTTGAAACAGCGTTCACGCAATTTGCGGTTGAGTAGAAGAATGTAATATGACAGCATGTGTATAGGTATCTGTTTACTTTAGTTGAATCATCGTACACGCAATTGGCGGTTGAGTATAAGAATGTAATATAACAACATGAGTATAGGTATCTTTTTACTTTTGTTGAAACTGAGTGCACGCAATTGGTGGTTGAGTATAAGAATGTAAAAGTAATATGACAGTATGAGTCTCTATACTCATGATGTCATTTCATTGAATATAGTCCGAGGGTGGTTGCTGACCTATCTCAGATATTTGTTTAACGTTTACCATTTGTTGCTATATGTGTTAGGACTCTGCCCCCAAATATTTAAAATTTTTTATGACTTAGGCCTACTAAAAACTTACAGGCTTTAGAAGCCAGGCAATCACAGCAAAAATCACCATTTTGGACTTCTGCGTTACATCGTGTAACTCGTAAACTATCCGTCCAATCAGAACAAAGCAGAGGACATATTATGTTTTAAAGAGTCAGAACATTCCAAATGTGTTCCTAAAATAAAGTATATGTCAGCCATATTGGTTCTATCCAAGGTCAAACATCGACTTCGGAAATCATTTTTCCATCAAGTTTGAAGCCATATTACTTGATTGAAGATAAATGATTACTGTTTTCTTCTCCTTGCACATTGGGAATATATTTACGAGGGCAACAATAATAAGCCTTGTTTTTCTATCCCTAAATGGGTGAAAAATATCCCCAAAACTGGAAAAACTCAAATTTTGACATGTTCAAGGTCATGTATCTCCAATGGGGGTGAAGATAAAAAATTGAAAATAAGGGAATATTTTGCCCTTATGTAGGTCCGTCAGTGACTAAAAAGTTTGGGTTGTTATTCAACACGGTTTAGAAAATACAGCATTTAGAAAATCAGTCAAAACAATGTTACGCACATGTATTCTTATTGTAAGAAGTGTACTTACAATAGCTCATGTGGTGTGAAATACATCAGAAAATAATAATATTGTTACCTGGCTATAATTGATGGTTCTTCAACATTTCACTTGAACTTCGATTTCATTAATGTGTCTATTTCTTCTTTGAAACGCTTGCTGATCGACTCGTTCGAATGGTCGCAGTTGAAAGTTCCAGGGCGAATGTACTCAAAGCAAATTTGTATAAGACCTCCATGTCTTGTCATTTCTTGTTAATTGGAATGATGTCATAGGTACGGGAGGGCTGAAGGAATGAACTTAGACCTAATAGTCGTCGTCTGCTTCCTAATGTTTTAGCACTTTCCCTAAATAGTAAATACCAACGGTCATTATTTACACACACGACGTTATTGTAAATGTCCATGGGGATAACTTTACACACAATTTTTTCCACATAATTAATTGAAGCAGATGTGTTGCAAACTAGCATTGTACAGGCCTACTCATCTTTTGGGAAAAAACAGTGTGATTTTCTCTAGTGTGAGATATGGCGAGAGCATGTTGAAATCTTGTTGTAAGCGCAACTTTGTTAGTTTCAATTTCTTTAGAATCTACATAGAGAAATGTTATTCCTATAATTTTGTTATTGCAGAAGCTGAACATGTCTTGAGGTTTCATGATGTGGTTGGATGTACTACACTGAAGACTTGCTTTTGTAACAAGCCTTTTCACTGTACCTCCTATGCTAAAATGCCACTCTACTTTCATTCCAAAATTGATTTTATATTTGAAAATATTCATGATTTTTTTGGGGTTCTTGTACTTTCCGGCAGCCCTGTCCGGAAAGTAGCGAATCTTGTTTACATTAGGAGCAACAATTTTAAGTCGATTAATAACATGTTTCTAGAATTAATGTACTGCAGTCGTACTGTGTGTCACACCTGTCAGTTGTAACCCGCTGAGTAGGCCTACAGGTTACATTGGTATCTTAACAGTTCATCTGTTGAAGAAATTGAGAAGAAATTGAACAACTACATTGATACAAGAAATTGAAACTAACAAAGTTGCGCTTACAACAAGATCTCAACATGCTCTCGCCATATCTCGCACTAGAGAAAATCACACTGTTTTTCCCCAAAAGATGAGTAGGCCTGTACAATGCTAGTTTGCAACACATCTGCTTCAACATAGGGAATATACCATATTTCCCGATATTGATTCGATCATATGAAATAGATAGGCCCTTATCTACAAATACCGGCAACATACTTTTCCCATTTCAAAATGTCACAGTTCGATTTTTATAACGTTACAAAGTTTCCTTTCCCGGACTTCTATCGTGAAACGGATGGTTACGTCATAACTGACTAGACATCACTGTTTTTGAATGAGTTTGCCAATCACCGCCTTGCAACACTACACAATTATCGGAAAAACAACGTATTCATTGTTGTCCGATCTCTGCACAAAATTACTATAAACACTAAAATAATGATACATTATTACAAATAATCATACCAGTGGCGTAAATTAATTGTTGGACACAATTATTATTCATTTTGGAACTGAATAACAATATAAATACACTCATTTTAGTGAGATATTCGACATAAATACGATCTTTGATTATCTTTGCGTGATAGGCTGATTGATATTAGTCAGTTCTGACGTCATGACCTGTTTTTCCCGCCATAATTATTTGTGACATTTTCAGCTCACTTTCTTCACTGAAAATATTTAGGAAAATGGGAAAATGAAATATTTTTGACTTCATAACATTGTCATTAATTTGGTAACGACGAAAAAAATTAACATGCATATTCCCTATTAATTATGTGGAAGAAACTGTGTGTAAAGTTATCCCCATGGACACAAAATTTACGATAACGTCGCGTGTGTATATAATGACCGTTGGTATTTAGGGAAAGTGCTAAAACATTAGGAAGCAGACGACGACTATTAGGCCTAAGTTCATTCCTTCAGCCCTCCCGTACCTATGACATCATTCCAATTAACAAGAAATGACAAGACATGGAGGTCTTATACAAATATGCTATGAGTACTATCCGCCCTGGAACTTTCAACTGCGACCAGTCGAACGAGTCGATCAGCAAGCGTTTAAAAGAAGAAATAGACACGTTAATGAAATCGAAGTTCAAGTGAAATGTTGAAGAACCATCAATTATAGCCAGGTAACAATATTATTGTTTTCTGCTGTATTTCAGTTTTCAGACCATCATGAACTATTGTAAGTACACTTCTTACGATAAGAATACATGTGCGTAACGTTGTTTTGACTGATTTTCTAAATGCTGTATTTTCTAAACCGTGTTGAATAACAACCCAAACTTTTTAGTCACTGACAGACCTACATAAGGACAAAATATTCCCTTATTTTTAATTTTTTATCTTCACCCCCATTGGAGATACATGACCTTGAACATGTCAAAATTTGAGTTTTTCCAATTTTGGGGATTTTTTTACCCATTTAGGGATAGCAAAACAAAGGTTTTTATTTTTGCCCTGGTAAATATATTCCCAATGTGCAAGGAGAAAAAAACAGTAATCATTTATCTTCAACCCCTGTCAAGTAATATGGCTTCAAACTTGATGGAAAAATGATTTCCGAATTCGATGTTTGACCTTGGATAGGACCAATATGGCTGACATATACTTTATTTTAGGAACACATTTGGAATGTTCTGACTCTTTTAAACAAAATAGGTCCGTTGCTTTGTTCTGATTGTCGGATAGTATACGAGTTACACGATGTAACGCAGAAGTCCAAAATGGTGATTTTTGCTGCGGCCGCCTGGCTTCTAAAGCCTGTAACTTTTTAGTGAGTCATAAAAATTATCTAAAAATTTGGGGCTAGAGTCCAAACACATGTATAGGAACAAATGGTATAAGTTAAAAAAATATCTGAGATGGGTCAGCAACCAATTAATTCGAAATTGGACCATTTTCAATTAAATGACCCGCCTACTATACAAACTGTGACTCAACCTAGGACTAGCTTGGCCCTCACAGTTCAAACTAGGGATGGGCAAATACGTTTAATAGCCTAAACGTTTAACCGTTTTTAAAACTCGCGTTTAAACGTTTTATTTGCTCTATCCCCTGCCACGAGATGAATAAAATGACCTTTGCAGTAAATTACCGAAAAGTTCCGAAACATTGGGTAAAATTACAATTTGTAGCTAGAAAAAACTATAATAGTAGACTAGTACTGCAGTAGGCTCCGTTGTAAAATATTTGTTTCTTATCTTATATATAAACACTTCTGTACACACGTTTAAACGAGGCGTAAAAAGTACAAACGTTTAAAGCCACTCCCACGTTTAAACGTCCCATCCCTAGTTCACGTTGAAATGGTAGTTGAAGCATCCTACAATTTGATTGTGGGAGGAGTAGTCGCAAGCGTCAGGCCCAAAGTTTTAGACCAGATGTGTAAGTCGTGACTAAGATGATCAATTTGAACTGGTATTTGTCATGCAGGGTACATAATAGCCTGGGAAGGAGCTACAACTTAAGGGGAATCCATCACACATGTTTTATTTGATAAATATTGTTACAGAATGATTTGTTATAACATATTTTATGTATAAAAAATCGAATTTTATTTTTTATTATTTTTTTTCGGGCAGTCTCGGTAATTTGAATAGTCAAAACTGGCCACAGTTTTTAGCCCGAATGGCAAATTTCAGGAAGCTGAAAATAAAATCACATATTAACTGATATTTCCTTTAGGGATGTGCTAAAGGATTTTTATTTTAATTACCTAATTCTATATTTTTATTTCTGTGATTTTTTTAATGTGCCGTTCAAAATGTTTTAAAAATTGGTCATGTTCAGTTAAACGAAAATAATTTACACCTATGCATTACGCCATACCTTTTGTTTAGGTGATGCACATAACCCTCAGCTTTTAGAGAAAACTTAAAAGTCGTGAAAATCTGACAAAAATTGATTGAGAAAAGTTGAGTCTACTCTCCGGAGCTATGTAAATCTCTCGAAAAATCTTCCTGCCGCTCACCCACCCGTGACAGAAGCAATACCGAAGTTGTTGTACGACCAACAAAAACTTCTTGAAATGAAAAGCTGGCCCAGCTCTGTCAGTAGTCTGTAGTCGGTAGTCAGTAGTCTCAGTCAGTAGCTCTGGCTAACTGTGCCGTGGTTGACATGCATAAATGTGACGTCGCTTGGCCGGTGCGGGGAGCGGGCGCAGGATGAGTGTTCGCCAATAGGGAGTCAGTAGCAAGGTCACGACATCGAGCGATACATCCTTCCTCAACCACGGCTGTCTCGTGAGTGAGGGCTAAGCGCTTTTGTTCTGACTTTTATGCATGAGGCCAGGTAGGGGCGGGGGGGGGGGGGGGGCATCAACTATCTACACACGAATTTTGGCGCGAATCGGCGCTGAGCCCGAAAAAAGACTTGAATGGCATCCATCACCTTAACGGTAAAAGTGTTTAATTATTTAAGTAGGCCTACTGGTAACATTTCTTCGGTAACTGTAAGCCTATAGTATTTAAGTGGGAAGCTCTTCTCGAGCTACTGTGCACTGACCTTTATGTTATGCATATAGACGTACACCCCTACAGAATGATTGATAGGCTAGACCAGTGCTGCAAAAATTTGAAAATGTTATCTATATAGGCTAAGACATCTTCAATATTCTCAGTAACAGGTAACACCACATCTCGAATGCCTCCAGCAAGTTATTTTCCATTTATTTTTTGATAAATTATGTGTAATACCCAACCCAATGCTTAACAATAATTTATATGTTAACTTTTCTATCTTGTAGGAAATATGATTACGAGAACTTCATGTGCACCTTGCTTCTTCCTGCCCAAACCAGGAACACCGCTTTTGCTGTCAGAGCATTCAATATCGAGGTAGCAAAAGTTCAAGACAGTGTTAGTGAAATTCATATAGGTCAGATGAGAATGAAGTTTTGGGAAGATGCTATCGAGAATATTTATAAGAACAAAGTTCCCAAACACCCTGTTGCTCTGGAACTATACCGGGTATGTATGCAGACATAGACTAGCCACTACAGAATATTGTAGACCGGTATTTACGTTATTTTCCTATTTGTTTGTACTATTTTACATGCATTTTATTTGAATTTATTGGATTTATTTACTAGGCATCTCAAAGACACAAGCTGTCTAAAAGGTACCTGAAAAGACTAATAGCGATGCGATCGATGCTACTTTCATCGTCCACACTACCAACTTTAGAAACAATGGAGTCGTATGCCGAAAACTCTGTATCTTCGATTTATTATTTACTTCTTGAAGCATCAGGTATTTATATTGTATTGGTTACATTTAATTTTAAGTGTTTTTCTTTTGAT
The DNA here is from genome assembly GCA_945910005.1 of Isoperla grammatica. Classification (NCBI taxonomy): domain Eukaryota; kingdom Metazoa; phylum Arthropoda; class Insecta; order Plecoptera; family Perlodidae; genus Isoperla; species Isoperla grammatica. Next base: position 46,489,253 of record OX246737.1, on the reverse strand, counting down.
GTTTGACAACTCAATATACATATGATATCCAAGATGTGATCTCTTGACAGGGGTGAAAAACGTTCATGCCGATCATGCTGCTAGTCATCTGGGAAAGGCACAAGGAATTGTCAACTTTATACGTTCCATTCCTCACTATGCCCAAAAAAACATTGTAGCCCTACCACAGGACGTACTTCTAAAGCACGATGTAGCTGAGGAGCAAGTCTTGCGTGCTAACCGGGAACAGCCAATACGAGATGTTGTGTTTGATGTTGCTAATAGAGCAAAACAACACATGGACAAGGTACATCTGTGAGCATAGAATCTGAAGATAAATTATTTGTAGGCCTAGCTACTTTTGTGTTGTCAATAGGACTCCCATGTTTAAAATTGGAAATATCTAAGATTGTTACATATACAGTATATGTTATTTATGTTTATGATTATGAATGTAATAACTTTGGCCTGTAGCAATAATTGATAGAAAAACATGATTAAGAGTGAAGGGTACCTCTACGTCAAAAACCGCATACAACTTTCATTTTTTAATTATATCTCAAGAATGCTACTCGAAATCAAATATCTGAGTCAACAGCACACTGTGTTTTGGTAAGCCCTACAGAGTAAATGAAATATTATACCAGTATGGTCACATGGACACAGATTCTAAGACCATAAACAGAAGAAGAAAGAAGAATTACAAATAAAAAATTAAAAACCATACTGATTATAATTTTAAAGTAAACACATTAAGAGCATTCAGTATGTGGAGCTTACCAAACCACAAAGCGCTATTGATTCAGATTTTCAATCTCACGATTCACACACAAATTCACAGTTTGTTATATATACGAATGAACAATCTGTGTGATGGACTAATAGCATAAAGCTAAATAAACTATAAAGATATACATATGTTGTTACTTGTTATTACTTATTATTATTATTTTTATTGAATTATTAAATTATTATTTTTATCATTATTATTATTATTTATTATTATTATTATTATTATTATTATTATTATTATTATTATTATTAAGCGAGAGTAGCGAGAGTCTCCATTCTACTTTTATGGCACTCGATCTTCTCTTTTTTTTCTTTTTGTAAATCAGTCTTGCTGAAAGTCCAATCAAGTTGAAATTTAGACCATCCACAAACCTTGATGTGGGTTGAACACCATTAGCTTTGGGGAAAAATCGGTCAATAACTTACACAGTTATGCCTACATTAAAGTTAATAAAAAGTTTTTTCTAAAACAAGATGGCGATAAAATGTGAGATGTGTACTAAATGTTCTTACTTAGTAGATTTAAGTAATAAACCAGTTTTTGTAGGCGGCACGAGAATAGCGATTTTCGTGCCCATGAGAAGACCTTACTTTGAGGTTTACCGAGCTTCCGCCAGGGAATCAACGGACCTTGGGTCTATGTTAGAGTGATGAGATGCCATACTTTCTGTTAGGTTTTTGGAAGGCTGTGCACTGATCGATGCACATTCTTGAAATATGGCGGTAGTTTGAAACTTTTGGACAGAGTGGACGTTGACGTATAAGCTCTCGCTTATCAATGCGTCACACAACGGGTTTTCCTAGTTATTATTATTATAGTCCAACCCACCTCTGCAGTAAAATTCCAACAAACTTCCCCAGTGAGCTAAAGGTCCTAAATAAGCCAGTTTATTTTGTGGCAATTTTTGTTGACCACTGAGATGTGCCTATCTAGGATATGCCTAATTGCTGCTTCAGAAAAAAGTGAGCAACGAATGAAGGTTTTTTATTGACATTTAACAAATACATACATGTTACAGCATGGAGACTAGCCCCTAAAAACCGTAAGAAGCTTGCTATAAGGGGCTTTTACAAATAGTTAGTTTATGATGGACGGAAAATGAAACTAAAAGTACTAAGCCTAACTAAAATGATACTACTGTAAATGCTACTAAAATGCTAGAAACTAAATGCTACTTTTAAGTTCACTGTAACGGCTAGAGTTGATAGTTGTCATGATAGGACATGTAATTTAAAGATTCAATTAGTTAGATATTATATATCATTGAATTGCAATCTGGAATCAACTCCTACAATAATTATAAATTATAATAACATAGCTAACAATTTAATTCTAGCATTTTGTTTCAATTTAGTATAAAACACGTAAAAGCACGCTCCATAAAAACATGCTGGAAAGATGATATATGGATTAAAATTATAAACAATTAATTCCAGTCTTAACATTATCCAATTTGTAAATTACTACCGGTAGATACATTTTGATGAACAATAACTGTTTACTAAAATGATGATTTTTATGATAAAATAAACTGAAATTCAATAAAATGTAGTGCAAATGTGACTTTCAATAATTCGGGACAAAGTGTCGTCTGGAAAGAGGCAATTCCTCTTTCCGGACAAAGGGATCAAAACCCGGACTGTCGGGAGAAATTCCAGACAGTTGGTAACCCTACCTGTACAGCTTATATGAGATATTGTATTTTTATATTGTGTTGCATTGTGTTGATTTGCAATAGACTCCAGTTGTTATAGAAGTCAGTTTGAAGTGGTGGTAGAAGTTTTTTACTCTCTAGATAGGTTTTCATTTTTCAATGTAAAGTTAGCCATATGTTCTATGACTTTTCCTAGTATGTAATGTGTATGGGTGAGAGATGTAGCCCAAATGCAAAGATGTCCACTAGTTAGAGGAACCCCTGATCTTTTACATGCTATTTTACAACGCTTGTATTAGCTTCATGTGTTTGTCTGTCTGGACGGAATCTTATAATCAATATTTCACCTACTTTTAAATGTCCGATCGAGCTGAAATTTTCTACACATACGTATTCTTAATGACAATACATATATGAATCAATTGTCATATTGACTAAAGAGTCAATTAATTCATCATAATTAATTAATTAATGTTTTGTATGGGAATCGATATTTCACCCACTTTCCAACGTCAAATCAAGCTGACAGTTTTCACACAGACGTATTCTTAATGACAATACATGAATCAATTGTCATATTTACTAAATAGTTAATTAATCCATCATAATTAATTAATCAATGTTTTATATGGGAATCGATATTTCACCCATTTTCCAACGTCCGATCGAGCTGAAAGTTTTCACACAGGCGTATATTCTTGATGACAATCAAGAGTTGGTGCTATTAATTAATGTATCACATTCACTAGTTAATCAATTAATTAATCATAATTAATCAAACAAAGCTTCATATGGGAAATTGGTCACAGCTATAGAGTGAGGATGGGCTAACCAGATGCAGGCATCGGATTTACACACCCGCTGGTTGTTCGGGACTCAAATATCCGCAGTGAAAGCATAAGAAATGATGCTATTTTTTTTGCTATGCGGCGACAACGCTTAACGCACTCCACTTGCAAGTTCAACCCCATGCGGTGTCATTCACCATGTACGCATATTGCATTCCTATCGTGTGGTTCGACCTCACAGTTGATCGGAGTGAGTTAGTGCCAGTGCAACTACTGTTAGAACATAACAACATTCGTTAAGACTAAAAAGTATAAAATAATATTACATAAAAAAATACTTTTTCAAAACAACGCTTATATTTAAATGTACTAAAAAGTAAAAAAACAAATGTTGTCCCGACAAGTCTTTGCCTTACTCGGAAAATAAAAGCGTTGGGCGCTTACGGTATTGATGCAGATTACAAAATTTGGTTGTTCATGGAGGGAAAGCGCCCAACGCTTTTATTTTCCGAGTAAGGCAAAGACTTGTCGGGACAACATTTGTTTTTTTACTTTTTAGTACATTTAAATATAAGCATTGTTTTTAAAAAGTATTTTTTCATGTAATATTATTCCATAACAAAAACAAGATCCTAAACAATTAGGGACTTCCAATTTCTAGGGGACAACTATGTATTTGGGCTATAGGTCGGAAGCTATCAACTTTGCTGCTGAATTTGGCCTTTCATTGCTTGCAGGTAATAATCATCAATTAACTGCAATGTTTTACATTACTGTTTTGTTTCTTTGTAGGCAAGAAGATTGAGTGAAAACTTCCCCAAGTCGGTTAATATACTCTTCCTGCCAGCTGTGGCTATTGACTCATACCTAGAGCGGCTTCGTAGATTACACTTTGATGTATTCGATTCTAGTTTACAAGAGAGAAATAATTTTCTTCCTTTTGTTTTGTATTGGAATAAAATTAGGTCAAGATATTAAAGTTCAATAGGCCTAAAGTACATTGGCATTCACTTCTACTATACCTAGATGTACATAAAATAGCATTTGGCTGTAGCTGCTAAATCAATTAATGTGTGTATATAATATACAGGGTATCTTGAGTATTCACCAGCTTTTATGCCATTTGGGTGCATTAATAAAACCAGTTAACTTAAAATTCAAAATTGTTTTATTCTCTCAATGATCACCAGATTACGGTATATTGCGAAATATTTGAAATTGCAATAGGCCTACTAAGGCCCAGTATCATGAACTTCAAGTTCTACTTGATCTCCGCCTAGCTGTGGCTCATTGAACTCCCAATTCAGGTTTTGCATGGGCTCCAAAATCACCATTTATATCCAACTATAAAAACAGCTTTAATAATAAAATATGTGCTGTAACATATCACGTAAACTAACACTTGAAACACATAAATGAGACAATTTGTTAGAATGTATCATTAAAAAAGTCTTAAAATATTGTGATATTGTGTGTTTTTAGAACAGAAATTATTTTGACGGATCACTTAATTTGTTTTCCTTCGCGATTTTCTCATTTGAATAACATGTGACTTTAAACATTGTGGAATGAACTGCAACGACCTAACCTTGTAGCCTATGTTCATCGGTATGCTGACTCTCCGATAGGAGATCAAGTAGACCTTGATGAACTTCAGATGAATATTTAGAAGGTTACTTACTTGTTTTCACCATGGCACAAACATGGCATCGTAACAAATGGGAAACCTGGATGCCATGGATAAAACAAGTTACTATTGTCCTCCCAACGAATGTATTCTGATGCTTCCGTCATAACCCCTAAGGCCTCGAAGTAAACTTCCGCGGACGGTTTACTACCTGTGTTCATGCGCGCACTATTGCCGAATACTGAGATGGCGCACGACGAAATTAGCAGCTCCTGCACATAACTTTGATCGCTAACGTTCTGGCGGAGATCAAGTAGACCTTGTTGTGTAACCAATGAGAGTTCGAGAATTCGAAGAAGTTAACAGGAACTATCAAAAGCTGTGAGCAACATTGGCAGTCTTGTGTTTTTATTGAAAGCCTGTCAAAATGTATACAAATTCACACTTTACTGAGTAGATCCATAGAGTAACTACTCGCAGCAAGTATTTATTCTAATATTCTACTGTGTTCTAGAGGTAGGTCTAAACTGTAAAGATATAGTACTGCCTACTTTAGTTTTATGAAATAAAGTCGTTTAAACACAGGCGTTACCGCCATTTCTTGGTATCGAAAGCTGTGATTGGCTGGGTTCCCGTGATCTATTTTCAATTATCACTTCTCTTCGAACATGATTAATTGGTTTTGTGACTACAAACTTATATTTGTATTTCATTTTTAAAAATATTCATCTTGTAATATTATTAATAGCAACTTACAAAAATGAGAAATTTACCATTTATCAACATCGGACAAGTTGGCCAACTCACGAACTGAGAACAATCCGACGCAATCTTCCATCAAGCACACGGAGGAATGACATGTTAAGTTGCAATTCTGGACATGGCCTGTGATGAAAGCATGAGAATAGTTTCGTTGGTAGGACTATAGTAGCCAAGGTCTACTTGATATCCGCCTGGCGGAGGCTCGTCGAACTCTCAACTTAGGTCATCGCACTCCGTTCCACAATGTTAAAAATCACATGTTATTCAAATGGGAGAAAAGTGAAAGAAAACAAATGAAGTGATCTGTCAAATGGAATTACCTCCGAAAAAGGAAAAATCGTCATATTTTATAATCTTCAATCATTGTATTCTATCAAAATGTCTCTTTTAGGTGTTTTAAGTATTGTGTTACATGATCTACAACAGATATTTAGTTATTATAACAGTTTTTTTTAGTGGGATACAAAATGGCAATTTAGGTTCCCTTGCGACGACCTTACTTGGGAGTTCGACGAGCCTCCGCTAGGTGGAGATCAAGTAGACCTTGCTAGTAGCAAAGTGAATGAATAGAGCATCCCCACCGAGATGCGTATTTCGAGGAAGAATCATCTTTTACTTTCGTTCCGCTCCACACTTCTCTGGATCTACCTTTGGTAGACAAGTTGGTTCAGGATCGATCCCTTAAATTCTTTAACTCTTTATCACGGCACCCCAACCCTCTCGTGAGGTCACAGTTGGACTTTATGCCCAACCCTCATGATAGATATCTCCGTCCAGTCGCAAGCATAAACACCCTTGAATTCAGGCCTCCCAACCCAAAGGCATGTGGACGCCACCGCAACATTCGCCTTCCCCTCTTCACCAAGAAAAGACGGGTGAGGTAGTACCTCTATTCACTCCCAGGACCCTTCCTGAACTTACCTATTTATTCCTAGTAGTTGTAAACCCAACCTCTTCTATTAATTTCATACTTATATCACTCTAAATTCTTTCTGCCTTCGGGCCATTTCATTCTTTTTCCAAACGTTCTGCCTTCAGCAACAAAACCATCACATCTGTATTCTAATCATACTTCTCTTAAGGACACTGTCCGGTCGAGATTGTCAAGCAAAAGGAAACTGTACCTTATTGCCACCATCCAAAGCTCCAAAGCTCCATCTTTTACTCTTCCTAACCTCGATACTCCCTGGCTAGGCACATAACAACTTGAGCCTTTTCTTTTGAATTGTGGTCAGTAAAAAAAATATTTTATTTTCAAACACATTTTTCGTGAATATTAGTAATTTTGTCAGATATTGTTCATGGCTACGTTTTGATCATGAGACTTTTTGAGTTTTTGTCCTACGATGACAACCTTAAAAAGTCTCATGATCAATACTGCACGAACAATATCCAGTGAGTATCTGGGGTAAGGAAGGGTAAAATATGATTCGTCTTCAAAACGGCAACAATATGCATCTTGGTGGGGATCCTCTATATTCTCTTTGCTACTTATAGCTGGTCTGACTTTAGTAGCTGACTCAATATTTATGCGAAGTTCATAAGACTGGGCCAAAGGCTTCTTGTAACTATATTATTTTTAATTCTTCAATGTGCCAACTCAAAGTTTTGTGCTTAGATCCAACAAATATTGCATTAGGTCTACATGGTATTAATGGGACTAAAATATTTGTACGTACTACGATAACATACTTCATTTTGCATATTTTTAGTTTCTAGACTTGAAAGGTTGAGTCATCATTATCCTCATCTGTTTCCACATCTAAGCATATGTTTTAAAAACTCTCAAGGTCATGGTATTTGTTTTTGTATTTATTAGCATCTATTGATCTATGCGATACATTGATATTAGATTTGTCAAAATCAAAAACTTATAATAATGCTTTACATGTTAACATGTCAGAAGTCTAAACGATAAAATTTCTAGCTAAAGTTAGGTGTACATCACAGTAAAAATTAATATTAATAGTATTAGTCCAGCATCAAAGTGTCGAAAATCATAGTCCTGTGCAATTTCGAGGAAAGAGTATAGCACCATATACCAATGTGTTCATAAGGTTTCACAGTATTTAGCGCACTTTGGTGCCAGAGCGATATCCGCGACTGGGGGCGGGGGCGGTGCCCCCAATTTTGACTACGCATTGCATTGAATATCGCTCAATTACGGCCAAACGGTTGGTCTGACAACGAAAATGATGATTATAAAATATATTTGTGTGTAATTGATAAATATTTCCTTGTCACAATTGTTCATGTACGGTACATAGTGCGAAAGTTATCGTCAATTAAGTATAAAATTAATATATTCTCAATATATAAAACCATGGGACAACCATATATTATCAAAACATTACAAACACATTTATACACGTATAAAAATGTCAGAGTGTTGCCATATCGGTGATTTTTTTTCATAATTTTATCTTCAAGCGATTGGTATTAGTGAAGTATTAAAGACAAGAATGCGTGGGGCTTTTGTGCGCCCGCTAAACACATGTGTAATGCATAGAAGCATTGGCAATCATAATATTGTACTATTTCGAAATAAAAGTACACTAATATCTTCGTTTTAGCTTGTAAAATAATAATTTGGATGGTGCCAAGCTCCAAAATTAGGCGTTTACAAGTTATACATAAAAAACAAAATGACCGACTCTCATGAGGTTTTGCCTATTTATCTTCACAATCGTGCATTTTTTGCAGTGTTGTTAAAGCTACTTTTTAAAAGTAGCACTGTTACAGCTACAGCTACTTGATCTTTGAAAGTAACTTAGCTACTTTTCAGCTACTGTATTTTGTCAAGTAGCTCGCTACTTGTACAGCTACTCAAAAAACGTAGTGACGCTACTTTACAGCTACTTTCATTTTTTTATAAAGGACCAAGAGTACGTACTATTTATTGGAACGGCGGTAAGGTCCGGAAGTGAATCATACTCATATCACAACTCACGGGGTGAAACAGGAAACTCAGTGCTGGGGAGGCGGTTTTGGGACTATAGTGCCAGAAGGCGAATGTCAGTCGTCATTCCGAACCTGTGACGGTGGGAATTGTGGCGGGCGAAACGAACGTGTGTTTGTCTATTGCAAAAATAGAGTAGCGGCTACTTTTCGCTACAAATACTCGTATATAGTAGCTTGCTACTCGCTACTTTACCGCATTTTCAAATGTAGCGCGCTACCAGTCTCGCTACCAAAAAAAGTAACATGCTACAAGTAGCGCGCTACTTGTAGCGCGTTACTTAACAACACTGATTTTTTGGCAAAACTTAATATGACAAAAATTGTTTCTAGTAAAATTCTACACACATATGATACTTGGATATTTTCATAGGAAGTACTACTTACGTACAAATTTAATTTTTGTATGTGTGCATTTGAACTCAAATGTACAAAACTTGGCTCCCGTTCGCTTCTTGATGAAGCAACTGTGACCTACGGGAGTGTTCTTAATATCTTCTTTTAAGCTCATCAAATAATAATATTGATGGTGCCAAGCTCCAATGTTTGGCGTTTACGAGTTGCATGTGAAAAACAAAATGGCTGTCACTTCAGGTGGTTTTGGCAATTTATCTTCATAACCGTACTATTTATGACAAAATCTAACATGACAAAAAATATTCCTTGTAAAATTCTACATTACAATTCATATTCAGGTATTTTCATATGATTTACCATTTTACCTACACATTTAGATTTGTGTATGTTAATCTGTACTCAAGTGTACAAGCATTGGCTCCCCTGGGCTACTTGATGAAGCAAGTATGGACTATGGGAGTGGGCTCAATCTCTTACTTTTAACTTATAGAATAATAATTTCGATGGTGCCAAACTCAAGTATTAGGAGTTCAAGAGAAACACGTAAAAAAAAAAAAAAAAACATTTTAGTACTAATTAACATGAAGAAATTTTAATTTTTAGGTTAATAGTAAGTCCTATAAAATATGTTAATATCATATGTGTGTACAATTTTACAAGAAATAATTTTTGTCATATTAGATTTTGTCATAAAACTTACGGTTATGACGGTAAATTGGAAAAACTATCTATAGTGGTGGCCATTTTGTATTTTACGTGTAACTCGATAATGCCCCATATTTAAGGTAGGCACCATCACAATTATTACTTTATAAGCTATAAAGAAGAGATTGAGCCCACTCCTATACTTGCTTCATCAAACAACCGACGGATGTACATCTGAATACACCCTATTGGCGGGCATTTTGTTTTCTGCGTGTTTCTCTTGAACGCCTAGTACTTGAGTTTCGCACCATCAAAATTATTATTCTATAAGCTAAAAGGAAGAGATTTAGCCCACTCTCATAGTCCATACTTGCTTCATCCAGTAGCCCAGGGGAGCCAATGCTTGTACATTTGAGTACAGATTAACATACACAAATCTAAATTTGTAGGTAAATGGTAAATCATATGAAAATACCTGAATATGAATTGTATGTAGAATTTTACAAGGAATATTTTTTGTCATGTTAGATTTTGTCATAAATAGTACGGTTATGAAGATAAATTGTCAAAACCACCTGAAGTGACAGCCATTTTGTTTTTCACATGCAACTCGTAAACGCCTATTATTGGAGCTTGGCACCATCAATATTATTATTTGATGAGCTTAAAATAAGATATTAAGAACACTCCCGTAGGTCACAGTTGCTTCATCAAGAAGCGAATGGGAGCCAAGTTTTGTACATTTGAGTTCAGATGCGCACATACAAAAATTAAATTTGTACGTAAGTAGTACTTCCTATGAAAATATCCAAGTATCATATGTGTGTAGAATTTTACTAGAAACAATTTTTGTCATATTAAGTTTTGCCAAAAAATGCACGATTGTGAAGATAAATAGGAAAAACCTCATGAGTGTCGGCCATTTTGTTTTTTATGTATAACTTTTAAACGCCTAATTTTGGAGCTTGGCACCATCCAAATTATTATTTTACAAGCTAAAACGAAGATATAAGTGTAATTTTCTTTCGAAATAGTACAATATTATGATTGCCAATGCTTCTATGCATTACACCTGTGTTCAGCGGGCGCACAAAAGCCCCACGCATTCTTGTCTTTAATACTTCACTAATACCAATTGCTTAAAGATAAAATTATGAAAACAAATCACCGATATGGCAACACTCTGATATTTCTATACGTGTATGAATGTGTTTGTAATGTTTTGATAATATATGGTTGTCCCATGTTTTTATATATTGAGAATATATTCATTTTTTACTTAATTGACGATAACTTTCGCACTATGTACCGTACATGGATAATTGTGACAAGGAAATATTTATCAATCACACACAAATATATTTTATAATTATCATTTTCGTTGTCAGACCAACCGTTTGGCCGTAATTGAGCGATATTCAATGCAATGCGTAGTCAAAATTGGGGGCACCGCCCCCGCCCCCAGTCGCGGATATCGCTCTGGCACCAAAGTGCGCTAAATACTGTGAAACCTTATGAACACATTCGTATATGGTGCTATACTCTTTACTCGAAATTGCACAGGATTCCATTTGATGCTGGACTATATGTCTACTCAAGATCTATAAGTCATAATGCTGAAATAGTCATACTAGCAGTAAGAAAAGGTTAAATATTCATTCAGGCTGTAGAATTGGTGGGTGAGCAGATACTGTTTTAATTGAGAACTTGAAGGCACTGAGCTTCTGAACTGATTTTACATGGGTAGGCAAATTGTTGTTGTTAAAACTTCTGACATGCCAAATTTACATTTTATTTCTCTTGCCTACTGTAGTTAGGGCGTATCTCAAATCTCTATTTTGGCCTGCTGCACCTACCTCGCCGACTAAAACATCAAGTACCAATTGTTATAATTAATTGTTACTAATTGTTAGGTTTGTCAGCTACGCTAGTCGACTAGCGAAAAACATTGATTTGAGACACAGCCTAAATATTAATATTGTAACCATATAACAATGTATCCTCTTAAGTTCGATCAGTCATGCTGACCCGTTCTGGGCTACAAATATCTCCCACTATACTAAATAGTCTAGTTACTGAAGGCTTGATGGGAGAGCTGAAAATATATATATATATTTTGATGGAAAAGTTGACAATGATTGCAAGCAAATCGTTCAGTCCCCGACAGAAAGATTGCCAGCAGGTGCAGCCGCGGCTAACAGGTTACTAACCCCAAATTGCATTGAAGAAAGTACTGATACCATAGTAGTTTTTTTTTTATTGGCAAGCTTGCTATTTTCCATATATATTAATATAAGGTTTTGAGACGTTGTTTTTAGGGCTCTGGTGCACATAGTTTTGTTTCGTTCAAGATAGGCCTAGTAAAGTGAAGTCCTTTTTAACGTTTTATCCTCACTTAAAACATCATTGTGATCCAATACAAATTAACTGAAATTCGTATTATCCATAATAACTTATAGCCTTGTTTACAACAATTCCTGCACATCTAAGTATTATTAAAGTAGATGGTCCATTGACTTGAGATTTTAGTTACTTGTTTTAAGAGTTAAGCATAAAGTTGGACATTGCCCAACTTTATGACAACGAATAACGCATAAGGCTGGTCCACACAGATTTTTAAGACATAAGATTTAAGGTTTAATGCGTAGTCGTAAAGTTAGATCACAGGCAACACGTACTGGCGTTCACACAAAGTTTTAGTTTTAAGGCGTTGTTTTTATGCGTTATTTTTTGTCATAAAGTTGGGCAATGTCCAACTTTATGCTTAAATATGCTTAGCCTAAATCTTAAAACAAGTTACTAAAATCTCAAATCAATGGACCATCTACTTTAATAATACTTATTTTTGTAAACAAGTCTATTATAATTAATCATGGATAATAGGAATTTCATTTTAATTTGTATTGAATCACAATGATATTTTAACTGAGGATAAAACGCTACAAAGTACTTCACTTTACGAGGCGTATCTTGAACGAAACGAAATTCAGAGCCCTAAAAACAACGGCGGCCTACCTTCCCTGATGGGATTCATAATCTGCCCAAAAATTTTATATTTAATTAAGCAATTTTCACAATTTGCCATTATCAACGTAGGAAGAACGACGCTGCTTCATCAGAAAGTTGCGTGACATTGCCACTTTGAGCGCTTCATTCGTTTTCACTAGCGCCCTCAGTGGCCAAACTCGGTGCCTTTAATGTACAGAACGCCAATATGGTAATATTTAAACAAAATAAAATATGGTTTAACCTTTTGAAGTTTTGAACAGAGCACCCGTATCTAATACGTGCGGTTTAAAATTTAAAAAATGAAAAGTTAAAATTTGCCACAAGAAATAAAACTTAGGTAAAATATGGTTAAACCCTTCTTTGGTGTGCCCATAAAATTTCTATGATCTACTTCAAAGTCGTGGGCAGGAAACAATATTCTGTGTGAATATGAAATAGCTAGGTGGAAATTAACTCACTACTCAAAAACTTAAAAGCAAAGAGTATCTCTACATCAAGAATGGACTTCAAAATCGAAAATCTGAACTGAATCAACAGTGCAATGTGGTTTCTTACGCCCTAGATACTAATGGTCTAAATAACTACACTAATGGCTATAATATTTCGTTTAGTCTGTAGCTGGCTTACAAAAAAAAAAAAACGCTACTTTTCTCGTTACAGCTAAAATAGTTGTTGCATGCTACATCTTGATATCTAAATAAAGTAGCGCACTACCCGTTCTGCTAGAGATAAAACCAGTCCTAGCATTCACTACATTAAAACAAGATTATTTTTACTGCAATTCCTAATTTTCAAACCAGAATGAGGATTGAATAAAACGGACAATAAATGATTGAAATATTATTGATTACCCTTCTCGGTTTTGAATGTGGACTATTTCCCCCAATTCCCAGTTTGCACCAATCATCTACGCTTCCAAAGCTCCAAGTGGCTGTGTGTGTGTTAATTGTCTTTATCGATCGGTCGAACTCGCCTAACAGCCAGCGAGGACATTAGTTGTATCGATACTTCGAGCGATGCTACCATGCTAATGCTAAAATGGGGACTTGGTGATAGTCAAAGTATTCACAGTGTTATGTGCTATTATAACACCTTGCAATTTTGCGTTTTAATACTTGATTTTCCTAAATAGTATCAATGTTTTCTGGAAATGGTGTGTAAAGAAGACGTTGTGACATGGTTTCAAAGATTAAACGCGCACAAACGTATTGATGTGATGTGTAGTTTGCTAGATATGTGCCTACCACTCGAACTCCGATTTTTGGGCACATGCTTGGAGGACCTTGGCAAACGAGATTTCAATGAACTCAGAGCAACTGAAAGTAAATCAAATGATTTGTCGGAGCTGTCTGATTTACAGTGTCTTAGTGATAAGCGAACTCAAAGTAAATTAGTGGTATTTCTGTCGCTTTTGCGATCGTGCAACTATGCATGTTCTAATGGCCTTTACAAAATATTATCTAGTTTTGATTTTGGTGACATTCATTCTATTATAAACCACAATCCTGCAGACGAAAGTCCCTTGGATGAACTTCTACTACTGTATACTCTTGCAATAAACCATCCAGGATTCACATACGAACAAAGAACTTCTTTGGAGGATATATTTCTTAGGCTTCAGAAGGAGGAACACAAACTGCTATCGACCAAAACAAGGCCTAGTACTAATATGGGGCTACTGTATCTGAACTCACCTGTGCAGGTAAACAATATAATTACTTAGGCTTGCAGCCTTAGCATAGGCTAGGCCTAGGCCTAGGCAGAATAACGCCTACCTAGGCCTAGGCCTAGTTGCCCCCCTCCCCCCCCCCCCCCATAAATTCCCTAGGGCCTAGGCTAGGTCCCCAGAAGGCTCTGTTCCTTAAATGACACATTTATTGCCGACTCACAATAGGCTAGGCCTAGCCTAGGTAGCGTACTGTTAACGATCAAGTAAACTTACGCTTCCCGATACCTAGGGCTATGTAAGCCTAGGCCTAGGCCCTAGGCCTGTGTTGGAACCTTCAGACTATTTTCCACATACCGGTAGTCATTTCCATTCTAAAAGCCTGGATGTACTTGAGGTGATATTTAAAGTTAACTTACAGGGAATGTTATCTGAAGATCGGATTTGTCAGTATCAGAGATTACTGAAATCAATTAAAGTATTTTGTTCGGTAGCCTACAGTTGCAGGTGAATCAGGCCTTCACCATTGGGTTTATCATGATGATGATATTTTTATAATTATAATTTTTGCGTAGTTTGTGGACTTAGGCCTAGGTTTATTCCTGACACTTCCAAGGCAGAATGCCCATGGTTGGATGCCCGGTTCGGACTGGGGTGTTTTTTAAGTCTAAGCTAAGTTACTAGGCCTGTTATTATGATGGCAGCTAAGTATTTAGCCCTCTACTAACTTGTTTTCTCCTTTGTAATCACGCTTTCGATTGGTGTTTAATGTTTATAGGCCTAGTCTTCGTCCTGAGTTGAGAGCGGCCGGGTCCTATTGACAATTTAAACACATAGTTGCCCATAGTCCTTCTAATAGCTATACTACCTTTACCACTTTAGGTTGGTATAGGAATAAGCCTACAAAGAAACACGTCAAGAGTTGACAAACGTCTACCGGCTCAGTCTTCGTCCCCCACTCTGCACGGGTACGGGCTTGGCCCGACGCGAACCAAGCCATTATGAACAGTAGGCCTAGTTACTTCTGGTGATGCCTGTGACGACATTTTTACGCCAACTAGCCATTTACAAACACAATAGCAAACATGATTTACAGCGCTTTGTGTTGAACAAAGTTAGCGGTGGGCTAAATATTTAGCGGGCCGTCATAATACTGGGCGTTAGTAGCCTAGGCCTACATGTAAACGGTAACTTTCGCTCTGCCATAGCAATGAAGCACATACACCGTATAATGTTGCCCACTGGAAATCACTTCTTGGAACTGAGTGGGTAGACAAAAAGTATAAATTTATGTAGGCCTAGTTATTAAAAATCTTGTCTAATAGCCGAAGCATAATTTATGCACTGCCTCGTTGCTACATGATGGTTACAAATTCACTGTTCATGTGTGTGAGTATTATATTAGTTAGTTAGTTCATAGGTCTAGATAAGATTTAACTCGTTCACTACCAGACTGAATCAGAATCAGAAAAATGTTTATTCACAAAGTGCTTATTACATTGGTTTGGTTATGAAAGTAGGTGCCAATCGCCTGGAATGGTATATAATGTGAGGAAAGGATCCAACAGCTTACCTTCGTGTAAGATGACGGATTTGCGAGTTTGAAGTAAGCATAAAAAACATAATACAAATATAACGAGCGTTGGGTAGAAAACCATTAATCAGTAGTAAAGGCATGTGTGAAAGTGACCTGAAAGTGACCTCGTTATATTTGTATTATGTTTTTTATGTGTACCAGTACCTACTTAAAACTCTCAAATCCGTCATCTTACACGAAGGTTGGATCCTTTACTCACATTATATACTGTTACCTTGGTTTGTTAATCAGTACAATAACAGCTCATAGTAGAGGTCAAAAATAATAATATAATCCTACTGAATGATGAATAACAGAATAAGTAATCTATGATCAAAAATAGACCTATAGTAGTAATGAAAACAACAAAATTCAATAAATGCATTATTTTAAATTTTTACATTGGAAACAGACTCCTGTGCCAGCCATTTTTGTTCATTTTACTACTTTTTTACAATCAGCAGGCCTAACATACTAAAAATGCTGTAGCTTAAAAACTGTTCAATGTTATCTAATACAATGTTGTACGTTTTGAAGGTAGGCCACCTTCAGTATCATCAAATAGCAGAAAATGTCTAGGTTTAGGCTTATTCCTAACTTGTCCCACATCATTGTTGTTTATGAGGTCGTCGCCTTCACCTCCCTCACTCAGGTCACTTTCACACATGCCTTTAAGCCGCGTTTTCACGAGGACAGTCGGGAGGCAGGTAACTGGCGGCAGGTTACTTGGAGCAGGCTTCTGGCCTCGCTTGACCGTCTACACGAGGCCAGTTGGGTGGCAAGTAACCTGCGTCAGGAAGCTGGCAAGGTAGGTTACTGGCTAGGCAGGTGCTGTTCACACGAGGCCAGTAAGGCACCCAGGTCAATCATGCAGGTTCACGGGCTGGTTTAATTTCTTGTCCCACGTAGGGCTTTTAAAAATGTTGGCTTTCACTTCATTTACGCCAAAATCAAACATGTTCATTTCTGCTGCAATCTCACCTAAGGCCGTGTCACGAGCATTTTTATTTTTGTACAATTCATTATGTTGGTTCCACAAATGTTCTCTTTGTACAATTCCGAATTCGATAAATTTAAGTGTCAAATCATCACTCCATCTGCGTGACATATCGCGAAGAGAGTAAAAAGCACAATGAATCGATCAAGCACACAACATACACACACAGTACACACAACTAAAACTCATCTGTGGTTGGTGACAGACTGTCGTCGCGACAGTAGCCTGCCGGCTCCGTCCACACGATGCAGTTTGAAGCAGGTCAAGTCAGATAGGGGTGGGGGAGGCAAGCTACTGGCTCGAGTTTACTCCTTGGGCAAGTCGACCTGCCTGGCCTGGCAAGTTGCAACCTGCCCCTAAAACCAGGCAGGTGCTGTCCACACGAGGCCACTAGCCTGCTCCAAGTAACCTGCCCTCAGTTACCTGCCTCCCGACTGGCCTCGTGAAAACGCGGCTTTACTACTGATTAATGGTTTTCTACCCAACCCCACAATGAGCTCTAGCCACAAGGGGCTGTAATTCCTATGTAGGCCTAGAGAAACAATACAGATAATTATAGGCTAATGCCATCCCCATTGGCAATGTAGGCCTATATTTGATTTCTTTGATTCATGTCCCCCAACTAATATTCAACTTTTCATCTTCTTATGGCTTGCGAAATGTTATACGTTACCGAAGTGGCCAAGAAATTTGTAGGCTATAGTCTAAAGCTTTCTACTTGCTGTAAAGTTAGGGTGCCCAGCTGCCTTTAGCAGGATAGTAGGTAGGCCTACCGATTTACATTTTTATTTTCCGTATCTAGACACAGTTACCGCGTGACAACTTTTTCCCACATTCTGTAAAGTGCATTATAGATTTTGACTATTTGTAGCCCTTACTCGACTTTTTTCTTATCAACAAATGTTGATCTCTTTAAAGAGCCATCCGGCTGGGGTGGAGTTGTGATTGAGCTGTCAAAACTAGCGTGACTGCAAACACACCAAAAGAGCTATGCATGGCAAGATGTATTGAAGCAACCCGGTGGTGAAATTAGACCCTGCCCAGCACCAGCTACCATATTATTTAAAACGCATTAAATTTCCAAGTTAAGAATATATTTTTTCCCGTCTAGTTTTTTAAATCTGAGCACACTACTGTTGTGTAAGGTTGAAATTTTCTGAACACAACGTGTACAGATTGGTAGGCGGTACTTACAATAATTTGTTGATTGAATGGTTCTTTTTTCTAGCCCTGCATCTCTATCCCACTGCCAGAAGACCATCCTCAGTTGGATGTCTGTATGTCAAGCCTCAGGAGTAGACCTACACCGTTGGCAATGACACCCACCACCATCCCAATAGGTGAAACATATTTTACTACTCTTTCAATTTAGCCTACATTTGATATGTTTTTGTTTTCCGTTTCAGTATGCTTTATTCAACGGCTTGACAAACTATGGTATATAATTTAATTGCATATTTTAGTTTGGTGTTGGTACATAATTCCACCTAGGATAGGCTAATAATAATAGTTTAGTTTGCGAGAATATTTTAAAGATGGAATGTTGTTGAATTGTCATGTACAATAAATAGGATTGTACAATTTTTTACTGTGTATATTTGTGAGAAGGCTGAAGTGAAGGAAGTACTACTACTAAGTATATGGTTGTTTTAGAAAAAATTTGTGACGTTGACATCTTTAAATTTGACGCCATTGAAGTGCTGCATATAGAAAGCATCTACCATTTTACCAGTATCGTTTAATATTGTTGGTAAAAATCACACGCCCAACTAAAGACACAAAAAAGTCACACAAAGTTCTTCTTGATCTCTTATAGCAGCACTTTAATGCCGGCAACTAAAACAACCGTATTGTTGGTCAGTGTTTTCTTAACCATTTCTTATTTTGTATCAAGTTACAATGCAGCCAAATGTTGTCTAGAAGTTATTCTTATTGGTGTGTCCATTAGTGTGACATACTATTGACTGTAACGTTTCGACCTCACCGTCTCTATACGTCCGTCCAACAGTGACCACCTACCTTCCCATTTACTATCCAGTAGTTCGATAATCGACTTGAACTGATTGTCGAAAAGACCTTTCAACATATCATACAGCGCTGGGTCCGGCATGGGGGGATTAATGGTATGGTTATTAGTTTCCCTGGTACCCGTTATGGTATCCGGAGCGGACACTTCTTCAAAAACAGATTGATTGCTATCTAGTTGACTCACTGACCCAATCATAGGGGATACGTTTTGTGACTCACTAATACCGCTAATACCGTCCACGTTTTCACTATGAACCTCCCCCCCAACATTGCAAACCTCACTATTCCCCTCTAACAGATCCACTACTTCCACCGTAGCACTGCTGGACGTACCAACACTATCACCATTTTCCACCTCTGGCAGCTGATTTTCCAACTCCTTGATTAATTGATCCATTTTCCGTGTCTATAATTAGTTATCTTATAAGCTAACACAATCGTCACACAATGATTGGTCTGTGTTCATTCAACCTTCCCTGAACCCCCCTAACAGTCACAACACCAAGTAAAAAACACCACCCAAACACAACTGATTTGTCTTTTATGCAAATGCAAATCTCAGAGCAAAACCTATCTCGGGGCTAACAGTTTATAGTCGAGCCTCTAACGTTGGGCGCCAATTGTAACGTTTCGACCTCTTCGTCGAGTGGTGTTCATACCCTGAGCAGGTGTTGTGACGTAGTAAAGGAGGAAGGGCTTAACTACAATTATGATAAACACAGACACGTGCGACAAACACAAGGTTTATTGTGTTAATGTGTGAAGGCAATGACATAGAAAATAATACACAAATATAGAAAGTAATACCATATAACAGTTCTAGAACTCCTCCCTTATGGCCATAAGTATGTCGTAAATGAACGATACCAATGTGATAATTGTTGTCCGCGTAGTACGGTGATGTTGAGTTGCAGGAGGTGTTACGCCGGACTGTGACTCCAATACGCGGGTCGACTTACGACGCCCGAACACTTGTTACACACAGTCCAACAATTACAACGCGCGTCCGTCGACTTACGACGTCCGAACACTTGTTACAGTCAAACAACCAACGCGCGTCCGTCGACTTACGACGCCCGAACGCCCCACGTTGGGCGCCAATTGTAACGTTTCGACCTCACCGTCTCTATACGTCCGTCCAACAGTGACCACCTACCTTCCCATTTACTATCCAGTAGTTCGATAATCGACTTGAACTGATTGTCGAAAAGACCTTTCAACATATCATACAGCGCTGGGTCCGGCATGGGGGGATTAATGGTATGGTTATTAGTTTCCCTGGTACCCGTTATGGTATCCGGAGCGGACACTTCTTCAAAAACAGATTGATTGCTATCTAGTTGACTCACTGACCCAATCATAGGGGATACGTTTTGTGACTCACTAATACCGCTAATACCGTCCACGTTTTCACTATGAACCTCCCCCCCAACATTGCAAACCTCACTATTCCCCTCTAACAGATCCACTACTTCCACCGTAGCACTGCTGGACGTACCAACACTATCACCATTTTCCACCTCTGGCAGCTGATTTTCCAACTCCTTGATTAATTGATCCATTTTCCGTGTCTATAATTAGTTATCTTATAAGCTAACACAATCGTCACACAATGATTGGTCTGTGTTCATTCAACCTTCCCTGAACCCCCCTAACAGTCACAACACCAAGTAAAAAACACCACCCAAACACAACTGATTTGTCTTTTATGCAAATGCAAATCTCAGAGCAAAACCTATCTCGGGGCTAACAGTTTATAGTCGAGCCTCTAACGTTGGGCGCCAATTGTAACGTTTCGACCTCTTCGTCGAGTGGTGTTCATACCCTGAGCAGGTGTTGTGACGTAGTAAAGGAGGAAGGGCTTAACTACAATTATGATAAACACAGACACGTGCGACAAACACAAGGTTTATTGTGTTAATGTGTGAAGGCAATGACATAGAAAATAATACACAAATATAGAAAGTAATACCATATAACAGTTCTAGAACTCCTCCCTTATGGCCATAAGTATGTCGTAAATGAACGATACCAATGTGATAATTGTTGTCCGCGTAGTACGGTGATGTTGAGTTGCAGGAGGTGTTACGCCGGACTGTGACTCCAATACGCGGGTCGACTTACGACGCCCGAAGGAGGTGTTACGCCGGACTGTGACTCCAATACGCGGGTCGACTTACGACGCCCGAACACTTGTTACACACAGTCCAACAATTACAACGCGCGTCCGTCGACTTACGACGTCCGAACACTTGTTACAGTCAAACAACCAACGCGCGTCCGTCGACTTACGACGCCCGAACACTTGTTACAGTCAAACAACCAACGCGCGTCCGTCGACTTACGACGCCCGAACACTTGTTACAGTCAAACAACCAACGCGCGTCCGTCGACTTACGACGCCCGAACACTTGTTACAGTCAAACAACCAACGCGCGGCCGTCGACTTACGACGCCCGAACACTTGTTACAGTCAAACAACCAACGCGCGTCCGTCGACTTACGACGCCCGAACACTTCTTACAGTCAAACAACCAACGCGCGGCCGTCGACTTACGACGCCCGAACACTTGTTACAGTCAAACAACCAACGCGCGTCCGTCGACTTACGACGCCCGAACACTTCTTACAGTCAAACAACCAACGCGCGGCCGTCGACTTACGACGCCCGAACACTTGTTACAGTCAAACAACCAACGCGCGGCCGTCGACTTACGACGCCCGAACACTTGTTACAGTCAAACAACCAACGCGCGTCCGTCGACTAACGACGCCCGAACGCAACTTGTTATACACACAGTCAAACAACCAGCGCGCGTCCGTCGACTAACGACGCCCGAACGCAACTTGTTATACACACAGTCAAACAACCAACGCGCGTCCGTCGACTAACGACGCCCGAACGCAACTCCCGTTGTCACCTCGAAAAAGAGTCCTCCTGAGCCAAGCTCCTGAGGTCCAGGTTCCCGCCACTTCTTCTCATTGGCTAACCAGAAAGTCATTTGTCCCTTGGAGCACGTGATGGAAAATTTCCAGACTCTCGAGTCAAGGTCCTGACGCCATAGGGACCTCCCAGCACCCCTGCGTCGAGGCTAGGACGCCCAAGAACAAGCGTGAGAAAGCGTCCTCACCACCCACTTCACAGTCACCCCCGTGGCGCTGGACATGATGTAACTCTTCCGTAATGTGACAGGGCGCTCTCATTGTCCTCTGCGTTGACCAAGGAAGAACCCTTAACCTTCGGGAACAATGGTGTTTCGTCCCATTGTCCGGTGTTGCTTATTTAAAGTGTCGAGTTCTTGACGTTATTGTTAGCTAGTGTATAATGAAGAGGAGAAAACTTGAAAATATCTGGAGTTAGTTACGCTACATGACGAACAAGTACCGGTAATGATAATATAAAATCTAGAAGGCTGCAGCCCGCTTGCTATACATTACTAAAGCGAGGGGGAAACATTGAGGGTTTTGTTTGTCATGGTATGGGAGGTTTTTATGGCTGATGGCAAGTGTAGAGAAGCAGTTTATTAGGCTATGCCCTGTATTACTTCCAGTTACCCTATCTTATTAAAATGCATAAATTAAAAAAATCAACCCATGCAGATTAGAAGGCACCAGGGGCCCTGTGCTTGGGGCTTCACAATAGTGTCTATGTAAAGCTGGCTGTAGCTTGAAAATGATAAAAATTCTCGTACTTTTTGACCCCTAACATAAATTTTCGATCATTTTCTCAAACAACACTGCAAGCTCAATACGCATTTTCCTTAAGAATAGTTCTGAAACAATGTAAATACAGTGAACTACTTCTTCCTCCGTTTTCAATAACCTAATTTCTTTGAGAACCCTATTGATTTGCTGTAAACCCAATAGTACATTAGGCTAAAGAGTGCACTGTGCCCTACACTGGCCTTGCATCGCAATAAAATATAGTAGGCCTATGTTACGAATACATTGTGCACAAAAGGGCCTAATCATTACCTGATTGTTAATGTTCTTTTTCAGCGCCAGATCCAAACAAGAACAGATGTTCCCTTCCTCCTGGTTTAAGCTTACCCCCTGGATTAGGTTTGCCACCTGAGCAGCCACCTCCGTCAAGTTATATACCTGTTGCGTATCCATCTCCTAGTCACCAGCCACTCTCCTCGGTCTCTTGGCAAGGCAGCGTCAGTCCGATGATCCTGCCCGCTCTCTGTGGCGAGGTCCAGGGTGGTGGAGAAACCTCGCCGTATCCACCGTCGCCGCTGAGAAGCCGGCCCACTTCTCCCACGCGGTCGGGTTCGCCGGGCCGGCCGGGCTCGCCGCAACCCGTCGAACAGTGCCAAGGATTCTTGAAGGGAACTTGCAGATCTGAAAGAAGTCTGCCGTTGATAAGCTCGCGGCAAAACTCGATTGACACCACCGTGGCACCTCCTCTCCAAGTTCGGAACGCCGCTCAGAATATCAATACGGGAACAGAGCCAGTCGATACTCTTCAAGAAACTTTAGGGAAAGAAATGCCAAACTATTTGCCAAATCTTCAAAACTATACTGTTGAAGAGGTAGGGTACATTGTTCTCCACTTGACAAAGTTTTTTTTAATGTGTACTGGTATTCAACTTCAATTGTTGTCTTTTAGCTGAGAGGTATGAGTGAAGAAGAGCTCACAGATCTGGGACTACCTAGTGGAGCTATTAACCAATTACGAAGCATAGTCACAAAGCTCCAGAATACTAATGGCATCTGTATTCAGGATAAGAGAGAACCACCTTCAACTGCCAGAAGGAAACGAGATTTTCCAGAGATTGAGGTATGTTTGTTTTTAACTCAAGTAGCTTATGCTACGTACTTGTTCACTGTGTGTCGTGTACGTCAACCACTGCAATGTTGCCTTGTACTCAATAGGGTAGGCCTATGTAACAAGTTGACAGCGAGAACTCGATTTCGTGCATAGGCCTTATATGTGTGGTACTGAGTTTTCAAACATGTATATTAGGCTTGTGCGAATAGTGATTTTTCACTTCGAATCGAATTTCGAATATTCAAACGAAAAAAGTTCGAATATCGAATAATTTTATCCACGAATAGTTTCGAATAATGACGTGAAAAAAAGTATTTCTTAATTCAGTACTTTAATGAATTTGTGTTACCTTGCACGTTTATTGTTTACACAAATATTAAAAGAAAAATAGCACTTTGTAATATGTTTGTCTTTGTAGGGCCTAGTCCTCCCTTCAAAGATTATGATAAAAATAAAAATATAACAAACAATAAATAATCAAAAAGGCCTAGCCTATAAAGTAACATTAGCCTAGGCCTTGGCTAAGCCTAAGCTAATGTCACGAGATGGTTGTGAGCCAGGGAGGCCTTGATATGCCTAGGCGTAGGCCTGGATGAACATAATGCCTAGGCCTAGGATGTTGGGGGCACATATTTTGTGCATAGCCTAGATAGACCTAGGCACTACCACAATCACGACAAGTCTTACTTGATACAGTATAAAGCCCTAGGCCTAGACCATAGGCCTCAGCCTAGCCAATCCTCAAGGATAAATGATAGGCCCAAGGTAACTAAACTCATTAAAACCAAAGCCTAAACCTATCTTTTAGGCCTAGGCATAAAGTTATAAACTGTTAAGTGCAAACACTAGAATATTATCTAGGCCTAGGCCCTTATGCCATCTTCAAATGCTTTCCAAAAGTTTTGCACTTGGCAGAACTTTTGTCTGCCAAAAGGGGTTTAAATTTTTTTGCCAAAGCCTTGCAATCGCATCTTCATCCGAGTCGCTGTCTTCCAGTTCCATTGTTTAAAAAATCGCCAGCAGCGAGCTCAGATCTCAGGCACCTAGATTCTTCAAAACATTGCTCACGCCGCGCAGTGTTGTAGTCACACTCAAGTTGAAGACAATTTTTCGTTTCATACCCACGCGCTCTCTAGCGGCAAAAATTCAAACTTCTTGTACTTTTGGTGGTCTTTTTAACACACGTCCTACTAGTGAGTGCTGGACTCAAAATAGTTTGAATTTCGAGTAGTTACTATTCGAATTTCGAATCGAATATAGGTAACTAATTATTTGCAAATATTATTTGAAATTCGAATATTCGCACAGGCCTAATGTATATCTTTCCACATCATTATATAATACATGATTTACGTTGCAGAAAGCATGAATCCTTCGTTAAGCCATTGCACCTGTTCAAACACCGATACTCTTTATAGAATTTAAATAATTCCGAGTTAAAGCACCGACAAGAAAAGCGCCACTGGTCGCAACATATGCAATCACCGTGGTCCGCCTTGCTCGAGTTGCGTTTATGCGCTGCGTGCTGAAACCGCACATCCAGTGTTTTACCTCGTAATTATTTAAATTCTGTAAAGATTATCGGTGTTTGGGGGTCAATGCATTACATGGACTCACATGCGACCATGCAAGTTGTAGGCCTTGCAAGGTAGACATTGAAAGGTGCATGGCTGGGAATTCAATTTTTAACCAAAAAAATTATGATCAATTAACCAAAATTATCATCACATTCACAGTCAGTCACCTCTTTGCTGCTAAGTCAGCTTCTCCGCAGGAGCTTACGGAGACAAAGAACAACTTATCTTGCTGTAGATTACTAGAAAATCATGTTATATCATTTATTTAAGAGCGAAGAATACCACTACGTCAAAAACCGCAGACAATTTTCATTTTTAACCCGAGGTTTGCCAACGTCGATTTTTTCGACCTTTTAAAATGCGCGCGCTGTTTGCGTAATATAGTACATGTAGAGCTACCTGTTGGTGTTTTAAATGAACTTGCTTCGATTGCTCAGTCGGTAAAATGTTTTAGAAGGCCTTGAAACGGTAATTTTGGAAGGCTGAAGAAGAAGAATCAGCCATCTGCAGATACTGTAGGTAGTAGGCACTATTATGTTTGACTCAAACACTTAAATTGACTTTCTTGATAATACCTACTTTTTTAGAGGGGGGGGGGGGGGGGGGTTACGATTGTTCTACAATCATGCAAATAATAAATAAAACATGCCTGTAAATGCTGTATGCATTATTGGCTCTGAAAACTCTTCTAAGTTCTATAGATAATTGTGTTTTATTTTTTTGGGGGGGCAATATTTCAATACTTATTATGGAACAAGCCGTACTCAATTGAAGAAACATAGTAACCAAACACTTCATTGTAGTTTATGTTCAAAAAACATGCAAATGTAAAAAAAAATATCAAAAAAATCCTTCCTTTATGTAGGCCTATATTCAATATAATTGTATATTAGGGATGACATGGGGTAATAAAATTCAGAACCAGTTCCAGCTCTCATATTACCCGGGTACCCGGATCCTAAAAACGTATTTTTCGATGTGTAGGCTTGATTTGAAGGTCGTCGCTAGGCCTTGTGAAGTGCGCGGGGTTCGAAAACGAGGGACGAATCATACGCATGCCACCCGCTCGGTTACCCTCTCGGAATATGCTTGCAGTAATCACGTCGAGTAAAAACAACATTTCTCAATCCCAATCAGTAAATCTTAAAAATGCAAGCTGCCATTTTAATCAGGACACGTTTTAGACCTACAAACAAAACAACATATAACACACAACAAACACAAACTGAACAAGACAATAAAAAAAAAAAAATTACACCAACAAGAAAACACAAACAAAAAACAAGATACCCTATATCACATTAATATCTATATCCAGCACTATTTTCAACTGCGGAATGAAATCTTCACCAGTTAGTTGCTAAATTTGGCCACATATAGCGCTGTATGTACCAACACACGGTGCCTATAACACTCATTCTATAGGTCAGTGGGAAATCTAGCTTTTTTTTTTTACAAATGTCTGATTTGTGGCCGGATATAGTGGAGAAACATCCATTTCCTCTTTAACTGATAAAAGTCATTCTATTTTCTTTGATTTTCTGTTCGTTAATGCTGAAATCCATAACTTACAGTCACATACAGATATGATGTTGAAAGCTGCAGTACAAATTTGATCCTGTTTTCTTAATTGTTTCTGAACTGTTATTCAGGGTTGAGGGGAATGGAGGGTGAGTGTATTAATCAGCAGTACAAAACGTTGCATCCTCGTTGTAATATGTATTAGGGATGGGCAAAAACGTGTACTTCAGTAAACGTGTAACCTCTCTGTGTAAGGCGGGTACACATTCGTACTTGCCTCTACCCAATAAGTTTTGCATGTGAATTAGTGTGTGCACTGAGCGTGTGCGATGTTGGTTCAGCAGCACCGTTGGTCGACGCTGTGGCCGGTTGCACTCAGTTTAACCCCTGTGTAGGCAGCCTGCACAGGTCCATGCATTAAATATTTAGATGAAGACAGTAAACCTGTACACATATCGTATTAAAACGTGTACACATGTACACTATCCCATCCCTAATATGTATGTTTCAGAGAAAGTTCAATAGTGGTAGAGGTAGCGGCACCCTGGTTGGGAATCACTGATATAGCCTAACTAAAATAGCCGCAATATTCTCCAACACCTGTAAATATTCTCTAACATACAAAGCTAAATATTCCTTTACAAGTTTGCATTTTTGGTATCACGAGGTCAGGAATTGCAAAGATATACAATTTCATGAAGTTACATACATAGCATACATAAAGACATGTGAATGCATAAAAATCACATCCTTGGTTATATGTTACTTCCCTAACAACGTCAGTTGGGCATCTCCTCAGCCCGCAGCATCCATCACCTCTAAACACCAGACTGTCGTGGTTAAAACAGTACTAATGGGAACCCTATTTAAACTGATGATGTGATGTAGGTACTTGGTTCTAATTGATAATCTGATACATGAGAGTTCTTCATGATTTTGGTTAGGTAAGCATTTTACAATTTTTTGTTATTTGCTAGCTGCTCTTTTATTTTTATTTTTGAACTCTCCAATCTGAAGTCATGATTTTTTTTTAGCATTTTACTAGATTAGGATTGACTGCCTGAATACAAAAATATTTTATTTCGATGACATAGAATAAAGTTTCATTTATAAAAACGAGCTGAAAGTTTCACACATATTTATGGCGGGAAAAACGGGGCATACGTCACCTGCCATGTATCAGCAATCAACCAATCATAAAATGATAAATAAAGTAACGCTTATTTGGAAATTATCATATCCATAATCATATAAAATCGAATTAATGTCTAGTACGCCTAGTAATAAATTTTGAAGCCCAATTCCAATTACTATAAAAACAATAATACCAAACCTATTTTCATAGAATATCAGTAAATATTGGGTGTTGTTATTCATATGAAGCAGACTTGACAACGGCTTGAGTAAAAATTTTGACAAGGTTAGCTTGATAACCTTGAAAATTTGATTGTTTCGTCTAGGAGGCGGTGGCAAATTCCAAGGAGGTTATATGCAAAGTCATTCATATAAGCAGTGATTTTCATGGCTTGTGACGTCACATACCGTTTAAAAATAAAAGTGCGGGAAACAGATTATCAAAATCTTTGAACATGTATAAAAGTATAATGAATTAATTTTAAAACTTTTAAATTAGGTTTCTGATGTCTTTAGATGAATAACAATATATTCCACGTACCTTCAGAGCTGTAGAAAATTCATGCACATTCCCTATTAATGAATAGGGTTATAAGTTGTGAAGTAAACATGTTTATAACTATTAGCAATACACAGCGATCTCATCCGGCACAGATGTTGTGTTGGTTTTCCTCAGGCTCGTGAAGTTGAGCGGAGGCAAGCGAGAGCCTGCACCCGAGTTTGGAGCTCCAGCTGTTGTTTGTAAGTCACGTATGTAGAGGCCACCACAGGTACGGCAACTTTCTTACGGTGGAGGGTTGCTGTCAATGTGGTTCTTGGTCAGACAGTATTTAACTGTTTTCTTTTTTTTTTTTCTCAATTCTTCAGATTTCGCATGGTGTAAGGTTACCGTGGTTGATGGCTATAACTTTGATTAGTGAGGTTTCTGTTCAGCTAATTGACTAAACCAATTGAATTTTAATGTTTGCAGCCGATTTCCTGATCTTAGTCTTCTGGCCATTGGACGGGCTTTTTGGACTAGTCTAGAATTTTCTCATCTCTAACATAACATTGCAGTATCTTTAATTTTGTAACCAACCTCTGTATTTGTGTAGGTCTGCGAGAAGAGACCTCAATCAAGCCCTTACGTGAGAAGTTTCTCTGCTGTACCAATGGACGGTAGTCGGGTATTATTCCCAGCTCCACCTGCAAATCCCTGTTATTCGTACATTGTGCCTGCACGATACCAGAGCCAACCACCACAACTCTATGGGGTAAATCATAATTTGCACCATTTGCACCTGGACTCAAACAGCAGCAGTGGTTCCAACAGTTCAAGTGCTAGTCAGTCACCACCAGAGACACCCTCCGCCATCGCAGCTCCTAACTGGGACAGAGGTTTGTATTAAATCTTGTAGATTGAAACTGTGCTCACCTGGCTTTGTATGGTTTCTGATTAGATCTTTTTTTTTAGGTTTCAGTATAAAGGAGCAAAGTGGAGAGGTGTGGAGTCCCGGCTGTGATGAGCGTGAAGAGAAAGAGAGGTTGCCTGAGGTGATGGTCTCTCAGCAACCAATTCCATTAAGTGGAAACAACACTAGACCTCGGCTACCCGGTGCGCTCGGCAGGAGTAAAGTCAACCCCCCCGGGGTGCAGACAAATGCTCGGGGCCGTGGTCCTAAACCGGTGACCGTAATACTCGAGGGAAATCATAAGACGCTACCCAGTTGCCGTCGAGATGGTACAGTTATTAATGGCGCTCTCCCACGCAACTCTCATCCTCCTTTATCACTCCCCTCCACATCTCAACCCCCTCCTACCCAATATCCTGGGAACCAGAGTAATCCTTCCTCTCGATCGGGTGATGGTGGCAATGTGCCTTACAACCCTGCCGCACCATATCTTTCTCATACTCAGTTCCATCCTCTCAGAGCGTATACTCCCAACTACGTGCCAAGTAATTATATTCGACCTGCCTTTCCTTTCCCCAATGGGGAGATAGTCTACCAATACCATGGCCCTCAGACACCACCCCCTCCACCTCCTTCAGCCTTTTTACCAAC
Organism: Isoperla grammatica; assembly: GCA_945910005.1. Lineage (NCBI taxonomy): Eukaryota > Metazoa > Arthropoda > Insecta > Plecoptera > Perlodidae > Isoperla > Isoperla grammatica. Next base: position 46,459,366 of record OX246737.1, on the reverse strand, counting down.
ACCTGTCCCAAACTACACAACAGTGTTCACTCCTCAGATGTGCTGTTACAATTGTGGCCAAGGACACCATGCTAGTGAATGCAAAGAACCCACCATGGAAGAAATTGCCAAGCCAGGTATGTAATTATTTGCAGTCATTATTATCTACAGTAAGGCTTCAATTTATCCAAGCTAATTAGGACTAACAACAGCTCAAATAACTGCAAACTCGCTTGATCTGGACTTCTTTGTTTAAGCACAGTTAACATGCTACTAAAGAATGTGGCATCATCTAACAGGAAAGAAAGGAAGAATCATATTCATAATATGTATAGTCTAGAGATAATTTATTAGAAGATAGAGTACTTAGAATGAGTTTGAATAATGTTATATCTTATCTTGTCAAGTCCATCTTTGTGCTTGGAAGTAGGCCTATAGTAAAATAATTGTAAATTATCTACACAGCCGAGTCGAGCATGGATTAACCAGTTTCTCTCATAATTTATTTATTTTGTATTTATTTATTCACAATATTCAGATAGAGCATATGCCAGTTTACTGAATCATAGAAATTTAAAATTAATATCTAATAACAATATAAGTGTATGTAAATGCATTTATGACATGAAACAGAATACTAAAACAAACTAAACAACTAAAACAGTAAAAAGAACTAGACTTTCGCTTTCAATCTCAACACGTGTGTAACATTAATGCTAGAGCTCATGTCAATGTCTACTGTTTTGGTTTGTGCCACATCATTAAATAAATAATGTAGGAATGCGATACTCAAAAGACCCCTCGATTAATGACAAGCGTGGTCTGCTGGTATGGAACAAACAAGTATGTCTCGTTGCACGCATTGGGATGTGCAACGGGAAAAAAGAAATGAGCTCTCCACAATAAACATTGTCATTTATAATTTTAAAGAAAAACATGATGTCAGCACGTTCACGTCTCAACTTCAACTTATCCAGTCCCAAAAATGTAAGCAATTCCACCTTAGAGCAAAATCTGGCTGCTGGAATCAAAATCTCTCAATCCGCAAAAAAGAAATTAACAACTCTCAGAAATGTATTAATGTTGGTGGTGGCAGCGATGGCCCAGATGGGGGCTCGGCAAACTATTACAGGCAAGACACAACCAGTAAAGTACGTCCTGAGGGCACGCAGCTCATAATTTATAAAGTATACCATTTCCAGAGATAGCCCGTGCCACTATCTTTTGTATATGCTGAACATAAAGGAGTTTATGGAGACTTGGCACGCCCACATCGATGCCTTACTATGTAGTATATTTAATGAAACTATGGAAAAACATTACGCTGAGTCCAGATATTCAGTTAAGGTGTAAAAACCATCTTGTAATAAAAACTGTTTTACATTAGGCCTACTCTTAAATATATTTCTTTTGCCACAGTTCATTGTTTTTTTTTGTATGTTCTCTGGTAGTTTATTAAAAAAAAAGGCAGGCTATACTCCTATGTATTGGGTCATTGTTAGAGCCCCATGAAATTTGCATTAACTATAAAAGTGAAACATGAAAAATGTAATTTTTTTAAGAAAGTTCTCAAACTTTGGTAGGTTTATGTCCCTAATCCAAGCTTTTTTTCTTGTGAATTCAAGCAAAAAACTACTTTCATGCAACAAGTGTGAAATACTAGTATTCACCTAAATATGGTGAATTTTCTCGAGCTTAATATGCAACAATCGTTAAAAAAAGTGTGAAAATACATCTTTGTCGATTTCTGAACATTCCCATCCACTATTTCTATTTGGTTACTAGGTCTATTTTAGTTTTTATTGTATCCATATTCCATAGTGTCAATGAACAATTAAAAAACAATTAATTTTTTGATCACAATTTTTGGTCCACGTCTAATATTTTGTTGCTAAAATCCCGATTTCAGATAAAAACTATTATGACAAAAATTATGCGTTTTTAGAACTAATTAATGCTAAAAAATTTAGAGCAAACACTAAAACAAAAAAAATAATGCTGATTTTACGGGCCTCTTATCATTGTTTAACAACTTCAGTCTGTGACCCACCAGGTGTAGGTTGTGACATCCCCTTGTATTGATACTTACTTACTTTACTTTACTTTACTTTACTTTATTGTAATGAAGGCCAGTGTAAGGCACAATGCCCTCTTTAGCCTGATGAGTGATGATTAATGAATGATAATGAGGAACGGAAGAGGGGAAACCTGGTATCGGCATGTAGCCTACTCCTGTCGAAAAGTACCAAGGGGACCATCGGCTTTACGTCCCATCCGAAAGGACGGTGTAACTTTGACCAGTCATATAGGTTCTTGTATTGATAGGGTGTAGCGCAGCAGTAGGTATAAAGATTGATTGAAAATCATGAACAAAAATTGCAATTTCCAATATATATAAAGTATAAACATGTTATGGTTAAAATGTTTAGATCTTAAAATGTTGCCTACTGGAATCCCTTCGTCCTAGGAGTAACATGTACTTAATGGCTCTCTTTTGTAAACTAAAAACTCTACTAACGAGACTCCAGAGTGATACCTTCACCAGCCCAAAATAAAATGCCATTTAAGAAGTTAATGAGTGGACGTTGGCAAAGTAAACCATCCTTGTTGTGGCTCTTGTTGCATTGCGATGAAGGAATGTTCCAACTATTTTCGGTTTCATTGTAATTATTTTCTACTTCTTTTTCTTCTTCTTCTTAATAAAAATTGTATAGGCCTAGATAGCCATTTGTTCCTGAAACTGGTGAACTGTGTTAAAGCAATGTTAACCTATACAAATAAGTAGAGGTTTGCGAAAAGGGATTTTTCAGACTTGAGACAAGATCAAGAATTTGATGTAAAAAAACCAAGGATCCCTACAAACAGGGCTATGAATGTAATCGTTCTTTCATGTTCTGTTATATTTAGGTCAGTATCGCCTGGAGTACACCCCTCACCAGAGGCCTGGAGAGTGCTTGTCTGAGAAGTGACCTCAGCGGCTACCTTGCCAGAAGCTGATGCCCATATTTCCTGCACCAGGGCCTTGTCTGGTGAGCGAGCCTTACCATTTCCGCTCTTTCATCTACTGGACTCTAATCCACTCGATGACAAAGAGACGATGGCACGATTCTTCGTGATCCTCAGCACCCGCCACTTACAATCAACTTACCAGTACTTCATTTTACATCTTAATTTATTGAAGAGTTTTAAACGGATTTCTTTATGACGTCATTCTGTTTGGTAGTTCCAGTGTTCTCGCCACTCATTTGTGGGGAAGACTGTCTTTTTAAAGCTGTCACTTTATGGTTTATATTATAAGTAACTAATAACTGTACAAATACGTGAACATTGTGTATTCAGTGACTATAGAGGTAGTGTGGATAATGTAATCCACGTTTATTATTTACTTTTCCCAGTGCAAAGTTTGAGGACCGGTGTGTAGGTATTTGCTGACTACACCTAGAAGTTACTAAGCTGTGACGGGCACCTTACCATCTCTCTGTCATAAATAGAATACCATAGCATGTATAAGAATATACACTATTATGTAGAATATGCTACTACTATACTACTACTACTGTAATTAATTACTATTTGCTTGCATGTGAGATTATTGTGCCATTCAGATCACTCACACAGATCAACAATACTATGCAACTATAGAGTAATATTGGTTTTGTGTTTGCTCAGAGGACTGCAGCAATTTACTAGGCCTACAGTGACATTACCACCTACACGTACCAACTTACCAAGTCATTTTCATTATTGCGTGGCGTCGATGATCATTACCCAAGAGTGGTAGAATGGCAAATTAGTTACGACTATGACTATGAAATTAAAAATTGAACTTGTTTTCTTAATTTTAATTTTTAATTAATATTCTCAAATCTGTGCACTTGTGCCTATACCACTAGTTTTACTCACTTACAGTAAGTTGGATCAATAGGGAAGGCTTTGCCAATTTTTTTTTTCTGCATATGGTACCTTGCAGAGTATTGGCTCTTGTAATTAACATGATTCTTGTTTAAATAGCATTTAGAACTTTGATTTTGATATGTTAATACCAGATGATATCACAAATAATAGAGCTAGCACCAAGAACAAGGCAGCTTCGGCTCAGCTCTCAAATATATATATATATATATATATATATGGATTTCACATAACAACCACGTCAAGAGTGTTCTTGAAAAATATTCATATATATATATATATATATATATATAATATATACGTGTTCAATCAGTTGATGTAACATCATAATGTGAGTATGCTAATCTTGGTTGCACGTAGTACCACAAGGACCCCAGTCTTGAAACCAAAATGTTCTTTGTTCAAACATATGGCAGACTCATGCATAACATTAAAGTGGTGTGGGTTACTAGTTAGTAGTTACTACTTACTAGTCGTGAGTCCCAGTGTCGATTGGAATTGTGAAATAAAAAAAAGAATATTTAACTAATTGTTATTTAGGACTAATAGTTGTATGTTTGGCTCGTCCAAAACTAAAAGTAATCTACTAATGTTGCCCCAAACCCAGGATTCTGCTTGCCTGGTAACCTCAAACAGACAACCAATGTACAATGACTATGGTGACCATCAGCTACAACAATGCAATGAAGCACTTGATGAATAAATTGTACAATGTGAAATGTCCCATAATATCCACACACAAAAATCAGTTTCTGTAACCAAGTGGGTTGACAATAACTGCTAGCAAATTGTGAAACCTGTTTTTTTTCACCCTGAACCCTGGGAAGGGGAGTTATGTTTGAAAACAAATCCTGAATACCAGTTTTATTTCCATGTACGTGCAAATATTTCAGCCTATAGACGGCATAATTCAGATAGTACACATTCAGTTTCGATTGGCCTGGGCTGAGTTGTGAGAACGTTAACAATTATCATGATAAAAGTAACGTTTCATTCAATACCATTGGCGAGCGTCATTTTAATCAACCAATGGAATGCATAAGAGGAAAAGTAGCGCCAATGTCAAAACAACGTGAAATTACAGTTTTTAATCATATTTCAATAATAGTACACCGCATCGAACAGTGAAAACCGTTCTGAATTTTGGCTCGAAAGAGCTTAGTACCAAGTGAAAAATTGTAATTATCTGGATTGGAATTTCAAATTTACTTTGTAATCCAGTAAATTTAACATGAAAACCATAATAATTAGTAATTAGATGAGCGTAGCGAAGCGGAGTGAATCTATCCATACAACTCGATCGGCGCTTTGTCTGTGTGTGTGTGTGTATGTGCGCTAAATTTTGTTCGTCGCGCACAGGTCAGACGGCTTGACGTATTTGGCTGAAATTTTCGGTCAACATTCGTGACCACTAAACTCGATGCTGTAACACATAACCAACATAATTCGTCAAGATTCCAACCTAGGTACAAAAAATTAATTTCTGAAAAAAAAATTCGTTTATTTATTTATTTAATTAATTAAACTAAAACTTACACACGGATTTAAATGGTTTTTCACTTGTAAGTTCACATCGACAGTACCAAAACTTGGCAATAGTTTCAAAATTGTAAGTTTATCCGCCATGTTATAAAAAAATATTGTTTATTTACGGCAATAATTTCTTCATTTTTACAGTTTTCTGCCGTTATGATTCGCATTTGTGGACTATTGCAGTTAGATGCACATAGTATACACCAAAAATTGCATACAGAATTATACATGTTCACTATTATTTGGAATCTCGATAGCTGTCATAGAATGGCTACAATGACGAAAGATGCCAACCTACAAAAAATTAATTACTGAAAAACATTTTTTTAATTTAATTAAAACTTACAGACAGATAGAAATGATTTTGTACATGTACCTCCACATCAATAGTACCAACACTTGACAATAGTTTCAAAATTTTAGCTTAAACCACCATGTTATAAAAAAATGTTGTTTATTTACGGAAAAAATGTACTTCATTTTTACAGTGTTCCACCAATATGATTCGCATTTGCGGATCATTGAAGTTAGATGCACATAGAATGCGGCACAAATGCCGTGCTCACTCGGACCTTTTTCACTATGCATTTGGAATTTTGATAGCTATCATAGAATGGCTACAATGACGTGTTATGTTTTATGACTTTCACGGCAAACATGCAAAAGTTAACAACGAACTTTGTAGACAAATTAAAAAGTTTTTTTATGATTTAAATGCAGTTATTGTATGATTAAACAATATGAAATTATAGATCTAGCCTGTATCTACATTAAATAAAACTTTCTATACACAGATAAGTTTAATAGTTTATGAATTAGAGCCTTTTGAGTAGACCGGGGTCGAATGAAATTATGCGGAAATCCATTGAAAAATCAACTTGAAGGTTTTAAGTAATTTGTTTAAAGAAAACTTCTTAACGGATTTAAATAGTATTTCGTGCAATTATTAGCAACATATCGAGAAATAATGTACAAAAATTCTAAGGTTGTAACTTAAACCGCCATCTTGTAAACACAAATTTTGTTTATTATAAAGGTATTTTTTTTTGTAAGAAAAATATGATGTGCAAAAAATTGGTTGGCTTTGATAATTGATACATTGAAAAAACTTGCTCATCTGGCAACGCGGAGCGTTTTCCTAGTTATGATATAGGCCTACTGTATACCTACCTACAAGACTACAAGTTAAACTTTCAGTTCTTTTGAACTTAAAATAAAGTATAGCCTTTTCGATTTGGTGTAACATTAGTGACACCTGATTAAAAATTGTATTTTTGCATGGTTCAATATTGACTGTAGTCTTTCCTCTTTTTGAATGTTAATGTTACTGTTAATTTTCAATGTGGATGCCTTTGCACAGTATACATACGTGTAATAAATAATACTAGGTCTAGCTCCACCTCCATATGAAACATGAAGCATAGCCCAAAACTTAACATTTACTCAGCAAAGGCATTTTATACATTTCAAAGAGTCCCCACCTGCAAACGTCCTATTTATTTATATCTATATTTTATTAAGCAAATGGGAGAAAATACAGTCATAATGAACCACCTAACATAAAAATAGGCATGCTAGCTGCTCCAAGAAAATGACATGGTTGTAATGTATTAAGAATGTTATAGTACCTACTAAGATACTTTGAAAAAGAGTTTTGATGTAGGTAATTTTACCAAGATCAAATTAGGTGAAAGGTTAATCTTAAAAGTTTTCAAAAAGTGACCTGATACTGGATGAGAATATCATATTACATGTACTTCTTTTCTATAGCACCCCTTGAATACCATAACTTCCTTTTTGGTAGGCCTACATTTTACGCTACATGCAACATAGATCAAAGATCTGTGATGATTGTAGTTTGTAAATCTTGTTTGTATTGCTGTCAAGTCATCCATAATACCTGAACAGATCTGAATTATACTTTCTTTCCATGTAGTGTACAATTCTTGGAGGAGCAATCATTATTTAAAATGGGAAGGAACACGTCCTCTAAAGCCCACTAGAGAGTAATTGTGTCGAAGAATTGTTGTTACTCATTTACGACTAAATGATTCACAGATTGGAGTGAGGTTAGCAAATATCAAGGAAAGTGCACACTACATTTTGTGGGTTTCTGACCTACCCTTGATTTACTATACAATGTACACCTATATCAATAGCTGCACAAGAATGTGTAAATTATTGTAAGGTTAAAGCAACCCTCAAAATTTCTACTCGCAACTTGTGAGTGACAGTTATATCTGAAATTACCATTGCAATATCAATGCAATATTGACTCTTGTTTTATTGTTTTTTTATGTGTGACAAGATATCGCCTCAAAACGCGTTTCAGGCCATCAAACATGATGCAGGACCGAAATGTTGTTGCGCATACGGTGACATCGTCTCCGGCAACAGGAGCTTCATCTCTGACCCCAGTTGTATCACACACCCTCAGTACAAGTTACACAATGCGAGTGGACAACAAGTGGATTTGTGGAGGGTTGGTTAAAGTTCAGTTCCCATGCCTAACGTAGCCCACTTTGTTGATGTACATGACTTCATATAGTGTTCGGATCTTCTGATGTACAGCCGTATTGAAGGAACCAAAGTTGAAGTTATGGGTTGTCTGCATTGAAAAAACACAGATATGGGATCCCAACTTTATGGGGAACACACAATAGGGTGTACATTAGGTTATAGAGAATTCAAATATGAAGATCCAGCACATGGTAACCGTGTTTAAAGACCTTACAGTCATTCATCTTGCAAATCAAAAACATCTTTTAAGTTTTAACTTAAGTTTGTAGTAAAAATGAAAACCCATGAAACATTTATAACGAGGGTGCGACAAATCAACGAACATTTAATTGGGAACAAGAAAATTGAAAATAGACAAGACCTTCTACCACCTAACATAAATGTTGCTTTGCTAGAAATCCCACATTCATTGACAATACAAGACATCAAGGGTAAGAAAAACAACCACACAGGTGACCACCTGAAGAAAACATCATTAGCCTACATTCGCCAGAAATATCCTGAGAACGAATGGTGGTTGCATCTGTATACCGATGGATCATCATCTCCAGGGGAAGGAAATGCAGGTGCCGGGATATACTGCAGAGTGAGGCTTTCTACCCAGCTGGTGCCAATGGTAGCAACTTTTACGGAGAAGTCCGTGCCATAATGAAAGCACTCCTGACCCTGGCACCTTCTAAAAACCAGAAGATTGTAATTTTATCAGACTCTAAAACTGCCATTGAAGCCATCGCAAGTAGAGATAAGACAGAACCGGAAATAAGATGCTGTAAACAGCAGATTTTGCGCCTTATGAATGCTGGAAACAACATAGTGTTACAGTGGATACCAGCCCACTGTGGCATCTATGGAACTGAAAAGGCTGATTATCTAGCCAAACAAGGCGGCAAAAAGACCCAAGGAAATAAGATACCGTCGCATAAAGCCATTAAATCTCAACTACATGCAAAGTGGTCCGTAAAGGATGGCAAGAGAAGGGCCAGAATAAATCATGGCAACAGTATACTGTTACAAGGCCTGCAGGCAAACACAAGTGCTACAGCAGAAGAATAAGAGACGGCCCAATTCCGGCTCCAGACTGGACATGACCTGCTTGCCAAGCACCTACGGTTGGGGTTTTCGAATCCAGCATATGTAGGATGTGTGGGGTCGGAGAACAAGACAGGAGGCATCTCTTTGAGTGTGCATATGTAAAGGATGAAAGGGACAAAATGCCGGGTGGCATAGATCGAAGGGAACAGGAGTCATATCTCTACTGGCTTACCAGAAAATACATGATGACATGAGATGTCAATTGTGGGTATAAGAAAAGAAGAAGAACTTAAATTTAGAACTCTTTTGCCTAAATTTTATGAACATTGGTATGTAAATAGTATATACATTTGTGACATATGGCTAGTTTCCAACTTCAGTTGTTGCTTGTCAACTTGGCCAGACTTAAGCCGCATTTACATCCACTTAATGCTCGTAAATTAGCATACGCAAATTCCAAAACTTCGTCAAATTTATATGGTTGTCTACAACCAATCTATGAAATAAACAAAATTTACTTCAATCAACAAATCAGAATACTTCTGGAGGAGAAAATTTGCTCTGTGCATGTGCAACTTAACCAACTTTGTCAAGTAACAAAAAGTTGAATTTGATTTAACTTTCGCCTCAGCTTGGCTTGGCATACGTAGCGTTAATTTGCTTAATTCCAATGTAGACGAAACCATTTGATTTGTGTAGGCTCAACTTGTGGGCGTACGCCACGTAAGTTAAATTTACGAGCGTTAAGTGGATGTAAACGCGGCTTTACAGCAGAGATCAAAGTTACACTGTATTTGTCTGTATGTAAGGAACTATTTATTGTTGTAAGAAACAAGTGCCACTCAAGTGTATATGCCATATATTTATTGTGTTCAACAACAGCCTACAGCTCCACTACAAACTCAAGTCACAAAACTTGTTTTGTAGGTACCAGCGTTTAGTTCCAACCTCCAAGCTGTTCGATTTACACGTTACATAATGTTAAAAATATATATGTTTGGTTTACTGAGCACAATACTTTTGTAAAAGTGAATCAGTATCCCTTGCACTTGGTTGCAACAACCAGTACACCCATAAAAGAACTCAACCCCAATAATTTTCCCTTCACTTAAAAGTTAAAACCCTATGTACCGTATCTACTGTGTTATGAAACGAGTTTTGGTTGGTTCCCAAATTCAAAAAATTTAGACCTGTTATTACGAGTAACAGAACACTAAATATTTAGTCTAGGTATTATGAGTCTCCGGACCAAATATTTAGCAGGCCTTATTGAACTTAGATGTTTTTAACCTGATTGATACTGTTCATATAAGAAAATTAAAAAGATAAATGTAGACATTTTGTTTCAAAACTTGGGTCCCAGATTGAAAAATAACTTGAACAACATAACGTATCCTATTGTAAATCAATAAAATAATGTAGAATTATTACAGAGTGCAGTGAATATTGATGTCTATTCAAAGAGTGTGATAAACTGTAATACTGTGTATGTGTACTGCTCGATGGGTCTGTATAGATTGTATGGCTCTGTCTTCCCCATTGCAACTACAATAGTTTGAACTTGTTATTTTACTTTTATGTTTCTAGTGATGAAATTTGACCTGTGATTGATACTAATATGTATTTTATTTTGTACAGTTTTTAACAATTTTTTGTTCCAAATTGCTCAGAATATTTGACTGGTCTCGTATGTGTATGCCAAATTAGAGTATCATACTTGTGGAGCAGTTATTTCAAAGCATCACATTGTTAATTGTTAGTTATGTTTTCATTTACTATGTATGTATGTACCGGTACATCATAAAATAACCTCCTTGATAAGTATTTAAGTGTTACTTAAATTTCTTCAAGCACAATAATACTCAAGAATAATAAAATACTTTATTTGATGCCAATAAACTGAAATTACTTTGATGTGAAATACTAAAATTTTTGTTTGGAGATGCAATAAACATGTGCTGCTAGCAGGAAAAATGTATTATCATTTCACTGTTAACTTTTAAAACAACTCTATTGTAAAATACTAGAAACATGCAATGTATATACGTACTGGTTATACGTGCAGTGAAGCATTAATAATTCTTAATGACATGTCTCAAGTCAAGTTACAGTTATCTGTTATAAAAGAGCAAATTTTAGCCAATAATATGAAAGGTTGTCTTCTGAAAAATGAAACTATTTTAAGCCAAGGGCCATAATTTCACTTGAGCACACAGTGGCAGCAAATGGTCATCATAGGACAATTTGAATGGAAACTTATTACAATGATAAATAAATGTTTGTACATAAAATTGGTAAAACACAAAAAGATTAATGAATAGTAACTACATAGCTAAACAAAGTTTTATCAGATTCATGTGATATATGTGAATAATTATTATTACATACAAGCAGTTGTCTCAAAGTAAATATATTTGTAAATTTTGTTGTAAAGAGTGCATTACACATTTTACCATTTATGTATTAAAATTTAAAAAACTATTAAAATAAAAATCAATTGAAAACTGCTTGAAATTATTTTTTCCCTCAACAAATGCATAGGCCTACTGATACTCATCATACCATTGTCACATAAATAATTATGCTGATCATTTTAACAATGGAATACTTTTTTCTACTACACTTTATGAATTTAATTCAATTTCACATTTTGACATGGGTCAGTAGTGCACATCCTTCTATCCATTTGTATGCATGTAAAGCTTGGTTCTTATGGTTGTGCATTGATCACGTGATGTGTTGAAAGTTAAAACAAATTTAAGATCGTGTAATTTGCACCAAAGCATGGAAACCGCAAGCATGAGAGCCTAGCTTAAGTTTTTGTTAGGGATGCACACGATAATCGATATTATCGATCGATATTCGATAATCAATATAATTTCGATAATCGATAAAGAAAATATTATCGAATTATTTATTTGATAATCAATACAGCGCCGGTAATCGATAATAGAAATATTATCGATATTTTTCATTTATCATGCGCTGGCACAGCTCGACGGAACCTCAGCCGCCTCGATCCTGCATAGACTTGTCGCCGACAGATGGGGTTGCTGGCCAGTGAGTCAAGCAGTGAGAGAGCGCACAAATGTCTATGAGCTAAAGAGGGACTGAGACGGTGCTATGTTTTGTAGCCACGGCAAGCCACCCGCTGTGTTTTCCTTTTAGTCCTTTCAATTCATTCACCGTGGTAAGTGGCAGAAAAAAAGATCGCGTAGACAAGTAAAAAGTTGTTTCGTGTTCTGTTTTGGTATTGGTGCTTGGTGCTATTAATTAATAATTAGTGAATATTAAACGCCAAATGGTCGTACTGTTTAATTTCCTGCCTGTGGTATCCAATTTTATCGAATGTTTGTTGTATCAGCAATCAACAAACTGCCGAGACTCTTGGCTACTGGATGGCTATGAGCTAAAGAGCAAGTGCGATAGCGCGCCTCGTAGGCATCAGTCGGACCAGCAGCGGCCGAGCGGTGAGAGAGCGCGCAAATGGGTTTGAGCGTAAGAGCGAGTGAGATAGCGCGCCTCAGCCTCGGGGCTAGCAGCCGTGCAGTTTGCACTCGCCACTCGGGATCAACTCTCCGTCAAGAATTGCGTCTGTTCTGCCGACATTATCGTTCGATATTATCGATCGATAATGCAGTCACCTTTTCGATTATCGATAATTTTAATTTTATCGATGTGCATCCCTAGTTTTTGTTACACTTCAGCCTTCTTGGGCTGAGCCTAAAACAATACAGCAGCACAGTAATGCCGCCAGTACTCAGTTCCATAAATAACATTAATAGGCCTACAGCTAGATTGCATCTAGCTTAGAAACAGTCAAGATTGAAATTATTATTATTATTAATTTGTACATAAAATTAATTAATATTCAGCAGAACTTAATTTATACATACCCATACCTATACCTTTCTCAATTGTACATTTTGTGTCATTTACACAATTTTAAAATTCAGCTCATAGTTATCTTATGAATGTTAAGGGCAAAGGATAGTCTCTACCTCAAAAACCGCAGAAAATGTTCATTATTGAATAATATCTCAAGATTGCAACAAGAAAGCGAAAATCTAAATCAGCAGCGAACTTTGCTTTGGTAAGCCCTACAGATTGAATAAAATATTATAACCATTAGCGTAGTATTTTGATTATAATTCGATAATTAGTAATAAAATTAATTATTTAGAAAAAAACATACTGATTATAATATAAGTGACGACTTAGCGCATTCAATGTGTAGGGCTTACTAAACCACAGTGCGCTGTTGATTAAGATTTTTGATTTCGAAGTCCATTCTTGTGATATAAATTAAAAATGAAAATTTGTTGCGGTTTTTGACGTAGGTGTATCCTTCCCTGTTAACTGCATTTAGACCAGGTTAACATTACTGGCAAATTACGCGGGTAAATTACGTAGGTAATTTCACCTACGGTACCTGCGTAATACATCAGTAATGTAGGCCTAAACCAGGTGTCAGTAACACTTCTACATTTAGATCTATGTAAATAATAAATATTTTAAAAAGCTAACCCTGTAAAAAACAAGACAAGTGAAGTTCCACTGTCTGCGTTTACTTCTGAAAAAACAAAAGTCGCCTCCCCCATGAGGTCTGAGGCGTTTCCATCAGTTTTTTGAAGCCACAATCACTGATAATAAAGTTCTCTATCTCTGTGTCCACATTTGTTGTCAACTTTAAGCTGTTGTACAAGGGAAATACTTCCCCTGATGAACGTTTTAGTCTTCTTGCAGCGTTTCGATAACACTTCCATGGTTGAGGCTCTATTACCAATATTTAGCCCATTTTGTAACTTCAATTAAAAACTGCTTCAGCCCTTCATCTCCATGGTTTAAATGTATCCACATAGTTATTGAAAAACAAGAAACAATATCATAATGTTGAGCACTCCCATTCTTACTAAGAAAGGACGACAAGAGTTCTTCTTTTTCATCACAAATAAAATCAAGGCATTTATAAGTTATATTATTAGTATAAATGTTTAATTCTTGAGCTCTACTTATAAGTGTAGGGTCTATATCTATAGCAAGAATTACACAGTCAGTGGTTTCTTTTCTATAAGGTGCCATAGGCAAAATGGTATCATCTACTGCTTCATTTGTATCAGATAATATTTCCAAATGTTCACAAATAAATTTAAATAATGCACTTGTCAGCTTTCCAGTGTTGCATCCAATGTCTAGACAAACATACTTATGACCAGAATGGGCCTTCCAAAGATGGGTGGGAAAATTCTCCATGCGTTGCTCGGGTGTATGGAATTGGTAGTAGTTGATAAAGTTTCCGTGTGTTACAGCCCCAGGATCCCCTTCTTTGAAACTCAGTTCGTCGTCAGCCATTGCAAAGAACGTCAATCTAGATACAGAAAAGCAAGTTTAAAAATATTGTTATTCAGAGGGCCAATAACAATAAATGTGATTGCATGCTATAAGTAGAGATGCATGTTTTTTCTAGCGTGCGATAAAAACAATAAGTGTAACCATGAAAAGAGAAGAAAAAAGAAGAAATTCGCCAATGATAGGCCTAATGATGGAGCTTTCTGCTGTCTTCGCATATCTTCGGCAAAGCCGACCAATCAGGCTTCGTCATCGTGTCACTTGGCGAACTCCTACTAACCGACTAAAAGTATGTTGGACAGTAAAAGGCAGTAGACAAACTGCCAGTTGCGTTGCGCCTCTACCCTATATTACTCACTCAACGGTACCGCAGAAAATTGTAGCATGCTATATTTTTCATGTAACAATGTCAGTACTGGTAGTAGCCTACACTTTATATTTATAGTGTGAAATGTAGCTGTAGCATGCTGCAATCACATATTTTGTAGTTGTAGTAATGATAAAAGTAGCACAATTTTCTATTTTTTGTTTGTTTGCCATTTTTCGAACTACTTCTCACTATAGCTACAAAAATTGTAGCATCTACACTCTACAGGTATATTTAACACAATAAAAACAAAGTACTATGCTACAAGTAGTGTGCTACTCCCCAAGACTGGGCATGGACTAGTGTTTGTTTGTTTTTCAAGTCAACATGGAATGGAAGAAATTACCATGAATGAAACGTGTTAGCTTCAAGTTATTAGCCTGCAGTTTTTTATTAATATCAGAACTTGTGATTACATTTTTCTCCAGAAGTGAGAAGGATAATACTAATACAAAAAATTACAAGTTTTCTTTAAATGGTAGGTATACACTTAAGCCACAGGATTCACTACAAATGCTATCTTCTACAACAGTGACAACGTTTTCCTAAAAGCGGTGAAGTGCCCACTGGCTGCCATCCATGCTCGGCTGTCGTAGAAATACTAAGTCTTATGAGTGTCTATAGCACGCTCTAGATAAAACAACCACGCCAACATTACTGAGGAAATGATAAAAAAGATACCATGAAGTTCACATCTCGGAGTTTGACCAGGGACAAAGTTGTAGCTAATACTCCAGGGGTCCAGGCTACACAACCATACAGAAAGAGGAGTAGTATCTAACAACACCTACTCTTTAGAGTGTGGTAAATACTCTTTGTTGATATGATTGTTCATTTTTTTATCGTGTTTCAACTAGGCTATATCCAAAAGGAGCATTTCCGATTAATAAATTAGAGCTAACTTTGCTGCAGGAGTAGGTTGCAGTGTGTAAAACATACCCTGAAATGTTAAGCTTCTGGTAGAACGCAATGCAACATCCTTCGCTATTTGAAGAGATAGCCGCTTGACATTGACATCATTCAAGCATTCATTTGACAATAAATGCTCGTTTGGGCCACAGGGCATGCTCAGTGGTTATTCTCAGTGCCTATAGGCCTAGTTCTGGTGATAACTTCATGAACCAGAATTAATGCGTATGCAATTAGCACGTAGAAAATTACAGTTCCTACTTGCTTGGCCTACTAGTTTTAAGTTTAGGCCTGCTGTCAGTGCACACTCAGTTCGTACAACACTCGCACTGTCCTCGGTTTGTACACTTCACAACTGAACACAGCGGTGCGACATCCCATTGCGGTCTCTAGCCAGAGCACTATAGTGCAACACTTTTCTAGTCGCACTCCCAATCGAATACAAAAAGGTGCACTGAGTACTCAATCGAATGCACTTGACGCACTGAGTGCATGAAACTGCAGGCAAATGAATACACTATAAAACATGGCTCAAACAGCTGGTAGGCCTAGGCTAGGCCTAGGCGTACCCTACCATAGAAAATAACACAACCAAAACTATCGAAACCACCAAAACAGGGATTTCCTTCAATAAGTTTAGACCAACAACCTAACAATAATCTATTTCAGACGTCTTACCTTGAGCTAATTTTATTAGAGGACGGGCGCTAGGCCTAGGCCTACCGTTCGTTTTATACCTAGCTAAGCTTAGGTCTAGGGCCTAGGCCTAGGCGTAGGTCTAGCCTACGTGGTACGTTTTTATTATTTTAGGTTAGGTGTCTCTCGTGTTTGTATTGTCAAAAAGTTTGTGATTTATTTAAATAGCGCTTCGGTAGATATTATAGGTTGATTATAATCAACCTAGGTGAATTTGCTACACTCTTGACCCCACAGACCCACTTCAACCAGGATAACAAAACAGATCTAGTAGGCCTACATTGTGCACAGGCCACAATGGCCCAGCTTTATGGGGGCAGACATACGGTTTGAGGTTAAGATATGCATACTCACTAAATTATCCGTATAAAGTCCTAAATGAGTCCAATATACACTTACTATGAGTTTTAAATATGAAAATTTAAATTTATTAAGGTAATGCCAGGTTTTAGTGTGTTTTTCATAATTTGTGCAGCACCGCGCCTTTTTTCAGAAATTAAGGGTACGTTCCAGAATAGCTGAAACTTCTCAAGGCCTCAAGGCACTTGAGGTACGTTCTGAAACTAGCTGAATATGCCATTTCCGTGCTGAGGCCGTTCGTGAAAACACCAGCCGGTTCGAGCGAGGGCATCTGCCAGCATTCACAAATCATGGCGGCGTTTTCAAAATGCAATCATTTAAAAGCTCGTCATATTATCAAGAATTATATCATTTGACCGTTATTTATACCACACGTTGCAAGATTTCATTAGCTTTCATGTCGTATTTGTTATTATTGGGAAACGATTAGAATATTGTTTTTTTAATTCCATTACAAATGTTTAGCGCGCATTTCCTCCATATTTTCGCTTGTAGGCGTTCCGAAACACTTGACAAAATGTGATGCTGGGACGTGCTAGCTGATGCTGGAACCCCATCATTTTCAGGAAGTTTCAGAATGTACCCTTGGATGACGTCCCTCACCCCAGAACCAAAGATTATAGAGGGTTTATAATCTTTGCCAGAACGGTCAAATCACGAAGGTAGTTGTCGGTGGCGGTAACTTAAAATTAAATAATGGCAGGCGATAGGATTAAGTTTCTAGTGGCTTGGTAAAATGAAATCATTTCGTCAGATTCATAAAGTTTTACGGAAGCCCTCGTAGGTCCCTTGGTGGCCCTAACCTATTAAAGACCGGTACAGACATGCCCTAAACTGAACAATAGGGCTAGTTTCAAGATTATAAAAATATGTGTTTGGTCTAATCCACTTCCTTCTTCTTCTGTAACACATATTACTGTGTTAGAGAGCGGGGACACAGGATTCCGCCGTAATTTGTAGTTAACCGCCTTTTTGATAATATGCTCGAGATGCTCGAACAAAATCCTCGGGCGTCTCAAGCGTGCTCAAAACAAGGCGTTTAAACTCAAAGTGGCTGACCTCTGGTGAGAGAATCTGGCACTAACGCAGTGCGTATAGGGCACTAGCAACACCAAAAGACAACAATGGAACAAATGAATTGAACTGATGGACACACAATCAGCTGTCAAAATAATAAAATTGCAACCATACAAATAAAAACAAGTGTAGCAATAGAAACTGCTCGCCATTTAAAACTTTTAATGATAGACAACGACTAAATGAAAGTTTTTTATGTGTATTTGTTTGTTTTTTGTTTTGTTTTTCAAAATCAAAAGAAATTATTTTTTGACAGCTTGTTGTTTGTCCATCGATTCAATTCATTTGTTTCATTGTTGTCTTTTGGTGTTGCTAGTGCCCTATAGCTCACCGCCTCAGCTGTGTTGCAGCGTATGAGCAAATTGTTTTCGTTATGATTTCGTTGTGTTGTTCATTGTTCTGGTTGGGTTTTCAATGCAGAAGGTCCAAAGTTCGATTCTTGGCTCGGGATTGGATTTTTTTAACTTTGGAAAATTACTTTAATCTATCGATATAGTGGTGTAGATGGAAATGGTGACTTGCGCAGCTGTCATAGCAACAACCCACAATATAAGATAATGGAGTATGATGTCCCCCACTGAAAATCAGTTCTTGTAAATGAGTGGGTAGAAAATAAGTACAGATTGTATTTTGGCTTACGATGGGGAGGTTGAAGGGTGGGGGGGGGGGGGGGGGGGATTGAGAGCTTACCGAAATGTCAGCTGCTGTTATTATTTGAGATTGTTTGTTGGAATTAAAAATATAAAATTGACTGTTGAAATATGCTTACATAGTATATTATACAAGTCACAACATTCAACAAATTATTCTCTAGCATTTGGAGGAGGGGGGGGGGGGGGTGAGCTTCAGCTGGATATATATAATTATAAATAATATAATATTATTATCATTTCGTGTCTACCCTTACTGTTACGATTTCAATAATGCTCCTTAGGACACTATTTTGTTTGCACATTAAAGTTTATACTCATAGTTGACTCTTTAAACACCTGCCCGCACTGTTTCAAGGGATTTTTTTTTTATTTTGAAAGGGGTAGAACCAACGGTCAAGGAGTCAACTATTAATAAGGGCCTAAATGTGCAATACAAAATACAAATAATTGCCAATGTTAAATGGACATCACAAACCTGATGTTCGCCTATTTACTACATTCAGCAGAATACCCATACTATTAACATCCTTAAACCCTGTCCCTTTCCCTTCAACTGTCCCACTTAAAATCTCCCATTTGGCCCTGCCCTCCTATGCTGGACTCCCCTTATGATGACCTCCGCGATCTATCTAATCCGGAAGACGTCATATGACTTCAGCTGTCGAGTACGTCGTTAATCAACAAATAATCAATTAACCCTCACTTACAACATAATATAAATCAAATTCTGTTATGGGAGCCCGCTCCCTATTTCCTCACTGCATAAACATTAGACGACCGTTGCGAAGTTGTCAATTGCTTGATAATTATCACAACTCCCTCACCGCCAACATGTATTCCTTACTAACAGTTGCTGATTGAATTCAGCGACCCAGCGAGTCTCAATCAGTTCTTCGAATTGCAAGACAATATTCCATTAGATTGTTGGCTTGTAAAACCTCAGTTCCATTGACAAATGGATGCTGGATGTGTCTAATATATTTCATAATGTGATACATCTAGATACAACACGGTACACACATTTTATTAGCACCTAAAACGGACGATTTTGTAACCTACGCCCTATGTTTACGTTGAACGTATACGCACTCGAGCGTCGAATGCAGCGCTCCTGGTGAGACCTTTAACCGCCTAGGCGTTTCAAGCATTTTAAGCCATTTACGGGACGGACAAAGCACGCTAAAGGCGTATAGGGAAGGCTCACCTATTTTTATTTGCTTACTGGTTACCTCAAGTTAAAATAAACGGGAACTAATTGGTTTCGGCTCGAAAGGTGCATTAACATCGCTTTAACAGGAAGTCAAACATATTGCTGTCAAAACACGCTCAGAAACGAACCTGCGCCATCTTGCTCGTGATTAGAAGGTTCTGACGTCATATGTCAGTAAACAATAATTTTATACCATACAAATAGTACTGAAATCCCACCCTTAAGTAGATTATGGCCCTCATAAGACTTTAACTGAACCAACGTTTATTTCTAGTTAGTAAATGAACACTTCTCAACATTAATTACCAACAATATGTTAAATAATGGCATTATTTTAAACACGTTTTCGTAAATACTGTATCAAAATGTATTTTCTGAAGAAAACAGTGGTAAAAATGACATTGTTGTAAAGTCACTGCATCCTAGATATTGTAAAATGTCCAACTTAATATCGTTGATATTATTAAGAATACTTCAAGGAGGCAGCTGTTTACATGAGTTATGACGTCAAGAGCCGTTTTTCAATTACGGAACGGGAAGTTCCAAATTACAAACTTAAAATGCTAATAGAATTGGAAATAAACGCTTCTCACATATAAAAATTATACCGCCCGTATTTTTAGATAATGATCTTCCATTATTAGGTGCTTTGAGTATATTTATTTTTGATGAGACTTCCCTATTCAACAGTTTACGGAAAGTACCCTAAAAATGTATTTGTTTCTCTCTGGGCGCTTTGAGGAATATTTATTTTTGATGAGACTTCCCTATTCAACAGTTTACGGATAGTACCAAAGATTAGACAGTAGGGATAGTACCCTAAAAATGTATTTTTTTCTCTATTCTATAAAATGTTTTTTATGATGTTTTTTATTATAAAAATGTGTTTATAAAATGTCTTTCGCCAATCTCGCTTGGTTGGTTATTTGGGGTACATTCCGAAACCTCCTCAAAATGATGGGGTTCCAGCATCAGCTAGCACGTGCTAGCGTCACATCAGGCAAGTGTTTCGGAACACCTACAAGCGAAAAGATTGAGAAAATGCGCGCTAAAAAATTGTAAGGAAATTATCAAAAAAACTCCGCATGTGAAGCCGGATGGCGTTTTCATGATGCTGGAAGCTACGGAACGCCTAGCCTATGAGATTCAGCACGGAAATCAAAGATAATGATTCAGCTAGTTTCGGAACGTATTATACCTCATTCAAAAAGTAGTTTGAATCCGCGCCACAAAGTACTCGCCCAATGTCCGTTCGCGAACCATCAAGGATGGAGCATCACGGGATTACGATGGATCCAGCTAACTCGATCGAGTTGTTCGGATGAAGTTGGCGTAAGCACCTTGTCTGCAGGCGGTGTGGCATGAAAGAAAAGAAAAAGAACAGGCTTTGTTGTTTACGGCAAACCCCAACACGACTTCAATTTGAATAATATGGATATTTTAAAGCCAGACGTGATGTGGATCGAAGGGAGATGCTATAGGATGCCTTCGGTTATTAATTGTGGTTCAGTTCGGCCGCGAGATATTGATAATGAGGAAACTTACAGGCAAAGTGAAGATGAGATGGGTAAGTCCTGACTGTTTTAGGATAGGGTTGGCCTAGGCCCTAGGCCTATATCTGTTTTTTTTTTCATAATGTAATCTGATCGTACAACACAGAGACAGCCAAACTGACCTTATATATTAAGACATCTCCTTCAGTCCAATGCCCCGAAATATTAAAGCATGTTGAAAGTTGGATTGGTTCGACCACCTAGGCTAGGCCTAGGCCTAGGCTAGGCCTAGGCTAGGCCCAGCTTTCCACACACCTAGGCTTACGAAGCTTAGGGCTTACCAATAGACGAAAGAAGAGCCCTGGCCATAACCCTGCGTAATACTGCACACATCCATTTGTATGTAGGCTATGTAAAACTTTGCCGAAGCAGTTATGCCTTCTGTCTCAAGACACATGCTTGAGGGTCGAGGGATGGTGTCCGTTACAAGTCAATGCTCAATCCGTTAGTCTAGATGGTATGGGCCCCTGGATGGTTCTGCTAAAGTATTACCGAGCCTGTAAACTACGGCCCTTGCAGGCTTTAATAAGTTTCAGCTGGTTTTAGCCTATTCCGGCCGTCTCGCATGCTCACACTAGCACCTCTGAAGACGGCTGGAATAGGGCAGCTGAAACGCCAGTAACTCCAAAAGCTAAATTGTAGTATATAGGCGTCGGCCACACCGCTAATAAGTTAACTATTGATCGTTTCGCTGAAATTCCATCTGAATCGTCCTAATTCTCAAATAACTAGGCGTGTTCAAAAAATAATATACTAGGGGCCTACCCGAGATTCCCAGGGCATGTTAAAATAGCGGTCGGGCAAGTAAAATATTTGCTCACATGCCAGCATGGACACAAGACTGAATCATTCTACCCCCTCAACTTTCCTTTCCCTATTTCAGTCGGGCTTGATTGATATTATTGTCAAAAACTGTACCTACTGTTTTATGGGATAAAAAAAAAAATAAGAAATCAAATAAACAAAATCGGGCATGTACGATTTACATCTGGGCATGTTAAATTATCTCAACATTCCCAGCTGGGCATGTGCTATTTTATACAATTTTTTAGCCCTGCTCTATAGGCTCAGATTCTACATTTCAGCCCACTCGCTATAGCCTACCAATGGGATCAATGAAAACTAGCAACCCTCCACAAATTCACTAATTGTCCATTATGCAAATTTGCATTGTTTCATTTCTACTCGCAATGAGGTGGGTGATATAGTTGGGGTCAGGGGCAATTTCACCATAGACGAAAAAAAAATGTGTTCCTGCATAATGTTTTATGGCCGAAAACGCGTTTTGAGGTGATATGTCGGCATATTTTTTTTTAAGTCAATGTTGCATAGCCTGTGAATATGATTAATGGGCAAAATGGTAGGCCTATTTTCAGATACCGTATAGAGGACTCAAAACTAACATAGATAGCGCTGATAAGCAAGCTCCTTTCAGCGCCATTGATGAATAATAACAATACAACAACAATGAAAATTGACAGCTAGACCACTGCTAATAGAAGTTTATTTTCTTGCCACCAGAATGCGTCTAGTGTATTTTGAGTGCTCTATAGTCCTAGCAAAGTGTATCACAACCTGTCATAAGTCACTCGCAATGTGTGAGTATAATTTTGGAGGCTTGGAAACTAGTGCACATTGAACCAAGCCAAAATCTTGCCCTTTGGAATCAAAGTTTTTCAATGCTCATGCCTAAGGGTATTTTGACTCTAAAATCTAAATAGCCTATCTTTGTGGGAGTGTTTGGCTTTGAAATATTATGTTTGCTTGCTTCTAGTATTACTGTAGGCCTACCATTTACAAGAAAATGAATCAAATAAAAGGTTGCAGTACATACTGGTACCCTAACTAAGTAAGTGACAGTACCTAATGAGTCTTGTTAGCCTAAGTACCTAGAGCACAATGCATGTAACATGTTATTTTTTTGGGTAGCAAAGCCAGTAGCGCGCTACATTTGAAAATGTGGCTAAGTATTGAGTAGTTGTAAAGAAAAATTTACGCTAGATACTCTAGTTTTGCAATTTAATAAATAAACTTTTGTTTTGCCCGCCACAATTGGGGTTGATGACTGTCATTACCCCTTTTTGCTCTAATGACTCATAATCCCCTAGGCTTCCCCAGTACTGAGTTTGCTTTCTCTCCCCGTGAGCTATGATATGAGTGTTTTATTTCCCGTTGATTGGACTGTCGTTTCGACACGCTCATAGTGTACAATGCAGTTTTCTGTGTTGGTCGTTCTCTTTTGTGTGACTGCAATATGAGTAGAAGTGATTCGGAAGAGGAACACCAATTGCCATGGCCAATAAATAGCCTAGGCCTATACAAAAAATATTTCGAATCTAAAGGCCCGACCGCTAGAGGGAAAAAACCGATTACCGTACAATTTAAATTGTGTTTTACCACGTTTAAAAGTTATACCTTTTTCGGGAATTTTCTCAAAATTGTCATCAAAATATTAGAAAACACCTGCGAGATTGACCGAAATTAAGCGTCCGCATACAAGTTTTAATTTTGTAGCCACAAAGTAATTCCTTACACGTTTTCTTATTGTCTTTATAGAGTATTTATCCTAGTCAGGTCTCAACAGCTGTTGATAATATTTCAATTTAAATATTAATAATATATATATATATATATATATAATATTATTTATCTTCTTCTTCTCAAATGCCCACATTTGGCTATTATGCCATCATGCTGGATCTGGTCAACCAGTAGAGACACGCTTCTTTCTCCACCCTCTTCATGCCGCTCGGCATTGCGTCACGTTCACCTGCCAGTTTTGGACATACAAACAGGTGGCTCCTATCCTGCTCCCCATTTCCACACAGCTTGCAGGTACTCGTCTCAAACACCCCTATTCGGTGGAGATGCTTCCCTAGAAGATCGTGCTGCGTTTTTAGCCTGAACTGGGCCGTTTCAATTTTAATTTTCAAATTCTTCAAATTCGTTCAAATTGTTCTATTATTATATATAATAGACTAGGTAGCCTATAATATATAATAAATATAATAAAATATTTCAATAACAAATTCAATCTGATATTGATCATAGTTTCATCCCCTGGAATAAAAATTGAAAGTAGAGCTGTAAAGTAGCATCTCTACTTTTTTTGAGTACCTAGTTGTACAAGTAGCGAGCTACTTACGATTGACAGTAGCTGAAAAGTAGCTATGTTGCTTTCAAAAATCAAGTAGCTGTAGCTTTAATAGTGCTACTTTTAAAAAATAGCTTTAACATTGACAGAATTAATATACTAGATCTGTAAGTGTTAAGATATTTTTTCCACTTTCCAGATGCAGCCATGTGTGAATCAGAAGAGATATATGAAGATTTTGAAATCGATGTAACTGAGAATGGTCGTTACCGAACTGTTTTCCATGTACCGCGGTAAGTAGTATGGTATAGAAAATAAAGGTGATATGGGCCATCTGTTTAGAATGACAAAACAGTTAAGGTTGATGAAAACGACGATTTAAATATAATTATATGTATTTATTTATTTATTTATCTATCCATCTATCTATTTATTTATTTATTTTTTTTTATTTTTCTTTTTTTTTAGGGTGGTCTACATAGGTTAATTTTAAAAGTACTAATAAGTTACATCAATATTGGACTTGGAGCACTTGCTTTTCTTCTGTCTTGCGATAGCGGTTTGAAAAGAGATTCCAATCAAGTTGAAATTTGGATCATTCACAAACTTTGAAGATTGTAAATTGAATGCTTTAGTTCTGTGGTACCACCGCTCAAGAAGTTACTTAGTTACACTATAGTTTATCGAAATAGCTTTTCCAAAACAAAATAGCAGCAAAATGTGAGATAGACATGATAGGTCTATTGTAAATTTCTGTTCTGTCATGAATATACTAATTTCAATGTACGTAATCCTATTGTAGAATTGGGGCAAAATCCCATCGCCGGCATACACCTGTAGTAGAATAAAGCTAGGTTCCCATGCTTATGTTTTTCCTTTGTATCCCACTGTGTTGACACAGACTAGGGAAATGCTCTGTGTGATGCGCTGATAAGCGAGGATGGGATAGGCAGAGTCTATTCTGACTGTACGTGCTTTATCTGCTTTTCTTTTTTAAACTAATAAATCCTTATTAAACTTGTCACTAGATTAATTATTTGTCTTCTGTTTCACAGTTTGTACTTTTCATACATAATTGGAGCTAAAGGGTCTACCAGACGCCGCTTAGAAGATGAAACCAAAACACAGATACGTATTCCTAAACAAGGCCAAAGTGGGGATGTAGGTAATTTAATAATATATGCCCAAATTATTCTTCACAAATCATGATCTAGGCCTATACAAGTTTATACTGTGAAATAAATAAATAATAATCAATAGTACATTTACCTTCAGAACTTATCCTGTTAAGGGTAAAGACCAGTCTTGGGGTCGCTACTTTTAAATAGTAGCCTGCATGCTACAACTACCGCTACTTGTCTGAAAAAAGTAGCTTGGCTACCTTTTCACTACTTTCTTTTAAATGTAGCTTTGCTACATTTGCGCTACACAGAAAATGTAGTGCGCAATTTTCGCACTTCATCTTGTTTTTATTGCTTTTATATATTATCAACCCATTATACTAGGAATTACAAAATACGAGTAAACAACTCCAGCTTGGCAGCTAGTCACATTCATCACCATCACTGTCAACGTCAGACATATTAACATAAATTGTATGAAATTAATTATTTAGCACTCTTGAAATATTATTAAAACACAGGGAATTGAAGACAGAACACCCAAAATCAAACACGACCACTTCCGTTATTGCACTGCTGGATAATGGTGAATGGAGAGGGTTGAAGAAGAAGTTATTGTCCATTCACCCTGTTCTGTTGGCAATGTGTGGGAGAGGAGGGCAGCGACCTTTAGAAAAACTGTCGAAAAATTGAACCTTGTTTTCACAATATTTTTGTTTCCAAAGATAACAATGCAATAAGACTTTCCAGAAAAATAGCTAAGGCTTTGTCCATGTGTCCACACTACCAATGTAGAGGTCCGTGTATTTCGCGAATAACGATAACACCGAAATATGTAGGAATAATTTTATTTCACAAAATGAGCATGAATTGATTGATTTTAAACATGAAAATGTAAAAATTGAATCACCTCCAAACACCGAAATTCGTATAGATCGGTGAATAACACCGAAATTTGTATTATTCGTGTTTTAATGACGAAAAAGATGAAAAATCAGAGATTTTTAATCATAAGCTCATTTTTTCTGCTTTTTTGCCGGTATAGACAATCTGGAAAAAATTAAGTGTCCCAAGTAACACTGTATAAATGCATATTCAAACTTCTCGTAGATAAAGCACCCACGTGTAAGTTGTAAATGAAACGCTACATGCGTGAAAATATGGATAAAGCCGTCAAAATACAGTTTTTCTTGAATAACACCGAAATTTGTTACTTCAAAAACAAAATTTACTGTAAAATAAAACCGTTTTCACGGACCCCTACCAATATGCTATCAATAAACCAATATCGTGTGTTGGAAATAAATCCTATCTGTTTAGATATTTCTTATATAGCTGTCACATGAATGAATCCATTTGAGTAGACCTCCTCCACCTGCCCATGGCTGTAACCCTCAACTTCACCATTAGTTGCATTGAAGTCATGGAGTCAAAATTGTTCGTGTGTAAAACCATATGTTTGTGTACCAGTACATCTTACGCACTAATAATTCATATTAATAAGAAAGAAGCATTAGAATGGTGATTAGTTTCAAGAACTGGATTTAACCATGTGTCTTTATTTTAGTGATCACTGGACCTGATGAGAGAGGAGTTGCTGCAGCTCGAAGACGGATTGCCCTCATATTGTCATCGTTTCGACACAAACAGCAATTCACTCATTTTCTTTCAATTCCTATGGTAGGAAAACAAATCAAGAAAGGATTTCTTGCTTTCAAGGTAAAACATTCAGAATTTGCTCTCCAACCAGTGATACAAACTTGTTGGGGGTAAAGCAGAAAAGCAGAATCGGCTAACTTGATAGATTTACAACCATGCCATTCCTTCCTAGGATTATGTCTCATCAAGTAAGAAGTACTGTTCTATATTTTGCTATTCTACTTATTTATTGTGACATGGTATAGAATGTATAGTACCATACTTGTTTTGTGGATCAAGTATCACCATGCCTTTGTGTTTTTTTAGCCGGGAGGGAAGGAGGAAAGTCAGCGAAGGATACCTCTACGTCAAAAACCGCAGAAAATTCTCATTTTTAAATTATATCTCAAGATTGAAACACAAAATTGATAATCTGAGTAATCATAGCGCTGTGGTTTGGTAAGCCCTACAGACAGAATGATAAAAGTATTTAACTTTATTTATAATCAGTATGACTGTGATTTTTATTTCATTAAATTACTAATGAAATAAGTATCACAGTCATACCAGTTATTATGTTATGTTAGATACATTTATCTTTCAGTCTGTAGGGCTTACCAAACCACAGCGCTAAGATTACTCAGATTATCAATTTTGTGTTTCAATCTTGAGATAGGCCCTATAATTAAAAAATTAAAATTGTCTGTGGTTTTTGACGTAGAGGTATCCTTCGCTCTTAATATAGATCATCTTTCAAACAGTTTATACTTTTAAATAGACATTTAGAAACCAGGGCCCGGATTCACAAGAGGTCCTAAGTCTTATTTTGGTCTTAACTCTAAGACGGGCCTAACTTTGAACCTCTTGTAAAACCACGCAAATATCTTAGAACAGATTTAAAAAAATATTATTGGAATGTTCATTACCTATGTCCTTGCTCTCATCAGGAATCAGTAACTTCTTCATGTGACCTTAGTCTGGTTTTACAAGAAGTCGAAAGTTAGGCCAGTCTTAGAGATAAGACCAAAAAAAGACTTAGGACCTCTTGTGAATCTCGGCCCAGGCTTGTTGGATCAACACATTTAAGCCAACTTCATAATTATATGAAAGTGAAACATATGATTAAGCAGAAAGCATGAATGAATATTTGTAGTACAATATTGTGTGCAAAGTTTTATATTATGAGTTCAAATTTTTGTTTCAGGAAGAAGTTTGCAAACTTTGTAATAATCATAGGATTGACGAGTCGATTTTTCAAACACCAGAAAAACTTCATCTAACATTAGGTACCTTGGTACTAGCAGATGATGAAGAGCGTAGCCAAGTAACAGACTTGTTTGCACACTTCAAGGAAACAGTTGTTCAGTAAGAGGTTTCTTATTACAGTATCCTATATATCTGAGTTCAAAAATGAACTTAACATTAGTTTCACACCTAACTGAGTTATTCCCTTTGACAACAATTTCATAAAGATTTAGATTTGTGTTAGAAAATTGAGTAGCATATGCCTATGCAGTTTTGTTTTTATTACGTAATTGTTTTTTTCTCTAGGCCAATGTTAAAGAATCAACCTTTGAAGCTTCGTATGATTGGTGTCGAATATATGAACGATGATCCCACAGAAGTGGATGTTCTCTATGGCAAAATTCAACTAACAAATGGCTCAGACATAGATTTGTTACAGCAACTTGCAGACAATCTGGTTGCCTACTTTGTTAAAATAGGTATGGATGAACTCTTATCAGATTTATTTGACTGCCCTTTATCTCAAGGTAGACTTCGAAGACC
Source organism: Isoperla grammatica (assembly GCA_945910005.1). NCBI lineage: Eukaryota > Metazoa > Arthropoda > Insecta > Plecoptera > Perlodidae > Isoperla > Isoperla grammatica. The sequence continues at coordinate 46,430,575 of OX246737.1, read as the reverse complement.
TTACATTGTGTGTCGGTACAAATTGGTCTGTGGTACACAAGACATGTGACACATTGACAAACTACACCATTTCATAGACCTTGTACAGTTGTTGTATCCTCTCGACACTGCTTCATGTTCATGCCACCTGGTAGCAAATTGCATCAAATCAACACTTGCTATCAAACTCCTTCTGTCGTTTCCTTGCCCATTTATTTCTCCTGCTTGTAATTTATTTCCAATAGTGACTCTGCCCATATCACTCCTATTAAACAGTTCTCAATTTTCAGTAGTAGTATGACAAAGGTTTGTGGCTATTTAGGCTCTTAGTGCAAAAAATGCTTCATGTGCTCCTAGTCCTATATAAATATAAATCTTTTGAGACAACATCTCTCCTGATGTCCACATGCCACTGAGTAGTGCCAACACTTTTGAAACTCTAAATCTCTTCCACTTTTTAAATACAGACTAAAAACTTTCCTCTTAACAAAACTATTCTACACTTTGAAAGAATTCGTTGATAAAATAAACTTAAATTCCCAGTTCTAGGACCCATCTTATGTCTATTTTATACATAGTTTTGTATGTATAATAGTATAATATAATAATATAATAAATGTATAATATAATAAAGTTTGTATGTATAGTATTTATTATTATTATTTATTATTATTATTATCATTATTAATTATTATTATTATTATTATTATTATTATTATTATTATTATTATTATTTTATTATTTTTATTATTATTATTATTAGGGATGACATCGGGTAATAAAATTAAACCCGTTCCAGCTCTCATATTACCCGGGTACCCGGATCCTGAAAACGTATTTTTCGATGTGTAGGCTTGATTTGAAGGTCGTCGCTAGGCCTTGTGAAGTGCGCGGGGCGCGGTGACGAGGGACGAATGATATGCACGCCGCCCGCTCAGTTACCCCTCTCGGAATACGCCTGCAATAATCACGTCGAGTAAAAAAAAACATTTCGCAATACACAACTGAAGCACGTACATAAAACATGATATTTCAAGTTAAATAAATAGTAATAGAACGAGTGTTAGCCAGAATGTTTATCAGAATGTTAAACAAAGAACAAACAGTAACGAATACAATTCGCCTCGCGTCTGTTCAATTCCCCGCCAAGGCACACAGCAATACTAGCGCGTAAATTTAGCCTAGAAACGGACTAACAAATTACCCGGACCCGAAAAACGGCTCCAGGTAATATTTGGAGCCGGGTACCCGAGTACCCGATGTCATCCCTAATTATTATTATTATTATTATTATTATTATTAATTTTTTTCTTGTCACCACAAAATGAAATTACAAGAGATATACTTCAAAACACATAGGTTTGGTAGTTTGTACCAATATTTGTACTCTGTACAAGTCAGAAGTCACATGGTGAAATAAAGTAAAATAATACACAAACTTATAAAGATTGCGGCCTTTCGTTTTCACTTTTCAGGTTTCATGAAAAAGCAGTACGATCATGTTAAACTACATGTTACATTGATGAATACACTTTTCCGTGTGAACCAAGGTGATGGTTCCGATTTGGAGAGGCCTGACCAGAGGAAACGCCCACGAGAAACATTTGATGCTTCCACTATTCTAAAAGTAAGCTGCAACTTGCAATTTTTGTTACAAGATATTAAACTGTTCAATACCTTTATATGAACATATCAGACTTAATAAATGTATTGGAACTTTAAATATATAATAAGAATCAATCAATCATCATTCATCAATTAAAATAATGGTTTTAGACCTGAAAGCTTGTCAGATGTAAGTGTGACTAAGATGCTCACAGTGGCTTACTATTAAAAACTATTTCACATCAAGTATCCCAACTCTAGAGCACAGGAGAGTTTGTAAAAGGGAAGTTTATTTCATGAGTAGTCTAATAGACAGTCAATCTGCCTTCTTCACATGTTATAAACGGAAACCATTCATATATATATGTACAGACAACAAATAATGCAGATTGTAATTCGTCATCTCTGTAGCTCAGTGGTCAGAGGCCCGGCAATGGTGAGACATGGGTTCGATTCCCAGTGGGATCGGTTTTTTACATTCTGTCTTGTGTACCATTAAATATTCTGGGTGGATTCTTACATTGTTCTATTTTATACTTTTCATTTAGGCATTTGGAGATTATAACTTTGGAGAACAACTTGTAGATGGAATCCATCTCTCTCAAAGGTTCACAACTGCTAAAGACGGGTATTATCAGATGACTACAAGCATCACTTTTGCATAAGAACTCTATTCAATTATGTATAATGTAAGTATTGTATGGAGCCTTTATATCGGAAATGTACCTAAAATGAATGCAGGATATATATTTATAATAAATTAGAGATACCATGTGAAGTTATACTGATTAGAACTTGAGCTACCATATCATAATCCTTTCTAATGATATAGTGTGCAATATTTGAAGTAGGGGCTGTAACTTGTGTTCTAGTTTTATACATTTTTTGCAAATTGCCAATTTAATCTCAATGGACAATTGTAAGTACGGTAGGAGGTTTATCTTCTGTTGTTAGCCTCTAAAAGTTTATGCATGCCACCCACCCTTTAGAGACGATAGTACAGTACCGGTACCTACATTGTACATAGGCAGTTGTCCTAGCTTTGTTTAAGTTTGTATTTCTATTCAAGGCCATACTTGGGTAAGGAAATTTTTAAACAAACACGTTCCTTTTTTAGAAAACTTTTCAAGTACAGTATTGCAATCCTTTTTTGGCAAAGGAACTTTTATTTGAGAAGGTTTATTTTAGAGAATTTTTTAAAACGTTCCTTTTGTGACCGAGTGGTTTATTTTTCCGTGCAGCGCACTATTCCATCTTCTGACTTTATCAACAGTAAATAAAAATCTCCTTTGTCGGAATTATGTTTCCTATTCAACTATTTGGACCGGTATTCTCCAATTTCAGCCATGCTCTATGAGTATGATCTGAATACTGCATGTGCAGTATTTCACCCTATCGTGTTGTAACTCCGAAGTTCCTAGTCCTTCCTATAAGAATATGATCAATAATTTAAATTTAACACACAAAATCAATAAATGCTTGTTTCATTTAAATCAATAAAAATTAAGAGGAAGTTTTTAAACAAACTTCGGTTCTTTTTTGAGGAACTTGATCTTTTAAATGGTACAGTTATAAAAAGGTATCTAAACTGTTTAAAAGTTCCTTTTAATGTTGATGAGCTGAATTTTTAAAAGTTCCTTTTAAAATGGAACTTTCTTAAGTATGCTACCTGTCATACGATCTCCAATAATTGGAACTAAGAACCTGAATATTAAATATACATATTCATGGTGGGAAGGTACAAAAGGATGACCCCTTACCTTAGAACTTGACAGGCCTGGTAGGATAGGCTGTTGTCCTTGTGTTGTTTATTTATGTTTCCAATATCTCAGTGACATTGTCTTACATCTATCCATAATCATTAATCATTGATGCTGAATGATCATGTTATCATCATAATTAGTGTGGGTGTTATTTTAAATTTGCTTTGTTACGAAGTTAATTCCAAATACCAACCCTGATTACTACAATATCACAAAATACTTCTCACAGAGTATTTAGTTGTTACAAACACAAATTGAGCCAGGATTTCACTTTATCGATGTGATGTGGCATTATTGAGATACGTACGTGTATTACTAAAAATCGATAATTTCTCACGGTTTTAATATTGGCATCTTTCTTCTTAAATAAATCATGTATATATTATATTATGTTCGTGTTTCTCTCTACAATATGCCTCTTAACTACCTGACTTTCATGCCCAGAATATGACTTGCATTTCACACCCGAAATAATCCATTTCAGCGGCTGGTTCTTTTTTTTTAATTGATCAGAACATAGCTGTTCGAATTTCATGTTTTAATCATGTGCTGCTACCTAAAAAGAAGTTTGCTTAACACATTAAAGTTATATTTTTATCTGAAATGATGCACTAGTTGTTTCAAGAATATTTGCCTCGTCTCCTAAATGCGAGCTGAATTAACTGATGTGCATTTCTCTACACTTGAACAATACTTGTACTTTTGGGTAAGGCAAAATCAAATGTTTTTATTTGCAATGCCACAAATACCTCCTTCTGTTTATACGTGTTAGTACAGTATGTGTTAACAGTCAGTGGCCTATGCAGGAATATATTTCAGGAAGGGCTGCCTAGAGTAGAACATAACTGTAAAAAGGTGCTCAAGAAAGGACACAATGGGGGGTGTGGGGGGGATGTCCCCACAATAGAGCCGCAGGCAAATTTGTATAATTCCGTATTTTTTTAAGTGGTTTTAATGTGTTTTAGAAGAAGGTAAGGTGCTTTGCTGAACGGACTATAAGTTTCAACGGTGCCAAATATGATTTCATAATAATTTCAACAATCAATATTGTAGAAAATCACTATATTGTTACAACTTATACAATTTCACCTATACGGGAGTGTTTCCCGACTAAGCAAATAGAGAAATTAATACATAATCTATTTAACTTTTTGCGTAAGTTTAGATGATTTGCAGAGTATAATTAAAGCTGGGATTTTGCCCCCAGTCCCCCCTCCCCCCCCCCCCCAACATGATACGCGGACGTCACTGGTTACAGTAGTACCGTAATGCCTTAATGTTAGTAGAGTACTGTATTTGAAAAGGCTACCTACTGACTGGCTCCGACTCACTTCTGACATCAGCATTCACAATGTAGCTGTGGAACCACTTGGAACCAGGCTCTAGACTGCAGCTGGCATGGAGACATCTTATTATATTTAGCCTTGTTGGTGAAACACAAATTTAAGGTTAAATCATGGCTGGCTGAATCTTTTGCATACTTTTCAACATGTCTGGGTTGGTACATAGTTATTGGTAGAGCCCTACAGAAAATATGGTTTTCTTTTTGCCCAAATTTTGTTTTTCAAAATGTCAATTTCGCGTTTTGGCGGTGTTATTTTTATAAGGCACATAATAAGCAAAAGAAAAAACATTATTTAATCAATTTAGAAATATCACTCAAATAAAGGTGAGTCATTCTTGTGTATAAACATTAAACAATATACCGGTCCTTTCAATTTTTTCTTACACTAATTCATTTATTTATGGCCAATATTGGCAATATTTAGCAGTTTTCGTTATTTCGCGAATATACAGATATTTCGTGGATTTCATGATTAAAGCTCCAAATCGCATTACTTCGTGACTAAAAATTTGCATAATTAACATGCTGACAAGACGTCTCATCCACAATTATCATTTTTAGGGGTATAACTACTGTTTTGTTTTATTTCATAATGCAAATTTTAGATTGCCAATAAGTAGAGGTGTTTGTAAATGGTGTTATGTTTTCTTAAATTTCGTTTATAGATTTTATAATTTCGATGTTATGGCGGTGTTATGCTTTTTGGGAGATTTTCTACTATAAATTTCACCAGAAACATGTTTAAATTAAAAAGGAATTTTTAATGTAGTTTAATTTATTTGAATTGTATGTACAAACTAGTACTAGTAAATACGAAGTGTATTAACATTACCATTAACTGTGTTTGTCTAGTGTGTCTTTACGGTCGAATTAAAGGCGGCAGTCACAAACATAAGAATCTTCTTGCCCGTCACGTAAAATCCCTCAGAATTGTACTCGTTTGCTCTGCTTGACGCCGAATTTCATCAAAAATAAATCGTTGATCTTCTTAACGAAATCATCATTATAATGAAAAAAAATATTAGATCCCCACGATTGTGTTGTAATGACGTTTGACTGTAATAATAAATTTAAATTTTTTAAAAATGTTATCACCAATTAAAAACAATCGAGATTTCGTGTTATTTCGCTCTTTAATACAAATTTCGATGTTATGACTGGAAATTGACGGATTACGCGAATTTTCGCGATGAAATTTTGATGTTTTTAAGGTGCCTACCAACAGATATACACTTTGTTTATCTCCCCCTTCTTTATCAACACTTTTCGCGATTTCGCGGTCCGCGAAAAACAAACACCTCTACCAATAAGCAATAATGCTTTGAAGATGGATGTCATGTGGTAGCTTAAAGACAAGAACTAAGTTGAATTTCATTTCTAGAGAAGCATATAGCCTACAACAATAAACAAAGAAATATATAAAATAAAGAACATAATAAAGAAATTATAGAGAACAAAGAAATGTTTTTGGAATATTGTCAGTTTTGAAAGTTTAATAACATCTCAACTCAAGTGAAACGAAAATTATCAATTCTATAATTGCTGTGGTACATATTTTCTTTGCAGATCTGTTACATCTCGTAGCGCTTGTATGTCCACATCTCCCATATCTCTAAAGAACCTCACAGCAATGTATGGTGTGTCTGTATGCATATCAATTTTAACCACTCCAAACACTTGTATCACAGAATTAAGAGGTACTGACTTCTCTAAATAACTAAGATCCAGCCTGATGCTGTATGGTCCCCCCTCTTCCATCACACTTTTAAGGTGCGACTCATTAAGATCTTTCATCATGCCGATGACTCGAACTCTGCGATTTGTCCAGTGATCTGGTTGCTGACGTTTCACCAGCGACACTTCTTCGACAGATATAGAGTAATAAGTTGTGTTACTCTCCTCATTCTCAGGAACGGCCTCGCAGTTGTCTAAAGATGCGCTCAAAGATGTTTCCATTTTGATCTGAAAATGTATGATTCACATCATAAATTAATATTGCATAAAATAGGTCATATAACAAGAAATTCCGTTGTAAATCGTTCAGATTTAGTGAAATGTGCTTAAAATAGCACTTTAAATACAAGAAAATATACAACTCATTGGTTTGTAATTATGGGATATCATATCCATATTTCATATGACAGTAGCATTGTGACCATTCCTACCCCAACATTTTTCAGTATGCCCTCCGATGATGCATGTAAATAATTATTATGTGTAAATATACAGATGGCTGTGGGATTGCTTAACTTATGGTGGGTTCTTGCGCCCTAACGTCAGCGTATAGCGAAAGACGTGGGGCAATCGGGGTTTGTTTTGATATCACGATGTATAATTTCTAGCTATGTATTTTTTGTTCAATGTCGGCATAAAACTGCACTCCCTTGATTATCTAGAAAATAAATCCAATTCCAATTCAAGAAGGCAAGCTAGCAAGGTAAACAAACAAGGAAACAAAGCTCACAATTAATGTGAGATGTGTTTGTGGAGATTATTATGTCTGTTTTTTTAAGATTTCTACGTTGAGTACATATGGGATTGTATTCTAGAATAAGGTAAATGTTTTATAAGATCATCTAACCATATTTCAGCTATAAGGTAGCTGGGTTTAGTAAAGTAGTAACATTGCCATATTATTGCTCCCTTCTTTCAAATAAAGAGTGCACCCACATAATCTATGTTGCTTTTCACATTTTTCACGTGTATTTTCAATATGAGGAAGAGTAAAACAGTTTACTCCTTATTTTATGATTTCACACTCCATCTTGTGCCTTCAGCACCATGATTACTCTGACTGAAACACAACTGCCAGCTCCGAAGAATGGTATACAGAAACAACAAATATGTATGCGTTTACATTGCGCATGATGGCACATGACCGCCAGAAATTCAACACAACGTAAAATGTGACGTACGCCAATATAAGACATTAGGCATGAGAACCCAGCACTACCTGTATGTGGAAAGTATGTGGAAGACTGTGTCTTTCCATAAATAAATAAAATAAATAAATAAATTCACATTTAGAGTCTACCCACTCAGTAATTAAACTGATTTGCAGTGGGGACTTTAATTTAAAGTGACTAAACCAACCCTGTAGGCTTCGAACACCATCGACGAGTGAGCGATAACCAATCAAAGATTGATATTTCAAATACGAAACATATGAATCATTGATTGGACAGTGCGAACACCTGCGGACAAATGCCAGAATCAACAAAGCCGATTCAGAACAACTTTGAATTTATTGAGTGCTTTGTTGTGTGCTGATTGTTAATTTTAAGCCACAGCACTTTACTACTTGGATCAGGTTCGTGTACCGTAAGCACCATAAGTAAGGTAATCATACGTTCTGGATTCTTCGGGACAGTCCCGTTTTTTTACACTCTGTCCCGGCGTCCTGAAGACTTTGGAAAGCACTCCAATGGCCTGGAATTTTGATACACGTTTCTAATGTCCTGTATGTTGTTATGTGCAAAAATTCGTGATATATAGGCCTAGCGTTACTCATAAGTCATAATGTCACTATGATCAATTTTGTCATCATGCACATTCACGTACAGTGTCAATATGAACAGTGAAAACGGCCGAGAGCTCGAAGGGGTATGTGGTGGTGGGGCGAGATACCTGTTCTGTTCGAAAGATTAAGAGAAGACAGATGAGTTATGCGGACACATTTTCAATGTCTTTCGACAACACAACTTGGGAAATTATTGACTATATTATTTTAGTTTTGTGGCACCCGTTGACAATTTTGTCACTTCTTGTGATGGAAATTAATTTTAGAGAATGCTATGGTTTAATTCTATAATCCAATAATTTATTCTTGTAGGCGTATACAATTATTATACTGTCGAGTGTTATGTATAGTGTGTGTTAATTTTGTTATAATAATAGGCCTACAGCAATAAACATTTTATCAGTAAACAATTTCGTGAAGCTATCCCAATTCAGTAAATAACCTGAACTCTTTCTAAAACTTTCTGAACTCGTCAAACACAAAAAACATGTTTTCAAAAAATTGCCTGCAGCACTTCGGTGGGGGTGGCCCCCCCCCCCATTTGTGTCAACAGTCAAGTTGTATTTGTCCCAGAATTTCGATTTGCAAATATGGTCACCATAACCATAGGCCTAAAGTGTACCTTGAATTTGTGTCGTCCAATCCATTCTGACTCATAAAGCAGGTTTGCAGAGAGGGAAGTCAGTTGGAAGAAGTCAGTTGGTTTAAACAACAAAACTACTTCGTCACACGCAGTGACCAATCACAGTGGCGCGAAGCGCGGTATTTTTAAATTTTAGTTATTTTGTTGTATTCTTCCAACCGATTTTTCGTAGGTTGCTACCAGAATTTAAAATAAGACCCGCGACGGCAACGGCCATGGTCACATGAGTAGTAAAACATGTATCGACAGGCAAATAAAAAACTTACTTACTTACAGGCATTATGTGTCATCCTATCAATCCTGACGTCATAGCAGGTAATCCGAGGTTAGTTATGAGATAAATATTGGAATGCAGCTACATGACACAACTCAAAATAATTATACCTATAGCTGCAACGGGCACGAGCAGTAAAACATACGTAATAGCACTTAGTAAATTTCTCAGTGATAATCCATTTTATCATAAACATGAAATAAAGCCCGCTGATTCGTCAAAATGCAAATACGGCGCGCGAGGGTCAAGATGATGCTTGGCAACGAGTACGACGCTAATCGAGACGATAAGTGGATAATTATAAACATGAAAACATCCCACATGTGATCAATGCCCAAGCCAGGATTTGAACCTGACCGACGCCTAAAGACGTGTCCAACAGTTCAACTACGCGTCAAACTGCATAACAGTCCCGTGCAATTGTGTAAACTAAAAGATGTGTACGATTGAAAGATACATATGTTATCGCCTCTCTTGCTTATTGACATAATAGTGTGACAGTTTGGTTTTTAGTTTGTTATCTGCTCTCACGTCATGCCACCGTTTTTGTGACCGTGAAAATAAGTTAAATTCCCGAGTAAACATTCGTCGTAATTTAAGCTGACATGTAAATATATGCAAATGTAACAACAATCGTATCAGTACTTTGGCTACCTACTATCGAGTGTTTGTGCTATAGCTAGAACAAATACGAATCCAAGACTAAAATAAAATGCTCGAGTTGACTACATTTCTACGTGGAACTATTTTGATCCTTTGATCTTATTGTTTTGTTGTCGACGTTCTCTGGCCTCTCGGCTTCCACGATCAGTGAACTGTAGCCCGCTCTGCACAGCAACACGATGTTCTACGATATCAACGTCTCGGATTGTCATGGAACCACGCGCTAGATTACATCCTAAATACATATTTAAACTTGGAAGCTCGATAAGCCGTGGATATTGACTATTATTCATGATCAAGATTTTAGTGTCCGTTTGGAACAAGTTTATAGAACAAGGCGGATTACGAATTACGATCGAATATTCGCAAATGTGTTGTGTGTAGTCTTGTGTATACGCCTATATTTAAACAAGATTGTGCGCGTGCAAAACAGTTGGTTCAATTATGCCGCAGGCTTGTACGTCTGTAAACAATGTTGCATATTATCACTCATCTACGTCGTACTACTCGCTGCAGAGTTTTCACCGTAAGTATAAATTATTCAGAAAATGATTAATATTGTGTGTAAATTAAACATCTTAATTTTATAATGTAATAAGAACTGAAAGTGTTTATACAAGAAGTCTGTGTTGGCTAACATGAACAGTAACTGATCAGCGGATCAGATTCAGTAGAAAGAGAAGCATTACATACAGACTTTCACTGTCATCATGCACAATAGCCGAACAATGTAGCTCATAGGGAATATAATAATCTTTGATGTAGACCTACTCATGCGGCGGTCAAACCAAGATTATGGTGCTTCTCTGAGCACGTGAAGACAAAATTTGGAGACAGAAAACACCTGAAAACAGATATGATCATGTGCATACCAAAGAAACAATCCGATTTAGATCAAATGTCTATAATAATTAAATCTCCATATCAAAATTGTATTAGGTTTTGAAGCAATCTTATATGCCACCCGCGTTTTGACATTGTACTTCCACTCTGAATAATTCAGCCGATATTTACGAAAGTTTTTGGGTAAATCAATAACTACACTACAGTAGGGTCTATACCATTTTGTGCTATATCTTGAGGAAAAGTATGTACAAGATCTTCGCTGTTCACGAATGTTGACTGAAACTCTATGCTGGCCGGTAAATATGACTTGGATAAAGTAGGTATGCTTAGATCATCGTGAAATTATTGCGCAAACATTTTGCTTTTTCTTTTTATTGCTCCATATTTTGTGTTAACCGGTACCTATGTCAGTACTAAGTAGGGTGTTTAAAAGCGACGGTAGAGTTTAAAGTTTAAACGTTTATAGAATTTTTAACAAAAAATAAAGTCTATAATCGTCATTGTTGTTAAGTACAAAGTCAAAATATCGATTATGGTTTATTTGTTTCTTACGTCGGCTCAAACTCAAAGCACTTCCCTGTCCCCACATGTGCAGCCGCCGACTTTGCTTGTCACCGTCATCATGCATGCAGCTAGCCACGTTGAAAGTATAATTTCAATAAACAAAATTTCAACTAAATAAGTACTTTTTGCGTAGGAGGGGCGTATTTACGAATAAACGTCGTTTTAAAACGCTCTTTCCCATTCTTAGTAGTTGCGGATGGCAGAGTTGAGAAGGAACTTTCTAAAAGGAACGCGTTCCTTTTTCGGGAACTTTTAAAGGAACGAGTTATTCTTTTTACGAGAGGAACTTTTAAAACAAAAGTTACAAATTTCGGGTAACTTTTGAAAATAATTCAAAAGTTCCTTTCATCTTTTGTGCCGTTCGTAAAAACCGCCATTGCCACATCATTTGAAAACTGATCTAGCAATCTGTGTAAAAACATGTCTATCTCACATTTTGCCGCCATTTTGTTTCAGAAAGATATTTTGTAGTAACTATAGTGTAACTTTGTAACTTTTCGAACGATTTTGTTACAAAACTACACACCTTCAATCCACATTGAAGCTTGTGGATGGTCCAAATTTCAACTTGATTGGACTTTCCGTTCGACCGCTATCGACAGATAAAAAAAACACACAAAAAATGGAGACGTGATGGGCATTAATAAAATACAAAATACCTCAGTCATGAGTCATTTTATCAATGTGTCAATTACATTTCACGATGACGGGGGACAAAACCCACGACCAAAATCCTATATTCCAGAGTTTTTCCGCAAAAGGAACTTTTAACCAGGAACTTTTAATATTTGAGGAACTCAAAAAGTTCCTTTTTTTTCTGAGGAACTGTAACTTTTAAAAGTTCCTTTTAAAGGCAGAGTAACTTAAATTTTAAAAGTTCCTTTTTTTGGGGAACTTACCCAACTCTGGCGGATGGTCTATATTCAGCGCCGTTCTGTAGCTGCCATCTTGCTTACAAAACAACCGTGCTAATATCTCGCGTATAAACTCCCAAGCGGCACAAAGGATTTATAAAATATTATGTATACCTAAAATATATACAATATTAATAAATTTTGCGAAAATATACAAAAAGTTTACTTTATATTATATAACTTTCAAAATAACAGTAAAACGCGATCTGCGTGTAAGTAAATAAATTCACTGATTTGTTCGATTTCGGATCGCGGCCTCGTTTGTGCACTCTCACAAAATGCGGGAGCGAATGGAAAATACGATTCAATGTCGCGTGAATTTCGTCATGTAAACAGAATCAAACATAGCATGGACCTGGCGGGGGGGGGGGGGGGGGGGCTTTCACTAGTATATAGGTTTCCTAAATCAACCACAAAGGGAGTGAACAATAATCGATTGAAACCCAAATTTATTATTAATTTTGTACTTGTAAGTTGTAATTTTTTTTTAATTATTGTTTAAAAATAAAAAGATGTTAGTAAACTCTGTATGCCCAAGAATATTGGTGGAACCACCCCCAGACCCGATTTAGTTTGGAAACTGGCGTATGAAAATATGTATTGTTTTGTTGTTGCTAAGAAGTTACTATTGTTAAGTCCATGATCTGACGTCCTCTCAGGGTCACTCCAAACCTGTTGATTTTGTCTTTGTCTCACTCATCCTCGTCGACACAATACAGCTTATCAATTCAACATGATTACGTTATAATACATCGTCATCCACTGGCCGCTCGCCATCATTATCCATGCATCGTCTCAGTCAATATCCCACTGATCGGAATTAAGAAATTTTGTCAGCTAATATTTGTTCATTGTGAACTACATGGGGATGTGACATTATTGTATTTGTGTGCGGGGTTTGTGGGGGGTGGGGAGCGAGGGTGTAGTGTTACACCCGTGTCTGGAGCCAAGGGTAGATGGGTCGGAAACCCAGTGTTGGGTCGAAAACTTTAAAAAAGAACGCGATCTTCTTTTGTTAACTTTTCAATGCACTAACTCTTTTTTTAAATGAATGAACTTGAACTTTTAAAAGTTTTTTCTATGAACGAACTTTTTTATTTTTTAAAAGTTCATCTGAAAGTCATTTCCTCCGTCGCCGGGCGCTTCCTTTTCAAATTATGTCAAGTTTCCTCCACTGATCTGATATCAACTTCAAAATCCCGATCAAATTAATAATAAATTGTATCAACTAACATTAACAATTTTTATAAACAAACTTTACACATAGGAGGGGGCTACTCTACTACCTATGTTTATTTAAATAAAAACATGACTGGATTAACCTTAGTTTTTAGTGGAAAATAGCACTTGGTAGCATCTATACACAAATCGCTATTTTCACGTATTTACAATGAAATGTAAACGAACATTTACAATTTGGGAACTAAGCATTAATGGCTGTACGCCACACACCCAATGCCATAACGCAATATATTACATGTGCATGTTATCCTCCCATCCTCTTAGGCCGATAATCCACAAATGACTTTTTTTTTTATAATTAAACTTTTTCACAAAAGAACTTGGTTCATATTTAAGGATTTGAACTTTTCGAAATGAATTAGGTTTTTAAAGAATTTGAACTTTTTAAAAGTTCACTATTTGAGATGTGAACTGAACTTTTAGAAAGTTAATTTAAAACATGAACTGACCCCCAAAAACTGCGGAAACCGATGATGTGGCATGGATTTCCGCATTGTCCACTCCACTCACAATGAAGTTGCAAGCATCAACAAAAAGGACGGGGAGTTTTAAAGCGCCATTACCATTAGGCATCCATGATGGATTCCAAAGACAGGTTGAAAATTGAAATTCGAGAAACTTTTCGAAGGAATTGACGTACTCGACAACTACGTGATATGACGCTTTTCGAATAAAGCAACGAGAGTTTAATCTAAACAACACAAACATAATTTTGTTTTTTATATTCGAAAAAGTTTAAGTCTGTATGTCTTGATGGTGATGCCACATGATCAAACCACGACAAGAACATGTGACTCTATAGTGAACTTGTTGGATGGTTTCCAGTTTCGACTGGTGCCAAAGTCCAAACGCATTGTCGCATAATTCCCATGGTGAGGGGGGGGGGGATCCCCAGAACCGGCTACTTACGACATCCGCATGCATCTGCAGCTGCCGCACTACCGCGCACGCATATGCAGCTACTGCAAAAGATGCAATTTTAGAGTTTCACAAAATTAGAAGTATACGTATATTCAATAGGGAATGTGCAGATGATTTTTTTTATAGTTCCATTTAGTTGAATTTCATTTTCTATAAAGAATCATATTAATTTTTGTGTGTGTTTGGAATAGATTGCATTGATAAAAATTACCCGAAACTTTCACACATCGTTTTGGCGGGAAAAACGGGGAATGACGTCAAACGTTTGGATCACAACCACCCAATCTTAACAAGAAACGCTGTTTTGCTAATAATTTCACTCAATAGAATGTTTTGTATCAAATTTGTTTCTAAAATGTTCAATAAATACTATTAAACATAAATTTATACGAATATAATCAATAATTACAGTATTTTTTAAGAAAAGTTGAAAACAATGTGGTTTTAAAATGAAACTTCTGAAGATCGACAACAATGAAGTGCTGTTATAACAGGCGAAATAGTTGTGAATTCCAAAGAGCTTAGATAAATTAATTCATAAAATTGGTTGTTTACCAACGTTGGACGTCACGGACCATTTCACAATTTGCAGGTAGAAATGTCATACTTTCAATGCTAATAGAATTTAAACTATGCACTTCTCAGACATAAACATTATTTCCACGTAATTTTTGGATAAAGATCTATCATTTTTTGGTACTCTAAACAATATTTATTTTTTATGAACATTCCCTATTGTTTATCTATTTCATAAATATTTATTGTTTCACAACTGTAGCGAAATACCGATTGTGGCCGTTTTACTGACTTACCAAAGATTACAAACCATGTTTACTGCGCACGCGGGGGACGCTGAATAGCGTCGAATAGAATAACATTGAAATGATCGTGTGTACTGCACTTTCAAGTATGATCCTTACCAAAAAAAGTAGACCTTTTATTGCTTATATCCCGAAACAACGTCGAATTTTTTGGCTTTAATCCACCGGAATAACGCCGAATTTAGTTCGCCGTAAATCTACTGGAACAACGTCGAATCTTTTTTGGGTAAATCCACCGGAACAACGCCGAATCTGTGCCGGTTGATAGACCTCATAATTCTTTTCAAAATTAATGTTTTTAAATTGGTCAATACATTCTACTGACTTGCACCGTTGATCTGGGGACGCTGAATAGCGTCGAATGGAACCACGTCGAATCGATCGTGTGTACTGCACTTTCAAGTATAATCCTAACCAGAAACGTAGACCTTATATCCCGGAACAACGTCGAATCATTTTCGACATAAATCCACCCGAACAACGTCGACTCTTTTTCGACGTAAATCCACTGGAACAACGCCGAATATTTTTCGGCGTAAATGCACTGGAACAACGCCGAATATTTTTTCTGCGTTAATCCATCGGAACTACGCCGAATCACAGTGTTGGTTGATAGGCCTACACTTCATAAATCTTTTAAAAATATACATTTTTAGATTGCTCAATGCATTCTACTGACTGCACCGTGAACCATGTGGATTACATGGAAAATAATTCGGCGTTGTTCCGGTGGAATAAAGTAGAAAAATATTCTACTTTGTTCCAGTGGATTAAAGTCGAAAAAGATTCGGCGTGGTTCCGGTGGAATAATGTAGAAAAATATTTAACTTTGTTCCAGTGGATTAAAGTCGAAAAAGATTCGGCGTTGTTCCGGTGGATTAAAGCCTAAAAAGATTCGACGTTGTTCCATTGTTGTTCCGTTGTTCCAAGATGTTAGGTATGGTTATACACTTATACTTCTTTTCATTAGGATCATATACTTGAGATTTTCTTAGTTTGACGCTCCCCTGCTGCTCCCCTCAATCGCTAAGACCACCCCTTATCCCCGTGTCAACCCGACTATCATTTCATATCTATTCATTTCATATTATATTATTTATAATCGGTCATTTTTGTTATGTTGGGTGGTGGTCACATAACTAGTTGGTGGAGCTGGAAACTTTGTCAAACTAAAAATATCTACACTCTACTTGAAAGTGTACTACACACGATCGATTCGACGTTGTTCCATTCGACGCGACCCCACACGCGGATCGGCACAAAGTTTGTTTAATTAATTGTTGAAAGAAGCTAATGAGTAATGAAGCTAAATAAACGCAGATGCCAACTTTCATGTATTAAAACTAATACACAGCATCTGCATAAGTGATTTGCCAAAACGCTCAACATCTGTCTATATGCTTGGGCAACTTACACATCGTGAAAATACCCCATACATTGTTTACTTAATTATTAAATTTGTAATTCACTTTTGAAATCATAACACCGTAGTTAAAGTTATATGTTCCACATTCGGGACGGGACGGGAATTCCCAAGGAAAAGTCGACCAATATTTTTGTTTAACTATTCGTGCCCGCGAAGTTCCAATTTTTCGGATGCTCGGATTTTGTTGCATATAACAAAGGGTGGCGCACGAGTGTTAATTAATTTAACAATTACTTGTGGTATATTTAAAAAATATAGTTCGAGAGGCAGCCTCCCGATGACGTAAGCGCGCGCTAATGCCGGCCATGCGCAAATTGGCTATATTTTACTATACATTATGTTATATATCACCACGTAAAATATCATTTTAAATCATTTTCGGCCCTAGCTGCGTGACCTACTTCAAAACGTCCTATAAACTCAAGTGGCTTGCCGGAAGCCTGCAAATTCCACAAAAGAAATAATGAAGGACGGTAGCTATAACATAACAAGGCTATAAGCCCCCCCCCCCCCCCCCCTCACACACATAGGATTTTAACTGTTATAGCAAAATGTTTGCTAGCGTCGACGCCGTTTCTTGTCAAAATTTAAGTTTTTTTTACCATGTATAGTTTTAATTTTAAGTATATCACTTGTTATTTCATTTTGTGGTGACAAGAATAAACAATTAATAATAGCTAACGGCTCAAAAGCAAGGCAAGGCAACGTGTATAACTGACCACACACCTAAAAATCAATATTTTATTTCCAATAGTGTGTATAAAGATTATGGAGGGCTCTCGTATGTGATGATGTTTTGAACAATTATCAAGTTCAGTGGTTTTCATATACATTTGTCGGATCTAACTAAACCATACTTATCATGGCTCAGGTTCAAGAAAAAACAATGGTTTTGGGATCAGGTTTGAGTCCTGATTAGGGCACATTACATCTCACAAGTCACAACCTTTTAAGGTTCTTATTCACTATAATGTATTGTATAATGTAAATTGTATTACGAAAATAAAGAAATTGTCTTGAATTGAATTATTATCTACTGAGAGAAACACATGAGGTCTTGTATAAATAATAATAATATCTCTACATACTTATACTGTATAAATAATAAATATGCATATCGTTATACTGTTGTGCAGATTCGACAAAATTTTATCCATTGCTATAGTTAACCTTAGACAGATTATATACAAGGATTTACATTGCTTCATTTGCCCTCCGCCCATTGACGGGATCATGGGCATCGCACAGTCGTACAAATATGAAAACATTTCTCGATTACAATCCCGACTGCGACATTATGATTTCCTTGTGTACTTGTGTGTGTTGTGTATATAAGAACCAATAAAGTTAACTCAACCGATTTCCCGATTGTGATCCCAATACCAACAATAGTTAGAAATAAGCAAAATATGTTGAAAACTTTTTCATAAAAAAGCTGTTGATGTTTTGTAGCTAAATATCATATTGTTTTTCATAAGAGATAAGACCTAAAACTGAGGCCAGAGTGAGATAATTATTGTGACCTACTATATAGATCTACTAAGGTTCCTAATCTCGTCACATATGTTGGTGTCATAATGCATGTTGACTGTGAAACTTGAGAATTTTTAGAATCCATAGAATAGAACATGGTCAATCTTTTCAACACGCACTACATATTTGACATCAACAATGGAAAACTAGGTACTCACATCAAAGGGAATTGGTATTGTTGGTTTATTTTTTATTTATTACTTATTGTGTAAGTTAATATCTAATTTTAATGGCTTCGTAAATAATAAATATGAAATACTTCCATTCCAACGAAACAAAGCAAGAGGTGCCGGCAAAAAATTGTGAATTGACAAATCCTTGCACAAAAATATAAGATAATTACATTTTCAATTTGTGTGTTAATTCTTTGTGGGAGATCTATTACATATTCCTAATTTAGTTTTCATATTGCTTGATTGCAAAATTTGTGTTTAACTAGGCAAACAAAACTAAACATCTGTACCACATAACAACATTATTGGCATCACACACAAGCTAATTCTGGATTTGTATTGTATGTAATTATCTCATGTAGCAGACGCAGTTAACAATATAGATTATTATTCAGAATCTAGAAGAACAAAGAAATGTTTATTTTTATTATTGAACCCACAATCTTATGTATTAATTCAATTTCTGTCAAGTAGGCCTATAATCGAAATATGTATGTACCTATATATTATCTTGGCTAGGTAAAGAGACAGACTACGTTCAAAAACCCAAATGTTTTTTACATTTTTCTGGTGAGGGTTGTTCTCAATAACAATCACATAATTTGGCAGATAATTTTTTTGGAATAAATTTTATTATGTTTTTTAGCACACCTAATATGTTGTTAAGAACCTTCATAAATCATAATCGTACAACAATTCTATTGATATTTAAAAAATAAATAAACAAGCAATACAAAATGTGTTAATTGGTGAGGCCTGATGTTTTGTGTAACTCAAGTTTGATTTGCCCGCCGCAGAACGGACCATATATTTTTGTTCATATGTTGGTGGTTATGTTTGTTGACACTGACCTAACCTCAACTCACGCAATCGCACAGCAACCAAATATGCACATGTAGTCACAAGCAGTCTGTTGCGTGAACGTCCTATCTTGCGCAGCGATCAGTAGCTTAATCAGTGTAGAATGTAGGGACAGTGCAAACTAGTTAGCCTTATTGGATAGGGTTCATTAGTTTTGAAGGAAATAAAGATATCCGTCGCCTCTTTGTTCCAGAAAGGGGGAAAATGCGTGGAGCCCAACGTGTGATAACATTTTGCCTACTCACAGCTGTGCTGCCGACAATTCTTCTAATTATTCCATTGCATCTCCGACATAATATCTACGCTGACGTCACGTTTGCCGTTGCTGAGTCAGATGTTGTCGAAATAGTTGATGGAGTATCTTCTATTTTCTGTCAAGTAAGAAAATATATTACTTTGCATGCAGCCAACTTAAAAACGATTTGTCACTACCTGTTGGACAGGCAAGTGACACTTCGTGCTTGTTGCTTTGCTATGTTTTTATTATTGAATTTTCCTGTGCCTTCTATTTAGTTTATTTTTTACATTGAATCATGTAGCCTTTTTTATTTTATTATTATTATTATTATTATTATTATTATTATTATTATTATTATTATTACAATATTATTATTATTATTATTATTATTATTATTATTATTATTATTATTATTATTATTATTATTATTA
The DNA here is from genome assembly GCA_945910005.1 of Isoperla grammatica. Taxonomy (NCBI): domain Eukaryota; kingdom Metazoa; phylum Arthropoda; class Insecta; order Plecoptera; family Perlodidae; genus Isoperla; species Isoperla grammatica. Next base: position 46,410,813 of record OX246737.1, on the reverse strand, counting down.
GGTATATTAATTGTGTAGGCCTATTCTATTCACCATAAAACCACAAGTAAAAAAAATTTAAGTCTCTTGACAAATAATGATTTGTGAAATGAATTATTTCCTTAATATGACGACTTATGTTGTTCCTGTTGATTTAAATACAACATTAATACAAAACAAAATATATTAAATATTAATAAAGTTGTTAGAAATGTAGTAAGCTGTGGGATTGACCCCCCTCCCTGCTTCCATAGTAATTTTTAATATATGTAGGCTACCTACATTATTTTACTTTAATCTTTTGAGTCAGGTCAATTCACTTTCCCACTCCACTAGCCCTATATCGGTAAAATTGGTGCTTGTTTGGAGTGACTAGGGTTTCCAACTGTCCTGGTTTACCAGGACAGACCAGGAATTGAAGATATTGTCCTGGTTAAAATTAAACTGATTCCGGGACGAACGTGGAAGTGTCTTACTTCTGCCCGCGACTCCCTCAAGTTCAGGGTAATTTCTTATGCCAAATTTAAATTTGATCATATCACTTGTCAGTCATGGCCCGTTTGCGGCTACAAATATCTCCCACTACACTTAATAGATTTTCTACTAAAGTGCTTGATGGGTGGGGTACCTGTATTAAGTCTAAAAAAATACATTTTTGGTTTATGAAAAAGTTGACAATGATTGGAACTTGGAAGTCAGAACTGAACGGAACGGCTCACAATTTGCTCAATCTCCAATTTGGGACGAAAAAAAGGCAGCCAACAGCAATAAGTTACTAACTCCCCAACCTCCTGAACCCCACATTACAACGAAAAAAGTGTACGGTACCTAGTGAAAGAACTTTTCCGTGACTGTGATAATTTTGTAATTAGATTACTCGCACGTTACAGTAACGTTACAGTACCGCATTATTTCCGTTGCGTTACCATACTCGGATATGATCATTTTTTATTTTTTGTGGAAGAGCTGTTTGTCTGGTATACCGGTAAGAAATAAGACGTAAGAACAAATAAAAATTAATTCTATTTGAAAATGGGGGAAGTCGTTAAGACATTACGTACCCTGATTGGTCAGCGATTCATGCGATATGCCTGCGTAAGGGCTTGTGAACCCACCATTAGTGGAATAGGGTAGGCCTATAGTACACTTTCCCCAACCACAAATTCAGTACTGACAGTTTTGTTTGTAGAGAGCATCCATCACGGAATGTGGAGCAAATACGAGTAAATTAACATACCACGTCATTTATATTTTAAAGAAAATGTTTGTAAGGCTATGGTATTTCGTTGAATCTGTAGGTTTCAGCTATTTATTAGGACACCGGTACAAGCAATTTTGCTGGATCAAAAAATAAGATTAACATAGGCATTGAGCATAGGCAACCTAAGACAACCTTACATATGCTTTCGTCACGGGGGAGGTACTCGCCAATCAGCGAGCGTTATTTGCGCGTGCTCGTCTCGGGCAGTTCACTGGTTGGCTGCAAGTGCCTCGCCTGTGACAAAAGCATATGTAAGGAGTCTTGGGTTGCCTATAACAACCATAGAAATAAGAACGAAAAATCAGGGTTAGGTATACCAGTACAAAGAATTACTAACTAATAGTTTATCAAATGAAAAAGGAGCGGAAAGTAAAGGAGGAATGAGGAAGAAGACTCGCTACCAAATAGCTATTCAACAGCGAGAAGATGAGCACAAAATAATTATTGTTTGCCTGTTTGGTCACTTTCTGATTTTTGTTTAACCTCCTTTTTGCCTGATGAGACGTTCGTTCAGCAAATGGGGATTCATATTTCCCGTTCAGTTTATATCATTTCTTTTCTATATATTGCTATGCTACACCCACTTTTTCGAGCCATACAAATATGTGTTAACTTGTTAGAAACATGCCAACACCTCTTGTTTTAGGAACACACACTGAAGATGAACTCTTCGTTCCAAGCCTTTCAAGTTACTGGCAAACCTCAATTGAGTAATACTAGAAAACACATTCGTCTTAAGAAGAGTATGTCTTTGCCAGATGATACATTGGAATATTGGGGATTTTATCTTCTTAAGGGATCAACTGTTGCACTGTCAGTGTGTTCAAGGTAAATATAGAAGAGTTCAAATAACAATTCACTATGCATGGATGGTACTTCTTTACATAAAATAAATTCCCTCTAATTAGTACTTTTCTTGTTAATTAAGAATTTGGTATGAAGAATTCCTCTGAAACATCTAGGCTAAACACAGGTAATTTATCAAGAGAAATATAATATTCTTAAAACACGTAGGCCCTACTAGTGGTTTGATGTTTCCTAATGTTTTACAGTATTGGGTTTTTTTAAATAAAATAGCGTGAAATAAAATGTATCAAACTTTTTTTACAGAAATTAAACTACTATTTACTTCTTAAATTATAATGATAAATACCACCTATATTATAGGCTAGGTCAGGGCAGGTGAACCTTTTTTTGCTTGAGTGCCATTATTTACAAACTATTGGATTTACTCTGTCAGGCATGCCAAATTCTCAAAAAAGGCCCAGTAAAATTTTAAATTAAATTTGAGTATAGCTTTTTGAATAATTATAATGTTTGGTGGGGAACAAATTGTCAGTGTACCAGTTTGTTTGGGGGGGGGGGGGGAGATATATTCTTAACAACAATAGTATGAATGTTCCAGATAACAAAGGATTTGGGCCAAATCCCGTCGGAAGCGAAATTTAAATTTTTGTACCCTAAATTCCTAAGTGCCTGAAAATGCCTCTGAGGTATGGTCAATTTCATCCTGGTAAAATATACTGTACAGTGTACACATTTCTGCATGCCAGCCAGAAACTCTTTGCGTGTCACTCCTGGCATGCATGCCATTGGTTCACTATCCCTGAACTAGGTGGTACCTGTGGTGGTACCTATTAGTATTAGTATTAGGTGAAGCCTATCTATAGGCTATAGTGTTGCTTTGATCAATTTCATTAATATTTGATGATAGGCCTTCTGAGGAATGCCCTTTATAAATCAATTATAGGATTGACATTTAATATATATATATATATATTATATATATATACATCTTGGCCTCCTATCCAACGTTACAGTGGGGTTGAAGGGAAAAATACATTTTTTTATATCTGCTCCCTGTGTCCAACAATGAAGTCGGGTAGGGGTAATACTGTATATCGATGTAAATATGTAAATAAATAAATAGGCAAAATAAAATAAATTAACTATACTCTCCTAAGAGGAAAATCTTATGAATTCAAAATATGGGATCCAAATTACCATATTAATCATCATCTCGTCTATCAGTCTTTATGTTGTAGTTCAACATTCAAAGTTGAAAGATTATATTTTTTTTATTTTTTGTTCAGTTTCAGTACGCTTTATTCAACCAGTTTACATATCATGCATAATGATTTTTTTTTTTTTTTCCTGTGCAGAGTTGGCCTTTTCAACCATTCTTCTTTCTTGCTATCCAATATAAGGCTGCCTCATTCTCTGTCCTGCTCATTGAGTCGGGCAGGCAGTCAGTGTCCTTGAGGGCGGCGCATCACACTTCCAACTCACATACTGTAATCTACAGTTGGCCGGTTCGTTGCTAATGTTGAAGCGATGCAGGTGGAGTTGCAAAACGTCATGACCGGTTGCAAGCCGGAACTGGGGGGTGGCTGTCTTCCTCGACCAGTCTTTGTCTGGCCCTTTCTTGATCTCGGTCCACCAGCTTTTTTGTTGTGCGGCCTCTTCTGTGGTTTGCTGAAGATCATTTTCGTGATTGACTTGATCTTGGTTTTCACGTTTTGAAAGGAGAGAGGCGCTGCTGGTGGTTGCGGTGCTTTTGTGGCACTCTTGGCCAAGAAGTCTGATTTTTCATTCCCCATGATGTTGCAGTGGCTAGGGATCCATTGAACCTCTATCAGTTTGTTTTGCTGACGGAGGATAATGAATATTGAATATGCTACATCGATATACAGTACGTATTACACATGTATAGTTTGGTGAATGACCACATGAGCAAAGCTTGTGTGCGGGTGCCTAATAGTTTGTGGGAATATTTAAAAATGCCATATTGTTCAGTTTTTATTTTACATAATAATCATTGAATGAGTGTTTTCCAGTATTTATTTGCAATGTTGGGTAGGAACGGATTTTTTTAGTTCCGTTCCTTGGAACTAGTTCCTTTTTAAGGAACTAAGGAACGCTATAGTTCCTTTTTTCCAACCAGGAACTGTGGAACGCCATAGTTCCAATTTTCCAGGAACTGTAACTTATTTTCATAAGTTCCTTTTATTTTTACTTGACTGTACAAGCTTGAAGGACGAAAGCACCAAAACATAGTTTACTTAGATGACAGAAAGGAGAAATCTAAAACAACTTTTTTTTTAAATATTTCATTGTTGTCTACCCATCCCAACCCTCCACCTGCTACGCCACCCCCGCGTGGGGTCTCCAATTAGTCGCACACCGGCACAAGTCGAAGACCCAAAACCGGTGACTAATCCCAAATCGCTCTTGCGGAATAAGCGTGTCATGTCACTTATAACTGACCAACCGTCCAACCCCTCCTATACACAGGTGTGAGAGCAACTCAGACTGTCATTGCGAAATCAAACAAAACGTGAAATATATCACTTGTCAACCCATCACATCAGTCAATCTTCCCTTAACACTTCGAATTCATTGAAAACGGGAAGGCTTTGATGATGAAAGATGTGGTCCGAGTGGGGTGGCGGTGAAGTTATTTAGGGGCAAGGAGCTATCTCAATATTCACTGATCTATTCAATTCTTCGCGACAAGTGCATGTGACTACATCGCTGTCTCTTTCGATCGTTTTGTTATAATGTCTGGTGTACGTGGCAATAACATACTGCCCTTTAAAAAATACAGACTATTTTTCTTTCCGGGCGAAAGTGATATTTTCGGCGACGAAGAAAAATTTTCGGCAAAATGCTTGCTTTGTTTACCAGCTAATAAAGTAATTGGTGCTTCGAGGTCATCGCCAGCCAATCTAAAGAAGCACATACATTTTGATTCCTACAAATCTCAACCATATTTTAGGCGTTATTTGCGAACCCTTGGCATTGAATTTAATTTAAAAACTTTAATTAAATTAATTATAATAGTTATTAATAATTAATGTAAATTGTAATGCATTAAGAATTAACAATATAAAATAACCTCTTACTTTTAGTCAATGGTCTTGGTGTAGGCCTATAATGCATAAACCCGGATAATAACCATTGAGTCGATGGTTAGTATCCTGCTCGGCAATATCCAACGAAAAATGGTTGTTTGCAGAAAGGAACTATTTAGGAACTTAGTTCCATTATGAAAGGAACTAAGGAACGCCCCTAGTTCCTTTTTTTTTAGAGGAACTTGGAACTGGAAAGAGTTCCTTTTTACTTGCGTGGAACTGGAACTGGAACTAGGTCCATTTTTTAAGGAACTTACCCAACACTGTTTATTTGTTTACCAGCTATATATTTATTGTGAGGCATTTTCTTTTTTCTATGTGGATATATGCATATAGGTTAAGAAGAGTTAATTTTTTAGTACAGTATCAATATACTTTACTAGTGATTTGTAGTTAGCCGAGTTAATAAATTGAGTGATCAAAAATGTTGTATTCAGGGGTCGAATTTAACATTCGCCTGGTCGCCCAAGGCGAGTGGATCGTTGTGCGGGCGAGAAGTTTTTAAAATCACTCACCAATTGGCAAGTTCAAACTCTCTCACCAATTACAATAGTGATTTAAAGTTAAAACCACACAAAAACAATTGATTGAACTCAGTGTTGTAAAGTAACTGAGTAAAAGTAATTGAGTAAAAGTAATTAATTACTTTTTGAGTAACTGAGTTACTACTTTAATTACTTTTATTTCAATGTAACTGTAACTGTAACTCAATTACTTTTATAAGTAATTATACTCAGTTTTCAGTTACTTTTTAGAGTTACTTTTCTTAAGCATGCTCGTTCTGAAGTGGTACAAAATTAAAAAAATACCGCTTTGTATCAACCTAAAAAACAAATAAAAAAAGAATTTTTGAGTGTGTCATATGATGGAACTTCATTTTTCTACGATTTCGTATTGCCCGCTAAGGACTGGCCAGCTGATAGTTAGTCGCGTGCCAGAATTCAGCCGCTAGGTTCGCTACGTTAGCGAAGCGTTCCTATTTCAAGCAGCAAAGTCGGCTATGTTCTAGCAAGCCGTTCCAAAGTTCAGTATTCTAGCGTTGCTGAGCTAGCGCTTCTAGCCAAGAAGAAGACCGCTAACCTGCTAACAACCGCGAGAAATGGCGCCAGATTTGGTTTTGGAGATTGTCGAGTTGCAAGTCAACTATGTATATTAAGTTTATGTATATTAAGTATGTATATTATAAGATTGACGATGCCTATATTTGTACCATGTATTAATCGACAGGCAAATAAATAAATAATAATATAACGATGTCGACATGGTACTTTCCATTGACAAGGAGACGGCCAATAAAATCATTCAAGGTGAGCCAGAGAGCTCAAATATGATTCAAGCTAGGCCTGTCATATTAAAATGTAGGCGTCTAGGCCATCATAACCTCTAAACATAACCTCCAGCGGCCAGCCACATGGCCTAGGCCTAGGGCCTACACTCTATGGGGGCTTATCCTAATGCCTATATTAGCCATAACCTAGGCCTAGGATGATGATTCACTGGACGATGATTCGGCAATAGTGCAACTATTTAAAATAACCGCTGCAGCTGCCAGCACAATTTCTCGCTCGTCCATCTTTCCGTTCCAATATTCTTGGTTAGCGAATCTAGCGTGACGTCATTTTTCGCTTAGCTAGCGAACCTAGCGGCTGAATTCTGGCACGCGACTGTTCTAGGCGCCAACCGACGTAGCGGCTCAGCACCGCAGGGATAACAAACATGACAACAATAAATTAATACAACTGCCAGCTGTAACGAAAATTGTAATGCTTAGATAATTTCCGTAGATTTTGTTAGTTAGTGCCCGCAGAGTCTTAGATGTTAATATAAAAAATCACCAGAAGATTGAACAGTCGATTGTATTGATTTTAGTTTTATTAATTCTGTGGAAATATTTCTGTGGCACTCTGTTGTGTTGGCGTTCTGGCGAAAACCAAGGCGCTAACCGACAGTGTCCCCCGACAAATAAAGGCTATTTTCCTCTTTCTTTTATTTCTTAACGCCCTGCCAGACGAGCAACATTGTTTTGAAAATAATGTTTTGAAAACATTGGGAATAACATGAAATTAACATGGTGTCTTATGGAAGAAAATATTATTTTCAGGAACTGTATAGTTGTTTCCATTGTATTGATGTTTCCAATACTTTATTTTCAAAATTATGTTGCTCGTCTGGTGGGGCTTTTATAAGAAAATTAAAATAAAAATTCCAATAGGCCTATACTTTCATATTTTTTTCATCAGAACTTAAAATGTAAACGGTAAAGTGTTCCTTAGTAGTAGTAGTAGTAGTAGTAGTAGTAGTAGTAGTAGTAGTAGTAGTAGTAGTAGTAGTAGTAGTAGTAGTAGTAGTAGTAGTAGTAGACATGTAGTTGTTAGTAATGAAGTACCATTATAACTATAAGCCTGAATAAATATATAATTAGCAAAAACAAACAGTTTTGCGTGCCATTAGTGCGTGCCATTATTTCCAGTAAAAATTTTTTTTATTTGTAATGCTGTCAGTTATTGCAATATTAAGAAATTACACGATGGAACTTAAAAAGTAACTCAGTTACTTCATAAAGTAACTGTAACTGTAACTCAGTTACTTTAGGGAAAAAGTAACTTTAACTGTAACTGAATTACTTTCCCAAGCAAGTAACTGTAACTGTAACTGAATTACTTTCTAAAAGTAACTTTTACAACACTGATTGAACTGTGGTAGTGCAATATACAATGACCGAGATGATATGCCACTAAACTTTATATAGCCACAAAGTAGTGATGATGGTACAAACACTTCCAATGTGTCCAATTACTAAGCCAGCACATGTGTTTGCATTTGCAGTATTTGTGCTGGTTAGTTGTAAATTAAAATTATGTGTAGAGTTAGGCTAGTAGTATATGTGAGATGAACTGGACTAGTCGTACATTTTTGGACAAGTAAATTTATAAGAGCACTCACCCAGAGGGCAGGCGCTAAATATTTTTTTAATTAGAGTCTTGATGGTTGTATTGTTCTTTGAATGTGGAGTATGTTATATTTATGTGGAGATTATTATTAATATTATGTATTTTAATCGTAGATATGATGGATCTCGTATACTCGTTGTCAAAGGTGAGAGGAACTTGCGTACCTGTGGACTTTTGGATCACTCAGTAAAACCATGGGCAGCTCACATGGCTAATGGCCAAGGCCAAGTACGGGTCACCTTTGAGACTGATGCCCAAGAAATTCGTTCGGAAGCTTTGAACATTCTTCGAGAGAATGAACAAATCAATATACCTGCCGTCAGTCAACATAATATTGAATCAGCTGCACATTATTCTAAGCAACCGATCAAAGAGTCTACAAAGCCTCTTGGCAATACTGAGGAAGATAAAAATGTTTTTAATGAACAATATGAAGGTGAAGTAAATTCTGAAGAAAATGGTAATAGTAAATCTGCATTCCAAGTTGAAGATAACACTGTACAGAATAGGCATTTGTTAACAAATAACCCATCAGACAACGTAACGAATGAAAGTTTGCATTTAAATGCCAATCTCACACAGACGCGCTCCCCTAGAAAACTTCGTCATGCGAGAAATCGATTACGAGATTTGAAAACTAATACTGGCAGTGAACATACGGAGGACCTAGTTAAAGATTCGGATTCTAACATCCGTTTAAAGTTATTGGAAGAATCTCTGAAAATGGGCGATCCTGCAAATAATACACAAAAAGTAAAACGAGTGAAACGAAGAAATGGGTATTTGCCGATAGACCACATTTTGGATGGTGGCATTGGCCATGGACATGGGGGAGGGGGCAATGAGTCATTGTTGGACAACACTGAATCATCGGTATCGAGTTTTGAAAACAGTCTTTTGACTTGTTACGACGGTCATATACTTCTTGTGCAAGGTTTCCCACCATCTCAGAACTGTGCTAGTGTCCAAGACGTGGAGAACAACCGTATCATGAAGACAACACACGAGGTTGTTTCAGATGGATATTATTATTACATCTTCTATAGTGATAATGATGTGGAGGAGAATGACATACATGCTATATTTGACATTCACAAAACCACATACCAGTATACAAATTACATTAATGGTTGCATTAATAAAACTGAGTGTACTTTTCCCATGTCATTTTGGGCTGACGAAACGGTAATTGTGGAGGTGCCAACAAGAGATGGCATTGAGCATGAAGATGATGATATCACATTCCTAGTTTCAAGTTGCTATCCAAGAATGGCAGTGTATATTATTTTTCCTATCTTGGTGTTGTTTTTAATATTAGGTTGTGCTTTTCTTTGAAACAAATGATCAGCCAATGTGTATTTCGAAGGTAACAGCCAAATCTTGCCAAAATCTATTGGGTTCAGTGGCGTATCCAGGAATCGGGAAAGGGGGGGGGGTTTCAACCCATATTATAGAGAGTGGAGCCGAAACATAATTGGGGTTCCGGGGGGGGGGGGGGGGGTGCTTGCGCGAAAAAATTCTTGTCAAGGTCATTTTAGTGCAAATCTGTGCGTTTTACAGCGACCAACTGAAACATGATAACTCAGTTTCTGGCAACACATTTTTTCCTTAGCACCGCTAATAAAAGGAAACTCAAATCAATAATTTGCATATTTTTCGTATTGCTTTTGCTTTTAATAATTACAACAATATACAATAATTGTAAAGTAAAACATCTAACTGTCTATTGAAATAGGTACTGTCTTTTGATACTGTCTATTGAAATACTGTCTATTGAAAACTGTCATTTTCCATGTTTCCTTTGCAAAAGGGGGGGGTTTTGTCCCCCCCCCTCCCCCCCCCCGTGTATACGCCACTGATTGGGTTATTGCAATTGAATCACCTTCACTCATTTTATAAAGTCAACATTAGGCCTTCCTACCCTTACTAGCCAATTTTGAAACAATATTAATTACGTAATTGGATATTCATTATTTATGACGAATTCATTGTTTTCTTTTATACATCACGACAACAGTACTTCTAACAGACAACAGTAACAGGAGATCTTTTTTGCCTTCTTGTGCCAAGATGGCTTTTTCAGCCATTCTTTTGTCTAACTATCCAATATAAAACAGCTTCCTTTCAGGAGATACCAGTACTACCGATAATACCTGTATATATATCCTATAAGAACGCCAGGTTTGAAGTTAGTACCTAACCATAACTTGGTGCAGCCAATAAATAGCTAATGAAGAATGTTAGAATAAGTCGTTATAATGAGGGGACCCAGAGCTGGCTTGAAACGCTTCAACATGGTTCAAGGTGAGTTTGGAATGTGAAATGTATTTCCAAGTTGGCTTTGGAATCGACTTCAAAGTGACCAAACTGTATTCAAAATGGTTTGAGAATGCAAGGGCCATATTATGCTTATTATGGTTGTTTAGTTCTGTTTTTGTTTTTTTCTGTTAAGTTTTTAATAGCCATTTTGTAATTATGACAGCATCTGTGATTTATAGATACAACTTCATTGCGACTTGAAGTCAAATTGACGGGACTAAAATGGATTCAAGTGCGTGATATACGTAGTAATGATGTTTTTAGGTACTGTTATCCATATTGTGTATCAAATGTAAACACGGTATTTCAGCTAGATCCCCTAGCCATTTTCAAGGGATAAGAGTCACTGAAAAAATACATTTAAAATATTCACTGCAACTTGAAACACACAATGCTACTTACCAGTACTCATATTTTGCATAGTTACAGAAAGCCCAGAGCTCACCTCAAAAGTTGACAGTGTGGACCAAAACCATTTGCAAGTTTTAAAATTAGGGAAATAAATATATATAGTGGCAATTAGGAATGACTTCGGATACCCGGAAACAAGCTCTAAATCGGTCCACATTTTGAAAACGGTTCCATTTTTTACCCATTTTTGTACCCAATCATCCAAAAATTCTTTTAAAATAAGTCATCCCGCAATCCTGCAGTCAATACTTACCTCCAGGCAGCAGAGCTTATGTGTTTTCAAGGACACACAGCCGGCATTGTTCAAACTTTAAAAGGAATTTGATACACTACTTTTTATTTTTGTATAGAAATCAATTTTATGATTATTTTTTTTTAATAAATCCGGTCCCGAACCTTTAGGCCCAAAGTCATTCTTAGTGGCAATTATTTACATTGCTGTTATACCATAAGATTGACCTCCATATTGCTAACTTTTGAAGTAAGCACTTCCTGTAATTCTATTTTTAATATTAATTCTAAGTTCTAACAGTTAGTATATTTTAACACCAATGGCATTTTCCAATGGCCTACACTCAGTGTGCACCACATTGGTGTGTCTATTATATTGTTGCTTATTGTTGTTTTAATTGTTGAAGGTGCATTCAGTGCAGGCATTGGAAAACACCAAATTAGTAACTGGAACCCTTTTTGTTGAAATTCAAAAAATGCAGGCAAAAAATGCAGGCAGGTGTTACACACACAACATGTATTTGAAAATAGATAATTAAGCACCTTATTGTGAAAAGGTGTAGTTTGTTAAAAGTGCTGTCTGATAACCTGAAGCCGGCATTTCAGGCTCTAATAAGACATTTGCTAACCAGTCGGGGTTGGATGGCTTTAGTGCACCCCTAATATGAAGGTACAATCTCATTCAATAGAACATTGAGCCTGCCTGTTTACTAGGTTGTGTTATGCTGGTAGAGCTGATGACAGGACTGTTCAGCCACACGCAGTTCCCCATTGCATAAAAAGGAGACATTAACATTAATTAAACATTAATTAGGAGGCATTAATTAAACATTAATTAGGAGGCATTAATTAATAGGAGACAATAATTGACATCCATGTACAAAACCATAACAAATTAAATATATCTTCAAAGTTGTCTCAGATTCAGTTGTGCATCTCAAGCTGTCAAACTTGAGCAAAGAATAAATTGACCACATGGCAATGCAATCTCTTCGAACCCTTCAAATGCCAGAGTTATGATAGGGGCCTACTCTGTAAATAAACCTTGGATCATTTAACATATTATGGACAATACAGTGAGAAATGAACAATTTTAATGACAAGTTCATTGAATGCAATCGGCGAGGCAATGTTAGCTCACTGAGGAAGGCTATTATGATGGTGCTAATTCACCAAAAATGTACAATTTTAGTTTTATTTTGTAACTTATGTCATACAAAGTGTGTTAATATATTATCTGTGTAAAATCTGATTAGTATTAATTTAAGTTATAAATATTGGTATGATAATAACATTATTAGAATAAACCAAAGAATATGGTATTACTGTATAATTAAAAATATAAATAATCACCCTTTTCAAAAATGAAGGGCAGGACTTTGGTATAGATAGATTGATAGATAGATAGATCGATTGTCTTTATTTGTACACATACATGGACAAAATGGCGTTGTTCGATACATATATCGCTCTTGCACACAACCATTGGATTACTGTACTTACAAGATTAATAGGTTCTGCTATGTACAATACTAATGCATGACTGTACTTTGTACAAAAATCTCATAATGCATACACTGTTAGCAAACCATTGGCAAAAAAAACACTGCTCATTGTAAAGAACTGTGTAAATAATTGATTTGGTCAATATATACAACTGCCATACTGTGTGGTACCATATATAAACAATCTGACAAACTAGCACATGAATAATTGTTTGTTACCTATGTATATTTTCTTAGTTTTGTCTCTAGTTATGTATTATTCTACATTTGGTTTTATATTTAATGGGCACACAATATAAACATAACTCAAAAACTACAAATGTTGTTCATTATCATAAAAATTTCAGCTAATAATGTTATGTGTAATTGTAATAATAAATTGTGCCAGTTACTCTAGATTTGTATATTTTGCAAAATTATTGGATAACAAAATTTTGTATAGGCCTATTGTATTTGTTTTGAATTAAAAAATGTAAATATAAATGAATATTATGATTGTATGAAAATATGTGGCATGTAATGTTACTGCCATCTGGCACTAAAAATAACTTAAATATTACAATGGTCTATTTCTTCCCCCACAACTATTTAGTGTTTGTTATGGTTAGTTTTTAAGATTTTAAACTAGGTCCCCAGTTTGCTTTTTTCCAACGCAACCTACTGCGTTGATGCAGATAACGTAAATTTTGTCTAACGAGACCATGACCTGTTGAAAGTTCAAGACATCTTTAATTATGTGCGAGAACGCAGCGGGCTGCGTTGGAAAATCGCAATTAGGAACTTAGCTTTTGACTGAAGAAAATCAGTACACTGTTACTGTAGATAAAATAACTTCATGTAGAAGATAATCCACATTGAATAAGCTCTTTGGAATGAATTGTTTGAAATCAAAATCAAGAACTAGGTCAAAAAGGTTGCCAATAGGGTGCAGATCTCACAAGCTGAAAGTTGGTGATGACAAGTGACAGACTGGTGTCCACTTCTTGGTAGAGGTGCCGGGTATGTATTGTAACATCCGTTGCACCGAGTCACTCAATGCGTCCAGTAAAGACAGTGACAGACTGGTGTGGTCCACTTCCTGGTAGAGGTGCCGGGTATGTATTGTAACATCCGTTGCACCGAGTCACTCAATGCGTCCAGTAAAGACAGTGTCAGACTGGTGTGGTCCACTTCTTGGTGGAGGTGCCTGGTATGTATTGTAACATCCGTTGCACCGAGTCACTCAATGCGTCCAGTAAAGACAGTGTCAGACTGGTGTGGTCCACTTCTTGGTGGAGGTGCCGGGTATGTATTGTAACATCCGTTGCACCGAGTCACTCAATGCGTCCAGTAAAGACAGTGTCAGACTGGTGTGGTCCACTTCTTGGTGGAGGTGCCTGGTATGTATTGTAACATCCGTTGCACCGAGTCACTCAATGCGTCCAGTAAAGACAGTGTCAGACTGGTGTGGTCCACTTCTTGGTGGAGGTGCCTGGTATGTATTGTAACATCCGTTGCACCGAGTCACTCAATGCGTCCAGTAAAGACAGTGTCAGACTGGTGTGGTCCACTTCTTGGTGGAGGTGCCTGGTATGTATTGTAACATCCGTTGCACCGAGTCACTCAATGCGTCCAGTAAAGACAGTGTCAGACTCGTGTGGTCCACTTCTTGGTGGAGGTGCCTGGTATGTATTGTAACATCAGTTGCACCGAGTCACTCAATGCGTCCAGTAAAGACAGTGTCAGACTGGTGTGGTCCACTTCTTGGTGGAGGTGCCTGGTATGTATTGTAACATCCGTTGCACCGAGTCACTCAATGCGTCCAGTAAAGACAGTGTCAGACTGGTGTGGTGCACTTCTTGGTGGAGGTGCCGGGTATGTATTGTAACATCCGTTGCACCGAGTCACTCAATGCGTCCAGTAAAGACAGTGACAGACTGGTGTGGTCCACTTCTTGGTGGAGGTGCCGGGTATGTATTGTAACATCCGTTGCACCGAGTCACTCAATGCGTCCAGTAAAGACAGTGACAGACTGGTGTGGTCCACTTCTTGGTAGAGGTGCTGGGTATGTATTGTAACATCCGTTGCACCGAGTCACTCAATGCGTCCAGTAAAGACAGTGACAGACTGGTGTGGTCCACTTCTTGGTGGAGGTGCCTGGTATGTATTGTAACATCCGTTGCACCGAGTCACTCAATGCGTCCAGTAAAGACAGTGTCAGACTGGTGTGGTCCACTTCTTGGTGGAGGTGCCTGGTATGTATTGTAACATCCGTTGCACCGAGTCACTCAATGCGTCCAGTAAAGACATTGACAGACTGGTGTGGTCCACTTCTTGGTAGAGGTGCCGGGTATGTATTGTAACATCCGTTGCACCGAGTCACTCAATGCGTCCAGTAAAGACAGTGACAGACGGGTGTCCACTTCTTGGTAGAGGTGCCGGGTATGTATTGTAACATCCGTTGCACCGAGTCACTCAATGCGTCCAGTAAAGACATTGACAGACTGGTGTGGTCCACTTCTTGGTGGAGGTGCCAGGTATGTATTGTAACATCCGTTGCACCGAGTCACTCAATGCGTCCAGTAAAGACAGTGACAGACTGGTGTGGTCCACTTCTTGGTGGAGGTGCCTGGTATGTATTGTAACATCCGTTGCACCAAGTCACTCAATGCGTCCAGTAAAGACAGTGTCAGACTGGTGTGGTCCACTTCTTGGTGGAGGTGCCTGGTATGTATTGTAACATCCGTTGCACCGAGTCACTCAATGCGTCCAGTAAAGACATTGACAGACTGGGGTGGTCCACTTCTTGGTGGAGGTGCCAGGTATGTATTGTAACATCCGTTGCACCGAGTCACTCAATGCGTCCAGTAAAGACAGTGACAGACTGGTGGTGTCCACAATTCTTGGTGGAGGTTCCGGGTATGTATTGTAACATCCGTTGCACCGAGTCACTCAATGCGTCCAGTAAAGGCAGTGACAGACTGGTGTGGTCCACTTCTTGGTGGAGGTGCCGGGTTCGTATTGAAACATACATACTGTACTGTAAAATTGAAATCGAATTTGGCCGGGGTGTACATTTGTCTCGCTTTTTATAGGACAGTCCCGCGTTTTTTAGAAAGCTGTCCCGGTGTCCCACAACTTTTCACAGGGACGCTGTTTTGCCCAGTTTTTTTTTGTAAATATACCGATTATTAACTGTGAATCACAATAAATAAATTTACATTCAAATTTGAACTTGATAATTCACCCAAAATTAAACTTCTTGCTTGCTCAGATCGTTGTAAATCTGCTGTTGCCGTCTTGAGGATAATAATAGCGCAAACATTTTTAGCCACACACCCTTTAAAACTCACGCTGCTACACACAAAATAGCTGGCTGAGAGCTGCTCTGTCCCGTTTTTCACTTTTAAATAATGGACACCCTATAAATTTGGCCCACGGCCAAAAATGGGGTGACAAAGTTTGGGGTTGGGGCGGGATGAAAAAGGTTGTCCACTCCTGCAGCAACGACTGGCCATGTAACATAGCACGTACAGGGAACTACAATACACAACAATAGGAATGTCAAGTTGGCCAACCAAGTTCCGGCCATCCCTTTCAAACCAAGGCAGATCGTTAGTGCTACGTTAGTGCTACCTTAGTGCTCTAATTTGGACGTTAGTGCTCCCACGGATAAAAAGTTATTACGGGTTGAATTAGGGATTGCCAACTTGACGTCAAGTTAGCCAACCACTCTTGTAATTAGAGACTTAATGGATATTTTCCTTCACCAATCGTTAGTGCTGGTTAGTGCTAAAATTTGGACTTTAGTGCTCCCATGAGTAAAACGTTATTAAGGGTTCAATTAGGGATGGCCAGCTAGACGTCAAGTTAGCCTACTACTTTTGTAATTAGAGACTGTATGGATATCGTCTTCCGCCAATCGTTAGTGCTGGTTAGTGCTCTAATTTGGACGTTAGTACTCCTACGAGTAAAAAGTTAACAAGGGTTGAATTAGGGATGGTCAACTCAAAAGAGACTTTATGATGGCAAATGATTGTGATAGTGTGCAGGGGTACTCCAGAGTCGAATGAGACTGCACTACACAGCACCAAACAGCACTGACGTAGCACTAACGATTGGCGAAAGAAAATATCCATAAGGTCTGTAATTAAAAAAGAGGTTGGCTGACTTGACGTCGAGTTCGCCATCCCTAATTGAACCCTTAATAACTTTTTCCTGATGGGAGCACTAACGTCCAAATTTTAGCACTAACCAGCACTGACGTAGCACTAACGATTGGCGAAAGAAAATATCTATAAAGTCTCTCATTACAAAAGTGGTTGGCTAACTTGACGTCAAGTTGGCCATCCCTAATTCACCCCTTAATAACTTTATACCCGTGGAAGGACTTACGTCCAAATTAGAGCACTAACCAGCACTACGTAGCACTAACGATTGGCGGAAAAAAATGTTTATAAAGTCTGTAATTAAAAAAGTGGTTGGCTTACTTTACGTCAAGCTGGCCATCCCTAATTCACCCTTAATAACTTTTTACCCGCGGGAGCACTAACATCCAAATTAGAGCACTAACCAGCACTAACGATTGGTGGAAGAAAATATCCATACAGTCTCTAATTACAAAAGTGGTTGGCTAACTTGGAGTCAAGCTGGTTATCCCTTTGAACCCTTAATAACGTTTTACTCATGGGAGCACTAACGTCCAAATTTTAGCACTAACCAGCACTGACGTAGCACTAACGATTGGCGAAAGAAAATATCTATAAAGTCTCTCATTACAAAAGTGGTTGGCTAACTTGACGTCAAGTTGGTCATCCCTAATTCACCCCTTAATAGCTTTATACCCGTGGAAGGACTTACGTCCAAATTAGAGCACTACGTAGCACTAACGATTGGCGGAAGAAAATGTTTATAAAGTCTGTAATTAAAAAAGTGGTTGGCTAACTTGACGTCAAGCTGGCCATCCCTAATTCACCCTTAATAACTTTTTATCCGCGGGAGCACTAACATCCAAATTACAGCACTAACCAGCACTAACGATTGGTGGAAGAAAATATCCATAAAGTCTCTAATTACAAAAGTGGTTGGCTAACTTGACGTCTAGCTGGCCATCCCTAATTCAACCCTTAGTAACATTTTACCCGTGGGAGCACTAACGTCCAGATTAGAGCACTAACCAGCACTAACGATCTGTCTTGGTTTGAAAGGGATGGCCGGAAGCTGGTTGGCCAACTTGACATTCCTCTGTTTCTGTTTCTATTTCAATATGGTTTCTACGAGCTGACTAACTGTTGTACCTACCTTTTATGATGGTTTCATTTCAACCTTTTATGACAATCAGTGTAAAGTCTGTATGAAACCTCTTGTCGAAATATGTATTTTTGAAGCAAAATTAGTTTTGTGTACATCTGGGCCCGGATTCACAAGAGGTCCTAAGTATGTTTTTGGTCTTATCTCTAGACCCGCCTAACTTTGAACCTCTTATAAAACCAGTGATGATTTCAGGCATATCCCGGGGGGGGGCTCCGCCCCCCCCCCCCCCCCCCCCCGGCAGTTGTAAATGCCCCCCCCTAGCAGATTGAAAAAATCACATGAAGTTATGTAAATTTGCAAAAAAAATGCAAGATACAAGAAAATGAGGTAGGTATATATTGTTCCACCTCATATAGGACTAGGAAATAAACCCAAGCATGCTGGCCGTTATGTGCCGGCTGGGTGCCCGAAAGGTGCCAAACTAGTGGCGGCCAAATAGTAACGTTCGATGAAGGTGACAAAACAGTACCAAATTGGTGCCGGCCAACCCAAGCATGCTGGCCGTTATGTGCCGGCTGGGTGCCCGAAAGGTGCCAAACTAGTGGCGGCCAAATAGTAACGTTCGATGAAGGTGACAAAACAGTACCAAATTAGTGCCGGCCAACCGTAGCATGCCGGCCATTATGTGCCGGGCCGCTGCCGGCCCGTAAGTGTCGGCCGCCTGCCGGCCGGCGGGACATATTTAAGCCGGGCCGGTACCTTTGGCCGGTACCAATTTGGCACTGTTGGTTCCGGCCATACAGTACCAATTTGGTGCCGGGCCGGTGAAGACATGTTTGCTGGGATGTTAGGTAAAGGTAAGAATGGCAAATAGGAATCACCTCATATTTGAAAACTGAAATGATGGCATCAACAGAGACCGTAACCCCCTCCACCCCTGCCTTTTGTCACGGCGCATCCCTTCTTCCTCTTGTCAACCAAGTTTTGGGTAATTACGCTCGGAAGAAACCCCGTGGAATCCGACTGCTCTAAACTGAAAACTGTGTAAGTAAATACCTGGTATTTAAAATAATAAATAGAATTGTTGATTTTATGATTATTTACACAACTATAATATGGCACTAGATTTCACAATTCGTGTGTATCAGGCTCCCCACTGGTTTTAATATAAACATCACACATTTTGTGCATCTTGTATCCCACACACAGGAAGACAATTTGTTTCTAAACCCTAAGCCATAAAATGAGTTACTAATTTAGCAACACCCCAGATTTTTATCAGCCCTAGGAAAAATGTCTGAAATCATCACTGTATAAAACCAGGAAAATATCTTAAAACGGATTTTAAAACATAATAATATTGGAATGCTCATTATGTTCTTGTTCTTACCAGGGAGTAGTAACTTTTCGAGTGACCTAGCTGGGTCTGGTTTTACAAGATGTTCAAAGTTAGGCCGGTCTTAGAGATAAGACCTAAAATAGACTTAGGACCTTTTGTGAATCCGGGCCCTGGATGTTATTTTATAAGATTTATATTTTAGAAATTGTAACAACCTCTATAGAACAGTAATGGCAAACCTATGACACCCGTGACCACTTTAGGTGACACGAAACTGTCCATACATTCAAGACATATTTTTATTGTCACTAAAATGTGATACTAAAGGCTGGTCCACACAGATTTTTTAAGCATAAGATTTAAGGTTTTAAGACGTTGTTTTAAGAACAACAATGAAAACGATGTCTTAAAACTAAAACTTTGTGTGTTTGTGTGTTTGCCAGTACGTGTTTCCTATGATCCAACTTTACGACTACGCGTTAAACCTCAAATCTGTTGCTTAAAAAATCTGTGTGGACCATCCTTTAACATTACGTGCATAAACATAATATTATGTGTTCTTCAATTCCGATAGCAGATTAATCTTATGTATCGAACAATTACGACTATTGTTTACACAATTGACCCGCTTGGTAAAAAATATTGCTGTCTAAAAGAATTACAATATTATCTGCAGTCCAGACGTGCTCAAGTTATCAACAGCTATCAACACAATTATCACACTTAACACTGTTATCAACTATCCAAGCTCGAAAACTTATTACTAAATAATTCTCGTCAATGTTCCTAATTCTTTTTGGCGGTTGTCAGGGGGTTTGCACTACAAAAATGAACGCACGCTAATGTCTGATTTTTTTAAAACCGCCTGCGGAGCTTTTGCTGGAAGGTGCTACTTTAGAACTTGCTACTTGCTACCACTTAGACACTTTCACAATGCTTAACTTTTTTTATGATTTTGATTTGATTTGGTTTCACCTGGAGGCGGAGTCTTCGTATTTTGGTTAGTTCTTAAACGTTAGTCAGGTCCATACTCCATAGTACTAGTCAAGATTGTGAATACGGCTTTAGGTGTGTGGTAGTAAAAGTGTAGAAAGATGACTAATAAAAATGAAACTAAATATTATGCACCGTCCTTAACTTCTTCGATCCTACTCCTCCTCCTACTTGTCCCTTTTCTTAGCTAACCCCTGACGTCATATGACCAAGTTGTCGGGTACTAAGTTACCTACGTAAATAATCAGTTCATAATGTATATTGCTTTTCGGTAGTACTTTATTCTTCGCTTTATTCTTTATTTATTATTATTTTTTCATACTATTTTGTACATACAAGTAACGGTCATCAAACCAACGTTGAGCAACACTATATTACACTTGTAACAAACGTCTTCTGAAATACCTCTGAAACATTGTATGGGTCGGTGCACAATATTATAGCCCGGGAAGGATCTTCGTTAAATTATAGCAAACTTTCCCGTTACCGTGACCGGAGCTCCTTCCCGGGCTATTGTGCACCGACCTTAATGGTGGGGATGTCCATCGAAAGTAAACATTATATCTTACTATCTTTGGTAAACATAAACAACCGTCCTTCGTGGTAAGGCGGTAGGGCCTATAACACTTTCACGTAAGCCCTTCCGCCTTTTGGAAGAGTAGGCCTACCCGCGGGAAATAACATTATTTTAATTTTGTTTTTGTGCTAAATAAATAATTATGTGTTATTTGTAATTCGCAACAATACATCGTTACTTCTTGCTGTATTAATTCAGAAACCATATTTTGAACTTACCACACTTTAGTGATTCATTTGTCAGCGCCTGGGATTATGGGAAATTACATCTACTTCCTAGAAAATAGTGCCAAGTAACACTATAAAAAAAATAGTTCACATACTTAAATAGAGAATACCGTAAACCGTTATAGATTTGTATGGTTTTAAATTTAAAATGTCTTGCGAGTCATAAAAATTTCAAATATTAATACTGAAAAGTATTTTTACCGAGAAGTATTATTCTTTAGGGATAGGGACTGCGTTCTCTAAGGCGTATGAATACATAGATCGTAATAATAGGAATTTCGTCCTTTCAGTGGCTCATACCGCGATTGTAACATGTCCTACACATCAGAAAGAAGGTATGTATGTGAATTTTATTAGACGTAGAATTTCGTTATCGAGAGTGGTGGTAAAAAAGGAAGCATCCTAGTAATATTGTTATGTCTTGTAAGGCTGTTGCTTTTTTATATTGTGCTTTACGTAGAAAATCCAGTATTGTCAAGCTTTGAGATTGCATGCAGACAAGCAGCTGCCAACATGGCGTTAGGTTTTTCATGGTTTTTGTTAAGATATTTCCCTATCTATTGCTTGCAGCTAGTTGACATAATCTGACGAATATGCATACCATTAATTATCCTCTTGAGCTTTTTAACCCAATAATATGGAGCCGATTAGTAACTAACCCTACTTTTCCAACCGTTCCGGCTAGCTTGTTGATGCCTTGTCGTAGGTTGTTCTATGGCCTAGGCCTAGGCCTACCTTGCAACACGTTTATGGCAGCACGCTGCATTCGCCCAAAATGCTAACTGTAGCCCTACGCCCATTGGAGGCACAAACTTTTTGTAGGAGATAATCCTAGCCTAGTAATCTTGCTGTATAATTTGTCAAACCTTTCTTATGTTTGCCTGTAGGTGTGGCTTTTCTATGAAAGTAGCCTAGGCCTAGCCTAGGATTAAAGAGGTGTTAACTAGGCCTACCTTCGGCCTTGGCCGAGTTTGCTAGGCTTAGGCCTTAGGTTAATGTATTTGTGAGTGTTTAATACATGTTTTATTGTGTGTACCTACTTAGGCCTAAACTGTAATAGGCCTAGGCTCATATATTGCTAATATTATGGTAGGCCTAGGTCTAGGCCTAACCCTATATGATCTTTGACCTAGCCTATGCTTCTGGCTATCCTTGTCCACAATTGACGGTATTTGTTTAGTATCACTGATCGCGCTTCTTACTCACTTTTTCCAATGAAAAACGCCAAAGTCTTGTTTAAAGTGTTATTTTTATTGAACAATGTTTAATTGTCTTTCTTTTGATGCTTATTATAATATTGTAGTTAGTTTTTAAGAGTAATAAATGATTGTTTGAAGTTTTTATATGAAAAGTTGACGTCTTCTTCCTTGTTTCCTGCTTGTGTCCGGTGCAGTGCTACCAATGGCAAACTATCCAAAACCACCCCCTAACCTCGGGCAAAGTCACTTTCGGGCGCAAATCTGCATAATTGCATAATTTGAAGAAGGGGTCGTAGGGGCCTAGTTTGCACGTACATCCAAAACCCCCCCCTAACCTCTGGCAAACTATCCAAAACCACCCCCTAACCTCGGGCAAAGTCACTTTCGGGCGCAAGAGGTAGGGTGTTTTCATGTACTTACGTTGGTAGACCACACTTTATGTGTGCTCCGAACAGCTGCGCCATTGAGTTTAAAATACCTTACGGGGGATTTTATACACAATGGCTGCGCCCTCGCACGTCCGCCATATTGCCATATTTAACGTGATTGTGTTGTCAAATCAATGCAACTTCAAAACGATAATTTAATATGAAAGAAGAGACTATTTGTATTGAAAATCACTGGAGCTTACAGATAAATCATGAAATAACAATTATGTACTGCGCATATGATCAATATCGCAAAGGAATACAGAAAAAAAGTGAGTACGAAACGCGATCAGTGATACTAAACAATTACCCAATCGACTTAAACAAGAATGTACTAGGTCTAGGCCTATTATTGATTTAATAAGATAGGGTAGCAACAAGTAGGCCTAATCTGATTTGTCATCACATCATCCTGTAGAATCCTAGGCCTAGGCCTAGCCGTTCATGTGTGGCATAAGCCTAGGCCAAGTCCTGGGCATCTACATGGATGGTAATTTGCAACAACAAAGCCTAGGCCTATGTAGACTACATATCCTTGCCCTTTTCTTCTTATTTTGGTATTTATGGAGTGTGACACTACACTTTGAAGTTCACATAACATTTGAAGGTGTCAATTCATTTTTGTGGTGTATGATTATATAAAACTAAAAATTAATTACACCTTCAAATTATATCAATAGGCCTACTATGAATCAAATCCATTATTTTGAGGTTTGCAAAGAATCCCAGTCCATTAACATATCTGTAGTCTGTAGCAAAATGGAAATTTGGAGGAAACTTCAATGGCCAAATTAATAAACTAGGCCTACCCAAATAATTCCAATGATGGTACCGGTATTTATGGAGTGTGCTGTTACACTTTTTGAGCTCATTTTTATTTTCAAGAAATATAGGTAGGCCTACTGCTACCGAAACCCCACTTTTTTTAATGTTACAGCATTAAGTAAATATTTATGAACAATTTTAACTAACAACATTTTAACTAACATAACAAAATAATGGATTTTATTCATAATATTGATATAATTTGAAAATGTTAGGGATAGGCATACATGTTTAGTAGCCTAAACGTTTAACCTTTTTTTAAATTCACGTTTAAAGTTTGCGCCCCCTCCCCCCAAAAGAGGCGAGAAGAACGACCAATGCAGTAAATATCACCGAAATGTTCCAAAACTTAGTTAAAATATGTGATGACACAAAAAACCACAAAAGAATTGACAGTGAGAATACCCCCCCCCCCCCCCCCCCCCCACTCCCCGCGACAAACATCGGCGCGCTCTACTTCTTTCGGCCGACCGCGGCCAGGCGCACACTGTAAAAAAAAAAAACGTTTAACTGCGCATTAAAATGTATAAACATTTAAACTCAATCCCACGTTTAAACGTCCCATCCCTAGAAGGTGTCATTCATTTTTAGTTTTATATGTAATCATACAACACAAAAATACACCTTCAAATGCAGGCTAAAGTTCAATCTTCAAAGTGTAACAGAACAGCAGCACACTAAACACCCCAATGACTAAGAACAGTTCAAATTGTTCATAAACATCTCCTGATAGCTGAAACATAAAAAAAACTTCAGGTTTTCAGTGTACTGTAGCCTATTTCTGGGGAAAAAGTGTAATGTCTTACTCCATAAGTACCGGTACCCATATTTCTTGTGTATGTTTGTTATAGGCCTAGGATAATAGGCTACATCTCTAGCTTGATAGTGTAATGCAGGGGTGCCCAACCTTTTAGTGACAATGATAGTACTTTTCTTTTGTGGATTGTCCCAGGATCTACATTTTGCAAATTTTTAATTAGGCTACATATGAGGGTAAAGCTATTGAAAATCAGGAGTTAGAAGTAGGTAGGCCCTACAATAATAATTCATTCATTTTTTTTTATTTTTTTTATCATATGCCCACATTTGGCTTAATCAGGCCATCATGTAAGATCTGGTCAACCAGTAGAGACAGGCCTCCTCATAAACTTATTTTTCCCTGTATTTGACTTAGAACTACATTAATGAGATGATTGGCTCTGCATATCTGCTGCTAGCTTTCGATAATTAGTTGTGTAGATTGCCATCTAAGGCAGTAGGTGTTTGTGAATCAGTCAGTTTTGTGCGGTATTTAGATTGTATTATATTCATGTCTGAAAAACACGATTCACGTAAGTAGGCCTATGTTAAAGACCCACCAAACCTAAACATACATGTTGAGTCATAAGGCACTTGACACTTTTACATAAGTCAAATGAAAAAGTTCCACCGCTCAATGAAGCTTCGTTTGACCTACAGCGCAGGTTTCGTTTTGTCTGTGACGTAGATCGATACGGGTTCGATCGTGTGGCTGAAAACCCCCATTAAAATAAGTCGCGAGAAACAACGTCTCACACATCTCGTAACTCACTCAATTGAAGCCTATTTCCAAATGAATGACATTGACATAATCTGTGATCATTATGATTTTCTTTGTGGTTCTTGTCGATTCTGATATATGCGATAATTTATGATGATGAAAACAAAGCCTTGTAATCGCACGCCCGCTACTACATGCGCGATACCGAGACCACGCACAAGGCTTCAAACGACTGAATTAATTGTAATAAGACAATTGAATTTAGTACCAAATTCTTTATCAAACTATTATCTTTCATATCATGGAAACAAATTTTAGCTGTAGCTACAAACAAATTACTTGTGACGTGTTATTTGAAACCGTGTTGTCGCAATGAGCCGGGCGTAGCGAGAAAGCGCGCATGCTTTTAGCGGGTAGGCGATTACAAGGTTTTGTTTCCATCATTTTAAAAACCTCGTATATCAGATCGACAAGAACAACCACTCAAAAAAATCACAATGGTTCACAGATTACGTTGATGTCACACATTTGGAAATCGGCTACAATTGGGTGAGTTACGAGACGTGGAAGTGAAACGTTTCTCGCGTTTAATTTTAATGAGGATTTTAGCCACACGATCGAACCCGTATCAATCTACGTTACAGACAGAGCAAAACCTGCGCTGTAGGCCAAACGAAGCTTCGTTGAGCGGTGGAACTTCTTCATTCGACTTACTTACGTGAAAGCATCAGCGTCTAATGACTCGGCATGTATGTTTGGGTTTAGTTTAATTTAGTCCCAAAAGAGCTAAAGCACTATGTGTAATAGTAAATAAATAAATTCACATTTAGAGTCTACCCACCCAGTAACTAAACTGATATGCAGTGGGGGACTTTAATTTAAAGTGACTAAACCAACCCTGTAGGCTTCGAACACCATCGACGAGTGAGCGACCTATTCTTAACTAGGGCTTAATATGGTAATACTAATTAAATGATTTTCAGAAATGAAGAGTGGGTTGGGGAGAGTAAAAATGGACCTAACGAGAAGGATCCCGCATATGATGGACCCCCAGGAATGGAACCAGAAGGCATTATTGAATCAAACTGGGAAGAGGTAAGCTATAACTACGATACTTCTTTTTGGGCTTCATACACATTTATTGTTTGTTACATTCTTACATCGTTTGTGTTTTAGGTGGTGGATAACTTTGATGCAATGAATTTAAAGGAGGAGCTGCTACGTGGCATTTATGCATATGGTTTTGAAAAGCCCTCTGCTATTCAGCAGCGTGCTATTATGCCGTGTGTCAAGGGTCATGATGTGATTGCCCAAGCCCAGTCTGGTATGTATAGGCCTAAACTATATTACTTCAATTATTTCCTGGGCTTTTGGTTTTTCTGTGTGTGATTTGAAACCATTACGTGCAGAAAAGGTTTTTCTGGTCATGGTGGACATGTTCAGTAAAACTGTGATGTATTCACTCTTACTATGATACTGATCTTCCTTTTTTCAGGTACTGGTAAGACTGCTACTTTTTCCATTTCAATTCTTCAACAAATTGACACAACTCAACGTGAATGTCAAGCTTTGATCTTGGCTCCTACCAGGGAATTGGCTCAGCAGATCCAGAAAGTGGTGATTGCTTTGGGTGATTTCATGAATGCCCAATGCCATGCTTGCATTGGTGGTACCAATGTGCGTGAAGACATGAGAAAATTGGAATTGGGAGTGCATGTTGTTGTCGGCACTCCAGGCCGTGTATTTGATATGATCAGCAGGCGGTCCCTTAGTAAGTAACATAATATTAATTAGCCTACTTTAGGCCTAAGTACCTACTACCCCAATTTGATGTTGGAAACAGAGTCAAGACTAGGACTAAAATAACATTTGACATGTATTGGTTAAATTAGATGTTGATGTCATAGAAATATGTTAAAATCATGTTCATACTTTAAAATGAACAAAAACTTCTATTGCCTACTTTTCACTAATATAGGCTGTGGGGACATTGGATATGAGATGACCCTCACCTTGCATTTTAATGTGGTCATTGTGTCTTCCACTGAGCAATGTTTCCAAATAGATAAATGTTGAAAGGAATATCATAACCCTTTTTGACCTCTAATCTATCACATGGTCACACCTATCAGTAAATATTGAAAGTAATCTGTTTTCTGTCATCTTTCCTTCTGCTTGATGACACTTGAGGTATACAAATCAACTGCATGCATCTCCTGGTAAAATTACATTTTTAGACAGGTTTTGTCCAGAATCCATGGATCTTGTCCCCAGAAATTTTTTAAACCTTTAATTTATTTTTGCAGGAATTTAAGTATTTTGAGCAACTTAACCAGGTGTATATACAGTATGCATTTACATTATACCTATCAATATCTAAACTTTTGTCTCTAGGTTTTAATTTAAAACCCAATGTACTTAGGCCTACATATCTTGCTTTAAAGGAAACTGAAGGCAGTGAAATAATGTGAAGTTTGCAGGATCTATTGTTCACACTTTCGTAGTGGCCAGTGCCATAAAATAGATGGTAGAATTTGTCCTCCCAAGTTTGGACTAATGGCTTGTTAATCATACATTTGTACTTGCAAGTTGGCAAATGATAATTTTTGCCCCGGTAACAAAACATTTTAATTGCGAGGATTTTAAGCACTACCAAAAATTACTGAGTGATGGAAGATAATTCACTCTTATGGGAAATCGTCTGCGCGTGTCTGAGCGAAATTTTCTAAGTCCCACGTGTAGGCTAGTTCAAATTCTCACCGCTAGAGCTCGCTCTTCCAAATGTTTAAAACTGAGCGGGAACCTCAGTCCTTCGACTCAGCGCCGGGGGGAGGGCTGCCAGAACCGAGTTCAAATATATCTCGCTAGACGGCAACGAAGTTCAAACGTGCTGAGCTAGCGCTCCTTGCGGTGAGAATTCGAACTAGTGGTGAGACTTCAAAATGTTTGGCGAAACTCGCGCAGATATTTTAACACGGCGATGAAACATCTTTTCTCACTCAGTAATCTTTGGCACTACCAAGTCAAAGATGAACATCATACAGTTTTTGTCATGTAGATTATAGTCCCTCATATGCAAACAATGGAATGCTATGCGATAGGTCTATAGCAAGTTAATGGCGTGAACTCAGTTCCATGCACGCTTCTTTCTTAGTAAATCAGATGGACTGGTTTTTCAAACACGTATATATTTCTTCATAGAATTATTTGACATACGATTTATGTTGCGGGAAGCATGAATCCTTCTTGAAAGCCACTGCACTTGTTTGAACACCAATAATCTTAACAGAATTTCAATAAATAAGTAAATAAATACGAGTTAAATATATTGAAAGTGCAAAACGGTATTGCAATTCTCATAGTTGAAATAGAAAGAGAGAACCGTGCCCCCGTGAATAGTTAAGACAGCGAATCCGCACTTGCGCAAGGACAACAAAAGAGGCGCCGTTGTGTACTGTAGAGATCCAAACTACCCGAGGAGCGGCGTGACTGCCATTTTGAATTCCATGAATTCATCTCCAATGGTCAATGAGTTGGCAGAACAACTTTGTTGAGCCGAGTGGGCCGAGCACTGTGTTTACATCATTTTCTAGTGGTTTTCTCCCACTTTATCTTGTATCTATTAAAATTCTACATGGTGTCTTTATATTTGACCACGTAATGTTTATTTATTTAATACATTTAGCCTATACTCAATTCACACAAGGAGAATTTTTTATTAACCACCTGATTAAGTATATAAATGTAAGTATCATAGCTTAAATAATCCTTGTTCAAAAGACATGCTGTATTACTATTTTTCTACAACCTAATTTCGCCCCCGTTAGCACGAAAACACGTTCCCGCGCAGAAGTTGTTTCGTCTGGATTAAATTGTTGAATTTATTAATTAAGCTATTGGCTATGCATAAAATAGTTCATTTTTGTTTTAATAGGAACAAACAACATCAAACTGTTTGTTTTGGATGAAGCTGATGAGATGTTATCTCGAGGTTTCAAAGATCAGATTCATGACGTATTCAAGACTCTCAGTTCCGAGGTTCAGGTAAGTTACTTATAGACTTGTACTTAACTACTATTAAGCTCTTTCTTCTTATTTTTGCTATTGTATTTGAAGTAGGGATGACATGGTAAATCGAATCAGTACATGGAAGCTCAATCTCATTCCTCCATTTGGTAATAACGGGGGGGGGGGGGGGGCTTGGCTTGGCTTGGCTTGGCTTGGCTTGGCTTGAAAATCCTAATTTGAATTAAAAGAATATCTTCACTTCACACTTAGCCTAATCGCAATACTTGCATTAACTTCATCATTAGTTTTAACTATACGTACATAAATTTGAATTAAAAAGGTATTACTAAACTGTAACATCAAAGTTTTGACTAATATTATTGTTTTTATTTTATTGAATGTAGCCTAATACAATCCCGGTCAAAACGGGTGTTAAGAGCGTTCAGAAGTAGTCAATTTAGCGCTAAAACATGCGTCTAAACTTACACTCCTCATGCCTAAACCGATAATAGGATTTCTCTCTAATTTTACGTCCTAGTATAAAAGTATGAAATTGATGACTTTCATTACGAAAACACAATATTAATCTTAAAAGAGTACATTAAAAACAATAAAACATATAGGTAAAAAATGTGTACACATTGAAATTACATTGTGTACAAATTTGCATATTTTATAATTTTGTATGTTATCTTTCGAGATATCTTGTATTTTCGTAATGAAAGTCATCAATTTGACACTTTTATACTCGGATGTAAAATGAGAGAGAAATCCTATTATTGGTTTCAACGGGGGGAGTGTAAGTTTAGACGCATGTTTTAGCGGTAAAATGACTACTTCCAAATGCACAACAATAACATGTCATATGGACTAATGTCGAGTATTTCCATGTGACCTTCTTTAACTTCACTTGTTAGTAGTTAAACAGTCATCACTCTTCGTCATAGCTGGTGTCTACGTGTTATATGGATAATGTGGATATATAATGTTCAGTATTTCCATGAGGTACCGGTACTGTACCTTGTTTAACTTCAGTACTTACTATCTTGTTAGTCCTTGTTCATGTTTATTATTATTATTATTATTATTATTATTATTATTATTATTATTATTATTATTATTATTATTATTAACATATTTACTAGAGCGGCATGAAGAGGGTGGAGAAAGAAGCGTGTCTCTACTGGTTGACCAGATCCAGCATGATGGCATAATAGCCAATATGTGGGCATTTGAGAAGAAGACTAGAGCTGTACCGATACCACATTTTTGTCCATTCCGATTCTCGCCGATACCGATTCTTTAATTCGAAGTATTACTGCTAGTTATTTTGTTAACCTAACCACGCGTGCCGCGTGGCACGCACATAGAAGCAAGTCAAAACGTGAAATCATAGTTGGCAAAGCTGTTACTACAAGCCGAAACCAAGCTAAATACCAACAGGCTTGACTTTATTTATTTATTTATTTATTTATTTATTTATTTATTTATTTATTTATTTAATATAGCGCTTTTGGTTACATCCAAGAAGGTGCACGAGGCAACTGAATATTTAAGCTTGCTTGGCAAGTCGCTTCGTGATTAGTACACACGCATAGTGACTTCGACTCTCGATACTCCATATTTGAAAGGAAATGGAAACTTTTCGGGCACTTCATCTAAAAGAATCCGTATCGGTAATAATGAGTCAAGAATCGGAATCGGCGGATTCTACCCATACCATGAAGAATCACCGATTCTCAAGACTCGGTATCGGAATCGGTACAGCTCTAATATTTACATACGTATTTACACTACCGGTATCATGCTACAAACACATTGCTGGTGGGAAAAATTAGAGAAGAACCACTTTGCACACAAGTATAGGCCTAGACCTAATGCAGTATTATAAGGTTTGGTTTTGATTGCAGGTGATACTGCTCTCAGCCACGATGCCTACTGACGTTTTGGAAGTTACCTCCTGCTTCATGAGGAACCCAATACGTATTTTGGTGAAGAAGGAAGAGTTGACGTTGGAAGGTTGGCAACTTAATTTTTTGTTAGCTTAGTAATGAAACAAAAACTGGGTGTAGCTATGTCGCAAACACGGCTGTGGGATACATGAATACATCTATGTTGCTGGTAGTGGGTAATACTAATATACAATGCTTATATTTTAGGGCTGCCCAACGATAAAAAAAATCATATCGATATCGCGGGAAGAAATATCGATATCGCGTCGCGATATCGAAGTTTTCAAGTGACGTATCGATATCGGCGATATCGCCACATCAAAACTATTCTCGTCTGTTTTTAGGATTTACAGGCCAGCTAGAGGTCATTCTTTAACAATATTACGTAAAGTAATATTTTAGCTTTGAAATGTCTTACTATGTGTGTCAATTTGTTTGTTGTACTATTCAAATTGTAAAATATCCACACAAAACAGCGATGGTGTGGTTGGCGTGACGTGATACGCAATCGGTTTTTTGTATCAATTATAGCTTATTAGGCACAAGTTCGATATCGCGATATGTACGATATATTAATTCTATATCGATTTTTTTTTTTTTTTATCTGTACACCTTGTTCCAACATTGTCAGGTAAGGGGGTGTTGCCACCAAATACTAGGGCATTCAGGAATCAGCACCAGTCTGCCAGTCTTGATGCATCATCTTCTTCATCTCCTTCAGCTCCTAATCACCAATTGTTCTCCTCCCTCTCCTTTCGTCCAGCCAGCTCTCTCCATCTAGCTCTGTCCTCCCACCATCTCTCCAACTCAACCACCGTCCATTCTTCTCCTCTTGCTTCCACATCCTGTATTATTTGGTCCAGCCATCTGTCCCGTGGTCTTCCTACTCTTCTCTTCTTATAAGTTTTCTCAAATGTCTGTCTTGGTATGCTCTTTTCATTCATTCTCTTAAGGTGGCCAAACCATTTTAATCTGTCTCTCCCCATTTTAAACATCAGACTCTCCACTCCTACCTTTTTTCTTATTTCACTGCTTCTGACTCTGTCCATTTTTGATATTCCAGCCATACTGCGGATAAATTTCATTTCGGCCGCTTGTATCTTACTATCTTCCTTCCAGCCTGTTGTCCACGTTACTGCCCCGTAGGTCAATATAGGGACATAATACAGCTTATATAATAGTTGTTTGCACGCAAGTGGAAAGTGTTCATCCCATAAGAGCTTTCTTATCTTCTGGTAGAAACCATCTGCTATTTTTATTCTTCTTTCTATTTCACTTCCTATCTTTGCTTTACTAGTCATTAAACTACCCAGGTATGGGAATTCTTCTTTCGCTTTAAGTTCTTCACCTCGTAATGTTATTATATCTCCCTTATTCTTCTTCCGCCTTTGTACCACTACTGACTCACTCTTTGCCTCACTCACTCGCATTCCATACTTATTTGTCTCCTTATCCCACATGTCAACCTTTTTTTGTACTTCTTCTTTTGTGTCCCCCCATGTCACAATCGAATTATTTATCTACTATCGATATTGTATCGAATTATCGATATCGTTGGGCAGCCCTATTATATTTACTCTGGGTTTTTTGGTTAGTATGCCTATGGTCCGACACCTGTAATTTTAACTTTGCTTAAATTAGTTGTTTTTCATTTGTCACCAACAAATATTTTACAAACCACTTTATATCTTAAATCGACTGTTCTACACAAGATCTTTCGTTTGGCGTCAAAATCAGCATGCTAGCACCACGTATCGCAGTCGCGAGATACCAGTTGTACATTTTTGCTTACACCTAAGATGTCCACCAGTCGCATGCGCGAAGCCAACTAGCATCACTCATAATACCCGATTGAGCGAGATCACATTTATTTAAACTAGGAATGGGCCAATTCATCAAATTTGCCAAACCGATTGCCGATTCCAATTATTAGAAAAACTTATCCGATTACCGATTATTTAATAACATTTTTCTGTCTAAATTATGAGCTGAGAGTAAACATTTTCAAGAATTAAGTGGTCGCATAGATTGAGAAATATTACTGGGCCCATATGGATAAGAATCTTTACTAAAGTAGAGCAAACATTAGATTTGAAAGAATATCATGTAGGCATACCGTAGACAATTCAATGGTAGCAATAGGCTATTGCTTTGTTTTTATTAACTAGGATAGTACTACCGGTGAGCCTAGGCCTACTTAAAATGAAATGTTCATCTGAATTTGCATCAGTAAGCCTACAATATCAGTACAGGTAGTTGTAAGATGCCTACTTACTTTCTACTAGGCCTAGTACTTATACTTTAGAAGGGGGATTTCTTTACATCGGACAACAAGCTGTCTCACTCGTTTAGCGTCTAAGCGGCTTCGCTTAGTTTCAAGTCGTTTTTTATTAGGCATAGACATCAAAAATAATAATTCGACGGCCTAATTTCTTCGACAAAAGGCCGAAAATGAATTAACATGTCACGAAATCACGAATATTGTAGGCGTCACTACGGCCATTAGTCATCAAGAAGTTGATCATGGAGTAGTTCGACTTTGATAATAGTCAACTAGTCGAGCGGGAATCGACCTTGAGCAGCTACACGCGCTTGCCGCCAAGCATGGCGCATTCACGAACTCGCGCGAAATTTAAAATCGCGCGATCAGGCCTATACAGTAATCGGCAATATTTTACGAAATAATCGCTGAACCGATTATTTGCCAATGTACTCAATAATCGGTAAAACCGATGCATCGGAATCGGCCCATCCCTAATTTAAATCGTTTTATATTAGTCCCAAAGCTAGAACGTCGGAACTCGAGGAAGGGTTCACCATGGCTGCAAACATTACACCGCTGTTTCCGTCCTGGTACCCCATTGTGTCGGTTTGATTTTAAAGGCATATTTGGACCAAGAAGTTATACAAAAAATTCTACATGGGGGTGTATTACCCTAGCTTCCAAGTTGTGAGTAACCAAAATTTAGTTGACAAAAACACATGATCAGCAGGGAAAAGTATGAATAGTGATTGGCACTATATAAGTATACTATTTTCCACAAAATTTGCCACGAGATATAAGTTAACAATGGGGATCTTTTAAAGCTCAACCACCAGAGCGCAGCACCGAAAAATGCGGTCCACCTGTCAAAATGAAAATACACTGATCGGCAAGGCGGTGTTAGAAAATACTGGCTTTGATAGGCTGTGACTTGAAATACTAAAGCGGTGACTTCTGTCTGTTGCTAGGATACTTGACGTGTTTCTTCGTCAGTTGATGGAGTTGATGGTCAGTTGTCTTTATTGCCGTGATCGTGTTGGACAGAAGTTAATTTCACGTGGGGGAAACATGGCGGCGTTTTTCTATAATATTTAAGACCCGTGTTCGGCTGATTTAGTTTGTAATATTATTTATGAAACTTGATTACCGATGTCAAGCAACATTGACACTGAAAACATTACAAAGAGATCTTTCAGAGTAGTAATATGTGTTCCCTGTGCCTTTAGGATACGACAAATGCAGAGAGACAAAGGTAGGTCGTCCGTAGCTGTTAGTTACGGTCTGTTAGCCTTTGTTTTTATTGATGAATTTGTCTTGAAATAATATTGTTGTATACATATGACTGTATAAAATCGGAGCCTCAGCAAACAATGCATTTAAATTAAAGTTCAAATAAAATAACTAAATTAGGTGCTTCTTGCAACACACAGGCAACGTCATCTGTCAGCTAGATAGTGGTGGAAAAGTCGAGAGCTAAAGGCTGTGATTAACTTGAATAATGTAGCCCTATAATGGTTAGGGCCAATACTAGGCGTTATAACTTATTAATTACATATTACTGTTTATTATATTTTAGGACATTATGCTCGTTACCAAATATATGTTGTAAATTTAAACTACCTGTCACCACGCTCGTTCCCGTTGCAATCCGCGTTTGTTTACTATTTTAAAACCGGGTTGTTCTATGCTGCACTCTGGTGAGAAATTTTTACTGAAAGACTCCCATTGATGCTAAACTGTAATTAGGCCTATAAATTTTGTAGGCAGAATATGAAAATGCAAAAAACAAAAATTACTTTTATTTTTAGCCCGATAGGCCTACAGATTTACGATTACGATACGATTTAGCCTTCATACAACTGTAGGACTATTTTTGTAAACTAGGAAAACGCTTTGTATGACGTGTTGATAAGCGGAGCGCATCTATATCTACAAACTTTGTGGCGAAAAGTTCTCGAAAGCTAATAAAAACAACAATTAACAATTCAAGAATGTGCATCGCAAAAATCTTTCTAATTTCCATAGCTTTTTTACTTCCAACATTGTTGAATGCAGTGCAAATGTGCGTTGCTAAGAATTTTCATTGTCATGTTTTCAACACGTTACCGTTACTAACACTTATTGACAGCAATAGAAATGTAATTTCTGCCTCTAATACGAAACAGATCGCGTTTAAATTAATATATTCGTGACCGGATGAAAATTTACTATAACATATAGCCACCTCACATTTTGCTGTTACTGTGTTTCAGAAAAATATTTTCGAGTAACTTTTGTGTAACATTGCCAATAGTTATTAGATCGCCATAACACGAACATTTTTGAGACCGGAAATATCGTTATAAAAGTATGGCTATCTCACATTTTGCCGCCATTTTGTTTCAGAAAAATATTTTGCAGTAACTACGGTGTAACTTTTCAAATGATTTTGTCACAAAACTATACACCCTCAATCCACATGGAGGCTTGTGGATGGTCCAAATTTCAAGTTGATCGGACTTTCCGTTCGACCGCTATCGACAGACAAAAAGAATGAAGAAAAAAAAACAGAACGAAGTGCCATAAAGGTCTAATGGAGAGGCTCGCTTAATATCCTAGCTCCAAGTAAAGTGAAGGAAATACATGGCTGCTTTTAATGTAATGTTCTACTTCTTTCTATATTTACATATTTTGGCCGAACATATCATATCGTAAACTTTAAATCACAGCGCATTAAAATGGATTTTTATATTGAAAATAAGATATCCATAAGAAATTCACAAGAAAAAAAATTCTCCGGTGAATGATTATATTTGGGTCACATTCAATGTGTTTGGAGCACAGCGTAAGATGGTAAACTCAAAGTTAATGCTAGCGCATCTCTGCAGGTATCTGCGCGCGACTCACAGTATTAATCCAAAATGACTATGTCTTCTTCTTTCGAACACCCAGAGTTGGAACTTATGCCATTCTCTGCCTAGTTGCTCAATAAAGGTGCCACATATTTCCTTCTTGCTATATTTTGCCCCTCCATTAGATCCCTTTCTGCTGTCAGGGAGATGTTCTGCGTCCTAGTCTTGTTCTTTGCAGAGTGGGCATGTTCTAGTATCCACCACTCCTATTTTGTAACTGTGTCAACAGATTCTCCGTACAGCATTACGGGTGGATGCGTAGCTTCCAAAAGCTGCAGCAATCATACAATTCTACATTCTATAAGTACATTATATATTGGGGGGGGGGGGGGTTGAATTAAAAATCCCAATGTGTGGTCATGCTTCCCAGTTCCCTGTATTTTTTTAGATTATAATTGTAATGCCTTGTGTGTTGGCCCACATTGGCAACAGAATACAATAGGGTAAGGGGAGGATTTTAAGAAATTCCATTTTTCGACCATGGCCAGTAATATAACCTAACCGTTAAATTTGCCGACTATTCTCTTATAATTAACCCTACATAAGACTAAGTAAAGTGCGACGCTCATGACAATGATATATTTCTCCAATTGCCCTGTTGCAATTGTATGATGGTTTTAAAACTCAGTTATGTGGTGTTTGTGTTCCAGGTATTAAGCAGTTCTTCGTGTTTATTGAACGTGAAGAGTGGAAGCTGGAGACATTGTGCGATCTGTACGGCACATTGAGCATCACGCAGGCAGTTATCTTTTGTAATACTCGCCGCAAGGTAGACTGGCTCACCGAGAACATGCACAATCGTGACTTCACCGTGTCCGCCATGGTAACTATGATGTCAACGTTCTTTCTTAGCGTGTGTGCTTGCTTATTTGCCCATGTAATAGTAATACTAAAATTTGTGGGAGAATAGGTTTCCAGGTACAAAAAACAAATGGCACTATTAAAAAATGCTTTAAACAAACATACTTTTACAGAACAGAGAGAACTATGCATCCTAAGCGTGAAAACGTCCTACTGAAAGACGTCTTGCTTATGGGGATTTGGTGGAACAACTAATAAATTGATGTCTTATGCTTGAAATAGTAACGAAGTTTTGGTGTAGTCGAGCAATTATTAATATCTAGTACAACCCTGTTATTACATAGTCTAATACAACGGCGAATGCGGTAGTACGTCCTACATTAGTAAAAAAATGGATGTATCAAGATATAACATAAAATTCCTGTTTTTACAATGGAATTCAACTGTCAGTTTACTCCCCCCCCCATTCCTCCCCAACCTGCGGCGCGGCGAAACTCGACGCAGGTAGCGGGCCCCCCCGGAGGGTGACACAGCCAGCTGGCACTGTGTTGCCCTTCATCTGTAAGTGTAACTAATACATTGTCTCGACAATGACCAAAAATGGTTATAAACCAGTTTATCACTCGTGAGATAGACATAATCTTAAAAGTAGGGTTGCCGTTCGATATGAATTTCAGCATTGATAATCGGACCAGTAAAATCGATTATCAATCATGATAATCGACTTAAAAAATATCGATCGATAGTCGAATCAAAATTACGTTATTTCTCGCATAATTTGCGAGTATATATTGTTTTCGGGGGGGGGGGGGGGGGTGGAATCTATAATATTCATATTGTGCTGTTTGCCACGAGATGCTACTCTGCCGAGATCAAAGATGAAACTGGAGACTGCTGGCTGTAGTAGTGGGGTGGACCGTTTAAGTTGCGCTTGTCCTTGAGCCGATAGGAGGGACGGTCGACTTGCGCTGGGAAATGCGCAGGTGTCATTCAGAAATTCAGGATTCATGACAGCCGGTTACACACCAGGGATACGCAAGATAACAATTTAGCAGCTACGTACAATACAATGCACGCAATAATGCACACGCGAACAAATAAAGAATGTACTGGAAAAAGACATAAGTCTGAAATTGGGATTTTTTTAAAATAAATATTTGACAACATTTTTCTGATTTTGTGATTAATTTTCATCGACGCCAACATTGACATGAAAACCGAATATTTTCCACACTTCACTTCTTAGTTGCGGCGGAGTAAACAGATCTGTTTTAGCCGTGATCACATCGCGCGAACAAGAGAAAAAAACGGATCAAGACTCACGTGCTCACTGCAGACGACAGGTTACCGCTAACGAGTAGGCCGGGCTCCCCCCTTCTACTGCTCAATGGGGGAAGGGCAGGCCTGGGTAGGGAGTGGGGGATGAGGGGTGGGGGTTGAAGCTACCACGCTGACAGGCGCCACGCACGTAGGAAGCGCAACGAGCGGTAAATTCAAAATCTCGGCCGGGCGAGCCATTCGATTATTGATATAGTGATAATCGATTCGGGAAGACTGAATCGATTATCGATCGTTTCGGCGAATAACCCTTCAGCGGCGTTATATTAAGGTTGTACTGTATTATTAGAGCCCCGTAAAATTCACGATGGCGAAATCATATGATTGTTGTGTATATTGCTTAGTTTGATCAAATGTCGGAATGTAAGAAGAGTCCGAAAATATAAGAATTAAAACGTGAAATTGGCACTATAACACCGCAAATAACGGAATCTCCTGTTATACACGTAATATCCACGACATTTCGCAAAACTACCATCTGAGTTTCCATTTAACAGTGAACATTTTTAACACAATTTTTGGGGGGAAATGAACCCACTATTAGAGGGCTCTAATTATTACTTCCATGGAGGCCTATAGGAAGGAGCACTGTTAATATTTCGTATGCACAAAAACTACCATCTGAGTTCCCATTTAACAGTGAACATTTTTAACACAATTTTTGGGGGGAAATGAACCCACTATTAGAGGGCTCTAATTATTACTTCCATGGAGGCCTATAGGAAGGAGCACTGTTAATATTTCGTATGCACTAGGCCAGGGTTGCCGTTTTTGCGGAATTTATCCTCTTTTGCGGATTTTTAGGGTGCCTCGCGGACATGAGGATTAACGGCCAAATTAGCGGATTTTCTACCATTATTGTAAAAACCGTGAAATTTACTATAATTTGAAAATCCCGCCATAAAGAACGATTTAATAACGTAAAAAGTAAAGTTGGACAATCTACACTTGAACCCGCAGCATAGACACGATGTCTCAAAACACGTGTGAAATATCGAGATTTCAACTGTGTTTTTGTAAGTTGTCTTGCTATACTAGCAAGCAGAGGGTGGAGCTTGTGTGGGGGACAGCCAATGCGGTACCTAAAGCGTTGTGATTGGTCTAGTAGTAAGTAGCGTCCTCTATCGTCAACTTTGCAGAACATGTGTGTTCTTTTAGTGTACGATAGAGCGCGTTGCCCGTGCCTCGTTGGTAACAAGGAGCCCGTGACGTGACGACTGACTTTTTATATGAGTCTATGCTGTTATTTGCCTGGTTTCTTGTTTATATATATATATATATATATATATATATATATATATATATATATATATATATATATATATGATAGGTAGAAGGATAGACCCCAACAGCTTACCTGAATTGTAGACCGTGGTGGTATAGAGATAAAGACAACATATATAAAGGACAACACAAGTTTTCCGAGACGTTTCGGTACAAGACCTTGATCACTCGGGTGAGCCCGAGTGATCAAGGTCTTGTACCGAAACGTATAGCAGAGAAGAACTGGACAGTTTCCTCATCCACCTGAATAACCAACATCCCAAGATTAAATTCACTATGGAGGTGGAGGAAAAGGGGAAAATTGCCTTCCTGGACGTACTAATAATTAAACGAGCCGACGGCAGCCTTGGGCACACAGTGTATAGGAAGCCAACCCACACAGACAGGTATCTTAATGCTGCATCCCATCATCATCCGGCGCAACTTGACGCACTAGCTAAAACGTTAGCTATCAGATCTAGAAGGCTGGCGGACGAGGAAAGTACTAAGGAAGAAATGGCCATAGTTCGAAACGCTTTACAATTCAATGGTTTTTCTAACAGGTGTATTGCCAAAGCGTTCAGCCACGTTCCTGACCGCGATACGAAGAATGAGTCGGAAAAACCAGTCGCTACGGCCATGCTGCCCTATGTCAAGGGCACCACTGACCGTATAGGGCGGTTGCTAAAAAAAGAGGGCATAAGAACTATTTTCAACACTGACAGAAAAATCAACACGATGTTGAGAAAAGCCAAAGACCATATACCCTTGGAAACCCACGGAGTGTACGAGGTTCCGTGTGGGGGTTGCAACTCTTCCTACGTAGGGCAGACCGGGCGCAGAATATCGTCACGCCTTAGAGAACACAAACTAGCGTTCAACAAGGGAGACAAAGCCTCGGCGCTGGCACAGCACACACTGCGATCTAATCACGTCATTGACTTCGACAACGCTAGGGTGTTGGCAGGCATCGAACGCCTTAACCCTAGAATCGTCAGAGAGGCGATTGAAATCGAGAAGAGACCCTACTGTATGAATAAACAAAATGATAGCCGCAGCGCATATATATATATATATATAGACAAATTTATTTATTATTTATTTATTTATATATATAAATTATAATGGAGAGGTAAATTCTTAAAGATCATCCGG
The DNA here is from genome assembly GCA_945910005.1 of Isoperla grammatica. NCBI lineage: Eukaryota > Metazoa > Arthropoda > Insecta > Plecoptera > Perlodidae > Isoperla > Isoperla grammatica. Next base: position 46,370,232 of record OX246737.1, on the reverse strand, counting down.
CATAATGCATAACCTAAAAATAAACATAACCTAACATTTTTTTTATTCTTTCACACTTTATAATATGCTAAGTTACAGCAGAATAAATGTGTTTTGGAGGATTTTTGAGGATTTTTTTGGTATCTTCAGAGGATTTAAAAAATAACTTGGTGGCAACCCTGCACTAGGCTATATAATATTCTCTTTTAAAATGTGCGAAAAACCGTTTGACAAGCACTTCACGTAGTTCAGGACCAAGAGAACATGCGTCATAAATCATAATCAATAAAAGGTTCTAATAAAATCACAACTAATTAAAATAACATTTTGTTCACGGGGATTCAGCGTAACCACTAATATATTGCTGTCTTTTAAGTTTGAACATGTTTTCCCTAAGTTTGACTGTGGATGTAAGTGTGTCTCCACTGTCGTACCAGCAATGATTTTCAGTTTCAGATTTTTTGCACCATTTTTGTACATATCACACTGGCATTTTGGTGGATATTTTGCAAAGCTAATGCTTTTACCCCCATTTCTGTTTCTAGCACGGAGATATGGAACAACGTGAACGTGATGTTATCATGCGACAGTTCCGTACTGGTTCGAGCCGAGTTCTCATCACCACGGATCTCTTGGCTCGCGGTATTGATGTACAACAAGTTTCATTAGTTATCAACTATGACCTTCCTTCAAACCGGGAAAATTACATTCATAGGTAAGTGTTGAAAAATGTCGAGGAATAATACCTGCTCGAACTGACCCCAAATATCTGTCTTTCACAGTCATATATTTCATGTTAATCTTCTATCGCTAGGCTACTGTTTATTGTGTGTTTTGTTTACATACAAGCATGTGCTAGAATTTGGGTGTTTGGATAGTTGGGAAGGAATGTCCAAGGGCTGATAATATGACCCAGTCCCAGCATTCGCCTTCACGACTGGGGAAAGCTAGCTGGGTCCAGCCCCTTTCGTGATGTCCAAACTCACATCACACTCATTTCAAATTCAGCTGGGGTCCATGAACACTCTTTGGTTTGTGCAGAAATATTTTCTTTAAGAGCAACAGAATAGGCCTAGGCCTAGTTTGAACGAATTTCGTTATGTTATCATGCTGTGGTTCTGGCTTCATTTTATTTCCCTCGCCTCGCGTGGGATCGTCTGTCTACGCTGCGCAATAAACAGGTCAACGAACATAGCGTAAACAAATCATAAAACTCATCAACGCGAGAGAAAATATTGAAAGAAACAGTTAGCATGAATTTAATAACAGAATTGTGCACAAATATGTCAACACAAACGAGTGCACTTTTAGTTTAGGCCACACAAGCGGACTATCGATCTATCGATCGCAGAAGTTTCAAAGTCGAAGTCGAGCATCCAGCAAACCAATCACAGCGTCGGAAAAGTTTGCCTGTTGTATTTGTTGTATCCTCCAACAACATGGTTGCCGCGCCTTGTTGATACGATTTCAAGGTGACCTTTTTTTTTTTTTTTAAAGATCGAAAGATGAAAATGGCGATTTTTTAAAATTGAAAACGCCAAAACGTAAATAATGGATTTTAAAAGTCGCGAAAAATAACTAAAAACTCAGAAATATCGTCAAATTCGCGCGAAAAATCGCATTTTAACACAGAAACTAATAAAATCGCGTTAAACCCTAGAAAATGCCCAAAATCGCGAAAACTCAAGGACGCCAAATGATTGCCAGGGTCACCAGAGGTCAACGTAGGCCTATCTTATCAAATTTCGTTTATTTTACAAATTGCAAAAATTCGTGAATAAACTGTCCAAGGGGCCCTAATTATAGGCTATGTTTTGTACTTATAAAGTTATGTTTTTGGTATTTATACCCGATTTCTATATGGTCCCGGTGCAGCAGACATGTCGTAAAAATCGCCCCCGACCACAATAACGAAGGGAATCGGGTAGGCCTGCCAACTCAGCCCGAGTCAGCTCAGCTCGAGTGCGGGTGCTGGGCTGATTCTCTGCTGGGCAGTGAACCAACAGATGCTGCCAGTTTGTTCCATGATAGCAGGGCGGTCTCCTGGTGGCGCGCGGATGGTTCATCTGCTCACGTACAGTCCCATTCAAAAAACACTAGCGTAGCAGTAGCTTAAACATGTTTCCGTGTTGATATAAAAACTAAAAACGTTCAATCAGGGTGACCGAGTCATCCGGGACTAGAAAAATAAAGCGGTAGATGTGGAAAAACAATGGTACGAGGAAGGGTGTGTGAGGAATAAAATCTAAGATCGTTAATTTTGCACTTTTAGCGAGACTATTAAAAATAAACTATAGTTGCGGGAGAACAATTGCTTGAAGAAGGAAGCATAGAAATTTCACAAATAACATATAAAATATTTGGGCCTGCTTTTAAGAAATTGATTAGAGCTGGACCGATTCCACTTTTTTGCTGATGCTGATTCCGATTCTAGTTATTTGCCGATTCTATACACCGATTTCACCGATGCCGATTATTTACCTTTTTTTTTACCTTTTTCTAAAAAAAAAATTGTAAATGACTATGGTACCTAATACAATTAGGCCTACTTATACCTTTAGCCTATATTTCAGTGATCAATAGGGCCTATTGTCCAATTTATATTTTATTTTTCTATTTCAATTGGCTAGAAGCAAAGTTCAGTGTTAAAATTTAAATCTATGTCGCAGCCATTGATATGTTGAAAACAAACATTTGTAGGCCTACAAATGTTTGAGCCTAAGAATGGGTAGGTTTACTAGCTACCGTTCTACCAGCTACCATCGAGCTCACAGTCGTGTTGGTTGTTGTTGCAGTCCGGCATCATGATTTTGAGGCTTGGGGAGGTTACGCCTAGGCCTAGGCCTATCAATTGCGGCTTTCAACTTAATTAGTAAACAATCAATTTTGTACACGATGGGTTTTAGGTTCGATTCGTTTAGCACTGCAAGGAAGGAATGGAAGTGGAACACTTGCAGAGCTGCTGTGGGGGGGGGGGGGGGGCTAGGCAAGTAGGCCTAGGCCCAAGGCCTTGGCACAACGGACTTTTTTCAAGAGCACATGGCGCACACGAACATTTTCTTTGATTACACAATTCTTCGCGGGGCAAACACGAAAAACACGAGACGTACACTTGGCTAGAACACATTTTGAACTGGTTGAAGGGGTATCACTGTCGCAAAAACACTTCCACATTTCCGAAGTGTTTCAAACAGTTTCAAATTGAAGATAAATTATAGGCCTAGGCGCGAAATTCCTAGTTCCCACGAACTTCTAGACTCGCGACTGATTATTCTCTTCTTTCCGTCAAGTTCTTTGGTACCTCAAGTCTCGACCACAACTGGAAGTCAACTATCGATCTATCGACTTAGTGAAGTAGACTCGTGATTGGTGCACACGCACGACAATATCGACTTTCGATTATCGACCATTTCTGGAATTTATTTTCTTGGGCGCGAAATTTGAAAGAATCGGTGATCTGGAAACATTGAATCAAGAATCGGAATCGGCGGTTTTCAAGAATCGGAATCGGTCCAGCTCTAAGATTGATATTGATGATTTCGTAAGCCTAAATTTTAATCTCCTTTGACAATGAGCGATAATGACAGCACCCTGTCATTAAGCGGTCACCTGTCAAGCCTACCCACCCTCACGCACGGCACACAGTGAAATGAATTTTACAAACGTAATGTTGCCAAGAGTCCACGCAAGGAAGTCTTGTGTGTACTAAGCCTAGCAGAGTGGGGTACACAGTGTCAGAACTCCCACCCGCTCCAGCAGGCACATCGGAACTCTTTATCAAGCGGGGCTTGGGGGAATTGTGAGTGCGAACAATTCGTGGGGTCTGGGGCAGAGCCCCAGCCACCGGAGGAATTTCCGCCAAAGGCGAAATTCTTTGCTTTGTTAGTTGTTTCTCGATGTTTAGGCTTCAATAAATACGTCTTGAGAGTCTTAACCCGTCCCTTCCCTAATCACGCCACTTACCTCACCACACACCTTCAGGCACCCATTCGTTTTTATTTTGTAATGCTACATAGTGCAAACAAAAGGCAAAGGAAATGTATCTTGTGAGGAAGACTTTTGGCTTCCACCGGGTAGGGTGACCACTGACCAGACAGCCCGGAAAATGCGGGACAGTCCCGAATTAGACCCACGTGTCCCGCGACCTGAAATTGGTAAATTCACGATTTTCTTTGATTTGCATTTTATAAATTACAAATTTGAATGAAGTAGGTAGGAAAAAGTAGAAATGCAATTACGTGAAGAGAAGCGATTACTGATTAGTGGTAAATTTGTAATTCGACAAAAAAATAACACATGTGCAAGAGTTTTATAACTTTGCTCTTTCCCAAAGAGATATGCTAAGAATGAGTTTAAAAAGGCTCTGAAAATATGTTTGATTTGGTGTGATAAATGAATAGGGTGTAATGGAAGCTGTATGAAGTTGTACTTCAAAATATTTGACGAGTGTTTTACTTCGATCTTATCATGATTATTATTTTATGATTATGACATAAAATTAGGGATGCACATCGATAAAATAAAAACTATCGATAATGGAAAGATGACTGCATTATCGATCGATAATATCGAACGATAATAAATTTACAAAATTAAAGCAATCTTTTACAGTTTCAGTGATATGTCGCCTAATCGAGCACATAATGGTATGGCAACATTACTTGGACACATCTGACGTGACACTCTGAGGGTATAATCACATTTTACGAGGCCTGAGGCTTAGTATTTTGGCGGTATCTTTGAGTATTTCAATACCAGAAAGGTCCGAGAAGAACGAAATAATGCTTTACGAACCCGCTTTTTTAGAAATCAGACCATTCGATAATATTTGTATTATCGATTATCGAAATTTTATTGCATATCGAATATCGAACGATAATATCGATTATCGTGTGCATCTCTACATAGAATGTATTTTGGTAATTTATCATGTCTGAGACAAATTCAGTAGATAGGTATGCTATAATGGCATACTTTTTTTTTATATGTCTTATGCCAAGATGGACTTTTCAGCCATTCTTCTGGTATTCTAAAGCATATTATCTTATATTTCATAAATACAATTTCGCACAACAAAATCGATTTTTAGCCAGTTACTTCAATGACGGTTCGTAAAAATTAGGGATGTCAACGATTACGATTAAATCGATTCGATTAATCGATTATCAATCGAAAACGATTAATCGATTATTTACAAAAAAATCGATTTTAAATTTTCGCGCTTTTTTAAATTTAGTTCTCAAGATCTGCCGCCTATTCGAGCGCGAGCGCTAGCGCTAGCATCGCTATTGCTCAGTTTCATTTACAGTAGGCCTAGGCCTAGGCCTAAGAACAGCAACAGCATAACTTTGCGTCATAATTTGAGCCGAATTTCCAGTCATATTTTGAATAGCTGTGTCTAGTCGCCTACCCTAGACCCAGCATTCGACGCCTACGATCTATAAAAATACAAGTTGTTATGTTTGTTCACAAATAACAAGAGAAGTAAGGTTAGAAAAGTCGCTACGATTTTTAGTTCACATCACTTAAATTTTAATTACGCTGCACATGAAAATAATAATATTACGACGCATATTCAGCATACTTAATTACTTATGGTTCAAAAAAACGGGAAGTGAATAACTATAGCCCTTCAGGCCTAACTAGGACAGAAATTATCGTCGAAATCTTGGACAGAACATAACAAAAATACTCCGTGACGTAAAATATATCGATGGTCGAAAAGAAGTCGAATCGCGAACTCGTGGCTTGCGCGGGCAATTCAAATAACCGAAACCAGACCGAAGTTTGGAAGAAACTTGCTACTATACCGACATTTAACAAAACGATTAAAATCGATTAATAATCGATTAAAATCGATTAATAATCGATTATGGAGGTGAAAGTGAATTCGATTATCGATTATAATAATTTAATCGTTTGACATCCCTAGTAAAAATACTATTTTCTGTGTTGGTCTAGTCCCGTGGACACATTTTTAGAGATTGATTGATTAATCGGGCTTAACGTCTCTTTAGGTTTTTACATTTTACTATTTGCTATTATGTAATATATAGATTGGCCTTCTCTGTTTGAATTTGCTGTATTATTTCTTCTCTTTGTAGAATTGGACGTGGTGGTCGTTTTGGCCGAAAAGGTGTTGCCATTAACTTTGTCACTGAAGATGACAAGCGTACGCTGAAGGACATTGAACAGTTCTACAACACTCACATTGTTGAGATGCCTATGAATGTAGCTGATTTGATCTAAGCTTCTGGGACTGTTCTGTGCTACCTCGAGTTCTAATGGTGTGAGTATCGACGTTCTGACCTGCATCTAGGTATATAGACTTGCCGTGATATATTGTGACTTCTGAATACTGAATCCGCATGATCAGCACTTGATGAGCATTGTAGACTCTTGGTCCCCACAGATAAGTGCTATCCTTTGATCATCCTGCTTTGGTCTGTTGATAAACAATAATTGAAAAATTGTTTTCATTTACGCCTGATATTGGCCGTACAGTGTTAAACGTTAACGAGTTGTCATTATTTGTATTTGGTTTTGATTCCATTGTAAAATATTTGTATTTTTTAAGTAATCTATTACGTAGATAATAATATAAAGTACTTCTAAGAGAGGGTATAATTTAATTTTTTAAATTAATATTTGTTGTGGGTACCTATTTTATTGGTATTATTGGACTTAACAAAGTACCATAGATTTAAGACAAAATGTCTGTTAGTTCTTCATATATTGAACATAGAGCTTCTGTGCACATGTCTAAGAGCATTAATGTGCTTCTTCAGTTTCTTGCTCATTATAATTGTTTCCTTTGCATAGTATGTAGCTTTCCCCTATTTTCAGAACTTACTGTGCAATTGCCGACATCTATGACTAGATGGGCAAAACACAATTTTCAAACAGCTGTTGTATACCTTCGTCTAGTGCCACTTGGCTTTCAAATTAACAAAAGGTTTTACCGATTAATGTTACCATTAGTTGTCTCTGGGGCATGTTTGTACTGGCCCTCGGGAGTGTTATTTTGTCTATGCAAATGCATATTTTTGTTTTTGAAGGGGGATTTTTATGAAATAAAGAGCAAGAGACTTGGTATAATTCACGGTAGATTAAACGAGTACCAATTTTGTACGACTTTATTTAGCATATTAATAAAAACTGTCAGAAAGCTCATTTATTGTTTGTTTTTGCTCTTGCTCCATAAACTAGTGAAACCCTGTTTCACCTTGTCATGTCCTAGTGTGCAACTTGCTTTGTTAGACCATGAAACCATTAGAATGAATTTGTTAAATTATTTCTTTTTTGTATTTCCAGAAATATTTTGGCCTGTTCATCAATTAAGAAGACGTTGCGTATTTGGAAATAAAATCAAAATTTCCCATTTGAAGTCCATCAACAGTGGTTCTTTTGACTTTACTTTCAACCTAAACAAATCCTTCTTCCTGCAATTCAATCATAAATTGAGATTTGAAAGTAGGCATACCATGCCAATCTGCTCTTGAGACTTTTTTATATTTTTTACATTGAATTTTACCAACATGATAATTTGTAGTAGGACACCACCTTTACATTATAATAAAAAGAATGTAAAGATGCAGTTTTTCTTTTCACCACAAAATAAGCAGCCGGTCCTGATGGAGTACTTGCTCAGTTACATTGGATCCAGGGACGTACTATTTGAGATAGTGACCAACATTTTGCATACTCTTTGCTATGGTTTGCATGCATACCTACCAGCTGCTATTGTGACTAACAAACAAGCATAATATTGTATCATAAAGCTGTTGAGAACAATGTTAATCACAATAGAAGCCAACAGATGTGGGCTCTTTACTCCTCCATACTTCTCCTTTTCCATTGAAAATGTTACTAGCTGTATGTAATATACCAGCGTAACATTTACTGTTCATGTTTGACCAAAGCTTAATGTAGACAAAAGCTAATTGATTAAATACAAAATGTAAACTTAATTGTTGCTGAGCCATCTGTTATCAATGCTTTTTATAATTGAGTTGAATTGGAGAAGAGTTTACAGGTTGGGAAAAGCTAGTGTTGCTGTTCGATATGAAATTAAGTATCGATAATCATTTTGAAAAATACCAACTTAAATTCCAAATAATAGGACTAAGTCTAAGCTGGTACCTTCACCACCACTACTACAACTACTACTACTACTACTACTACTACTACTACTACTACTACTACTACTACTACTACTACTACTACTGCTACTATAATTTACTGCTACTGCTACTGCTACTTCTTCTTTTCATGTTTCATTTTATTTAAATGCAATATGTATTGATGACAGGAATGCATAGAAATCGTAGACTTGAGCCCCTGTTACTTTACGGTTTTACGAGTCCATACATCGTCTAGAGCTAACTTACTTCAAGACATGCTGCCTGACACATCAGTGATTAGCGAGAGAGCTCCTGGCTCGTTAACTACTACTAACTCGTACATCTGTCATGAATTAGTCATTATAATTTCGCTCTTCTTGTAAAATACCTTCTTAACACAGGAAAAGGCCTACTTAACAGTTACATTATATTAGACTGATGGCCTATATGTTCTGCAAAAATATTTGTGTGTATCATTATATAATTATGGTGCAACTTCATCAGAGGATAAAATGTTCATTTCATAACTTTCTTTCCATTTTATCTCCAAGCCATTCCCAACATAAAATCATTTCATCAGCTGACAATAAGTTGCCTGCAGAGCCTTTGCTCTGCATTCTGGGGCAGGCCGACATCATTGGTTTGGTAGAAGAGTTTGTACTCACACTCCCTCTCTACTGGCTCATGTGAATGACTGGCGAACCAATCACAACCCCCGTTATCACCACTAGTTTCTATTTTTGGTTAGTTTGAAACTGGATCGTACATCCGGTGTTTTTCAGGAAGCGGCATTTTGAAACGATGCAATACTTATTCATATTATGATATATCTGAGATCTCTCATCATATCGATGATACGAAATAATCTACTGTTCACATAATCATCTATCTCCGTTTCCTGCCTCGGGCAGAGTTGGTTTGGCTCCAATGTACTTAGCTGTATTTTCCCATGCTCTTCTCTTTTTTGCAGGTCTCTGCCTACTTCCTTCTTGCATCTCTTCTGTGGTCTTCCTCTGCACCGCCTTCCTGCCATTTTTTCTTGGGTGTCTTTCTACTTCCATCCTTTTCATGTGTAAACCTAGCCCAGTATTCTCCTTCCAATTTTATTCCCAAACTTTTCCTTTCCAATCGTTTCCCATATTGTTAGGTTTTGGATCCTACCTCTTCTTGTTTTCTCCACTAGCAAACCCTCTTCCAAACCTCATTTTTGCTGCCTGTACATTACTTTCTTCCCTAGTTCCTTAGTTGTTCACATTTCTGCTGCATTAGTAAGGATTGGTATGAAGTAACTTTACAGTACCATCTTGCGCTGGAGTGGCACATGTTTACCCTATAACAACCTAAAAAATCTAGTGGAAGATGCTGGTCATTAGGATCTTGTCTATCTTTCTTTGACTCAACATCATTTCACTCCCCCAAGTAGCTCGATACATAGGCCTACCACTACTTTTAGTACTAAGAGAAAATGTTTAATTTTGTAGTCCTACACGTTTATTATTCTGAATTTTTTGCGTTGAAACACCAACACCCCTCCTGTTCTCAAAATAATAACAAAAAAATGTTCCAACGAAACAACACAGGTGATTTATTATATTCATTGTTGATTATATTCTCCACCTGTGTGTCCAACAGTCCACAGTCATTTTGACTCTACACATGGTTCGTTGGCTCGTCGAAGAGCTGTGACGTCGGAAAAATCTGCGAGTTTGGGTGGGATTTCGCTTGATGGGGGTGGCGGGGTATAAGACACGGTTAAATGTGTATGGATATTTATTTGTACACGTATATTTTCGTGCAGGCATTTAAACGTTTGCACAACTCAGCCCTAGCTACTTTCAGCATATTTCCATTACCGGTAACTTAGCCTTGATGTTTACCTCCTCAAGGCTCCTGTCCATTCTTTGTTACAACCACCTCACTCAAGATTGCAAACACTTAAATCTTTTCACCTTCAATTGCTGTTATCTACTAATGTATTTCTATATAAATACCACCTCATCTTCTGCTCATCCTACCAGGTCATCTGCAAATACGTAACATTACCAGTGCATTTACACCCTCATCGTTATCTTCAATCCCTTACTTCGATGTTATATCGTGTCATCCATTACTGCTATGATGTGACACTGCACACTGACAATAGACCTACACTTCCTTGTCTAACCTTGCAAGTTAGACAATACCCATCTAGCCAATTCAGGATTGGGAAAAGTCTTGCCCTGCTGTGGTAGCGTGTTATAACTTTCCACAACACATGCATACAGTGGTTCCAATCACGTAACTCACGGGTTCCGTTAAAAATAATCTAACAAACACAAAGTATCTATGTTCATTTTATTTAGCCATAAATTTGCCTTATATAAGATATCTGTTGATTTGCAATGTTCTTGACACTTGTGTAAAAGCTGCTTTTTTCTTCTCCTTTGCTCTCCACACTACCCTTCTTTGCCTAGCACTCAATTTTTCTCGATATCTTATTTTCACACAAAGATGGGGCCTATCTTAGACTTTGTACATAAATCCATACTGCTCTTCATTTACCAGTTAATGTTCATGCTCTTTTCTGTCACCTATTTTGTACAGTATATTCTTTTCTTCCAAAGGTCTTTCAATCCTATGGTATTTTCTTTTCACACATTGCCAACATAATCAATATGGACTATAGAGCATATTATTTAGGCCTACCGCTATCGTGACGATTTTCCAGTCTTCATTCCTGCACCTCCAGCCTTGATCATCGTATCACCTGGGAACAGGAGAATTTTGCTCGAATATTTGTGGTCTGAAGGCTCAGGTAATGTTCTCATGATGGCAAATAAAACTTAAAAACATATTCACGTGACGTGACTGGTATTGTAACAGCTTGCCCACTTTCCCCTACTCCCAGGCCGGTGCCAACGATCCAACTTTCAAACTAGAATCTTACAAATCACAAGATTCTTTGAGATGGAAGGTGTTACGAGTGTTTAACAGCTATAGATATTTAGTATGGGGGTGGATAGGGAGGAAACCAACTGCTTACCTTGTTGTTGACCTTCAGAAAACAAAAAAAAGAGTAGACAAATAACGTGAAAATAAATAGCCATGTCTGCTCGAAAAGTTTTGACGTTATTTGTTTCGTGTTATGTACGTGTTAAATATCAACTCTGAAGATCAACAACAAGGTTTCCTTCCTAGTATCCACCCCAGGGGCGGATTTAAGAAAAAGGGCCCGGTCGGCATTAATGATTGTAGTAATTACGTGTAGATGAGGTTACGCGGAATAGCAGGGGTCCGGGGCGAAGCTCCAGCCGCCGGAAACAATTTCGATAAGAGCGAACATATTTTTGGTACTGCAATAAGTTAAATGGCCTAAAACGCGTAAAGCTAATTTGTAGTAAGAGCCTTGTCCGTGGGAAACTTTTCCCCAAAAAATAATGAATTATTACTGTCTCCATTTTTGCTTGAAGTAGCTACTGATGTGATTAAATCGTCGCCAGTTTTAGTAGTATTGGTTTCCAAAATTAACATTAAGTTCTATACTTGAGAAATGTTCGTGACGTCACTAGACGATTCGGACACATGTTTTGTTGCACTGTGGGGAGACCAGAACAGAGATTATTAATATCAATCGACGTTTCATCGCGTTTACTTACTTCACCAACACGTGCTGATTTAATCGCACTCGAACATACCTTCCTCTCAGCAAAAAATGCTTATTTTGTTTGTTTAGGGTCACTGGTTCACTGCCCGCACTCGTTAAAAGAGAACGTTCCCTATCTTTAATTTTGACAGCCCATGGTTTTTGTTTGTATTTGCCTTTCTCGCTCATTTCTAAACATACCTGAACCTAGCATTGGCATAATTTCAATACCAGATGCTAGAATAAAATATATGTAAAATAACAATTCAAACTAACAAACAAAAGGAATAAAACGAAAACTGTCCCACAGAATAACGCTCACACACATGTCACACGCACACGCTAAAGCACAATATTTTGCCAGAACTACTTGACTTCCGTCACTTGTCAAACTTATAATACAACTGAGCTGCGAACACGTGTTTAGGGTTTAATAAGACACAACAAGCCACCCCCACCCGACCCCCCACCTATACGTAAGTAACTGATTTTCCTCGAACTTTAAAATATGTGCATCCGCTTTTATGTTTACGAAGTGTTGTTCCTCAGCCGCTGTCTCTACCCTTATCTTCTAACACCGATAGAGGTGGCTCAGCGGTAAGACGCGAGACTCTAATTCGGGAGGTCGCCGGTTCGATTCCGGCCACCGGCAGTCCTGACTGAAGTTTTTTTCCGAGGTTTTCCTCAGTCGTAAAAGCGAATGCTGGGATTGAGTCATACTATCAGCTTGGACAATCCTTCCCAACTATCCAAACACTCTAATAACCTAGTTAGTCACCTGAAGAGGGGCACATCAGGTAAAGCTCGTGTGCACCCTAGAACGGGTATTCCTACAAAAATTATTATTATTATTATCTTCTAACAACCTGTTGTTATTGTGAAAGGCCCACTCTTCAGATAATTTATGTCAATTGTAGCTTCGTTTCCCTTTAATGGAAAATTTTAACAAATAGCGGCTGAGTAGACGACAACTACATAAAGCTATGATTATCAGCAATGGAGGTCTTGGGGGGCCCCGACCCGGTCGGGGCCCGGTCGGCATCCGCCGACCTCGCCGCCCGTTAAATCCGCCCCTGATCCACCCCCATACTAAATATAAGATTATTTGAGAATCGCTGTGTGTCTTATGTGATACACTTGCTAACAAAAATACAGTAAAACAGCTCTTTCATTGAAATTGCAAGAGACCCTTAAAAATACAATTTGAATTACAAAATTTGAACTTTGAAAAGCCATTTAACATTAATTAAGCTTTATGCACTAACCTTCAGCAGGGACTTGATCACTACTTGAATTACATTTAAAAGGTTTTACTGTACATCAAACAGGTAACTCTAAATGGTAAAATGTATTAATGAATAATAGGACATATATCTTCTTTATCAACACCTTTTTAGGTTAGCTTGCGAGTTCCTCATCATCCTGTGAACCCTGCAATGGCTGCATTTATGACTACTCTTTTACGTGTCTTTGCTTGCTTATTGAAACTAAAAATTCTTGTCCTAGGCAAAGATTACTGAGTGGAGAAGATGTTTCATCTATATTCGTCTGCGCGTGTCTGAGCGAAATTTTCTAAGTCCGACGTGTAGTTCGAATTCTCACCGCAAGAGTCGCTCTTCCAAAAGTTTAAAACTCAAGGTCCACTAAATCCCCTGGCATGTACTAGCGATCTAGTAGACCTTGTTTAACGGTAACGAAGTCAAACGCAAGGCAACGCAAGGTCTACTAGATCGCTAGTAGCCGCCAGGGGATTTAGTGGACCTTGGTCAAACGTTCAGGGCTAGCGCTCCTTGCGGTCAGAATTCGAACTAGTGGTGAGACAAAAAATTTCAAAAAAACTCGCGCAGATATTTTAACTTGGCGATGAAACATCTTCTCCACTCAGTAATCTTTGTCCTAGGTAAAGAGGATATTAAAATAACCTTGGCATATATGATTGGCTTCACTAAATATGCTCTAATTAGTCCAGGTTTATTTCAAGGCTAGAACTACAAAGAGCATGTTCTTTATAATAAAAAATAAAAATACACAAGGCCTTGGCCATAGGCAGACCCCTTCTTTAACTAGGCAAAACTGGTTTCCTGTTAACTGATGTAATTTCTGGCAAGAGTAGATTTTCATAAAGTTATATTCTCAATATTGCTGGCTACCACAAGCTTATGAAGTATTTGATTGGCCTGCTATCAGTGCTCACTCAGTTCGTGCAACTACCTAATTGCAACCATCTTCGATCAGTGCAATTCTCAACTAAACGCAAAACGGTGCGCCATCGCACTGTGTTCTGAGCCAGTACACTGTAGTGCAACACTTTTTCAGTATGCACTCCCAATTGAATACAAAAAGGCACACTTGAGTGCACACGGCCATTCCCAATCGAATGCGCTAGCCGCACTCAGTGCATGAAAGTGCAGTCAATCGAATACACTGTTAGTAACTGGTGGTGTAATCACCAATCTTGGGATTGCTAGTCTACAGAGAAAAGTGTATACCACAAGTACTGCTTCATGGGAGAATTTGTGTTGCTACTTTTCAAATGTAGCGTGGATTGCCGAACGGAGAACAACGCGTCGGGTGACCCTGGTTAATGGGGGATGTTATTCCCTCGAAACGTCAGGTGAGGTGTGGTAAGTTTAAACCACTACTCATTTTGTATCGTGTGACGAAACCCAGAAAATGATGAACAATACAATTACTTATGTCCTCAAAAATTTAAAAATTAACATAATATGTAGGGCCTATATATTTTATTTTTTTATTATTTATTTATTATTTACTTTTTTATTTATTATTTTATTTTTTAATTTTAAGTTTTTTCATTTCTGGATTTCACACATATATATATATATATATATGTATATTTATATTTTGTCGGTTAAGTCACATGCTGCACACATCACAGTAGCAATTGTCGACACTCGAATCACCACCACTTGTAACACATATCTAAGTTGGCCATTGTAGTGTAATTTATAACAACTATTCAGTAATTGAATTTGCAAGGAAAGATTGAGATGGAGCAAAAACGTGCACATATACCTTCCTTCCTTCACCACAAGAGCATCTAATGGTATAATGCACTTGTTTCCGGCAGTGCAACCTATGACTGAAAGGGTGAGACCATCAATGAAGGCGGTTGAAAGAATTGTTTCCAAAGGTGATCTGATGTGAATAGGTACCGTATGACAACAACTTAAGAGAGTTCCCTCAAAATACAGCTAAACCAAAGTCTTCATAAGGAATGATTAATTTAAATTGGTTTTATTTGTGGAAACTAATAATGGTATTTTGATAATTGACACAGTAGATTCATTTACCAATAATCTCCATGGTGATATGTGAGGATTTTTTAACAAATAAAAATTAAAGCCAACTTTAAACATTTTATGCCTGGCAGTGTTGAATTCAGCTATGATCCCGGGGGGGCGAAGCCCCCTCGGGAATTGTCAGTTGCCCCCCCGGGAATAAATTGGCTACATGCTCTATATATTTATTATTTACTTAATTTTGAAATGGAACGGAAATATTGCTTTGAAGGTTTAATAAGTAAATAAAGTTGTGTGTGTGTTGTATCAGAACACGTACTTGACAGTTAATTAGTAAAAGTAATGTGGAATCAGTGGTGGTTTTGAAAATGTGTCCCCCCCCCCCCCCTCCCCTTTCATTCGATGTTTGCACCCCCGGGGACAAAACTCTGAATTCAACACTGATTTGCCTGGAATCCAAAGTAAGCAAGTGGGATTCTTTACCCCACTCTGTAGTCATCTCTATGACAGTTGACATAGATTCTTGAGTAGCAACATTTTACAGATGCTCAAAATTTTGTACTCTAATTACCGTACATGGTGAGTCGACCAAACGACACTTGAGTAGTGAAGAATTGGTATAATAATACTAATATACAAGCTATGGATAAGTGTGTTTCACGAAGCCCACATTTTTTAACGCACACTTCAATAATTATCAATATGAGCGTTGAAATTACAAGGTCACTAGTTGAATGAAATTGCAATGAGATAATTAAATGAAAAATTAGTCGTGGTTCCTCAAAATATTCACACTGAATACTTGGACATGCGAGAGCGAGGTGTATGCAGAGTTGTAACGTACGTACGGGCCAAATTATAATAGTATTTTTAATGTTATGAATATTGTATTCAAAGTAAATTTATTCTTCTATTATAACGCAAAATATTAGCCCCAGACTAACTTGTTTTCTCCATGGCAATTGGCAACCACCAATCAGAAGCATTGTTTCCATGGAGAAAACAAGTTACCCGAGGACTAAATATTTAGGGCTAAGATGTATATGGATGCCAGAATGGGGACGGAACATTATTAGAAACATCAGAAAATATGTACACAAATGATACCAACCTATTAGCACAGGTAAACAGCTCTGTGCTATTAGTATAGATCAGTGGTCTTCAACCTATGGGTCGCGGGGCATTTTCAATTGGGTCGCCGAATTTGGTTCTGAGAAATATCCAGTGGGCCAGTAATTTATGAACTATTATGGAAGTGAATAATCAAGAAACCATTAACAGTTACCTTATGGCGAACAAAACGACGCTAAGATAATTTATGATTTTGATGTTCAAAATCACACACACATATTGTGTGACCTATGATTATACTTTCTTTCAAGTACTGCACAGTTGAACTTTCACGTCCCAAATAATCGTCCTGTCCACCCCAAAGAAAAGTCACACCTGATTTTTTGTTTTTTCTACTATCTACTGGGTGAAAGTGTGATGATAGCTATATGAAATTTGATTTCTTTAAACAAAAGTGGATTTGTTGTGTCTCAATGTGTTATTTGGGGTGAATTATTGGCCAATGAATGTTTTAAAACCATCAACACTAAAACGACATTGGGACACAAATCATCCACATTTAAAAGAAAAATCGCTTTAATTATTACATTGAACGGTTACAACAGGAGATGCATAAACATAAAACAGCTATAAAAACATATTTCACTATCACAATCAGCACTGAATGCATCGTTTTATACTTGAAACAGTACACGGTCGGCGAGAAATTTATTATACCAGTCGCTATATATTGAAAAATTTTGTACTGAAATGTTGAGTGAACAAGGGGCAAAAAAAATGAGTTTAAAATAGGGTTGAATGGGGCTGTGAATCAATTATCTCATCTACAGTGGGTCGCGAGTCAAAAAAGGTTGAAGACCACTGCTCTAGATGCAAAAAATACACATCACATCTCATTAATTAAAACTTCACTAGTTAAACTTTAATCTTCAAAGTAATAATGAATGCATGGGTGCCGCGAGGGAGGGGGGGGGGCAGTGCTCTCCCCCCCCCCCTCCCCTGGATTTCAGGAATTTTAAAATGTAACTGGCACTGGCTATCTATATGATACACACTATATTTGCCATTTCATATAAAGTATGTAAATAACAAATAATTTAAATTCTATGGTTAATCCGTCCCTTCAGGAATATGCTAATTTCAACGCGCCGCGATAAGTTAAAACAAAGTTTCCAAGCAGGGGGAAATATGACTACTGGTACATTACAACACCACTCGACCCGTACTCGCTATATAGCTAGTAGCTTCCTACTCTTTTATTTTTACAATTTCTTGCGTTTTTTGGGCTTACATTGCATTTAAATAATAATAATAGTGTCTTTTTTTTTCATAAAAAATACAACCCCACTGGTACATAAAAAATTACATCACCCTTACAAAAATTTTTAGTAGTCAAAACCTAGTCGACTACATTTTTAAGACTATTCTTTGACTATTCTTTGACTACCCTTACAAAAATTTTTAGTAGTCAAAACCTAGTCGACTAGGTTTTCAAGACTATTCTTTGACTATTCTTTGACTAGTCTTTGACACACAACCGAATACTCGTTTTTTCTTACTAATACGCAGTGTCAAAGCATATCTGGAGCATATCTGGATATGTTTTGACTACCTTTCAACTACTAAATGGTGACCTCCAAACATCGCCAAAAGATAGTCATTACCTAGTCGAAACATAGTTGAATGAAAAAAAACATTCCTGAATATTTAAAGCATTGCCAAAAGGTAGTCATTCAGTAGTTAAAACATAGCTGAATGTGTTCCAACTACCATTACGATACCAATTGGCAACCATTTAACTACTAAATAGCGACCTTCTGACAATGATGAAAAAACTACGGGTGCGTGGCTGGTGCTTGGCTTTATATAATTTATTCTTAAGATAGTAATTAATTACTACTGACCTGTGACTTTTATAGAGCCAAGCAAAGAAGCCTAGTTCCTCTGTTTTTTTTTGTCAGAAAGCCTACCTCATCAAAAGGTTGCCAGGATCAGGACCATACTGGAAAGTGATTGTAGTGATCTTGTAAAATAATTAATGCAGCAAATAATTGAATACTTACGTTCATATTGTAATTTTATTTTAAAATACAGTAGGCTACAACTGGAATTATAATTGCACAATGAAAGCAGTTACAATAATAGGTCAAAATTTCAAATCATTTTGTGCTTTTCTAACGACCTTAATATAATTTCTCTATTAGCTACAAACAAATAAAATAAACCCAATTGAACCTAACAGAAGAAGTCGATGAATATATTATTAAGCGAGCGTTCTAATAGTACTTTTATGGCACTCGTTCTGTTTTTTTGTTAGTGTTTGTTTTTATGTCTCGCGATAGCAGTCAAACGGAGAATCTGATCAAGCTGAAATTTGGACCATCCACAAGCTTTGATGTGGATTGAAAGTGTATAGTTTTGTGGCAAAATCGTTCAAAAAGTTACAAAGTTACACCACGGTTACTGAAAAATTATTTCTGATACAAAATGGTGGCAAAATGTGAGATAGCTATATTTTAACTAAGTTTTGTCTGGTCAGGAATATTTTCACTTTATGGCGATCTGAAGTATTGGAAAAGTTACACTAAGTTACTCGAAAAGAATATTTTTCTGAAACATAGTAGGCCTACCGACAAAATGTGAGGTGGCTATATTATAGTTAAGTTTTGTTCGGTCACGAATATACTCATTTAAACGCGATCTAACAAGTATGAGGTAGAAATTACATTTCTATTTCTGTCAATAAGTACGAGTAACAGTGGTGGACTGCGTTTAAAATAGAAAACACTTGAAGAAATGACAACGAAAAATCTTAGCAACGCACACTGCACAACTTTGTTGGGAAATATAATTAGCTAGGGAAATTAGAAAAATGTTTGCAATGCGCATTCTTATAGTTATTGTTATTTGTTAATTAATGTTGTTTTTATCTTTGTCTCTTACATTGAGAACCTTCCTTATGGTTAATTACAATTAATTAAATCAAGTATCTAAACATGAGAAACATGCCTTGTTAATTAAAAAAGATTTTGTGATAGTATTATCACTAAATCTTTTTTGTGACAGGAGAGCCTGTATACATTGTTAAGTCAATGTCAAAGCACAATTTTCTTGGTCAATACTGAGAAGTTATTTTGGTTGTTACGTTTGTCATCGGGCACAGTTTAGTGGCCATGTAGTTCCACTGACTCTGAAAAAAAAATAACAATTCACATTGATTTTAGCAGGAGCTGCATTGAAATTTACAACAAATGCAACATTTGTAAAACTGCAACATTTTGTATTCTTATTAATGGGATGAATGTGTGGGGGGATGCCACAAGGAATCTGGCAATAAGCAAATTGTAGTTATCTTTTCTGTTACTTTTGAGAATTTTGTAATGATAGGCTATTACTGCCATGTTACTGACACAAGTGACTACGTTACAGTAATGCGTTAGGGCCAACGTCTGTTATGTTGCTACCCAGGTCTGCTATTACTGTGTAGACTCTTTCGATATGATTGGCTAGACTCTTGTCTTGTTGTTGTTAGACTCGGCCATCTTCTGTACTAGAGGCCTATAGAATGGTAGAATTACCAAATGATGCCATATCAATATTTTCATTAGCCTAGTTAAAGGAATTCATTGTCAAGTGTGTATTTTAGGGTAGTCCCTCGAGTCTCAATGCCAGTGGCTGTTTGTCTACTGCTTCGTACAGTAACTTATGCTAGTCGGCTAGCCTAGTAGCAGATGTAATCAATCGCAAGCACAAATCACAGATTCATACATGTGAGTAGGCCTACTATCGTGTGCTGTAATCGTCATGCATTTACGTTCTGCTTACTAGCCTACTAACCGACTAGGCCTAGCGGTACAAAGCAGTGGACAAACAGCCGCTGCGGTTGGGTCTCTACCCTACAATACACACTTAACAGTTTCATAGCCCAGGCCTACTAGGCCAATATTCAACAATTTAACTGAATTAGCCTATGGCTAGCAATTATGCTGTATGGCAATGTTGACTCCAGGCAATTGATTACTGGTAGGATAATCCTATTCTTAGGCAGGCCATACAGCTCGGTCCACAGTAACATGGCCACTATAACGATAGACCTACGCCTAACTGTAACGGCAAAGTTCGGCAACCTGTAAACGATAAAATTTGTTTATGTGTTGTACGACTCGATGCAGTATGTTGTTCCCATTACCGGAGTTGGCTGGAATCAGAATTTACATGGGTCTGCCTGCTATTTACGATGATAATATTTAATAAGTGTGTTATTAGGATTCTATTTCTTTATTGTGCACTGCAGCATTTCCTGCTAGGCCTATTGTTACAGAATGTAGTTGCCAGATATTGTAGGCCCAGCTTAGGAATAGGCCTAGGCCTATTGTAGGCTACTGTAGGCCTAGTCTTTATTCTGAGTTTTTTCTGTAGGCCTACATTGCACAATAAAATAAGCCCATTCGTATTTATTGTGAAGCTGATAATGCTAGCCTAGGCCATTGTGTTTAATTTTAAACACACTGCCTAGCCTAGGCCTAGCCTAGGCTAGGCTAGGGCCCTAGGAGTCTAGCCTATCTAGGCCTAGCTTACTTGGGCGGGTATTTATTATACAAAGGACCTTATATGAGGTAGGCATATGCTTGTTGAACGAGGCCTAGCGTATCAAGTATGTGGTATGCTATGGTATTTGTGAGATCTAGGACCTAGATGTATTTAGGTTACGCCTAAAGTGAGGTTATGGTAGGACTAGGGCCTAGGGCATTGAAACTTGCATCTACAGCCAAGGCATAACGACAATACGCGCGACATTATACGTTTACCGTACATTAACTTTGTCCTAGATCACTTTATGTGTAAATATTAATCATTACCACTGTACTTACCGGAATTTGTCTGCCGTCGCATCCACTTCCAAACCACACTTCACCACAGTCGCAGTCCCAAACTAATGGCAGTTGGAGACCTCGGTGACGCGAGCAATTTCAAATTTCAAGATAGCTGACTAGCAATTTACGATGTTTCAGCGACGTTTTGATGATGGATGTTTAACTACCTTTCGACTATGTTTCTGCAACGTAGCTGATTGTGTTCCTGCGATGTGTTGGCGACGTTTTGGTGATGGATTCTTTTAACTATCATTTGGAGATGTGTAAGATAGCAACCAAAAGGTCTGCAACACATCGTTGACTATGTTTTGGTGATTGAACGACCATTTGGCAATGTTTTAACTCATCTTTGACTACTAAAAATTTTTGTAAGGGTAGTCTTTGACACACAACCGAATACTCGTTTTTTCTTACTAATACGCAGTGTCAAAGCATATCTGGAGCATATCTGGATATGTTTTGACTACCTTTCAACTACTAAATGGTGACCTCCAAACATCGCCAAAAAATAGTCATTACCTAGTCGAAACATAGTTGAATGAAAAAAAACATTCCTGAATATTTAAAGCATTGCCAAAAGGTAGTCATTCAATAGTTAAAACATAGCTGAATGTGTTCCAACTACCATTACGATACCAATTGGCAACCATTTAACTACTAAATAGCGACCTTCTGACAATGATGAAAAAACTATGGGTGCGTGGCTGGTGCTTGGCTCTATATAATTTATTCTTAAGATAAGATAGTAATTAATTACTACTGACCTGTGACTTTTATAGAGCCAAGCAAAGAAGCCTAGTTCCTCTGTTTTTTTGTCAGAAAGCCTACCTCATCAGAAGGTTGTCAGGATCAGGACCATACTGGAAAGTGATTGTAGTGATTATCTTGTAAAATAATTAATGCAGCAAATAATTGAATACTTACGTTCATATTGTAATTTTATTTTAAAATACAGTAGGCTACAACTTGAATTATAATTGCACAATGAAAGCAGTTACAATAATAGGTCAAATTAAAAAAGGGATTCATGTAAAGGACCATTTAAACAATTAACACTTGCATGCCTCTACATCTAGCCTACAAAGGCATTCTGTACTATTTTTTTAAATAACATGGAGGATATAAATATAAATAGAAACGGTAATAATCATAACTATATAATACTAGGAGGAGAAACAATGTTTGTGGTATCCCATAGACTGGCCATATGAGAGAAGTCCCACATATGCATTAACAAAGACCTAGATAATGATTAGGGCCTAATACTTGATCTTTGATAGTAGATGCTTTTTTTTTTTAAATTTCAAATCATTTTGTGCTTTTCTAAAGACCTTAATATAATTTCTCTATTAGCTACAAACAAATAAAATAAACCCAATTGAACCTAACAGAAGAAGTCGATGAATATATTATTAAGCGAGCGTTCTAATAGTACCTTTATGGCACTCGTTCTGTTTTTTTGTTAGTGTTTGTTTTTATGTCTCGCGATAGCAGTCGAACGGAGAATCTGATCAAGCTGAAATTTGGACCATCCACAAGCTTTGATGTGGATTGAAAGTGTATAGTTTTGTGGCAAAATCGTTCAAAAAGTTACAAAGTTACACCACGGTTACTGAAAAATTATTTCTGATACAAAATGGTGGCAAAATGTGAGATAGCTGTATTTTAACTAAGTTTTGTCTGGTCAGGAATATTTTCACTTTATGGCGATCTGAAGTATTGGAAAAGTTACACTAAAGTTACTCGAAAAGAATATTTTTCTGAAACATAGTAGACCTACCGACAAAATGTGAGGTGGCTATATTATAGTTAAGTTTTGTTCGGTCACGAATATACTCATGAATTTAAACGCGATCTAACAAGTATGAGGCAGAAATTACATTTCTATTTCTGTCAATAAGTATGAGTAACAGTGGTGGACTGTGTTTAAAATAGAAAACACTTGAAGAAATGACAACGCAAAATCTTAGCAACGCACACTGCACAACTTTGTTGGGAAATATAATTAGCTAGGGAAATTAGAAAAATGTTTGCAATGTGCATTCTTATAGTTATATTGTTGTTATTTGTTAATTATTGTTGTTTTTATCTTTGTCTCTTACATTGAGAACCTTCCTTATGGTTGATTACAATTAATTAAATCAAGTATCTAAACATGAGAAACATGCAGTGTTAATTAAAAAAGATTTTGTGACAGTATTATCACTAAATCTTTTTTGTGACAGGAAGCCTGTATAGGCTACATTGTTAAGTCAATGTCAAAGCACAATTTTCTTGGTCAATACTGAGAAGTTATTTTGGTTGTTACGTTTGTCATCGGGCACAGTTTAGTGGCCATGTAGTTCCACTGGCTCTGAAAAAAAAATAACAATTCACATTGATTTTAGCAGGAGCTGCATTGAAATTTACAACAAATGCAACATTTGTAAAACTGCAACATTTTGTATTCTTATTAATGGGATGAATGTGTGGGGGGGATGCCACAAGGAATCTGGCAATAAGCAAATTGTAGTTATCTTTTCTGTTACTTTTGAGAATTTTGTAATGATAGGCTATTACTGCCATGTTACTGACACAAGTGACTACGTTACAGTAATGCGTTAGGGCCAACGTCCGTTATGTTGCTACCCAGGTCTGCTATTACTGTGTAGACTCTTTCATTATGATTGGCTAGACTCTTGTTTAGGCATAGCTATGCCTAAAAAAAGTACATATGTACTTATTTTACGGGATTTTTTTACCAACGCCCAGTTGGTTAAACAGTCAATTCAAACATGGTCTTCACTTCACAATGTTGAAGTGGCAAACTTGCCATCGACATCCCACTACCATTAAACCAAATGACAGGTTCGGCCATCTTCTGTAGCCTACTAGAGGCCTATAGGATGGTAGGATTACCAAATGATGCCATATCAATATTTTCATTAGCCTAGTTAAAGGAATTCATTGTCAAGTGTGTATTTTAGGGTAGTCCCTCGAGTCTCGATGCCAGTGGCTGTTTGTCTACTGCTTCGTACAGTAACTTATGCTAGTCGGCTAGCCTAGCAGCAGATGTAATCAATCGCAAGCACAAATCACAGATTCATACATGTGAGTAGGCCTACTATCTTGTGCTGTAATCGTCATGCATTTACGTTCTGCTTACTTGCCTACTAACCGACTAGTGGTACAAAGTAGTGGACAAACAGCCGCTGCGGTTGGGTCTCTACCCTACAATACACACTTAACAGTTTCATAGCCCAGGCCTACTAGACCAATATTCAACAATTAAACTGAATTAGCCTATGGCTAGCAACTATGCTGTAGGCTATGGCAATGTTGACTCCAGGCAATTGATTACTGGTAGGATAATCCTATTCTTAGACAGGCCTTACAGCTCGGTCCACAGTAACATGGCCACTATAACGATAGACCTACGCCTAACTGTAACAGCAAAGTTCGGCAACCTGTAAACGATAAAATTTGTTTATGTGTTGTACGACTCGATGCAGTATGTTGTTCCCATTTCCGGAGTTGGCTGGAATCAGAATTTACATGGGTCTGCCTGCTATTTACGATGATAATATTTGATAAGTGTGTTATTAGGATTCTATTACTTTATTGTGCACTGCAGCATTTCCTGCTATTGTTACAGAATGTAGTTGCCAGATATTGTAGGCCCAGCTTAGGAATAGGCCTATTGTAGGCTACTGTAGGCTAGTCTTTATTCTGAGTTTTTCTGTAGGTAGGCCTACATTGCACAATAAAATAAGCCCATTCGTATTTATTGTGAAGCTCATAATGCTAGCCTAGGCCATTGTGTTTAATTTTAAACCCTAGCCTAGGCCTAGGCCTAGACGCTAGGGCCCTAGGAGTCTAGGGCCTAGCCCATCTAGCTTACTTGGGTGGGTATTTATTATACAAAGGACCTTATATGAGGTAGGCATATGCTTGTTGAACGAGGCCTAGCCTATCAAGTATGTGGTATGCTATGGTATTAGTGAGATCTAGGACCTAGATGCATTTTGGTTACGCCTAAAGTGAGGTTATGGTAGGACTAGGGCATTGAAACTTGCATCTACAGCCAAGGCATAGCTAGGCCTAACGACAATACGCGCGACATTATGCGTTTAACGTACATAAACTTTGTCCTAGATCACTTTATGTGTAAATATCAATCATTACCACCATAGCCGTGAAAGAAGATGGATTCCGGCCGTACCGTGTTCTATATCCGTAAACAGATATCAGGTAGCGCTAGTGGTATCGAAATGAAGGTACGGACTGCCATCTGTCGCCAACCACTTGAATCTCTACGAAATTCAAAAATAACGAACGATTCAAGACCATTCCAGTCGGAAGGTCGACGCCACGTTTGTTTTGGCTTCTTGCAAGAGTTTGAAGTTTATTGTTTACAGTTGCTTGCCAGAGCATTTAAATCGCGAAGAAGTAACTGCTGCTGTGGATTAGAAGAGGACGGTATCCTTACATTTTCAACAGAATCATTTAAGCTACACTGTCAATAATTAGTGAAACCATGTAATTGTATTTTGTAAAGAGTAGGCCTAGGCCTAGGCTAGCCTAGATTTAGGCCTAAGGCTATAGGCCCCTAGCCTACCTGGGCCAAGGGCAACTAGTTTTTACTGGGCTTATCATAATCTTTAGACCACGAAAAAGTGACGTCTGCAATGGATTAGTCTAGCCCTAGCTACTTACATTGTCGATATTATTATGCAAGCTCTAGGCTACAGTCTGTCAGTTAATAAAACCCTAGGTTTTTCTTTTCAGAGACCGACTAGGCCTAGGCATTGTACGGCTGTAGACCCTAGCCTATCTAGGCCCTAGCCAAAAGCCCAAGTTTTTACTCAATTCAAAAATGAATCCTGCATATGTGGGTAGGGTGCATTGTAAAGTTATTGGATGTGAAAGTAATCGTAATCAACATCGGGCCCTCTCTTTCTTCCGCTTTCCATCAGATGAAGTGCGGTGTGCTCTGTGGGTAGAGAGATGTGGGAATCCTACTTTAGCAGGGGTGTCTGCATCTGAATTGTACGGATATGCAAAGTTATGTGCTAAACATTTTCCAGATGATCAATTTAATAATGTTAAACGGAAACGTTTAATCCACAATGCAGTTCCTGGCAGATGCACTCCAGATGGCTTTGAAGGTGTAGGCCTAGGCCTAGTTAATCCATTTACAGATATGCAATTCTTGAGGTTTTCAGAACCAATGTGTTGCTGAATAATCAATAATGCCTCCAAGTATCGCACTACTTGCAAAATCTGGTATGTACTTTCGTGATACAAGGTTCGATATGTACTGAGAAACTGCAACTGAGAGGAGTCGCTGCTGGGCAAACTAAAACAAGGTTGACCCTTACAACAATGTAATGTGTCCCGAAAGTAATAAACACCTGGCAAGCCCCTGGTAAGTTCAGTGGACTGGTGATGTTGTTCCTTGTCATTATAGTGATACGTATTTGAGAGTTTGTGATGAGTGAGAACGTAGCTGGCATAATGTTGATGATAATGACTAATGAGGCTAATAATCCCTCATTTGTATGCATTTGTATAAAATTACAATTGCAGGGTTCCACTGCTCTTTGCGTGTAACCAGGGTCATCAAAGCCCAACTCGCTACCTTCCCGTGGTGTGACCCGTTAGTAGACAGTCTTCAACTCTCGAACTAAAGGCGAGCTTAAATTGGCAATTAATTCCTTACGCATGATTTTGCGACGGACCGTTAAATATTTGGCCTGCCGCTTCGATTGGCTTTGGCCAAACAAGCTGCTCGGCGAACTAAATGTATGTACCGTTCTTACTGTATTTACCTTGTAAGATTTATTTAATATATTTATTTATTTATTTTTGTAGGGCCTATTTATTTTCTGCAGTGTTGTTTCCGGTTATTTTTGTAGGCTAATTTCTTTGTTTGTAATATATTTTGTGTTTTTCAGCTCCCAGTTGTGTGATTTATAGACCTATCATATTTTACGTGCTTCTTGAGGGCTGGTTCTATGTTGTTTTAGGGCCAGGCTAACTGATCCCCATTTATGAATAAACTTTGTTGTTTGCTTGTTACATGCCATGTGTTTACCTTAACATTATACTCATTACTTGTTACAGGCCATTGTGTTATATTTTATTTATTTAAATGTACCTATTGCACAAATACCATCTTTACTACTCATTGTTATTTTTTGTTCTTAGAATCCCCACACTAATAAACAAGTGAACTTCATTTATGCTTTATGACAAAATCCCTTACTTAATAATCTAGCATTTGTATAGGCAATTTAATTTCAAATGCATATACAGTATTAAATAATAATTAATAATTTAAGATCATGAATATACAACTGATTGTTAACTAGGGCTTAAAAACCATAATTATTTAGTTCTCTTCATATTTGTCAATATCAACTGAGAAGTGTATATTATCATTTTGAACATCAAATTGCCTGTAACTTGTTAGTAAGATTTCCTCAATCCTTGACCATCCTTGACAATTTGAAATGAAGAGTGATTTTAATTTCAATAATATAATTTCAACTGTAATACAAATATTCACTAATAATTTTGTATTGCAATTAAATGTGACTATATTTCACTAAAAATGATTAAAATTGGTATAATTACCAAATAAAATCATCATTTTTAGTGAAGAATACTAATATATTTTTATTACATGCAATAAAATATGAGTATATATTCACTAAAAATGATTATATTGGTAAAAATTATCAAATAAAGTAATCATTTTTAGTGAAGAACACTCACATTTTATTGCAAATACAAAATTATAATTAAACAATTTAAAACTACTCAATTTTAAATAAGGCGCGCTAGGCCGCCATTTTGAATTTAGTACCGTAAACATTTCTGAGATAGCGCCAGAGTCGCTGCCGGTTGAACAGTCCACTACTTATTAGCGCACAAGCTCGTTCCGGGCAGATGCATATCTTCCTACGAAGTAGGTATAGGTTATCTTGGATTACCACTGTACTTACTGGAATTTGTCTGCCGCCGCATCCACTTCCAGACCACACTTCACCACAGTCGCAGTCCCAACTCCCAACGTAACTTGAAACTGAATTAATCTTTGGTACGGCCTAAACCAAGTTAGTGATGGTTGAATTAAACGTACGGGCGTCTAGGCGTAAATGAGGTTATGTAGGCCTATTGGACTAAATACACGTTAAATCATTATTTTCTTACCTTAATGTAGGTAACAAACATAACGACCCTATTCAATTATACATTTTTACGTTATCTCAGACGACAGATATGTTGTAATTTCCATTAGAATGTATATTAATTAACAGGTTACCGCTATGTCTAATTTGAATTCCCACTCTACTTCTTGTTCTACTCAACTCACTCCTCTTTTTCATTCCGGACAGTTCGAACATATTCGGCCTGTTTGCAAACAGTTGCCGGAGGACAACTGAACACCATCAGAACATATGTTTTTTTACAGATGAACACCGAACAACCTGTTCGGACTGTTCGAAACTGTTCGGGACGGACAAATGAACGAACCTTTGAAAAATGGCAGTTGGAGACCTCGGTGACGCGGGCAATTTCAAATTTCAAGATAGCTAGGCCTATGACTAGCAATTTACGATGTTTCAGCGACGTTTTGATGATGGATGTTTAACTACCTTCTGACTATGTTTCTGCGACGTAGCTGATTGTGTTCCTGCGATGTGTTGGCGACGTTTTGATGATGGATACGTTTAACTACCTTTTGACTATGATTCTGCGACCTAGCTGATGGTGTTCCTGCGATGTGTTGGCAATGTTTTGGTGATGGATTCTTTTAACTATCATTTGGAGATGTGTAAGATAGCAACCAAAAGGTCTGCAACACATCGTTGACTATGTTTTGGTGATTGAACGACCATTTAGCAATGCTTTGGCTCATCTTTGACTACTAAAAATTTTTGTAAGGGCAGGAAATAATTTATAGGACACTAGCAACACCAAAAGACAACAATGAAACAAAGAATTGAATCGATGGACAAACAACAAGCTGTCAAAAAATAGTTTCTTCTGATTTTGGAAAACAAAACAAAAACAAACAAAAACATATACAAAACTTTCAGTCGTTGTCCATCATTAAAAGTTTTAAATGGCGAGCATTTACTATTGCTACACTTGTTTTTATTTGTATGGTTACAATTTTATTATTTTGATAGCTGATTGCTTGTCCATCAGTTCAATTCATTTGTTCCATTGTTGTGGTTAACCCTTATTATTATTATTATTATTATTATTATTATTATTATTATTATTATTATTATTATTATTATTATTATTATTATTATTAACATTATTATTAACCCCCAATATGCATTTTATCACGGCCAGATGGGCCAGTTACCATTCATATCACAAAAATATTGTTCTAACGTTCGTTTGTATTATTACTATTTCTTATGGTTTGTTTATCCCTATATTATATAACATTTGGTTGTGTAGTTTACTTCTTGTGACTATAGTCGATCGATCACCGCTAGCTTCCATTTAAATCTCATTCGATATTGTTGTTTGTAATTATTACTGTTTCTGTTTCTTATGTTTTGTTCAGCATTTATATTACAATTTAATGGGAATTTTATATATAAATTATGTGACTAGCCAACCATGGCCAGTTACCGTTTGTTACATCTCACAATATATTGTTCCTACGTTTTGATGATTTTCATGTCGTTACATGACGTACAAAGTAGTTAGTGTTGTACGTGGTTCAATTCATTGCATTCTGAACCTACTCCCAAAATTGGTTAAAAAAAGTTGAAACTCCAAAACACGCCCTGCGGGGCAAATTGGGGGGGAACTACTGCCCAGTACAATATTTCACTTTTTGCTGTAATCAAAAGTAATTTGGTACCTATCAAATTAATGTATTTTATTGTGACTATGGAAAAAACGCTCGGTGTGATGCGTTGATAAGCGAGTACAAAAACGGACATTCTGCCAAAAAGATTTCAAAGCTGCCGCCATTGTGCATACAGCAACTGGCGCATGCACAGCCTTCCAGATAACTCACGGACAGCACGCCACGGTCCGCTTGATCTCCGACTAGCGGAAGCTCGTCGTAGCATGATCGCAGTCCTTTCAACAATGTTAAAAATCACATGTTATTCAAATGGTAGAAACGTTAAAGAAAACAAAAAGTGATATATCAAAATAACTTTGGCCTAAAAAGGTTTTGCAAAACGATCACAAGGACATTGCATTCGATCAAAATGTCTCATTTACGGGTTTTAAGTATCTACAATGATCTACTGAGTACCTAGCTTCTGTCGATCCCCTGGCGGAGGTTCGGCTAACCTCAAAGTAAGGTCGGCAATGGCGGCCGGAAGTTCAAAGACGGTCAATGACAACAATGTACTACAATAACAAGCAGTTTTCAAATGTTATGTCAAGGTGTATTGGTTAATTTTGAGGTAGGGTGTATTCACGTAATGCGCATATGGCGGCCATACTGGCGGCCACCATGGTACGTGATAGGTAGTTCATTGTTATTACATTGGTTATTGTATCAGCTGGCGTTTTGGTGCAAATTCAACTGTTCTCTAACTGCCCCTCAAAATAGACTAGACGCATTCTGGTGGCAAGAAAATAAACTACTATAAGGATGAGTTTATCTGTCAATTGCTCATTGTTGCTTTATTGTTAAATCATCAATGGCGCAGATAAGGGTGTTGCTTAGCAGCGCTATCTATGTGTAATGCTACGTTTACAGCTACGCGTTGCGAGCGAAGCGAGGGCGCGAGCTCCAATCAGCGGCCGAGTTTCATGCAAAGAAGTTACAAACTCGGCCGCTGATTGGAGCTCGCGCCCTCGCTTCGCTCGCAACGCGTAGCTGTAAATCGACTATTAGTTTGAGTCTCCAATTATTACTTGAAACTTGAAAGCAACACAAATAAACTTCTTTGTCTCGATTACTCTTTTAATCGTTTACAAATGTGTATACAAGGCGAATATACGTGTTCAAACTCTCATGTTTCCCAGTAAACATAATATTCGTCTGAAATGTCACCATAACAATTTCCAAAGAATCAAAATGGCCGTTGTGAAGTCACGTGAATACTCCCTGAATCCACACAAATCCCCCATGTGGGTGCAGTCCAAGTAGTATCTGTCCCAGAATTAATTATGCCCTTCTCCCGGATTCATCAGCCCAGCTGTGCACGCCTCCTCCCATGAGTGGTTTGTCTTTGTATTTGTAATTGTATCTGTACAGTGTGTGTATCTATCTAGTATCTAGTACACAGGCCTTAGTTTAGGGCCTTAGGATTTATAACAAGTTATAATTCTAGTGCAGCGGATTACATAATAATTACTAATAAAATTACTACTACTACTAATAATAATAATAATAATAATAATAATAATAATAATAATAATAATAATAATAATAATTAATTTTGAACACGTGTAGGATAGTGCGAAAATTTTTGAACAAAGAAGAATGAAGACTTCAAGAAGTTCTCCATCCCGATGGTGGTTTTCGTGGTTTCCACCATACGAAGAGCGAATGCTGGGATGAGTACAAATCGGCCACGACCGTACATACCATCCACAGTTTGTTTTGGAAAAATAATATGGACAATGATATATTTAATTAGTTCTAAGTAGACTTTAATAAGGTAAACACGTGGAAATACTTGACATTTTATATATGTCCGTACAACATGTTTATGCCGGTTTTGACCGAGTTTGTATGTATTGCAACAATAAAATAATAATAATAATAATAATAATAATAATAATAATAATAGTAATAATAATAATAATAATAATAATAATAATACGTGTTCAGCGAAACAGAGGGATTTATGATCGCTATTCAAGATAAAGTAATCAAGACTAACAATTACAAAAAATACATACTGAAAGACGTAACAGTGAATGATAAATGTAGAAAATGTAATATGAACGGCGAAACAATTGAACATATCGTATCTGGGTGCAAAATGCTTTGTCAAACAGATTATCTTCATAGGCATAACCAAGTTGCAAACATTGTACATCAAAAATTAGCCATGAAGTATAAACTTATAAACACAACCACTGCGTATTACAAATACAAGCCTGAAAAGGTATTAGATAGTAAAGACTACAAATTATATTACGACCGGGCAGTTATTACAGACCAAACCATACATCACAATAGACCGGATATTATATTTATTGACAAGAAGAAACAAGAAACGATTTTAATTGATGTTGCCGTCCCTTTATGCCACAATGTAGAGACAACTTGGCGGGAAAAGATAAACCGATATAAGGAATTATCTATTGAAATAAAAAGGTTGTGGAAGCAGAATAATGTAACTGTTATACCGTTAATTATATCAGCAAATGGCATTGTTCCACGTAAACTCCATGACAGTATTAAACTAATTGGTCTCCAACCGAACATATACATCGAGATGCAAAAAGCAATTATTTTGAACACGTGTAGGATAGTGCGAAAATTTTTGAACTAAGAAGAATGAAGACTTTAAGAAGTTCTCCATCCCGATGGTGGTTTTCGTGGTTTCCACCGTACAAAGAGCGAATGCTGGGATGAGTACAAATCGGCCACGACCGTACGTAGCATCCACAGTTCGGTTTGGAAAAAATAATGTGGACAATGATATATTAAGTAGTATAGCCAAATGTGGGCATTTGAGAAGCAGAAGAAGAAGAAGAAGAAGAAGAAGAAGAAGAAGAAGAAGAAGAAGATATATTAAGTAGTTCTAAGTAGATTTTAATAAGGTAAACACATGGAAATACTTGACATTTGTGTCCGTACAACATGTTTATGCCGGTTTTGACCGAGTTTGTATGTATTGCAACAATAAAATAATAATAATAATAATAATAATAATAATAATAATAATAATAACAATAGTGATCATTTTCCGTAAGAAACATGCCCGTTTTCATTGAAATTTGAATAGTTACAAGAACTTCATTTTTTTTAAGCCTTTTGCGGTACACTCAGTGCATGCATTGATGATTTTAACCAAATCAGTCCTATTCTGACATAATGATTATTTTTCCATAATTTGGATTACAAAACCACGATACTATAATATAGTGACATGATATTATCATCTCACACCCTGTCTGGGCCCGGGGTAAAATTGATCCAATGTAGCTCTGCCTGTCGTAAGAGGCGACTAAAAGACCGATGTCGTATGACCTAGTTGTTGAGTACGTCGTAAAACAACAAAATAATAATAATCATCTTTTACACTATGGACTTATAATAGTAATATCGTTGCAAGTCCATGATTCACACAATGATTACCACCTGTATTACCATTCAAAATTGCCATTATTTTGAATTTATCATCAATACTGCTACCTAGTGTTGTAATAATGAACTAATATTGTCACCGCCGGAAAATACTGAGCCGAAAATAGTTCTTGCCGCTTCAATAATAAAAACATATTTAGATATGTGTAATCATAAAGTTAAAAATGAATTAAGTATACATTCCCATCTTACTTTCATATGACGAATTAAAATGTCGTACTGAACATTCTGAAAGAGGACATGTGATGAATCACAAAGCGCATGGATACAACAATCTATCTACTTGCGATCGCTTTCACTTATCTGCTCTCGGCACGGCACGGCTCCACGGCAGTGATCGGGCGAACTGAAAGTGGGAGGATTGCGTGTGTCTTTAGAATCTGTTAATTTTTGTGCACCATGAGCTGGCAGGATTACGTTGACAAGCAATTGCTAGCTTCTAGGTGTGTTACCAAAGCAGCAATTGCTGGACATGATGGGAATGTATGGGCCAAATCGGACGGGTTTGAGGTAAGTTACGGAGCCTGCTTAGGGTAGGGCCATGTCGTAGGCCTAGGCTTAGGCCTATTCATGTCGGCATAGGCCTAGACTCTAGAGCCTTGTTGATCTGAAGGCTAATGTACTGGGAGACATCCTATGCTAGGGCCTAGGCCTAGCTGCGTGCTGGACCTAGGCTGGGGTACAAAAAAAAGGACATGCATTACGCCTAGGTAGGCCTAGGCCTAGGCCTACCGACGGTTTGGAATTCAGAACAGCGTAAAACTGAGGATAGGCCTAGGCCTTGGCCTAGCCCCTAGGCTAGGTTTGGACCTTAGGCCTAGGCCATCTTAGGTTGGCTATAGGACTAGGGCCTAGGCCTATCTGTCAAACCATAGGCCTAGTAGGGCTAGGCCTAGGCCCTAAATGGTGTTCAGCGGTGTAGGTAGGCCTAGGCCCGGCCTAGCCTAGCCTAGGCCTATTTCTGTCAAAGAAGCTTAGGCCTAGGTTTTTTATGATTGGGCTTTTGGCCTAGGCCTAGATAAGTCGAGTTAGTTTAAGCCTAGCTTGTAGGCCTCATTCCTAGGCCCTAGACTAAGCTTTCATCAATCTAAGGTTCATAGGCCTAGGCTAGGCCCTAGCCTAGGCCTAGTCAATCAGAACTAGGCTAGGCCTAGACTTTAGGCTTATAGGCCCTACATGAAGCTACAGAGTTAATAATGTGTTTGTTCACACAACTTTGGCCGTATTGACTAAGCATCCAAAAACATGATGGAGGACACGACGAACCTAACCTGTCTTTAGTGTGTGAGTTATAGGCCTATGCATAGTGTAGCGGGGAGGGTAGACCTAAGACCATATCTGCGACATAAAGAAATAAAATAAATAAATTCCCATTTAGAGTCTACCCACTCAGTAACGAAACTGATTTGCAGTGCGGGACTTAAATTTAAAGCGACTAAACCAACCCTGTAGGCTCCGAACACCATCGACGAGTGAGCGATAACCAATCAAATATCGATATTTCAATTATGAAACATAAGAATCAGTGATTGGACAGTGCGAACACCTGCGGACAAATGCTAGGCCTAGTTTAAGGTCCTTGAAACCCTCTGGCAACGATCAAACTTCCAAGTATGCTTGTCACAAATGGGGGTCCAAATAAAGTGCTTTTTGTTGCCATTAATTTGATGGGCTAGTTCCTAGTCCTCTAGCCCGAGATTTTCACTAGCCACACTAGACTAGGCCTAGTCACAGTCACAGTCAGATAGCCTAGCCTATTGATGTAATATGATCATAAGTTGAAACATGAAAATAGTAGGCTACTAGCCCTACAATGTGTTCGCTACCGATATGTTTCATGTTTAGGTGGGGTCTATGGGAGTGACCGCAAATGATGTTCCACCCTACATATTATTTTAAAATGTAGAGGGCCTAGGCCTACTTGATTTTAAATATTATTATGACTTCCCTCGCCCTTACAGAAGGACGAGAATTTCTCGTTCAAGATTCATTTTTTACAATCAATTCAAATTTCAAAACATTTTGTTAACACCTTCAAAACGCAGCCAATTGTGTGCGATTTTGATTATTTACCATTTTGGAATGCCCTGCAGTGAGAAACTTTTTTTCGTTATCACTTGGAGGTTTTGCTTCTGACATTTCAATCTTTGATTTTTGTACTCTATTTATAAAATACCACCCACATAGGAATAGGATGTATGTAGAATGTAGCCCATTGTAATATATTGGGAAAATATTAATGAGTGATATTTTAAAGTTCTAGGCCTAGTACCTTACCTAGCATACAAAGCAGGTTTTACAGCAGTACAGTTGGTGCTATGGTGTCTGTGCTCGGGATTACTTTCCAGCATGTACAGTGATGCATGTTAAAGGTTTTTAGAAATGCTGATTTTCCACACTAGCACTCCATTTGCACTACAGACAATTCAATGGTAGTTGTATCCATTAACCACTTGCCAGTAAGTTGCTACGCGTTAAGTTCTCCACCCATATCCAGTTATTTCATCTTGCATATTTAGAACATGCGGCTTTTGAAACAAAAGTGGCAAAAGAAACAACTAGGCCTAGCACAACTTAATGGATACAAATGTAGGCCCTATCCTCAATGCGTTTAGCAAACTTC
This sequence comes from Isoperla grammatica, assembly GCA_945910005.1. Taxonomy (NCBI): domain Eukaryota; kingdom Metazoa; phylum Arthropoda; class Insecta; order Plecoptera; family Perlodidae; genus Isoperla; species Isoperla grammatica. The sequence continues at coordinate 46,334,376 of OX246737.1, read as the reverse complement.
CTTGTATGTAGGCCAGTAGCTGCACACGGTTCAAACGAGAAATTCGAACAGCCAGGCTTTTGTTCGAAACAATTTTTAAAAAGAGCAGGTTACTGATACAGATTTTTCCGGGCGTGACAGGACACGTGTAACAGCGCTACACATAATGTTTGCGGCGTTACCAAGAGTGGTTAATGTTAGTAAGTTGGTAGTGACGCTTTTCAATTGCTATCGGCAACCCAAAAACACTTGGTAAAGTGTCGTTACGATAGTTTACTTTAGTTTATACTACAATTAATGACAGTGAATAAATGCTGAAGTGTGCACAACTAGGTACAAGATACCCTCCCTACTGGTTAAAGGTCCCCCAGCACGAAATATTGCTTTTTTTTTTTGACGTTCATTCGGAAGTTTGGAAAAAGTACGAGCCCATCAGGCTAGTGAAATGAGGTTTTTGTTTTAGTGTAAGTTATACTAGCTTTGTTGAAGCATTCAGTTCGACCCCTGTTTTCATAAGTTAAAGTTATTCAGGTGGGAGAATCATTGAGGAAAATCAAATTCATTGAACAGTCATCACAGATTGCTCAAGCAGGCAAATCAACAAGTCATAGCAACTTTTTATCTTTGCATTCTAGTTGAACTCAAATAGTCTTGAGCACATTTTATGTTAAGCTATTATGTAGTGAGTTCCACCAAAATAACAATATTTTGGCCCTTGTGACAATTTTTTTTTCTTGCGGGGTTAGTGGGGCCGTGGGGTTGATTCATCAATCTCTGCTAACTACTCGAAGGTTGGGGGGGTTATGGGTTGGATGTAGGCCTACTGTCATCACGTGACTCAAGACTCCATTTTCTGTAACTTGCCTCAACGTGTCTTCCATTGACTGTTTCGTGATTTTGGACAACACACTTCGGAGAACACACTTAAACCTGTTTTGACATCATTCTACAATCATTTCTGTAGCCTAATACATTTTAAAAGATTACATTATCAAAAATGTTTACCGGTAACCATTTTTAGCTTGTGGACCCAATCTCAATATTCACCCAATGCTGTTTGAAAATGCAACATAAAATGTTGTTATACTAATGTCCTGTCGGCTGTCGCTTACAACTATTTTGGAACGTTTCTGTTTGAACATGCGGTTGGAACTGGCTGGAAGTTAAGCTTTTCACTTTTAGATTAAAGTTTTCGAGTGTAGTGTACCGGTAGCTATTGTATTATACATTATTTTTGCGTACACTAAACCTACCCCGTGTGGTAAGGTGCCCTTGACCACATAGGTCCAGTGACAGTTCCTAATTTTTGTTTTATTTATTTTATGCCTATTCTATTCAGTAGTAAAACTGATTTGCGAAGGATAATGATTTACAAGAGGACAATTTACAAATCATAAAAATTAAGACAAATCCGACATGTTTGTTGTTTTGTTGTTGAGGTTATGTTGTATGTTGGCCTGCTGCACGTTCCAATACAACAAGGAGCCAGCTGGAACTATTGTATCTAGCACATTCCATTGCAACACTCTTTTTCATTAAGGACTAAGCAGTGATTATTGCAATGCAAATTTGAAGTATGATTATTGAAATAGGTACTGAGATTATTCTTGTAGGTCCTTGGAACCAAACTGGAAGACACTATAAGCTGGGTGGTACTTTCAACGTGGTTGCTTGAAAATGAAGAGTTAGTTTTGCAATGTGGTAATAGCAGTCAATCAAGGGTTGCAAAGGGTTAAAAACCCACCTAACCAGCCAATTGGTGAATAATTGGGACAACTGGCAAGATATTTGTCATGTAATGCACTGTTGCAGTGGTGTGGTGGTTGTTTCTAGGCAAAATTACAAAGTTTCACCTCTGCAAGGCAGTAAAGTTAGATTACCAAAACTGCCCTCAAGTGGTGCGCTTAGTGTTGCTTCCCCCAGAACATCGGTTTGATTCCAAGTAAACTTGCCTGCCACTGTAGGTACTTATGTATTGCTTTTCAACTGTCATTTTCTATCAAAAGTCAAATCTAAAGTACCGAATCGATTGGATTGCACTGGACATGAAGTCCTTCCCTTGTGGTTTGGTTGGTAGTTGAGTCAAAAGCCTTAAAAATAAAATACAACTATTGTTGTAGAATGTATTTAACTTTGATCCTGTGCTTGTGGTGATGATTAGGCTACAAAAGATTCAAGTATTAAAACAAGTATTTTCATGAGGCTATGCTATCTTGTAGGACAGATGCAAAGTCGGAGACTTCACAGCTATTTCTATCCATTTTGGAATACCTAGTATACATATTCCATGGAAATTTCCAATGAACTAAACTAAGTAACTTCATAAGCAGGTGCCCAACATGAAAGTGCATGGATTTTTGAAATGTCAACTTAATCAGAATCTCCTTTGAAAGAAGAATTGCAAGTGCCACAAAATTCGAGTGCTCGCTTCGGAATGCTTGCTTTTTGAAGCTTTAACTTTTCTAGTAGGCTTATAGAGGGGAAATTGGTACCAAAGAGGTAACTAAATGATAAAAACATGTGCATCTAGATAGCACATGTGCATCTAGATAGCACATGTTCATCATCATAAACATAATCTTTCTTCCATTGCAATCTAGGAAACGAGCAATTGTCTGGCTCAAAAATTATAAAATAAAGAGTATTATAATTATTTTACCTGGTGCATTGTATGCCTGGTTCACATAAAGCCATAAGCTTTAGTCGTAAGAAAGATGAAATACCCTACGACCAGCTAATCAGATATTGAAACTTGAAATGTCACTTACAACATACCAATGAGATGCTGCCAACCAACGGCAGTCATTTGAGAGTCAGACTCGCTTGCATTATAGTTTACCAATGTGATTCAAAATGTTATTTCTGGTTTCCTCGTTAAAGCTCTAGTTTTGGTTTGGTAAAAGTGCCAGGGCACTTTTTTAAAAATCGGGCCCAAATTTTATTGAGAATGGTTTAACCGTTTGGGGAGTAAAGCTGTTTAAAGTTTTTGTGCCGTCACTAGCCGTGCCGTCACAGCGGGGCAAGATCGACTCGTCCTGACAACCCCGCAGCCAGCACCGTCCGACAGTTCGTGTCATGTCAAAGCAAATCCTTACTCTCAGTCGTCGTATTTTCACTGAGAATAATGTTCGGAAATGTATTTTAATACGTTTAATGTAAATTACAAACATGGTTGGTTCGTGTGTTGTTTTTTAATATACAACAGCAGTGCAAAAGATTGGGGTTGTATTTTATTTATTTCCAAGCATTGAAAAATATTTAGGCATACCGCATAATATAGAAAAGAAAATATTTCAAACCTACCAAAACTGTCTATAGTCTATGCAAGAGAAATAAAATATATTCGTCAACTACGCAAATACCTATTCAAAATCAAAGTAAAATGCATCTTCCGCTTGGGCTGACGGCGCTTGCGACACACGAGGAATAACTACCCTCTTGTTTTTACCAAATGACTCTCAAGACTTCAACCAATTCACAAATATTTGTTACGCAAAGTGTCTACACATTTTGTTCGAAACAAGTGTGAGATAGCCTACGTGTTCAAGTGTGAGATATTTCACCGTCTGCACGCATGCGTAACACGAAATCGTCTGCCGAACCGTGTTCAAATTGCCCAAGCCTAAAATTATTTTTTTCGAAAATGAATGAATTGTTATACACTCCCAAGCCAATGCTTAGGCTACTACTTTAATTGATTCAGATTCTTGATACTAAATTCGGGTCCATAACGTCACTGCATTGCCCACATGTGCACCATTCCATGTGTTCCAAGCTCTGCTTTCGAATGTTTTGCACTTCGCACTCCCGATCACGTTACTTCGTCGTCTTTGGTCAATTTCTTCGACTGTGTATTTTGGTTTGAAACAGTAGAGATGAACACGTTCTATAGTTAGTGTACAAGCTTGGACTGACACACTTTCTAAAAATAATGTGACAAACGAATAAACCGTACTCTGCCCTCTGAAGGCGGGTCTCGCAGCTGCGAGGGTTGCATTGAAGGCCGCGTAGACAATTCAAACCTGCCCCACTGTGACATAGTTTTTGCGCCACAATCGACATCGCTCCAAAATACGTTTTCCCTCATAATCAATCAACCAGTGAACCGATTTACGAGATTTTTTCTTTATTTCTATTTTCTATTGGGTCTTTATCACATAATCATCCATCGCTTGAAACCGGGACACTGCCTTTAATAATAAAAAAATAAAAATTGTCTGTTCACTTACTTGGTGAGTAAGCTATTCAAGCGTTGGTGAATGCTTATAACTACAGGTACATCCAGTGTGAGAAAGGAGTTCAAATGTGGAGCAAAATTTCATCTAAAACAACATGTCTTTCTCATTACCAATGCCAAAAACGAAGAATGTGATGAATGTGTTGACGAAAAACTCGTCTTCGTGCAAAGTTCTTTATTAATCCTTACCACGGGACCAAAGCATACACCCAAATGTTAAATCGTGCAACTACGAATTAACCTTATGATTTTATGTGAACCATGCAGTACGTTCTTTTTACCTCAAGTTTACTCTAAATATAAGTAGGCCTAGGTCTGATAGCCTTCTGACCAGGGGCGTAACCAGGGTACTAATATTACCCGGGTAAGATGCAAAGATAAGGACTTCAGGCAAAAATAGCAGGAGGGTTTGGGGGGCGAGCCCCCCAACAACAGCGCCGCAGGCGATTTTTTTAAAATTCAGGGTTTTAGAGTGATTTCTGAGCGTTTCAGAAAAATTACCGTACTAAATGCAAAACTGAAATACTGTCGTTTGTGTAAGTTAGTGCACAAACCAGAAAACTTAAACACAAATGGAAAAATGGACGATAATGATTAAGTACTACATATTGAGTTTTGGGGCTAAGTTTGGTCTAAGTTTGGGGCTAGGTTTGGGCGGTTGGTCCTAGTGGAATTGTTATAGCTGTAGGCATGCAAGGAACTTATACTTGGGGAATTTTTACCCGGGTATCTACCCGGGTTACCGATGCCTGGTTACGCACCTGCTTCTGACAAGTAGGCGGCGACCTCCGTGCCAAGTTTTTCACATCTTTATTATTTTCTCTCGACCAATTGGTAAGCCTATAGGTCTATGATAATAGCTTTTTTGCGAGCAAATTTCATTTTTCAATTTACAGATTTTAGTTTTATTGAGTATATCTTCAAGCAGTTGTATACCAGGTGCCACCATGGCCTGTGATTAGTAGTTAATTGTTACAATGTTCCAGATAGTGTTCGGTTGAAACTTAACTGTTCTCTAACTTTGATTTTCTAAATTATTACTGAAAAGCAACATATTATACTCCTTTGCCTCGATTAGCCTACTATTTTAATCATTTACAATGTCATACATCGTTGAACTAACTGCAAAACCACGTAAGTGCACTTTTGGTTGAAAATGAGTTAGATGTGATTTTGGGTATATCCTTATAGCCCGCATCATATGAAATAACCTCTTAAGTGCTCAGCCAATCACACGGCTTGTTATAACGAATGGTTAAAACCACGTATGTGCAAAGGAACAAGAAAAACCAGGTAAGTGCAACATTTTCAAAGGCAGTCATGGTGGCTGTGTGTTGCTGCCAATAAAAGTAAGTATTGTCACTTATTCCTATAATTTCTTGACCCAATCTTTACTTTTAAGTATAGAATAAACCTTATTGAATAATGGTTATTATTAGTACGCAACTTTACTTATTAATTTAAATATGAAATCACATCCAAAAGATGTCTTACTTTACTCGAGCACTTACGTGTTTTTGTATGCACTTTTGTTTGTTTGTAAGCTCTTACGTTAAAATAGTTTTTTGTATTTCCTGAACAATTTGATAAAAGGCACTTACGTGGTTTTGCAGTTAGTCCAACGAATGTGTAATGATCATTTTCGTAAATTTTATCGGGGGATAAACGTTTAATGGTAAGCATATTCGTCTTCTATTGACAGCTCAAATGTCAACAAAGGCATCTAAAGTGTCCATTGTGGCGTCACATGAATACTATTTATACATTGTGCCTTCCAGCATGCTTTGTCGCATTTGTCGGATTTCGTTTTTATGGCAAATAACATTAATGAAACAATTGGTTAGCAAGCATCGAGTTCCAATGTGCTTACCAATCTTACAACTAACAACGCTCACTATGTTTAACACACGAGTTTAAATCTGGTTTAATTTGTGTCGTAAACATAAAGTAAACCATTTTACTTTAAGCTGATGTGTTAATTAACCACACACATTAAACTGATTTAACCCTTAAATTGATTAAGTTATTTTGGTTTAACTCATGTGATTAACGTAGTGTCTGTCTACAATAACCAGTCAAATTTTGCGCTCTTGGTAATATTGGAACCGACGACATGTTAAATTACCACATTCTTTTTTGCTAATTAAACAATACTTCATGCTTAGTATGTAAAACTGAGACATGTCGTAAAATGGGTAAAAACACTTGTGTATCATATGTTAAATCGTTAATTTAAACATGTATTTTGTGTTTACATGATATCCATGTGAATGAAAAGTCATCAATTCATGTGAAGCTATACATTTTGTTTGCATTATTTGTTCAATTTTTCTCACTTTTCTTCCCTTGTATTTTTTCACAAAAATCTTTTATTAAACCTGTGAAACTTTTGATGCGGTTAGAAAGTTAATAGTTATTACTATTACTATTACTATCAAGGCAATTAAAATTAAAAAGGTCCCTTCAAGGTGATTACAAAATTAAACACTTGCCAAACCACGTTTTATTTTTAAATTTACAATCAACTTCCACTGACAATGCAAATAAATAACAGTTTAGTTAAAATAAAATATATTTATAGGGAAATATTTACAAACAGTATTTAAAATATACATTTATATTTAAAAAGTAAAAACATTTTTTTTAATTGCATTGTTAAGCTGACTTTGATCATTAGTTGTAGTTGACTTTGACTAGAGAGTACACGTCTTGGAGGAGTGACTTTAATGATTTAGAACAATGGTGGCCAACCTTTTTGACTCTGGGCTGTTTCTACGTCTGGCTGGATTTGTGACGTCACTAAGTGCACGAGGTTGGCGAGATGCTCCTCAGACATCCGTGGTCTGTATTTATTCTTAACTATTTTCATCGCGAAAAATGTTTGTTAAGAAATGTATGTGCTGCCAAAATGACAAATATGTCGCTGTGCAAAGTTTATCAAGTTTGGGAAATATTCTTTTGGTAGGAAGTTCCAGTACTGGATTGTGCTCTCTGTTGTATCTCTGGAAGGCGTTTTCTCAAACTGACACATCAAACCAGAGTTAAATTGACCATCAATTATTTCCATATAGGTCTCCTATCCAATTTTACAGTTGGGTTGAGGGGAGCAGCGTGTACTCCATTTCTTGGGCTAACGTCTTCGTTGCTAAGTTATACCTTCTGGAAATCAGGAAAGCTGTAATCGGGGAGTTTAACACTTCTTAAAAACAATTTCGTTATTGTGCTCTCCTGCAAGGGACCGAAATGCTGCAGATTTTTTCTTGAAGTACAATTTTCAATCAAGTTAACTTCATGTTGAATACTGGGATGTGATTGATGAGAACCTAAAACAGTCTTTATTGCCTAGAAATATTTATTTATTTTATTGTAATTAAGGCCAAGTAGGGCACAATGCCCACTTTAGCCTGATGAGTGATGATATAAGTAAGTAAGTAAGAAAGTTTTATTTAATATAGCATATTACATTCAACATTGTATACACTTTGTGATGACCCCTAAGTTTAATTGCCTGGGATGATAAGTAGCAATTTACTTACCCTAAACAAATAAACTTTTTTGTTGAGGTGTTTGGAAAGGTGCATTTGCTGTAATAAGCAAGATGCAGTTGGGAGATATTCCCCCACAATTATTCTACCTTAATAATAAGTAACTTAATAATAATAATGATAATAATAACAATTTAATAATAATAAAAATAATAATTAATAATATAGCATTAGTTTGTACATATCGTAACAATTAACTGCAGGCCTAATGTTGGCTATTAATAAAATTGTAATGCCTCGTATACTAGAGAATACGAATGAAACAAGAAAACGGGTATTCATCTAGTTTTTCTCTTAGTCCGAGATTGGATACAATTTAAGGCAGTGCATAAAAGGTGTATAGGACAAAAGACAAATAAGACACCCAAATAACAACATAAGAAAATAATAAGACTAAAATTAATCTAAACAAATATACATATCTAGACACCGTTTCCAACATTAATTATCGAGTAGAGGGGCAAATAATGGAGTACTTCGCTACTCCCCCCTAAACGAATAATATTATAAACAAGACAAAATGTAAGACATAAAACACAAGACAAAAAATGGGCCTACCATAAGTATCTTACTTAGGGCCGGTCTTACAATCTCCTAATAAGAAAGTTATTAGTAGCAATTTTAAGCTATTTGGAAGATTTCAAGGGTTTTGATTGGTGGTTGTCATGAAGAGAACAAGCTATTTGACGAATAAGTAGTTACTGGGACATTGTAAGACTGGACCTTAGTCTATTCACAATACCAATATTATTAAGAATTTGCAGTACAAGATATGAATCGGTGTTATAGTAGTTTGTCTTGCAAAAATTCTTCAACACAAATTGATGAATGATAATGAGGAAGGGAGAAGGGAAGCTTGGTACCGGCACGTAACCTACGCCTGCCGAAAAGTACCAATGGGACCATCGGCTTTACGTCCCTTCCGAAAGAACGGTTTAACTTGAACCAGTCATAGGTTAAGGTACCGCCACTAACCTGGACTGCTGAGCAGTAGACGAGAAGAACGAAGCTGTTACACAAGCTTTCGAACCTTCCAATCTGTTTTATCCAACGATAACTAGTGTTTGCCTAGAAATAAGGAACTCCCAGTAATATGTTTGTATTTCACAAATTATAAGAAATATCTCAGTGTTTAAAAAAAGTATTTTTAATTTTTATCAACATTTAGTAAATTTTCTTACTTCCAATATTGACTGGAGGGGCATTTAAGACACCCGCGGACGACGGATTGGTCACCACTAAACCTGAAAAGTAAATAATTGGCAAGGTCCGTCGATCCTCTGGTGGAGGTAGACCTCAAAGTAAGGTTTACATGGGCACGAAAATCGCCATTCTCGTGCCCACTACAAAAACTGGTTTATTACTTATATCTACCAATTTATCGTGCAAAATTTGATTTCAGAATACTTCACTTAAAAATTTAGATGGACTACAAGCATAATTAAATTATTTCAATTAGATGTAATGCGGTTTTGAACCAGGATTGGTTTTGACAGATCATGTTTTTCTGAATGATTCTCCCATTTGAATAACATGTGATTTTTATCATTGTGGAAATGGATGGGACGACCTGAAGCGTCGAACCATGGTCGAACAGAGATAAATCCTTAAACGAATTGGACATCCTACACGATTGTCAACAATTTCTAGGTTATGATTATGTTCCGAACGTGTCAGCTGTAGTCCGATATTGACGCCATCTTTGATTTGCTCTGTAGATCTGATATCAAATCCCGAGCATTGCGAGTTAGCTCGACAGATCTGCTCGGCATTAAAAGAATATGTACAGACCATGCTCGGGTTCATTAATCATTCATCATTCATCGCTCGGATGCATTTGAGGAGGTTCGCGCTGTGAAAATAGGCCACTACTCGCACAATGTTGACCAAGCCTAAAGAAATATATTATTTTTATTATGTAGGTCCCTTATTATGTAGGCTGCCAAAATTTGTTTTAAATTAATTTGTTTCATCCGACAATAACTTTTATCATTGTGGAAATGGACGGTTTTGGACGTTTTTCTCTCTATATTGTGTGTTGCCGAAACTAACTAATGCACGTATTTATTTTATCTTGTAGCATAGCTTTGCTGCCTGATGCCGGAAATACTAAAGAGGATCCTAAAATAGTTGCTAGAAAAATGTTATCAGTCTTTAAAAAGTGATTTTGGGAATTAATTGCCACTACTTGTATCAGATTCGTGAATTCAAATTTAACATAAGTACTACAAATTGAAAACGGGTTGAAACTTGGGGCAGTATAATATTTGGATTTCGCCGTCTCATTTTTCGCCACATGAAACACTAAACACGTACTGGCATAATATGCCATAGAAATCGTGAACGCGCATGGACCACGCTGTGTATCATCCAGTTTGAAATACCCCAGGAAGAAGAATGCAGTTCGAAATTACAGGAGCACTTCTTAGATTGTCTTTTACCAGTTCAGTAGGTAAAAGCTAAAATAAGTTAAATAGCCTCTACCACCAATAGATCCGCATAGGCGCGTGCGCAGAGGTTAATCAATCGGGGGGGGGGGGGGGGGGGGGGGGCGGGCGGCACAATAAATTCCCAATGAAAGTACTTCACGGCGGCGCCAATGGGGGGGTGTGGGGGAGATGCCCCCCACAAAAAGTGCCGCAGGAGATTTTTTAAAGACATGAATTTTTAAACGTGTTAATAAGCGTATTAGGAGGAGTACAGGTTGTCTGTTCAATGGGTTAATTTCACTCAATTATTTGTGGATATCAGTGATATCATTGTTACAATGAAGGAATTTGGTCAGTCCCAAAGCCAAAATCTTGGCGGTAAGGCAACAGTTGATGTTGAGGCCGGTCAGCTGATTCCAACGTCATTCCAATCTAGGACTTCAGATAAGATAAGAACCATTATGTCACACGTCAGCATTTTTGTCGCCCATTACGACAGACACTATCGTAGACCTATTCTTTCCCGGGCCAAACGGGCAAGGCAGTTGGAGAAACAGTGACAGTTCGAGGAATATATTTAATACGATCGGCAGGGCAAATTTCTATTTAAAAAAATAAAAAAAAAGCTCACCTATCCTAATGGGGAGGGGGGGGGGGGGCAGCTGCCCCCTTGCCCCCCCCCCCCCCCCCCCCCCCCCACCCCCTTGCACACGCCTATGTATCCGAATCTTCGCTTTTGAGAACAGGACATGATTCTCACCTTTCCTTTCAATCCCAGTGAGGCTGTTGAAACAGACCTCCGGCAATCCATTACTCATCTTATTCGGTCACTGTCGGTGTAGGCCTATTTGGTACAGACAGTTAACCCAACATGACATCTTCGAAATTGTTCGGCGATCTTTTGCGATTTCCCTGATTTTAAAGGACTTGATTTTTTTAACTTCGTTGGGTTCTTTCAAGTTTTTTTGGTACTTTTTGTAATTATTACGATTTTCAAGATTTTCTCGTGATATGCGGCTACGATGATACATCGACTTCAATGAGTTTTCTTTGATTCCGTTAATTTTCTTTTCACTTCGACGATTTGTTTGATTTTTTTCAATTTCAAGTATTTTTTGTATTTTTTACATTTTCGTAAAGTGTTCACGTATTATTTTAGTTGTCAACCCCTCGGGTCTAGTTGAGTTGAGTTGAGCACGTAAGACGTCGGTCTGTTTGTCTTTTGGAAGTGGAAGAGAAGTAAAGTGATAGTTTTACTGAATACTGTGCTGACCGGACACAACCACCTGACCAATGTGCTCTTCATAGGCCTACTTACACCCTCAGTCCGTACTGTAGGCATGCGAACGAAAGAACCCCGTGTAATGTGTGAATGGTATATGTCAGCGTTTCCCAAACTTAAAAGTTCGTGACCCGGTTTTTCCGTTTCCTTTTCTTAACGACCCGGACAAAACAATGTAATTTTGTATAATATGTTGCCTTAGCCTATAAGAGTATCTATAGCAACACTTGCAATGAAAGTTCTCCGGAAAATGTACACGCATTAAGTTATAAGCACTCGCAATGGCGGTTTTACTTGCGTGTAAAAAAGGACCAAGCAAGAGGGTTTATGGGGGGCAAAGCCCCCTATGAACGTGCCGCAGGCAAATTTTAAAAACTCGGGTTTCTGGACTGCGTTTGGTGCGTTTTAAAAATACTGCTGCTGAAAGATAATACACAAATAACGTCAGTTTTTTTTTTAATGTATATCAAAAAACAATTTGTACATCATTAAAAATCATTATAAAAATTATCTACAAGTGGTGCTCGTACGTGACTTTTCGGGTTACCGCGCTTAATTCAAAAGAATATTCAGGTACAGGATTTTTACTCGCAAAATGCGAGTGGACTTTCAAGGGTTGAATACTTAAATTTTTTAGGCGTTGTACACAATTTTGGGTTATAATTCTGAGAGAAAAATGTCCGGAAAATCATTCAAACATGCAGAAGTCAAGTAAGTCGCGTAGGCGTATATAAGGTAATTATTAGCTAGCATTTCACTCTGTCATCCGCGACCCGGCATTGAAACCATGGCGACCCGTGATTTGGGAAACGCTGGTATATGTTACCCTGCATGACAACACTACATATAGGCCCATTGAGATCCGTGAATATGCTTGAGCTTGAACTGCAGATATTATCCATGCTGTAATCTGTACTAGGTAAACTTAATGTGGTTGTTGCTGGCATTCCGCATTCGTGATCATTACATGGTAATGGTGAAAATTTCAAGCTATTCGTTCTGGGTTGTGCTTAGTTGTATGTTGGATTAGTTGTTTGTAGGTGCCATGATAATATTAAACTTAGTCCCCCCTATTCACATGTGTGGCGAGATCATGACCTTCAACCTCTTGGTATGTCTCCACTTGCCAGTCATGTAGACGCCTGGTCTGGTCCTCTGGGCACCGTAGCAATCAATAATATGTCATATTATGCTTAATTTCATGTTTAGTAAAACAAATAGTGGAATGTTGGGTATTACGCGAAATCGGTCGCCAGTAAACATTGTTGTAAAATTAATGTAGGGTAATTGATCTTGATTACTAGGGCACTTGTTCAGTCACTATCACCGAAAATAAAAATCATTTTTGTGTCGCGTGTTGCGTCCGCGTTGCTCGGTGCATTTTCAACTGCGAGGGAGATGGGACGACGTCAACTTGCAGTTGCGAGAGGTAGCAGAACCTGGTGCCAACCTTGGGATCTTTACAGTTATCCAACAATTAAATTACTTAATTAGATTTATGTAATAAATTAATGACGTTGCAAACCACCATTTTTCAGGAAAATACGTTTTTAATGGAAACATTCATGATTACTGAACGCTTTTTCGTTGTCTTGTCTGGTTAGCGATATTTTTAAATTCACCGCCCTACGCTAAGGATGGTAAAATGCGATTATTGCACTAAACGTGCAGGCCTACACCCCTGTTTGTAAAATATTGTGCTCGTCCGTGGCCCCCGCTTCAAAAAGTTCTTTTAAAAAAAGTCCGAAATTATTCTGTGATGCTTAATTGTTGGTCTACGCGAATATTCTGTCTGACTTATTGAACGCTTAATCCGTCGTATATGTACGTCCGTGTTTTCCGTCTCGGATCATTGGTTATGCCTATTGCCTAGGCTAAAGTTATACCCTTTAATACTGTTGTCACTAATATAAAATAAACACAGTTTTGAACTTGAGAGTTTACTTCTTAAACATTTTTACTTCATACATTCCATACCTAACCATGGGCGTCCGCAGGGGGCTGCAAAGGGGGTGGCACCCCCTGGAAAATGGAAGTGTTATCTTTATAACATTTTAACATAACAGTTCCTGCAAACTTGAATTTCTTTGGGTGCGTAGATAACCTTGGAAACTTTTAAAGTAATTTTGGCTTTTATCTGAGCTACATTTCCAAATAGGTACTATGAAGTTTTCCTTTTGGGCTACCTTTCCTTCGCCTTAATTTATCCATTCACATTTAATTTTGTTGGATATTGCGTAGTGTTCTTTTCTATCTATCTATCTGTCTGTTGTTAATTAGCTAGTGTATCCATTTTTTAAAGTAAAAATGGGTTTACAGTTACACACAGGGGTCGAAATTAACGCTCGCCTGCTCGCCCGAGGCTAGTAAAACTTTGCTCGGGCTAGTAAAAATCTTATTTCACTAGCCCGACGGGCGAGTACGTTTTCCAGAGCTTACAATTGCCGTTCAAAAAATCATAATATTTTACGCCGATCACCTTGCGAGTTTCCAGTACTTGTGCACTACTTATTATTGAAAATTGGTTCTTTTATAAATTACAACCACACCACAGTATAAGGCCTTATACTGTGTTACAACCCTGGAACTAGCACTGCGCAGTTCACTGACGACTGATGCACGCACTAGCACCAGCTGTTCGTTCTGTGCCGTGAGCGTGAAGCCTAGGCCTACAGTGCCTTGTAGCTAGCTTATTACGTATTTCGTTTACAAATATCAATAACTATCAGTGTCACTTGGTTATCTTCCTAAAATCGTGGTGTTGTAATATGTGGCGTTATATTCAAGGAGTGCCTAAACCTAAATCTAAAGTTGCAGAAGCTAAACAACCAAGTGACTACGAAAAAAATAGGGTTAGAACATTCCAAGAAAGTTGGAAAACAGCTCACACTTCGTTGCGTTTCGACGATGGTGTCACCAAAATGTTTTGTAAAGTGTTGTGACCCAAAACTTTCATGTATGAATAATGATCGTTTTACATCAATATAACCTATTTCATTACGGGCTAGTAAAAATGGTCTCGGGCTAGAGAACTATTGATGCAACTAGCCCAAGATAACCTATACCTACTTCGTAGGAAGATATGCATCTGCCCGGAACGAGCTTGTGCGCTAATAAGTAGTGGACTGTTCAACCGGCAGCGACTCTGGCGCTATCTCAGAAATGTTTACGGTACTAAATTCAAAATGGCGGCCTAGCGCGCCTTATTTAAAATTGAGTAGTTTTAAATTGTTTAATTATAATTTTGTATTTGCAATAAAATGTGAGTGTTCTTCACTAAAAATGATTACTTTATTTGATAATTTTTACCAATATAATCATTTTTAGTGAATATATACTCATATTTTATTGCATGTAATAAAAATATATTAGTATTCTTCACTAAAAATGATGATTTTATTTGGTAATTATACCAATTTTAATCATTTTTAGTGAAATATAGTCACATTTAATTGCAATACAAAATTATTAGTGAATATTTGTATTACAGTTGAAATTATATTATTGAAATTAAAATCACTCTTCATTTCAAATTATCAAGGATGGTCAAGGATTGAGGAAATCTAACTAACAAGTTACAGGCAATTTGATGTTCAAAATGATAATATACACTTCTCAGTTGATATTGACAAATATGAAGAGAGCTAAATAATTATGGTTTTTAAGCCCTAGTTAACAATCAGTTGTATATTCATGATCTTAAATTATTAATTATTATTTAATACTGTATATGCATTTGAAATTAAATTGCCTGTACAAATGCTAGATGATTAAGTAAGGGATTAAGTCATAAAGCATAAATGAAGTTCACTCGTTTATTAGTGTGGGGATTCTAAGAACAAAAAATAACAATGAGTAGTAAAGATGGTATTTGTGCAATAGGTACATTTAAATAAATAAATAAAATATAACACAATGGCCTGTAACAAGTAATGAGTATAATGTTAAGGTAAACACATGGCATGTAACAAGCAAACAACAAAGTTTATTCATAAATGGAGATCAGTTAGCCTGGCCCTAAAACAACATAGAACC
The DNA here is from genome assembly GCA_945910005.1 of Isoperla grammatica. Taxonomy (NCBI): domain Eukaryota; kingdom Metazoa; phylum Arthropoda; class Insecta; order Plecoptera; family Perlodidae; genus Isoperla; species Isoperla grammatica. The sequence continues at coordinate 46,318,869 of OX246737.1, read as the reverse complement.
AGCCCTCAAGAAGCACGTAAAATATGATAGGCCTATAAATCACACAACTGGGAGCTGAAAAACACAAAATACATTACAAACAAAGAAATTAGCCTACAAAAATAAGCGGAAACAACACTGCAGAAAATAAATAGGCCCTACAAAAATAAATAAATAAATATATTAAATAAATCTAATAAGGTAAATACAGTAAGAACGGTACATACATTTAGTTCGCCGAGCAGCTTGTTTGGCCAAAGCCAATCGAAGCGGCAGGCCAAATATTTAACGGTCCGTCGCAAAATCATGCGTAAGGAATTAATTGCCAATTTAAGCTCGCCTTTAGTTCGAGAGTTGAAGACTGTCTACTAACGGGTCACACCACGGGAAGGTAGCGAGTTGGGCTTTGATGACCCTGGTTACACGCAAAGAGCAGTGGAACCCTGCAATTGTAATTTCATACAAATGCATACAAATGAGGGATTATTAGCCTCATTAGTCATTATCATCAACATTATGCCAGCTACGTTCTCACTCATCACAAACTCTCAAATACGTATCACTATAATGACAAGGAACAACATCACCAGTCCACTGAACTTACCAGGGGCTTGCCAGGTGTTTATTACTTTCGGGACACATTACATTGTTGTAAGGGTCAACCTTGTTTTAGTTTGCCCAGCAGCGACTCCTCTCAGTTGCAGTTTCTCAGTACATATCGAACCTTGTATCACGAAAGTACATACCAGATTTTGCAAGTAGTGCGATACTTGGAGGCATTATTGATTATTCAGCAACACATTGGTTCTGAAAACCTCAAGAATTGCATATCTGTAAATGGATTAACTAGGCCTAGGCCTACACCTTCAAAGCCATCTGGAGTGCATCTGCCAGGAACTGCATTGTGGATTAAACGTTTCCGTTTAACATTATTAAATTGATCATCTGGAAAATGTTTAGCACATAACTTTGCATATCCGTACAATTCAGATGCAGACACCCCTGCTAAAGTAGGATTCCCACATCTCTCTACCCACAGAGCACACCGCACTTCATCTGATGGAAAGCGGAAGAAAGAGAGGGCCCGATGTTGATTACGATTACTTTCACATCCAATAACTTTACAATGCACCCTACCCACATATGCAGGATTCATTTTTGAATTGAGTAAAAACTTGGGCTTTGGGCTAGGGCCTAGATAGGCTAGGGTCTACAGCTGTACAATGCCTAGGCCTAGTCGGTCTCTGAAAAGAAAAACCTAGGGTTTTATTAACTGACAGACTGTAGCCTAGCTTGCATAATAATATCGACAATGTAAGTATCTAGGGCTAGACTAATCCATTGCAGACGTCACTTTTTCGTGGTCTAAAGATTATGATAAGCCCAGTAAAAACTAGTTGCCCTTGGCCCAGGTAGGCTAGGGTAGGTAGGTAGTAGGCCTAGGCCTACTCTTTACAAAATACAATTACATGGTTTCACTAATTATTGACAGTGTAGCTTAAATGATTCTGGAGTAAGGATACCGTCCTCTTCTAATCCACAGCAGCAGTTACTTCTTCGCGATTTAAATGCTCTGGCAAGCAACTGTAAACAATAAACTTCAAACTCTTGCAAGAAGCCAAAACAAACGTGGCGTCGACCTTCCGACTGGAATGGTCTTGAATCGTTCGTTATTTTTGAATTTCGAAGAGATTCAAGTGGTTGGCGACAGATGGCAGTCCGTACCTTCATTTCGATACCACTAGCGCTACCTGATATCTGTTTACGGATATAGAACACGGTACGGCCGGAATCCATCTTCTTTCACGGCTATGCAACTAGCCCTGGCTAGTGGCCAAAAAAGTTAATTTCGACCCCTGGTTACACACGTTCCTAAGATTTAAGGAAGTTGGATCAAGCTTCCTAAGATTTAGGAGATTGGACTGAAGTTGAAATCATGGCAATTTGTTAGCTCTTAAAAATCTTAGCCCAGCCAATGAGAGACTACCTTTTATAAATCCGACCAATGGAAGCGATCAAGGCGACGGCTAAGTAGCCCTTACAGGTTACCTGGCAGGGTGTTAGTTAGGTTGGAACTAAGTATAGTACTCTGCGCAACAGGCGTCGAGTGGTTCCGACTTCTGGTCGGAGAGCAATAGTTAAAAATAGGGGTGAAAATGGTGCATTTTTAAGTCACATGTAGTTGCTCTCCCAGTATGTTCATGTAGGTTCCTTCTATCACAATCCCTCTTGCTAATTGGTAACACTCTCGATTAGGGCCATCGAATAATGGGTAACCCATCGAGAAAGAGGCATGTGGTGGTAAAAGTACTTTAAAAAAGCTAAATGTTTGTCAAATTCGCATCGGAAAGTCCCTTGAAAACTTGTTCCAAGGCGTGGCGTTATTATTGTTTTTTTTTTTTAATATTCATAAGAATGAAATCAAGGATTATCGTATTTATTTATTTGTTTGTTTATTTATTTATGTATTTATTGATTGATTGATTGATTTTTTTATTTATTTATGTATTTGTTTATTTGGGAAGCAAAGCAACATAACCATTTAGTTTGCGTTTACTCAACCCTTTTTTTAATTGGTGTAGATAAAACTTGACACAATAGCCGATTGTGTTGCTTTAATGCCCATTGAAAATTACACTTCTACTTTTAGTAGGCCTACTTTGCCGCTTTGGCAGTGTAGGTAGAGCCTACAATGGCAACATAAATTGATTCGTCCAGCTTTGGTAGGGTAGTCATAGTAGCACGCACACGTGGGTGGTTTATTATTCGACACCGTACAGCCTACTTTGTACCCAAGGATCTTCATTGATCTGTCTAGCGAGCGGGGTCAGTGTGTCTGTTCCTGACAATGCGGCCTACCTGGCTGGCGTGTGCCCCAGTGGGACGTGATGCAGAGTGCACTTCACACTTAGCGCCATTGAAACACCATTATTCATTATGTCAACACTTAGTTATTATTAGTTCTCTATATATGGTCGTGACATTATTCTTGTGTTTCAACGAGCTAAATTAGTAGTGTATTCGTGTAGAAGAGAATATCACTTTTATTTACTCCTTATCATATTCATACAATATACAGTAGCCTACATTTCAGTACATAACATTTTACGAAAGGAAGAAACCCCACCCGGGATTAGAGTCGTGTGTGTGGGACAAAACAAGCAAAAACAAATTACGAATCAAACCCCAACTGAGAATTGAACCCAGCGGACCCAAGTGAATCTAATTTGTATCCTGAAATGAATTTACGAAGGTTTCAATAAGGGACTGTAGGCCCAATTGCGGTGAAGAGATTACGTGGCTTGTCTATTTTTTTCAGATGTTAACTCGCGAATAGGTGTCGAGTTTTGGAGCAATGCTGTGCACCAAACAATCCCCGGCGTGATTCGTGAAACAAAGAAAGTGGGCCTCGTGATTGTGACACGTCAGTTTTTAATCAGCCAATAAATTAAATTATGTATATTCTTTGTTTCTAGGTATCAAAAGAAGAAGTTGCGAAATTGGTGCAAGGGTTCGACAAGCAAGACATCCTAACATCTGCGGGGGTAACGCTGGCCGGCAACCGCTATATCTACCTCTCTGGCACAGACCGCGTGATCCGGGCCAAGTTGGGCAAAGTAGGAGTCCACTGCATGAAAACACAACAAGGTAATTATTGAATTAGTTGGTCACAACTCACAAGGTACGGCAGCTTAGTATGCCTATATGATAAAGTACTTGCAGGAGGAAACACAGAGTAGGCCTACGGGTATGATTTGTTTTTTTCAGCTGTCGTCGTGTCACTATATGAAGATCCTATCCAACCACAGCAAGCTGCGTCTGTAGTGGAAAAACTAGGAGATTACTTAGTGTCATGTGGATACTAGAGGTGAGCATAAGTGTAGAATACCATCATTTAGTGGAGTTCCTTGCACCATATTATTATTGTTATTGCTGTTGAAACCAGAGGACTGTTCGTTGTGGAATCAGTTTCACTTAAAACAAAAATGAGGAAGCCCTTTACTTGCCCGCCGTCATGACAGCATGCTCAATGGGGTTTCTGTTGTGAAGGTTTATACGGTTTTATATCAATTTATCAAACACCAACCCACTCACATTAAAACGTGTAAATGAAAATTGTTCTATAGATTTACCACGAGCACATCTCCGCGCGCGAAAGCTTGCGCGCGCATCCGGGTCTAGTCTATTCGGTTTTTAGGGGCGGCCTGTAGTGAAGTGCAGCTAGCAGGTGCCAGTTGCTAAAGTCTGGTTACTGAATGAAATGCGTTACGTAATTTTCGGTCAAGTATTTCCGGTTGACTGTGTGTTCATACGCCACACAACCAAAGATGGCTGCTCTCAGGAACGAAGAAGAACATAACCTACAACCATCTAGGCTAAGCCTATTTGTGTACACTAGCCGTCACTAAACATTGAAGATTTTATTGCCAGCCTTACCTTTACGTGTGTATTGTGTTCTGCTATCCAGTTGATGTTGAAATAAGTGGACATTACACTAGAATATCAGATATACGAATGGACCATATCAACATTGAGCACGAGGGTTAGCTACCGGCTAACGTCCGGTCCTGGGACTACTTTCACGGGGAAACTTCAGTGTTGACTTTTGACAAAAACAAATTTCACTTGGCGTTTGAGATCATGTTTCGTTTAGCACTAACTAAAAATTTAAAAACTGTGAAATAATATATAATACAACATGCAAAATACAATGCTTTCGCAAACACCAAGTTTTGAGAAAACTGGTTGAATGGAAAATTATTAAACAATCTGGTTCTAATATTGCAACGTTGGTTGCATTGCTTGCACAATCAGACAACTTCACAGGGCCGAATTTCGATGTTAAACGACCGTTTGCGTGCATCTGGCGGGTATATTAAGTTGTCAGCTTGACTATTACATAACGATATTCTTTTGGTAACCAGACTTTATCGGCAGTGGTCGGGAACACATCTCTCCTGCGCGCTTACGGCAGAGCTATACGGCCGGCCGTAGCTAGCAGGCTACGGCAAAACAACGTTCCCCAATATTCAACTCATGGTTTCAAGATAACCAATACGCGCATCAAACATTGAACCACATCTATACTTTTGTCTAACCTTCCTCTACACGATGATGTGCACTATTTTTGTCAAACATTAATAGTTAATAAAATAATGCCATTTTAGCAGAGCAATGTTAGTGGAAACCTTTTCGAAGATTTCTACGTTTTTTACGGTCGCGATTTGTATGGTTTACAAGATACCTGTCACTAATATAAAACTATCGTCGTCAAGGTATAACTGTCATCTTTCTTGTGCCGCTTATAATATTGCTCTAGCTTGAATAGTAACGGAAATAATGCAATGTAAGTGAAGCCATGTTTTGCCGCTACCGTTCACCCGCCGAGTGCGAGGAGCACGCGTTTATGCGCTATCACCTGCATTCCAGTCGACTTTGACTCACCCGTTTTGGCCAAGGGAGATGTGGTGTTGGTCAATCTATAGTATGTAAACATAATAAACCAAACAATGTTGCCTCTGGAATAATCATAATTTACAGAACTCCAATAGCGAAGGGTTGACAACTAAAACAATCAAAATGGTAAAAAAAAATCCCAATGTCAAAAATAACGAATTTCAAAAAATATCTTAAATAAAAAAGGTCGTTAGCCCATGTAAAAAAATTAATCGAAAATATCACCGAAATAAAGAAAATCAACGAAATCATCTCCGTGACAAAAAAAATCAATACAAGTCAGATAAAATAAAAAAGAAATCAATTGAAATAAAAAAATATCACCAAAATCAAAAAAAGCACGCCCACATAAAACTGTCGAACCCCCCCCCCATCCAGTAGGCTATGTCTTAGCCTACCATTGCTGTATCATTCTTCACTTTTAGTGGAGTGGAAACCTAAAAAATGAAAGATAATCTTTGCCAGCTAATGCCTACTAGATCCATGTCTCACACTCTACTTGATATTGCACATCATACATGTGATGGCTTACAATTGTTCTGGTGCAAGAAACTTCAAGGTCAAGCATGCATAATCTTGTTATCTTCAGTTTTTATGTCATACTATTTCAATCCTTGCTTTATTTCAGATAATATAGGACTGTTCTCCTGTGGTGACAAAGCAAACTTCAAGAGCAAATGGTCATTTTTCAATACAGCGAACAGTAATGTGCATCATGGTTCCGGCTAATGTAATTCAGTTTGAGTTCCAACTCACGTGGTGAAAATTTTTGAACTGCATTTTTCTTTTGTTCTTTAAAACTTATGTCAAGCAACGCTTGGATTGTCTTACGTGCGACGTTGAGCAATTCGCTCGTTTTAATACCTGGTGGACTAATTATTGGCCAGTTTCTCCAAGGTACTTCTTGAATGCATTTGGGTCAATAAGTTCTCAACTTTACAATCAAACATGGATTGCATATTTTTGTTTAAATAGCCTCCTACATACATATACGTAGCTGTACATCCTGCGTGGAGTCAAGATGTACCTTGGAAGAAGATCCATACAAAGTAAAAAATTAAATAATTATGCTGTTTTGTAGCATATCCTAGAATGCCCCTTGCATTTGATACTGATTACTTAGGATTTTTATAATCTCTAGTCCCGCTCTTCTTCCCCTTCGACTCACTCCCTGCTTATGAAATTTGTCAGACTTGCAATCTTGATTGGCCACAGTTTTTGGACAATGGTTACCCCACACATTCATCGACACTGGCTTGGATATGAGTGTGGGAGCTCCAGGGGAGCTGGCTGGTGCAGGTCGTAACTCTGCACGCACCCCAACATGTGATGTAATGTATTTTTACAATATTTTGCGGATTTGTAAACATTAAATAAAAGCAACAGTTGACGCCAAGCTGAGTTTAAGTGCTTATTTGCTGAAGAATTATGTGACGAGTTTAATTTTTAATTACGCGCTCTAATTTAAACAATAAATAAATATCTTTGTAACAACTGGAATTTATAGAGACCAAGTTGACAATGTTAAAATTATAAATTTGTATAAAGTGTGGTGTAACTTTGGGTTGAGTGGTTGATATTATCGCCTGCTGGGGTCTTTATATACATATAAAGTTCCCTAAATTGGGGAAATAATAAGGTTATTTTTGCAACTTCATTTTTTTTATGTAAAGCAATTGTAGAAGTAGCCATTTGTGTAGCATGTTTTTCATCTTTCCAACTCATACTGTCTGGATGTAGGCGTAGAGCTCTGTTCCTGTGCGTCTGGTCGATGTCTGTAGAGACTGCCGACCAGAGCGCATGTGTGCCAATACAACTTTACGACTTGTTTTCCGCTGGGTTTATACATTTTGTACTTCTTATTTTAATAACTGCTGTATTCCAATATTTTGCACGATTCTTCAACAAAAATGTACTGTTCCCTTCAGGGTCCCCCCAATAAAATTAATTAAGGAAAAATATACGACGCTGTTGATTTATATCCACAGGGAACTAATGCAAGAAAAGTGAGCGGTCATGCCTCGTATACAGTAGCGGGTTACGCTTCTTACTTTTCTTGCGTAAGCGCCGTGCATATCCCAAATCCTGTACCCGCATCCTGCCAAAGCAATGAAATGATAATCAAGGAAGTGGAAGGAGTCAAGGTGAAGGCAGCTCGCCAGGCGGTCGATAACGCAGCCTCCCCCCATCTTGCGCCAGCCGGAGCATTGACCCACCTAAACAAGCCCTAGTCTAGTCTGGTCTAGTCGACGTCACCATTTCATTGATTTACGTGGGAATTATGTTGTTATCAATCATAATATTATTTCTATGAGTTCGGATGACCTCGGTAATGAACGGCAAGGTCGTACGGCCGGTTAGCAACCTTGGCAGAATTACGCACGGCTCTGCCAGACGAGCATCTGAATCAAATAGCTCATGTCATATAACTCATAAGACTCGCAAGCTAACTTGGCTGCTTGCATAAGAATGAAAGCATGAACCACACTGTTTGTTTTCAAGGAGTACTGTCTTTCATTTTCAAATCGTGATATGATCTGAAAACAGTTGAACCATACGGGATTGCCCTTCGATTTTTGTTCGATGAGCCTGGTTTATGCAAACCATTTACACTATTAAAATGGGGGAACCATCGATTCACTCCATAGAGATATATATATTATATACGATTCATAGAAAAGAGGTAGGCCTACATGTATTTCCGCTTTCCCCAACCAGGCCAGCCCAGCCAGCTCTTTCAAACGCATCGCATGTCAATGCCATTTCGTCAATTTGTATTCCGGCCGCTGTAGAAGCATATTGATACGTATGTCTGACTGTCTCGCCAACCAACAGGAAATAATTGTGGAAAACTCGAGTAGGCCCTACATGTTCACATGAGAAAAGCTCTGGCGTAGTGGCCGTACCTGCAATCGCTATGGGTATAAAGCGTGGTTAGCTCGACAAGCGTGTCGTGTTCCCGTTAGAATTAGTTGGGTCATGTGGATCATTGTCCATTTGCCCCTGAAGAAACCCATTGCGTACGATCGTGATTTGAATTCGAATCTTGGCTTTTTCCTAGTCATAATCACTCGCTGTGCGTCTCGATGTGAAACCCAAGTAATGAATTTGATTACGAATGAAACTAAAACAACGCTCGTTGCGCGTACGCGTGTTCAAGTGGTGTAACAAAACTACGACTGACTGTTCCGTGAAAACTGCTGAGCTGATGTGAGTCTCGAGTTCGAATGCCGTAACAATCTATGAAGTATGGTCCTTCAGTCTGATCTTTTAACGACTTATAGTTTCCAATAGCATATAACTTGATAATTAATGAACACCTAAAGGGCCGTTTACATAAATGACCTAGTCAGTGGTGTAGTGCCAAATTTACCAGTACGTATACGCTTCAGTGGGAAGCTGGAGGGACACATCTTTCCAGACAAAAGAACATGGGGGGTTTGGGGGGCGGAGCCCCCCAACAATGGCGCCGCAAGCGATTAAAAAAAAACAGGCTTTTTAGAGTGTTTTGAGCGTTTTAGATACCAATACCGGACTGAATGCAATCCCGAAACACTGCAGTTTTTGTAGTGCAAAACCAGAAAAATCACCAAAAATAATTGGAACACTGACGAGAATTGTTCAGGAATACGTTTTGGGGCCTGGGAAGTGGTTTCGCGACATACACGCCACCCGTGGCCCGTATAGGTATATCTGCATGTTGATCTTGGCTGTTGATAATTGACACCGAGCGAGACAATTGTATCCCACTTGGTTTATTGGCGGGACGCGGAACTTAAAATCGAATATCAGGACTCCCAGATCCAGGGCAATGGAGAAAAGCTGACAATCGTGAATAATGTGTCCGTCATTCGAGGCATATGTTACGACCGTATCATTGCGTATCACTCGTATCATAACAAAAACCAGTGTGTATACGAAAGTGTTTTAGTCGGAGCAGTGTGTATACGGACGCACCACTACACCACTGGACCTAGTGATTCGTGACTAAAGGCTTCTTTCATTGGCTATGAGCGAGAATACTGCGCTCTGATTGGCTGTGACTAAGGTTTGTCACAGCTAATGAGAGCGAAGTATTCTCACTCATCATAGCCAATGAAAGAAGCCTGTGGCTTAATCACGGGGGTTAGTCAATAATCACTAGACATTTGTGTCAACCCCGCTTAAAACATCTAGTAAGATTAAATTAGCCTATAGCTCGGAAGAAAAGAAATAATTTCCAGGGGCCGCGAAGTTAACATACGATATTAGGCTCGAGCGCAAAGACTTTGGGTCCTCACTCATGGCCGGTTACCATGCTTTACGTCGGACGTTGGTCAACCGTAGCCCGTAGGATTAGGGGGCGGTGCCGCTACCATTGGCCATAATACAACGCGTTTTTGGTCGCTTGCTTCGGTGGTGCTGCCACATTCTTAGAGTTAGCATATCATCTTACACAGCCCTCACTCAAACACACACACAATACCTGAAACCATATGGAACAACACAATTGATATTAATAGGCCTATTTGAAAAATTGCATGCAATGGAAAGCGTTTCTTTACCATCAGCTAAGTTGTTTACCAAACCCGGTCAGGAAAGTGTCGGTGACCCCTCGGTCATGCCAAATGTCTTTGTTAATCAATGGTCTTGCACTTCGCCTTCACGCCCACAACCTACGTGACCTTTGAATGCTGAACCTGTTTGGCTGCGGAGTTCATTGCAGTAAAGAATACTTTAATATCAACAATCTGTGTCGAGGTATAAGCTGTAGGCTATGAGATGACCAACAGGCAACAGCTTTGGCAATCAAGAAAATAAGATCATAAGTATACCCAACCCTACCATACTACTACAGCCATTCACGGGTGGATACGTTATAAGGGATCTTAGATGATGGTGATGATATTTGGACTTTGCGTCTCATATTTTTGCAACGATGCTAATCGAGACGATGATTGGGTGATTATGAAGATGGAAAAACGCCAAATGACATCCATGCCTAAGCCAGGATTCGAACCTGGAACGCAGAGACCGCGGTTTACTAGACCAACGCCTAATCCACCACGGCCAATTACGCTGGCCTAAGATGGGCAACAACTTAGAAATACACAGTGAAAATTAATAACCATTGTTTCCGGATACACATTAGTATTCCAAGTAAATGAGATACAAACTCAAACTTCTACTTCTATCGCAACCATGTTATAACAGGCACAATCACAGTCAAGTCCCAACCACAATTGTCGGCATCGTGATCGTAAACGAAATCGGGATCGCAATCGTACATTTTCTCATGCTGAACCTATTGTGAACAGCGCCGTAAGAAGCATGTAAGTTAACTTTTTGACGATTTCCGATTGCGATTGCAATCCCAATACCGACCATTGTGGTTGATTCGATAGTCAAGAACAACATGACAGCAGCATGGGCTTTTACACGGTCACACAATTGAATGTGTTGCTCTCAATGTTAAAGCATTCTACAAATTTTTTCAACATTTAAAAATACAGTTTAGAATAATATGTTGACGGATTATTGTCCAACAGAATTGCGAATAAGTCTCCTCCATCGTATCTCCGTCACATGGAACGCCAAACTGGCCGACGTCATATAACGTAACTGCCGCGAGTATTTTATGTCGTTATGTCGTTCAACAGCGACGAAACTGTGCGAACACTCACATGGCATCTTATTAGTAGCAGAGCGTATACAAAAGTGTCTCCTTTGGGGGGAGAATTTCCTCATCGACTCTTAGTAGCAATACTGTTGTCTAGGTAGAGCTGAAAAATGTACGGGTACATTGTGTGTGTACATGAATATTTAGCTCCTTGAAAATAATGTTGGGAATGTTGAATGTAACAATGTCTAAAGTGGAGCTGAATGACAATTACTACTATAGTTTAGGATGGGCCCCCATAACAAGTGTTTAGGCCTACTTATAGTTGAACCGTGCATACCTGTTATCAGCTCCATCTCTTCACAGACCACCGAGTTCAGCGTAATATCAAGATGATGCATACTCACGTCACAAAATATTCGACTAAACTACTGCGTCTGTAGACAGTAATACTAATACATATAGGTACACACAATCATCTGAACTAATGTACATAGTACAGTTTTTGAGCCAGTGGAGAAACACATTCGATCCAAAACTTTGCCCCCCATAGGATTGGTAAATTGGGAGGTGAGTCATCTGGTACTAACAGGATAGGCACATTAAATTAAACACTTTACCTGGTTTTTATTAATTGTATTATTCTGTTAATGTAATATGTTTACAAATAAACGTACAAAGTAATTCGTATCGTGCTGCTCTAGCTAAACAAGAATTACAACTAGTAATGTTAATTAAATCTGATACTATTCACATGTCAGTGAAAACTGATAACGAACAACATCATTTGGGTCACAAGGTCAGTCCTAGGTTAGGTCTGGTTATTAAAAAACACTGGGAAGAGCATGGAGGGTATGTTCTAGCTATAATAATATGCACATCTCTTGAACATTTGATTCATCAAATCACGATATCTCTCGAGGTTGTAATTGCTATCTCTTGCATCTGGACGCCAACTTGGACAATCGGTACCATCAAATTAGAGCAAAAGAGTACATTTGAACAATCAACATTTAGTGTTACACTGGATATCTGTTGCAAACAGCTCAGTGAAGTACAAAGCGCGCCACTAAGTGTGCACGACTCGACAGCTAAACAAATAATGAGACAATATAACAATTAGCTGATAACACCACATCTTAGTATAGGTATCAGTTATAATATCGAACTCTTCAAGAGTGGGAATGAATGCGCCCTTCTAAGAGGCATTCGACCACGCATTAAAAATTATCTTGACTGATTTTGTGCGATTGTTTGTGATAATACAGATCATGTTATAGGCTACATTGCTATTTCGTGTTAAGGCAAATGTATCGATACCCTTTTGGGCGTGGGCAGTGATAAGGTAGCATGCACAGTGACATCTACACTGTTTAGAACAATCTGTCAATGGTGTGTGAAATTGTATGCAAGATATCCCTGCTTGTCTCCTCAACTCAACATTAGAAACGGGTAGTAGTTGTTTATGTGCTTATAAATTACACTGTTATTTGAACAATCCAACTTCACTCACAGCAAACAATGGATAGCACATACACCATGCACCTAACTGATTCAAAGTTTCACCATCTAGCTAAGTATTTCTGAAAGTCTAACATAGTATTATTACCTCTTATATTCCTGGAATATTCTTTGTGGGATGTAGCACACCCTTGCTGCATCTCAAAGAATGTCATTACACGCAATATGTCGTAATTTTCTGCTCGCCGTCTTCAAAAACTGCTTTTTTAGTCGTGTTAAAACCTCATCCGCTCTATAATTTGTAACATGAAATTTTTAGGGTGAATTGTTGGTTAATAATAATAATAATATATTGTTCTTCAAATTAATTGATTAGTAATACCCTGGCCGCATGCTTAGACTGACCATTGAAAGTGCGACGTCTGTATTCTTTTAGACTTTGCGTCACGTATACATCGAAATTGAGAGTAAAGCTATGTTACAATCGAATCGAAACCCAACCAACAAATCGAATACGGCCAGCGGCTTCGTACTTTACTGGTGCTCCAAGGAGTAATGCCGCGACCTCTTCCAGAAGTTCTTGAAGAAGCCGCGCTTCTGTCTGCGGTCCTCTCCCGACGCCTCTCCTGCGAACAACGAAAGACATGGAGGTAAGAGCCATGCTGCAGATTGCAGCGCAAACGGGGAGAAAACCAAGTAACAGTGTGCAGATCATCTGAATTAATCCACATAACCTTTAATTTAAAATTATGTTATAACTACTGCTGATGTGTTGGTGCTATTTTTCCTAAAATGTAAGGTATGCGTAATAGGTGAGAACACTCATTTTATATCCGTTTGTTGCCTATTGATTCGTAAATTAGATTGAGCTAAAAAATAATACGAGTGCATTAGAATGGTTAGAGTAATTAAATTAATACCTTTACACGCTTTTCTTAAATGGCTACTTTAAATGGGGGTCTTACTTAAATTTTAATTTAAATGACAATTATAATGGACGACACTTAAAAAGATCTTTGCCTTGACTATTGTTTTTGCTACACTTTAAGCGAGTTTTAATGAGTCACTACAAGGAACATGTAAACAAAACTTAAAGATAGATTTAAGTAAAGAGTGTATTTGGAGTGTTGAGACATGTTCTGTCCGACCCTCGATATTCACTTATAATATGTTGGCGGTGGTAAAGTAGAAACACTATACATAGGATCTGGGTTTGAAGTCTACCCGTAGAAAGCGTCGGTTCGTTTGGTCGACGTGTAAAATGGTCGGACAAGTGCATGGTCTTGAAGGGGCATCAATTCTCTAGCGTGTACGAGCCTCACATGCGGAATGACGGCTTTAATTAATTGTGTTCGATACTTTTTAACAATTTAGTGTAATTTGATATAATTATGTATATTATTTGGTATCAAAACAAGTCACTCCGCATGCGAGTTGGCTCGTACACGCTCGAGAATTGGGTCCCAGACCGGAAGTCTTGGGCCGGCCGAACCGGTCGCCGGATTGTGTCGCAAGAAGCGACTCTTGACTATCGAGAGATCAAGTGAAGAAGCCTTATGGGAACATAAACAAATATTTAGAAACGACGAACAAACCTACTCCGACTGCCTGCATGAAACACAAATATATAAATACGGGAGGTGAGCTATAGAGTGGGGCAGAGTAATTGCACTGTCAACCCTTGTAAAAGGAAACGTTACGTTTTCATTCGTTCTTCCGGCAAAGTCTGATGGTAGCAGCTTGGACGTCACACCGTGCTCGAATATCTCTGCAAGCTTACTTACAAAAGCTGCTGCAATACAATAACTTACTAATATCTAATTTCATTGTTTCGTTTGCTAGAGTGATATTCTTCTCTTTGTTGTTATTCTCCCATTCAAGTAAATGTAAATACCACTGCCAGTATGCTATCGCCATGTCATGTATTACTACCATTGTAAAGAGCGCAAGCTCATTTTGGTGAATAAAGATAATAATAAAAAGTAGTCATTCATTCATTCATTCTACCCGCATCATAGCAACACCTACGCATTTGTTTACACTACGAAAACATAAACATACGGAATGTCATTTCAAATCAAGTGCATTTTACTGTACCAACGCATTATGCGCCTCGGTTAGGATCGTTGCCTAAATATGAAACGTAAAGCCCATAATATATCACCCCACCACGGTAGTGGTCATCTTGAGAAAAACTTTTGTCGACGAGCTTGAGGAAATAGCTTCTGCCACAACCACAAACCGTTTATCAGTTCCGTAGTAGACTGAGCAACTTCCTAGGGCTGACTTATCTTATCGCTCGGGCCTTCCTGTTGCGGTCTATAGCTATATAAACTATAAAATAAAACAACAGTCTCGGCTCGCAGACAGGCGACGAAGTTCAACCCACCTCAGTCAGTTAGCGAGGGTGACTGGAGGTGTGAGGCAGGTCAGCGTCATTATTGCCCAAATTACTGCTCGCTTCCCTTATGAACTCGAGTGGAGTATTCTTCGCGATCGCACGCGCCCTGTTCGCGTTTGAGAAGGCAATTTGATGCCACCCCAGATGCAACACGTGCCTTGAGGGAAGGTAGAACGGTGTTGCTTGCAAAGGTGTTATAAGAGTTAAATGTCAGTGCCACACCACTGTTCGCTATCAGAACGAGGGAGGGAGGGCTTTGTAAACTGCAACTAATGAGCGTGGAACCGTGTCACTCAAACGATCTCGCTTTCTGACACCACACGATGGAAAGATACCCGTGTTGTTTATCCCATGTCCGTAATGAATGATTATAGTTTATAATGTGTTGTTTGAGGACGCTTTCAACAGCTACTCTGGTATACTAGTCCCAACGAAAGTATTCGCATACCGTCAGGTCATTGTCTACTGCCCCTTTCAACCGCGCCAATTGAACGAAAATTTAACAGATACCTGGCGTTCTTTCACACATTCGTAAATGCATGGTTCAGCTGTAGTCGAGTGCACAGGCGGTTTGGCCACACCCACCGTTACTGTAAACAACGGAAGATTTTAAATTATCTCCAATGGACCTGTTTAGATTAGATGGTAGGAAATAGCGAAGTAGAGAATTAAGTTGTCAGCTTGAACTGGGGTGTGTCGTAAGCATAAGAATACTTTCGTTGGGGCAAATATACAAGGCGATGACCAAAGCTAATGTATATCGGGTGTATTCTACTTCAAATGCAGAAGGTCTAGAGCTCGATCCTGGTGAACTCATCTCAATTTGGTGATGGTGGTGGAGCAATAATTTCAACGAGGCATACAATCAATTGAATGAATTAGGTCCCTCACTAAAGGTCGAGTAAAGGAACCCCATTAGGTGACAATAAAATCACGTTTATTTATTATTGCTATTTTCACAAAAGGTTGCAGCTGTTAGAAATGCAGCCTTCTACTACCTTCGTGAATCTCAAGAAATTCCCTCAGTAATGATTACTATTCGTAGGTGGGATTCCAACCCTCGACCTTCCGGTCAGGCAGAGTTCCGTGCGCTAACATTAGGCCTACTGTTTGGGAATGTTAATTGCAAGTAGATGCAATGTGCGCATGCTTGCTCTGCAACCACCCTCCACGTCACGCCTAGGGACTTTCCACGACCCCCCCCCCCCTTTCAGCGTGGCGTAATTTGTAGCCGCCAACTCGCAATGAACACGGTGCGTTTTAGCTAACCCCCTCCCCTCTAGTAAGGTTATGTGTAGTTAAATTAAATACTTGTATACATTGTTGCAGTGAAAACAAAAATGTGTGCACTTTTCTACACTGCTTTGCTTATTTGGCTATAGAGAACATGACGTGGAATCTATAACCTGCTTTTGCTACAGTTAGTTAATGATGTTTATTTTTATTACCAAATAATGTTGCATGAACAAACAATCCTAGATAAAATCGTACACACCAAGTCCAAAGAATAGCGATAAAATAATAAACGCGTTAAAATGTTAATTCTGTACATGACAAAATTATTGCCGATTTAACTCACTGTTAAATTAAAATATATATTAGGAAATTGGCATTTAGCACCATAAACTACTTATTTTAAACGTTTTTAACTTGTTATTTAAAAAAAAGGTGGTAGTAAAAGTAAAGTAAGACTATAGAGAAGAAATATAAATATAAAATAATTATAAAACATAAACACAAAAATATAGGAACGGAACTAAACAGCACTGAATGAATGTAAACAGCGGCTGTGGCCGGACGTTCTGTGAGTGGTCACCGTGCCGAGTATCTGTCCAGACGAGACCCGAAGTTAGGCGGCAGGTGCCAACAGTACACGCGGAAGTAGACGCACGCACGCCACATGACCGGCCGGCTCAACTTCCAAACCATGCAACGCACCGGATGACGTGACGTGGCTCTGTGACCTCGCTCGGGACTTGTATCGAACTCACGGCCTTCTGCTGCGAGCCGAGCGCTTACTCATAAGCTCCTTTTATGACCATCTCGTTCTCGTTCGTTATCACGAATGCCAGACCGAGACGGTATTTATATTGTTTCAACCTTGTTCTTGTATCACAGATTGGGCTTGTTGACACAGTGGATCGATTACTGGCAAGATATACAGACAGCTTTGTTACAGCTCGATATTTTGAAACTTCCTATTATTTGCTGGACCACAAAATAAACAATACCCTGATATTGAACCAAATGTCCGACATCATCCGACAACCTTTTATTATTTATCTCATGCAGCTATTCGAAAGATGGGGGGAGCATATTTATTATTTTTACATTCCACTGTACGTACTATTATAGAGTATTGTAAATAAAAACGTGCACGTAATTATTACTGTTGCCAATTGTATGGTCAAAAAATATTTAATTGATAACATTAAATTTGTTTCGAGCGATTTTAGTTTGCATCAATGGTTTTCACTAACACGAAGCGAGATATAAAACAGCGAAATAAATCAACCCCTGTTGGCTGTTGCCGAGAACGAACTTCGGGGATCCAAACACAACACAACACTTGATCGAAGTACCTCGGTAAGACGTATAATAAAACCAAGGAATCACGGGGGCGTTTAGTCAACCTCGCGGGTAGATTCGTCAGCGTGTCGGCTGCGTCAGCGTGTGGTGTGTGCAGCAGCAGCAACAGCCGCTCGGCACTTGTCACCGTATCGATCAGAATATAACCTGCTCTGCTCGCTGCGTTCACGCCACTCCACGCCACCTTGCAACGTCTACCATGGCTACGATGCATCCACGTTAGTTATTCATATCATCGCAGATTTCATTTTCTATAAAACAAAAGGAAAGTGTGAAACAGAAAGTAGGCTCGTGAATATTATGGGTCTATGTAGAGCGGATAGGCATAGCCGTTCAATTAGTCTGGTTCTAAAATCACACGGTGTGGAATAGATTTTCGCCAGCTGAGCCCCCAAACGAGCTAACTTGCAACGCGACTTGCAACGAAGGTAATCACGACGATGTGTTGAAGAGTAGGGGCGAACAAAATCCGAAATCGTGTAAACTTGCAACAAGTTTGCCGCCGTAATACCCTGCAGATGAATTAATTGCATACGATAAATAAACATATAATTTGATTGCTTGGATTGTATTGTACGTTGAATCAGATGAGCAAGATGGAAGATGCGCATTCAGCTATATTGTTGAAAATACACTCGTTCGTAACGACCCCGCAACGAACAGTCGGAACAAGAAGTGTTGTACGCATGTCTACGTCATCACAGTTGTGGTACCACACGACATCAACGTGATTGTCCCGCCGAGGTTGCATCGTAGGCAGCTTCATTTGATCTCGGTCGCGACCAGAACCTGGGAAACTGGTCGGAGCTGTTTCTCTGCGGGTTCGCAGTCTGCACAGGTCAAGCAATCACGGGGACATACACAGACACTGCACCAGCTGGATTCATTGCCGCGCCACGGTCGGTCGGTCTCAATTTTTAGCACGCTCAAGTAATTCCAAACACGGAGTTAAATATTACGCTCGAGTTTCTTCGCGTACTCTCATCCAATCAATATCGGGCTCGCACACACGCCAATCCAATAGGCCTACTACGGTAATGCCTTTCGTCGACGATCCGAGCAAATAGTTGGCATTGTTCGATGAAAGAATAAAATAGCTGGAATTTCATAATCAACTCGTCGATTTTATCTATCTACGAGGTGGTCCCATGTATGTCGTATTGCAAGGATGCGACAGGTGTGTGTGTGAATGAAAAATGGATGATATACATAATATGCAGTTTGTTTATTAGTTGCAATATTTACTATATTTCAGGTAGGTTCCCACTTCCCAGTCTTTGTCAGTGGAGTCTGAAATGTTGTGCACTTATAACACTTATTTTATAGTTTTTCCACCAATTGGCAAATTAGCTTTAAATAAAGAATACAAAAACACCACGTGAATGACTTGTAATTTTTAAACATCATCTCTAAGCCGGGGGGGGGGGGGGGGGGGCTCTGGAAGACTTGCAATTAGCCCCTCAGGGGCACTTTTGGGATTGCCAATTCAAATCTTTCAAATCTAAATAGGTTATAAATTAAAAATAATGGAACTACTATATAGTTTATCAAAACACGAGTTTGAGTTGAATTGATTGATTGATATGTTGTGGTCATAGTTTCTTTTGGTTAATATATGATATAAAATATGCTCGTATACATTGAATTATTGAATAAGTATACATAGCATAAAGAAATGATCAAAACGTAGGAACAGAACAATATCTTGTGAGATACAAAATATGATGTGACGTGATGAAACGTAAAATGCACATTTAAATGCAATATAAACAGACCAATCCTTACGAGTGGGACTAATTACTTTTCAAATTTCCACATGAAATGATAATTATTGTGTACATATCGAGGTGTGCAGATGAACATACTGCAGTGCAGTGCCAAGGGGGGATGCCCCCCCTGCCCCTATCGTGGCCCCCGTGACATTCGTTCCGCTTCGACCCGTATGAAGACTACTATACCAGACAGGGGAGGGACTACGTTACCTTAATTTTGTCACAGATGGTAGATTTAATTGTAACTAAACTAGTTGTTCGCTGAGACCGGTACGCAACCCTCCACCTGCAAGTCAAACACGTGATAAACTGATAAAGCAACGTCGCCAGAGAAAGCTATATCGGATTCTATTCGGGTTTCTTTCTATCATGAGACGATAGAAAAGTGTGTTTGGTGAAGTAACGAAATCCCAAAGCCAAAATAGTTTGTTTCCAAGGTCAGGCTCTAGTGACCTCCCACTTTAGGGGTCAGTCTCTCAATAAAATCGTCACACTTTTTAGTTTCATATGTGACATTTGGCTACGGTTTCATTCGATGTTTACAAGGTGTGACGTATTGAAAATGTTGCAGGCCATAATATTATATAAATTAATCTAAGCTGTCGTTTCTCTTCAACAGCCCTCTATAATCTGTGCGCGAACGGTTCCTACGATCCTGCACGACCAACAATGATACTCTTACAAATTACGTGGGTTGTTGAATGCATTGTCTTGTGACAATGACTACAAAATCCTTTAGTGATTATTCTGCAACTTAAATTCGCTCCCTGTCGATGATCAAAGTAAGTCATTTACCGGAGACAATCTAGCTACGTAGTGGCCGTGGTACAGTGGGAGTTGGTCTAAAAGGTTGGTCTAAAAGGTTGGTTGGTTGGTTTTAGTAAGCCTCGGTTCATGCGTTCCCAGGTTCGAATCATGGCTTGGGTTTAGTAATAAAATAGCGAATTTCCATCTTGTGATCACGCACTCATCGTCTCGATTAGCGTCGTTGTCAAAATATGCAACCAAATATCAGCCCAATTATCATCAACTAAGATCCAATTCCAATGCACAAACATGTTGCGTATTTTAGCCGTCCTGACTTAAAACTCGGCACAATCCCAAACTAACAGCAATGCGAATGTCGAGCATACTTATATCATAATTTAAAGATTATTTTGGGAAACGATTCGTAAGTATAGGCATGTGTGGGTGGCATGCCAGAGGTTCCGGGCTCATTCCGCAGTCGAGGTAAATTTGTATGATAATTTAATTGCAGTATTACAAAGCAGTATGTTTTTAATGGGTAATTTTTGGCTTTGGGTATTTTAATAGATCCAATCATGAATCGTTCAGGACAGCGCATTCAAACCAACCGCTCGTCAGTCGTCAGTCTTGTGGTGACACATGTTTCACTCCAGTTGCGCTGCGTGAGCTGGCTCTCCAAATATAGTCTGATCAGGTTGCGAGGATGTGTGCCCCAAGCCGCACCGACAATCTGCGGTCAGCTAACTGTCGCAATACTAGACTTGTTTCCTGCTGTATCTTGACGATTCCTTATCGACATTATTCCAATTGACTTCCACATTTTGTATCGGATAATAGATAATAATTGTTTCGTTGTTTTATTAATAATTTCCACCCAAACACCGACCTGTCGGAACACTATGAGGGTACGCGACCGTATAAGGCAGCTACTAGAACCTGCATGCCATTTCGGGTAGGGTGATTGAAATTCTGGTAAGCAGAGCTCACTATACAGACCGAGTGCTTTGACCTCAACTTATGTAATCCGAGACCAGACTAGACTTACATTGGTCAAGGTCACTAACGCGACCTTGGCGTGTGCAAGCATCACTTCCAGCTTTTGGATAAATTACTCCGATAGAGGCTTTGATTTTTACCCATTATGCTTCAAATCGTGCAGCCACATTCACTCAGTAAACTTGATTTTAGCACAGAGTCGAGCTTATTTCGTATTGAATGAATAGATTTTGGTCAACCAGTTGTTCACCGTCACAAAACTGAAAATAATTTGAATACATATATATGCTGGAAGGAGTTGCGGTATAAATAAAAGTAAAATAATTAACTAATTGAAAACTAATGAAATATCAGCCAATCAGAGTCGGAGCTTCTTGTGGGCGATCACATAATAAATTGTACGCCCAAAACCAGACAATTAAAAATTACTTTCCGATATAACAAACATAAATGAAAACATCTGAGATAACCATTTATAATTTCGAATCGGTTCATTGGATTGTGTACAGTGTAACCGTCCTTGCACGTACGATCACTGGATTGAAGCTGCAAAAGGCATGAATGTGCTATGCAACGTCCTCGGTCTTTTTGCCCATGTCTAAACTAGGCTCGAACACAGTATATTGTCAGTGAAGATTAAACTAGTGACAGGTCAATGACGTGTATGTTCAATGGATATTGTCGATGGGTAGACAGACCTCTTACGACATAAGCCCTCCCCTGAGGAGGTTGCATGAAAGAACGATGCCACCAAACGTATTGCTTTGAGGACATTTGAGTTGACATGTATAAGAAAGGAATACCCTGAGAATGTCAAGTTACAATTTACATTTCATATTCATCTTGTTCATAATATTGGCAAATTTCATAAAAAAAAAAAAAAAAAAAAAAAAAACAGTGTTATTGTTCTCGAAAACAATAAGAATTGTCATAAAAATCTTGGATTTATTTGCAGTTAGTGCGGTATTATAGCCCCTATATTCCTGCCTCATCCCTGGACGTGAGCCAACAACGCGAATAAGATGCTGACGAGGCAGCGTCACACTGCCTGGATCGTCTCCGGTGCAACTCACACGAGATGATAACTCGATTACAGTAAACGCACGCATGTGTGATGTCGCACGAAGAATGGTATCGTTCTTCTACACTACAGACAGCTACAGTAGCCCTGTGCTGTGACAGCTCCTTCAAGCCGGTGGCAAGGCGCACATCTGGCCAACGTTACATTTGAGTTGACCCTTTCAACTGCACAAGTTAATTGCTTTTAGTTGGAGGGGGATAGTGGCAGACCCCGAAGATAAATACAAATAGCAGTAGCACTTGGTTGGATTGTTCCTTGCTCAGTCGTTGCGGTGGAGTGGAAGTCAAGCTTGAGCTGCACGCACAGTAGTAGCACGGTAGTTCTGTAGGGGTTTATTTTGACAAGCCAATGACTGGGTGTCATATTAATGAGGAAACGCTACACAACAATAACATCGATGTTCAAGTCAGGATTCGAACCTGGTACGCAAGCACCAGAGTTTACCTGCAGGCCTAATCTACCGCGGCAACACCAAGGCCGTATGACGCCCACGTCTTACGACACTCTGTACATTATGTGCTTCGTTGCTATGACGGCTCCTAAGTCCCCGTTTACATGTACACCAGGCGCCACTATCATATAGACGAGAGATACAAAGTTAAAAGGCCTCCATCGGGAATCGAACTCTGAACTGTTCCTTCCGCATAGGAATCAGGAATAAACCCACTAGACCAACAAGCCACACACACGCTTCAACCGTTTCCTGTCACACTGGCAAATAAAACGGGCAACTCACCATTAGCAGCTCCCGTAGGAGAGAGTGGCTCCTTCTTGGGCTCCTTGGGATTGTTTCCTGGAACAAAATACGCTTCATTATTCACTCATCCAGGCCAGATCCACCCACGGCTATGCCGAGTCCGTGCCGTGCCGTGCCGGCCCTGCACTCCACATGTCTAGCTAAGCGACAATAGTACATTATCACATTTGAACGTGTATGTGCATTCATACTTCCTTTATATGTAAAATATAAAATAACATACTACACAAAATCTTCAATTAAAAAAATACAATCCCTAAATTTAATCAATTCGTATACCGTCTACAACTACATCCATCAATATCAATTGGAATCAAATGGCAATACCTTACGATGAAATACCGTCTACCACCCGCGTGCACAATGAATACGTCACGCCACCTTATAAAAACTACATCATGTGCACAACACATGGTCTTTGAGGGGGGGGGGGGGGGGGGCTAGGTTTGGTGATCTATGGAATGGGTTACGGCCCAACTCGACAACAATGTTAAGTGTTATCAATGACGTCACTTCCTGTTGACTACAGTTCTGAATCACGGGGGCTGCCGATCAATCAAATGAGTAGTCGAGTAATCGTTACTGTTTCTCGTAGCGAGCCTCACAATAATCGTCTTTCGTTTCACACGGTCACACTTTTAAATTCAAACAGTTTGACCGTCTAAACGGCAAAAAATTAATTTAGCAGTCTGATGAAATTTATCGAGCTCGCCAACCTTAATTTAGGACAGGCTCTAAAATGTTGCTTCACAGGTTGAAACAAACGAACAAAATCAGAAGAGACCAACGTCCACAGTAGATGAGTCAACTTGAATTATAGTTCGACAAAAATGGAAAGGCTCCACTAAAATTGATAAGTTTGTGGACAATTTCGTCGAACAATGAGTCATAGGCTCATAGTTATTACTATAACCCGTAAGATGATCTGCCCTCGCAGTGTGTAGTGGTCTTCCAACTGTTGCATTACCATGTGTTAGTTACATGAGAATCTTTTCACGGTCTTCTATAATTTATTCTACTAGTTATTCGAACTGGTATATATGTATATTGTATTGTGTCAAACCACCTTACAGTTCCCAAGTGGTGCGTGGCCCACCAGCGAGCACCAATTTTCAAATAACGGTCGTTTATATTGGCCACGAGTTCATCGTGTATAAC
Organism: Isoperla grammatica; assembly: GCA_945910005.1. NCBI lineage: Eukaryota > Metazoa > Arthropoda > Insecta > Plecoptera > Perlodidae > Isoperla > Isoperla grammatica. Next base: position 46,294,872 of record OX246737.1, on the reverse strand, counting down.
GTGAACATATTATGTAAGGTTGTCTTTTGAAACGCACAGTCAATGTTTGCTTCAACTTTTCATCAAAGTTCGTGAACGAAAGATGTAAAAACTAATATACAATGGCTTTTGGTTTATGTGGTACAACATGGTCGGTATCTGAAAACCACTATCAACCACCCGGATGTTTTCTATGCACATATCCTATAGTGTAGTGTTACACACAAATACGGTAATGTTTCTTTTTGTCGTGACTTTAGCTACGGAGTGGCGGCGCAGAGTCAATTGGGTTACGACCGCAACGAGGAAAACCGTGTACTGACTCTTATAATTGCAGTATTGACTGATGTCTCATGTTCATCCGTTGATGAAGATCATTCTTGTCGCTTATTATTGCAATCATGCTACTCGAGACGATGAGGAGTGATAAAGTCGTCGTAAAATAACTTCGATAATGCTTTCGTCATCAATCAATGACGTGTTTACGGTCTCGGCCAACCCGAGCAGGTATTTGAATTAGCCACTGCCGCTGGTTGGCTGCCGCGTACCCACCCGTGACGGAAGCATTACCGAAGTTGTTGTACGACGACTATAGACGAATGGATATTTATCACACAAAAACCATGCCTTATGCGGGATTCGAACCCACGTCCCTAGGCGCCGTCGCCGCAACCGCATGAGCCATAGCGGACGGCAACTCGATCCGCGTCGAGTGACGTCATTAATCTTCGATGACGTCAAATAAAGCGTCTCTGTCAAGGATAGAATTTCTGTGAATGCCGAACCGATGGTAGGCGAAGCCGAAGACTTTCTGGCATATCATATGATATCATGTATGCTACAGATATAAGCAACCAACTCAGCGATACCCGAAAGCCAAGATTACTTATTGATTCTGGTCGCGAAAGCCTATGACAGTGTTCAAGATCATTGAATGTTATAGACAAATTAATAACTAGGCTACATGGCAGAGGGAAACTGTATGTATACGTGAGAGGGGGGGGGGGGGGGAGGCTGTTACTTGTTGATGTTCTTTAGCCTGGTCAAATGGCTGCACACCTTGTGTTGGAAAAATCATCATGAACTGGTAAGGGAGTCGGCTTGTTTTTAATCCCGACGTGACGCATCGCTTACATCAGACAAAGCTTATGACCACTATGTTGTGGTGATTTTATTCGAACGGCGGAAGCCAAGCCGATCAACGTGTTTTATTGATAAAATTCTCGCAACATAATTACAGTAATTCTCAATATTATGTTTTCTTCCACGTACTCGACAGCTATAGGTCACGACTTCGCGGCCATATCAGATCCATCAGTGTCACACATCGCCAGGGTCGTCATAAGGGGAGTCCAGCAATGGAGGTAAGGTATAAGGGACAATAGTGGGAGAAGGAACGTTAAATTGGGGGGAAAGGGGGCAGGTCTTCTTTTACCGGCTCTTACGACTGGCAGGGTCACCCTATGCAAAATTTTACCCCGGGCTTAAACCAGTAGATTAATTATTGCAAATCGTTCGCTATATTTTCCCTGTGATGCAAGTAAACAAGGAGGCCGGCCATAGACCTAGGCCCGCTTTAGACTTGGAAGGCTGGTATGGAACCTTTAGCACAGTTTTCCCTACCATTACCATGTTGTGAATCAACTCGTAGCAAACTATGTAAATAAATGATGTCACTGCATAGTAATGTTATTTGGTGTGTCGTGGTGACGTCAGCAACCGAAGGCAGACATGACTTGGTAGTCGATAAAGCTTTGTGACGCCATCAGCCACGTGCGCTGAGCTGCCTCTTTGTGACGTGTGGCGAATGTTTTGTGATTCATTTGCTTCTGCCTTTACAGCTTCAACATCAACATGATATACACTGACCAATGAGAGGCGGAGGCGCGCGTGCTTGCGCACACTTCACGTCGCGCCAACGCTTCAAGGTATACGTCATACGTTCAGTATCTAATGTTGAAGCGCGTTTTGGTTTGGTTGGCAATTGTGTTGGCAATTGTGTTGCAGAACGCTCGTTGCAACTTACAAGTCGATATCATAGACATTGGCGCATTTCCGTCCGTATGCCAGGGTCGTGCGAATTTCTGACTACGAGAAGGAATAAATGATTTTTTGCTGTTATCTAATACTCAATAATCAATACAACTACCAACAAAATTTATGAAGACTAATCTAGATTTAACTGTTGGTAAATAATTGCAAAAAAAAACAACAACGACGACGACGACGACATAAAGATGATGATATTTGGGATTGACGCCTGATATTGCGAGTAATATCTTGGTATTTTAAATACTCCAGAGTCCAGGTGTAATATTTACCTGGACTGGACATACATGTAACGTTTATACTTTATAGTAACGTTTTCTAAATCGACAATTTACTTGCAAGCTATAGATACTGTATAATTATAATTATTAATTAAATGTTTATATTAATTTGAAGTGTGCGTCATCTAACAATTGGATTGAGCACATAGGAAAGTTTGTTGTGACCATACAGCCAAGTGGGAACGAGATTTTATACTATTGCGGTATACCTATAGTTTTGTTATAGTAAGAAATTTGGGAACGAATAATTCAGCATGACAACCCTCAAAAGTCATGTTTGTTACCTTGACACTCTTGATTTATTGTCACATTTGATTCCAAAAATACATTATTCCAGTTGGTATGTAGACCTGTCACTACCACGATCGAAGGACATGGAGTTATCTATTGATATATTTACATAGTTTATTATTTCATCGATACAGAAAAAAAAATAATATCATCCATCATCGCCGGAAATATACTTTGTAAATTCATTTGAATAAAACATTCGTTGACATTGTTCTCGAATAGTCTAGTTTGTCTATAATAATTGTCTAGTCTTGCAAGTTATAGTCTAGGACCTGACGATTCTACGACTGACGATGCTAATCGAGACCATTGTTGCGAAGATGAAAACGTACATGCCGGAACGAGGATTTGAACCCATGCTCTTCCTTCATCGGTGTTACGTATTTCATCTCACAATGTTTTCTTTCGTTTTTGTCTGTGCGGCCTTGGTGTTGAGACGGGTATGTCTTTACTTCTACAAAATACAAACCAGCGCCAATGTTGTGAAAGATTATCACACTGACAGTGACGTAACAGGTAACAATCTATAGCGCCCCCGTCTGCTCGGGCCCCGCCCGGGTAAAAGAGTTGGTAGTCTACTAGCGCCCAGAGAAGGTAGACAACACAAGTATAAAGAATGGATAACTGAAGTTAACGTGAGTACGTGCTCAAGACTCAAGTCACAGGCTCGGATAAGGCAGCTATACTCATGCCTTATCTACGTCATAAGCGCCACATACCATAATATGAATATGTAAAGCTGACGTAGCTAGGGCAATGGACGGATCATGGAACATAACTCGATGAGTCAGAGAAACGCATCACTTTCGAGACAATACATGTTTCTCGTTTTCTAAAAGATGAATGCATCATGAAACAAGGTGCGTGCTTTAAGAAATTATTAATTTACTTTATAGAATAAGAAAAAAATGTGAATAGAGAAATCGTTGCACATGAATTTCTTTATATAAGTTACTTGCTAGGGGGAAACTATGCTGTGTGATTTGTCGACATCCTCGGATGTCATCGGGTGATATTGTCATGTAAAAGTGGATACTTTATAACTTTTACTGGTATTAATCTCCTTCTTGGTGATTTATGGATATTTGAATTGGGACACTTAGTTTGTCATTTATTGTTTCTTTCACAATCAGGGTATGTGCTGTGCTCGGCTATTTCGACAGCCCAGCTCGATTGTTACTTCTGGTTATTATGACTTGTGTAAGCATTTTCGTAATTATTAAAGTAGTCATTGAGAGCAATGATCGCGGTAACTTTGCTGACTGCTCAGTTACCACTCTCTGGTCTCGCTAACGAGAGGGGGAGTATTGAGTGATTTGATTGGTCAATTATGACGTATGTGATCGGAGTAGGGCTAAGAGAGGGGTGATGGGAGTATGACGTAGGGGAGTTTACTTAAGGGGTGACACGGGGGTAATTCGGGGCTTTTCAACGACTGACGGGAACAAGTGAGAGACCTGTGCCAAGGTAGTTCGGTGAGGAAAGGAGGAGGAATCCAGGAGAGGAACCCAGGAGCGACACGAGGAGTGCTACGTCAGGCTGTCCGTGGGGTATACCGGAGACCGAATCACCGAGCCGACTACTGAGGAGCCAGGACGTGAGCCCAGTTTACCGCACCGTACCGGCACACCGTGAGGAAAGAGGTAGACCAGCAGTTAGAATCGTAACATAGATAGTCCATAGGCAGGGTCGCCACGTCTCAGCCACGTTAGGATAAATGTTCTTAACCAATGAATACGTTTCCTCTTGTGTTTGAAACTAGTCTCTTATCATTTCTAATCACTACTGTCCGAACTCTGGTACGTCCTATAAAAGATCCCAGAAGTGTAGGTGAGAACTGTCCCGGGAGTTACGCCCCAGTACATCATCGGGTACGTCACCGACAGTCCGTGGGTTCGAGTCCGAGCTATCATCATTGGACTGAGAAGACGGTAGGTTCTCGCTACATGACAAATATGGTGGAAGCGCCGATTCAAAACTGAGTTTTGTGTTCTTTGGCGTACCTTTGTTCCGGCAGTTTTTTTTTTTTTTCCTCTTTTTCTTTCTTTTTACTACACTAGTTTTGAGACTTGGCTAATCTGTTTATGTAGGTGAAGGTTGTTCATTCATCTCTGCTTCATCTCCTTTCATTGTTTTGCGGTGTCAGCAGTGCTCTCGCGTTGCTGTTATCTTTCGTCTTACTTACAACCTCGTGGCGGCCATTTTGCATTCTTGCTGCAGTACGTATTACACTGTGCTGATTCCTTGTGTGCAGATCTGCTTGTTGAGCTATAGTTGTCTATGTGTAACATTCCCGACAATCGCACTTTGCGTCGTGTGTTGAGATCGTTGAGCGAACCGCATTCGGGGGTTGCTTTGTCTGAGCCTGAGCGATTGTTGGAGTGGTGCCATAGACAGGTGGGTGATCCATCCTTGGAGGGCGTGGAGCACGAGGAGGAGTCAGTTACGAGTGAGGAGTACGACGAGGTTATACCTATTGTGCAGGCGTGTGAGCGGGCGGTTGAGCCGGAAATCATGTCCCTGCCGGTCTCCGTTTTCTGCCCTGAGCAGGAGACTGCTGAGGAGTGGGTGCGGCGTTTTGATCGCAGTGCTGGAGCCAATGGCTGGACGGAGGACCGGAAGGTCTTAGGCTTTGCGAGTCTCTTGCGGGGGTCTCACCTCCATTGGTTTAATTCTTTAGAGCAGAGGCGGTTGGCGACGGTGACGGGGGATCCTCCGGTACCGGCGGTCATCCTTTGGGAACCCTTGCGGGACTTGTTTATTAAGACCTTTGGGAATCGCTGGGATTCACGTCGGCAGGGGCTGCACTTGCTGGCTACTCGCAAGCAGCGAATCGGCGAGTCTGCCACGGATTATGTGTTTTCTCAGCTAGCGCTGTGTGATCGCGTTGATCCTCGCATGACGGCTGAGGAACGCATGGGGTGGGTAATGGATGGCTTGCGGACCAGATTGGCTAGGAGCTTGCTAGGAACGTCGTTCGCTAACATTGACCTGTTGTTGGCCCGTCTTCATGAGTTAGAGGACATGGAGACGCGCGAACAGGAGGAAGTGGAAGCGGCCAGGGAGGTGGCTCAGGCTACGCAGCAAGTTATTGCTCCCGTTTCAGTGTCTTCGCGTGAGGTCCGGCGGAATGTTGATCGTCGCACAGGGGAGGAGTCGTTTTCAGCAAGGGCTGCGCCGCCGGGGGATGATTTGGTTGCGTTGATGAAGGGGATGACGTTGGAGTTGGGAGCGTTGAAGGAATTGAAACAGGAGTTGGGGTCGTTGAAGTCACAGGTGCAGGGATTACTCTCTGCGCCCCAGGGTCAAGGGATGCAGTCGGGGGCTTCGGCCGGTGTTGTGCGTCCTAACCTACAGGGTGTAAATGAACTTCCTAGGTGTTTCTTTTGTCGTCGTCTTGGTCATAGGGAACGGGGTTGTGAGGCGAAGAAGAGAGCGCAGCAACAGGTGTGTGCGGAGTTAGGGACGGCTGAGGCTTCTGCTGCTGCGCCGCCTGCGGGAAACGCTTAACCCCATCGGGTAGGGTGTCCTCCCGCATGGGGTGTAGTGGTGCCTCGGGAAAGGGGCGCCGCCGTAGGTCACGTGTTCCTACATGTTGGATCTGCGGTCGTTCGGGACACATTCAGTTTCGTTGTCGTCTTAGGCGTAAGCGTATGGTGCACCGTCGTCGTTACTTGCGGGAATTCCCGCAGTTGTATGCTTCCATCACCCTGGGATCGTCGGGGGATGAAGTACCTCTGTCTCTTTGTGTGGATGTTCTGGATGCTTTGCCGGACATAGGTGTAGAGACGGAGAGGGGTGTAGCGACGGAGGTGCCGTGCGTCGACTCGTCTACTCGTGTCGATGTCGTGGTCATTCCTACTTTTGGCGCTTTGCGTATTCCGGTAGGAATGGACGGGGTTGGCCTGAGTGCGCTGGTTGACTCAGGTGCAGGTGTTTCTTGTGTGAATGCCGACTGGGTCCGTAATTTGCATCTTCAGCCAGTAGAGGGGTTAGTGCTGCGTACTGCAGATAACTCGTCGTTGCGGGTAGTGGGTCGCGTCGAGGACGTCAACGTTACTATAAAGGGTAGGTCTCTGCCTATGTCGTTCGTGGTGGTAGATGGGTTGTCAGTTGACTGTTTGTTGGGCAACGATTTTTGTCATCGGTTTGGTGTTGTTATTGATTATGAATCAGAGAGGGTGTTGTTAAATGTGAATGGTGAGTGTGTACAGGTGTTGTTTGGTGAGGACAAGAGTATTGTTTCGGCGGGGTTAGAAGAGGGATGTTCTGACTTTCTGGCACATATTGATGTCGTGGAGGGCGAGCCGTGGAAGGTAGTTGTAGCGAAGGAAGTCACCATAGGCCCAGGTCAGACAGGCGCGGTAGAGTTTATAATTACTGACATTTGTTTATCAGGTGCTTATATTTTTGAGCCTACTACTTCGTTATTGTGTAACAAGGGCCTTATTCTTCCTACGGTCTTGTTGTCTGGTACGGCTACGGGAGTTTTGCCGGTCACTAATGTGTCCGCGCAGGCGGTTGTGCTGTATACTCGCGCTGTGTTGGGCACGTTAGAGGACGTTGAGATCTTGCCGCGTGAGTCAGGGATGGACAAAACGTGCGAGGAAATGGTTTGTGTTCTTAAGCATCAAGATCCTGATAGAGATGTGATGGCGGATATTGCTTCGCTCGATGTGAATACAGATATGCCTGCTGAGACGCGAACGGGTTTGCTTGAATTGCTTGCGCGTTTTCATGACGTATTTGCGTGGTCCTCTGACCTGATAGGGCGGTGTAACGTGGGGGAGTGTGACATAGAACTTAAGGATCCCACCCCGGTTCATATGCAACCCTATCGGGTGAGTCCTGGGGAGCGTGATGTCATACAGTCGCACATTGAGGAGATGCTAAAAGCGGGTGTGATTACTCCTTCTACATCTGAGTGGGCAAGTCCGATTGTGTTAGTTAAGAAGAAGAATGGCAAGATAAGGGTTGTTGTCGACTTTCGTCGTTTGAATCTCCAGCTGAAAACCTTTAGTTATCCTTCTGCGAATGCGGAGGACTTGTTGGCTTGTTTAAATGGTTGCACTGTATTTTCATCCCTTGATTTGGCTTCTGGATTTTGGCAGCTACCCTTAACACCTAGGGCGAAGGAGATTTGTAGCTTTGCATGTTGTATGGGGCTCTTTAAGTTTGAGGTATTGCCTTTTGGTATTGCTACTGCTCCGGCCTTATTTCAAGCTGCCATGGATAAAGTTTTAGCGGGGTTGAAATGGACGTCTTGCGTCTGTTATCTTGATGACGTATTGTGTATGGGGAAGGACTTTGTTGAACACCTGGCTAGGTTGGAACTCGTTTTACAGCGTTTTCGTGCCGCTCGTCTCACACTTAACCCTGAGAAGTGTTCGTTTGGGTATGCCGAGGTGAAGATGCTGGGTCACATTGTTAGTGCTGTAGGGGTGGCTCCTAATCCTGAAACGGTTCAGGCAGTACAGAATTTTCCGGTCCCCCGAAAACTCAAGCAGGTTCGGTCGTTCATTGGGCTTGCTTCTTACTATCGGAAATTTATTGAAAATTTCAGCCGCATTTGTGCACCCCTGACTGACTTGACGAAGAAGCAAGTCAGGTTCATTTGGGGTCCAGAGCAAGAAAGCGCTTTCCGTACGTTGCAGGACAAGCTTCTTTCGGCCCCTGTTTTGAGGCATTTCTCCGATTCTGCGCCTACGCAGTTGCGTACTGATGCTTCGAAGGAGGGGTTGGGGGCGGTTATTTTGCAGCAATTCGATTCGGAATGGCATCCCATTGGTTATGCGTCGCGTCGCTTGTCCAAGGCGGAGATGAATTATGGAATTACCGAATTGGAATGTCTCGCTATCGTGTGGAGTGTCAAATACTTTCGACATTTCCTTTGGGGGCGGCAATTTCAGGTGGTTACTGATCACTGTGCCTTGTGTTTCCTTCGAAAAAATAGTGAGAGGGGTGGTCGTTTGGCCCGCTGGAGCATTTATCTCTTAGATCATCAGATCGAGATTGTGTATAAGTCGGGAAAGAAACATCTGGATGCTGATTGTTTGAGTCGATTGTTGCCGGAGGGTGGTGCTGAGCCTGAGGATGTGGAGGGCGAAATGGAGATCATGACACTCCCGGTGACTGTCGACGACTTGGCACGTGAGCAGGCGACAGATCCTAAGTTGGTTGAGTTGATTGAAGCAATGTCTGAGCCAGACAAGGCTACGTCTCAGGTTCGTCGACAGACTAGGGGTTACGTAATGGAGAATGGAGTATTGTACAAGAAGAACTTTGCGGTCAACGGCCCTACTAAGTTGTTGGTCATCCCTGAACATCTAAAAGTGCAAGTGTTGTATGATGCGCATGACAGTCCGTCGGGTGGCTCCCATTTGGGCTACGTGAAAACGCTGGGCAAGCTTCGTCAGCGTTTTCATTGGGACGGTATGGCACGACAGGTTGATTCCTACGTTAAAAGCTGTGGAGACTGTCAGGCGAAGAAGATGCCACATTTGTTGCCGGCCGGTTTGTTACAACCTATTGCGGTAGGGGAACCTTTTGATATGATCGGTATCGATCTATTGGGTCCCCTTAAGCGTAGCGTTAACGGTCATCGATTTGTGGTAACAGCTACTGACTACGCTACCAAGTGGGCTATAGCGCGGCCTATTCCATCTGGCGGTGCTACTGATGTGGCCACTTTTCTCATTGATCATGTTATCTGTGTTCATGGCTGTCCCCGCTTGCTTCTTAGCGATCGAGGGGCTGTGTTTCGCAGTGCGCTTGTGTCGGAGATTTTGGCCGGATTAGGGGTGCGTTCGGTGTATACGACCGCCTATAAACCCAGCACGAACGGGCTGTGTGAGAGATTTAATGGCACACTCGGTACCATGTTGTCGTTTTACGTGAATTCTAAACATGATAACTGGGATGAGTATGTGTCGTTATGTACCTTCTCTTATAACGTTTCTATTCAGGCGACGACCAAGCACACTCCCTTTTATTTGGTTTACGGACGTGAGCCCACCCTGCCCATGGATGCTGGGATGCAGCCTGATCTGCAGTTGGGGGTTGACAGCGCGGCTAGGGTTGAAGCATTGCGGGAAGCGCGTCGACAGGTCTTGGAGGTGATTAGGGAGGAACAGGCTTCTCAGAAAGCTCGTTATGACCAGAGTCATCGTCACGTGTCATACGAGGTTGGTCAGTATGTGAAGGTGTTCTTTCCCTTACGTAAAGTGGGTAAGGTAGAGAAGTTCATGCATCGTTGGCTTGGCCCATTTAAGATTACTGAGAAGCTATCGGACCTTAATTATAAGGTTAATATGAAGCTTAGTAATAAGTGGGTTATTGACACGGTTCATGTTTCTCGGCTGAAACCTTGGTTCGAGCCCCAGGCCTGGCTTCTCCCTTGGCAGGATTAACATCTGTGTGCGTGGTTTGTTCGGTTTCCCGTGATCTTTGTCATTGAATGCCTGGTTATCTTCGTCGTGATTATCCTTCTTGCATTCTCTCTTTCTTTCTCTCTCTCTCAACTCACTCTCTCTCTCTCTCTCTCTCTCTCTCTCTCTCTCTCTCTCTCTCTCTCTCTCTCTCTCTCTCGCTCGGTTTTTTTTTTCTTTCTCTCTCTTGACTTCTCTGTGGTCTTCGGTTGTTGGCCTTTGTTTCCTTGGTATGTGTAATTTCCGGTGTCATTACTCGCCGTGCGTGCGTTTGCATTTTTGCGTGCGACTGCGAGCGCGGTGCAGTTAATTAGACCGTCTTTGATTTATCATTGGGCACGGAATATTACTTTGCATATCGGCACTTTGTGCACTTCTCTTCTCTTCTCAACTCTTTTGGGGACGCGGTAGGGGTGTTGTCGGGGTGTGTTGACTATGCTCGAGTCAACACAACGGTCGTTGATGATGTATCGTGTTGACGTATGGTCAACATGGCGAGATGTTGTTTTTGCGGTGTGTTGACTATGTTTGGGTCAACGCAACGTTCGTTGGTAGTGTATCGTGTTGACGTATGGTCAACATGGCGAGATGTTGTTTTTGCGGTGTGTTGACTATGTTTGGGTCAACGCAACGTTCGTTGGTTGTGTATCGTGTTGAAGTATGGTCAACATGGCGAGATGTTGTTTTTGCGGTGTGTTGACTATGTTTGGGTCAACGCAACGTTCGTTGGTAGTGTATCGTGTTGACGTATGGTCAACATGGCGAGATGTTGTTTTTGCGGTGTGTTGACATGCTCGAGTCAACACAACGGTCGTTAATTGTTTCTCGTGTTGACTTTGTTGTCAACATGGCTAGATAGGTTTTTATCTTGATGTTTTGTTGTGTTCATTGTCAACGCAATGCTGCGTGGTTCGTTCCGTGTGACTTATTGTTAGCATGGCAAGATATGTTTTTGTCTCGAGTTGGGTTGATGCTTTTGCTTGTCGACACGACATTGCCGTACTTACTTGTACGTGTGATATTCGAGGGCTAGTTTGTTTCTTCTGGTGTGTACACATTTGCACGCTAAAAGTTCGATGTGTGGTGCGTCGGCGGTATTCTGCTGGAGTGTCGGATCTGATTGTTTGATCGGTGGTCTGGTGCCTCGATGTATGCAAGGGGGTGGTTTTCGCTGGTGGGGATGTCCGTAGAAGTGTTAGGTTTAAGACTAGTTCGTTATGGCGTGGCTTTGTCACATTATAGAATTATTCATCTTCTCTCTTCTCCTTTCTGCAGAAGGGGGAGAGGGGGGATGGGGGGGGGGGGGGGTAGAGAGTTCGGAAGATCATTAGGTTTATTTAATTACTTTTAGGTCTAATTAGGTTTATGGATTGATGGACATTCCCGGTGTTTCTCTTTGCTTTGCTGCAGCTTGGCGTTGAGTTTCACAGATGATAGCTTTGTGTGCATTGAGTGTGCTGGACTCTTGGTCGACATCGTCGATTTGTCATTTTGTGTGGTGATACTAGTTTTGTTATTTGGCGGTTGCCGGATGGTTATTAAGTTCCTATTGAATCACATGAGCAAATTATGTCATTGTTTCAAGTTGGTTTTTTGGAAGTAGATTTATGTAATTCACATTCACGTGTTACGTGGTGAATTCATCAGTTTGTTCATGTGTGCCGTGACACGTCACGCGTGATTCTTGGCTGTACGTTGACGGCTCTCTGAGGAGAGTAGGAGGGAGTGAGAGGAAGACATTGTTCCACTATTGTGCTGACGACAGTCGTCATGACTCACAACTATGTGGAGTGCTTCTCGAAGCGGTCTTGTCTGTCGTATAATGTTATTGTTTACATACTGTTGTCTTGCCAAGGTCACTCGTCGTCAGCTGTCCTATCTCACGGGAGCCAGGTGATGTAAGCTACCTACTGTCCGAGTCGTGTTCCTTTGAGATTCGGCGTAGGGTTAATCATCTGCACAGTATTGTAGTAATAGTGTAGTAATGTAGTAACTTGGTAGTTTATTAGCGTTATTAAATGTATGTAGATACACATGATATACGATGTTGTAGCTGGAGGGGGATGCAGGTGCGGGAATACCATTCTGCTGGTGTTTTTTTTGTGTTCCAGTGTACCTTGCATCTCCGCGGTCTGTGTTCGAACCGTCGATCTGTTGGCTTGGGTGGATGGGCTGCCGTTAGCGGGTCGATGGAAAGAAGACTCCGGGCCGAGGAATTGTTCGACTCCGGGGTCCATTGTATTGACGAGGAAACGTGTACCATGAATTTTTCTTTGGTTTTTTCACATTACTGTTTTATTACTTTGTTTGGAAGTGTATTTCTTTCTCAAAATCAATATTCACTTTCTCGTTTGCGGAGCATAATCTCTAGCCCGTGTGTGCACTAGGGTGCGGGAGAGATCATGACTCTTAGTAGCTTCATTTTAGAATGTATATGGCTGAGAGGTGAGGAATTTGACTATGGGTTTTGCGAGATTTTTGTATTCCATAAGGGGGGATGGGTCGTTTTAATTCAAATTGTCTGTAATTTTTGCTAACGTCATACATCCGATGCCAAATTTGGTAATCACTTTGTTTTCTGGCTTTCCATAAATCACCCTTCGATTCGGGGTCGAATCTTACCGGGGGGGGGCGGATGTCATGTAAAAGTGGATACTTTATAACTTTTACTGGTATTAATCTCCTTCTTGGTGATTTATGGATATTTGAATTGGGACACTTAGTTTGTCATTTATTGTTTCTTTCACAATCAGGGTATGTGCTGTGCTCGGCTATTTCGACAGCCCAGCTCGATTGTTACTTCTGGTTATTATGACTTGTGTAAGCATTTTCGTAATTATTAAAGTAGTCATTGAGAGCAATGATCGCGGTAACTTTGCTGACTGCTCAGTTACCACTCTCTGGTCTCGCTAACGAGAGGGGGAGTATTGAGTGATTTGATTGGTCAATTATGACGTATGTGATCGGAGTAGGGCTAAGAGAGGGGTGATGGGAGTATGACGTAGGGGAGTTTACTTAAGGGGTGACACGGGGGTAATTCGGGGCTTTTCAACGACTGACGGGAACAAGTGAGAGACCTGTGCCAAGGTAGTTCGGTGAGGAAAGGAGGAGGAATCCAGGAGAGGAACCCAGGAGCGACACGAGGAGTGCTACGTCAGGCTGTCCGTGGGGTATACCGGAGACCGAATCACCGAGCCGACTACTGAGGAGCCAGGACGTGAGCCCAGTTTACCGCACCGTACCGGCACACCGTGAGGAAAGAGGTAGACCAGCAGTTAGAATCGTAACATAGATAGTCCATAGGCAGGGTCGCCACGTCTCAGCCACGTTAGGATAAATGTTCTTAACCAATGAATACGTTTCCTCTTGTGTTTGAAACTAGTCTCTTATCATTTCTAATCACTACTGTCCGAACTCTGGTACGTCCTATAAAAGATCCCAGAAGTGTAGGTGAGAACTGTCCCGGGAGTTACGCCCCAGTACATCATCGGGTACGTCACCGACAGTCCGTGGGTTCGAGTCCGAGCTATCATCATTGGACTGAGAAGACGGTAGGTTCTCGCTACATGACAATATTACTAAATGTTCCATCCCATAATACACCACAATTGCACAACGGAGGAACACTGGACCCAGCGCGCTTTTAGCAACGATCGTCTCGATTACGCTCGTTGCATCCATATGAGACGTAACGACGAAGCTAAACGTACAACTATTAGGTATAGTAGGAGATATCACTAATAACTTGCTGAAACGGACAATATTCCTTCCAAATTCCAACTGACAAAACACTAAAGTAATTGGATTATTATTTGGTGTTTTAACGACGTCATTCAACAACTAGCTCACATGACGTCGGGAAAGCAATCTGCTGAGCATTTTGACTAATTTTCACCAGGACATCAGCCGGCCCGAAAAAAGTCGTGGGCGAAAAACTGTTGAAGATATAGTGACGCTATGTAGATGTAAAACAGAATGTTGAAAAAAAAATCCTATATTACACCGCGTTCACTGATAATTATTGTATCAACATCACAGCCCGCCATTTTCATGCTTATTTAAAAAAAAAAAAAAATCTGCTGGAATACCGGTACTGCCCTAAAGCAAGTCATTTTAATTTGTTAATTTAATGATTTAGTAAGCCACAAACCACACAAAAATCTTCGGCCCAGTCCCTATATTAACTTGTAACCTTATAGCGATGCGTTCGTCATATACGAGTGGCTCGTGACCAATCAACGGTCAGTATTTGAAATTGGGGTTTGCTTGTTGGCCAAGAGTCACTCACCTAGGACAAAATGAAGGAGGGAGGGAGGGACGGAGAGAGAGGGAAGAGTCTAGCCCCCGTTGACAGGATACGTAGGAGTATAGGAGTATTGAGTAAAGCGCCCAAGAAGTCGCAGAGAACTCTGTCAATATAGTCATGTAGTGAAGATTGGAGAGCACTAACGTTTAGGGATTTGGCAAGCTCATGCAAGCGTCGATAAGTCTGCTTGATCTCCGAGACGCAGGCGAGCTTTCAACGTTCTCCCTCGACGACGAATGACGTCACTACCCGACTCCATCTGTTACGTGTCCTGTCTCCTCTCCTTGCACATATGTGGCTGGCTAGGTCTCTGAGCACGTGGGTTCGGTTCCCGCGTGAGGCCGACAAGCCTCACTGAAGGACGCGATGATTGCAGACTTGATGACGTGGAGGACGCAAACAAATGAGAAAAGGTAGGCCTATATCGAAAGCATGTCATGTGCATTTCATAAATAATGCCTTACAAGGAAAGATATAGCATCTGAAAATACATCGATTCTAAAATCCAATATTTATCAATGAACATTAAACACAATTCCGTGTTAATCCCTCAGGCCGCAAAAAAAAAAACTGTTTACAAAATAATATATTTCGACACATAGAAAAATAGAATGTTCAGATCAAGATTGTATAGGTTCAACTTCAAGTAACCTATAGGCAGGCGTTCGCGTTATTAATTGCCAAACTTCATGAAGTCAGGCGAGTGTGTGATAAATAAAGAGAAAGTATGATATGCGGGATAAGAACCCACGTCCCTCACTTTCATACAGGGCTGGAAACGACTAACGAGCGGATCCTGACTGCTCAATTTACTCCTATACATTAGATGCTAAATGCATATTGTGCTTTTGCCTCCAAACTTGAGTATCATTGATTTTCAGTAGGTGTGGGGAACAGTATTCGTTCCCTACAGTTGCTATGACAACTCCGCACGATGCACTGTCCTCTCAATTCATTGCGTAGGTGAACAGGAACAGCGCGTGAGTATTTAGGAATTTCAACAAAATATGACTGGCACATTGAGCTCATCCTCCCCTTATAGCACGGTACGATTTATGTTTTATGCTACCAGGAATTTTGCCAAGCCGGTGATGACGCAATCAACACACAGACGCATCGACCGGTGTGTTCAAGAGGGCAAACCCATTTTCACATTTTCTCTCATATCTGTACTGTACTGCCCCATAAAACTTGCTTCCGAGTTGAGATCAAGTCCGTAAAATCTTCATGATACACATTAATTAATCGACATGGAACGTACGGTTATGTACCCGAGGTTATCTTGTTGAGCACAGGGCTGGATCATCCCCTCACTGGCATTGCTCATAGTGCCATTGAGATGTACAGTGACCCACATTCAATAAGCCACGTACCTGTTGTCTAACGATGTACGCGACTGCAAGGCCATATGACGTCGGCATGAAGTTACCCACATTTACTTTACTGTGCACTGTAATTACGTTGAGACATACTCGAGGGAGTAGGGACTGGGTTTTGGGTTCATTCGTTTGGCTACTAGCAATTAATTCTCATTCATTTTATTTGACATTCATTTGACTTTTACCAGCGAAATCAGTGGCTTATATCGTTTGTCTGCGTCGAGCCGTCGACTGATATCCTAGAGTAGAAAGAACAAACATAACAATTATTTTTTCTAACCACTTGAAATGAAAGTAATTGTTTCAATATCGTCGTTGGTTGGAGTTAGATTCTAGGTTATAGAATTAAGTTTCATAATAGCCCTTTAATAGAAGTTCTAAATCTAATAGCTTCTGGCCCCTCTAGGGCACAACTTAACTTCTCTAACCTCCTCACACTTGAGCTTCATCTACAGTGATATGGATGAGAGTAGACTGGAGTACACGTATAACCAGTATAACTATGCATACGACCAAACTTTTATATCACACGAATCGAGAATGTTCTCCTCTCCCTCTCGCTCATGTTATCATGTTAAAAATCTATATTTTCTGTACTTTTTACGGTTTCCACATTACGGTTTACATAGCAGAAGAAAAGTGTAGTAAACTGTACAATTTCCTTGTCGCGTTCCGTAGGCGTGCGTCAGAACTTGCCAACTTGGCTCGGAACGGAAGTATAGGCAGACACGCGTGAACATCTCAACACTTCCACACGATTAGCCGCATGGGATTAGATTAGCAGTGGAATCAAGAGATGAATCAACAATGCATCCTCTTACTCCCCCCGACCCGTCGACTCCCCCAATAAAGTGGAGACACAGAGTGGCAGTGACTCCCTGACTTCGTAGTACGTCTAATGATTCTGTGTTGAACATGTGCACAGGGGCGTCGGAACCGGGGGGGCAGGGTGGTCAGTCGACCCCCCTGTGCTTGCACAGGGGGGGGCGAGAGTATCATATCGCCCCCCCCCCCTGAAAAAATGGCCAATATGAATTAAATGCATTTTAGAATACAGATTCCGCTTATTCCTTCAAGCGATTTCAGAGGCTGGCTGCATGGTAACTTACGGAATTTTTTTTTACAAAATGTTGCAAGTCAGCTGGAAAGTTCGCCCCCCCCCCTGGAAAAATAGACTTCCGACGCCCCTGCATGTGCATTGTGCACCTGTATAACACATTCACTTGAATAGTGTTCACTAAACAGTGATAGATTAAAACAAAAAATACGTTACTTATCTCAAAGATAAATTCTTACATGCGCATTTTATAATAGTGCCGGTGCGCGGCTATGCGGGCATGTGATTTGTTTTGTAGCTTTCCATGACGTCGCAAAGTATGTTCGCGGACTTGTGTACCTGCAACTTAAACATGACAAGAGAAGATGTGAAATACGGGAGATGTTCCCAGCTGTACCAATCCCATCGTCGTCAGTTTTCTGCGACTGAAACGTGATTGCGAATGATGAGGTGTTCAACTCCTACCGGAAGCAGATAAGAAGTCATTGTACCGGATTAGGTTTGCTAGGTGTATGGGCGCCTGCCTTGCCTATCAGTTACTTATTTGTGTCACGGTTCTGGCGCTCTACTCGCCGAGCCGAGGCAACCCACTGACTCAATCCCACGTGGGTGGGTGCAGAGCTATATTTATCAGTAATACAAGCCAAGGGTTCAAATTAGATCATAATCCGCTTTATGGACTCTGAATGCGTAATCGCGAGGCTTAGCTCATTGACAATCTAACGTTCAATTAGAATTACACGGTTGCTTGCGCTTGCTCCGCCAGCTGATAAGATAAGCCAAACCCAAAGTTCGTCGTATTTCATCAAACTCGATAACTTCCACTTGACGTGTTTGGCTCGCATATTGTAGCGGACAGATGATACCTACAATATGCGGAATACCTAAGCCGTGAGGTCGGCGAAAGTAGAACATTTTATTTTTAGACGCAAATAAGACTATTTATAGATACTTATTTCAGTCATATTTTATTTAAAACGCAATCGAAATGTGCGACGAGAAGAACGCGGTAATGCCGCACAACGCAACGTATCGTGGATCTGGCTGGGCTGGGTAGTCGAGTAGCGGTTATCTACGGATACTTTATTACCGAACCGACGTAGCGGGTCCAGTTAGCAAGTCGGTTACCCGCAAACCGCATGGATCATGTTAATTACTGTGTTCAATTAATATCAATCTATGAATCAATATTCACACTAAAACGAGCAGCTGCAAATCTTGCGTCATGCAGTCATGCTGGAGGATGAGATGAAAGAATCAAATCAATTTGGTGCAACGCCCGCTTGGGTTTTTTATTCCCTTTATCGCAATCTAAAACCAACATTCACATGTAGCTAAATGTTCATTGTACGAGACTGATTAATAAATCGTAACAAGAACACGGACAATAATTGCAGTTGCAGTCATTAGAGGCGATTCTATCGAGCTTGAGCAGTAAATAATCGTTGAGGCCAGACTTAGTAATTTCTATATTCGACGCCTCTATCACTCCCCCACCCGCCCAACGGACTGCATGGGCAGACAACGGAGGTAAAGGAATCAATACGGGTACACTTTACACATTCATGATCGCATTTTAGAGTAAACGGCAACGCAAACCGTTTACAAAATATAATAATATGATGGGGTAGTCTAGTCACCATGCGCCCTTCCCACGGTTCGTTACGTCAAACAAAACTTCTTCAAACGCACTGCTAAACTATTATTTAATTAAAATTATAATTTATAAATGTTGTACGACGAAAGAATGATATTCATTTGTCAGCTATATATTGAATAATTGGCGTTGTGATAAATTGAAACGGAAGTACTGCATGGCGATGGATGTTATTAGTCACAAAACGATAAGTCGTATTAACGAGTGGGTGGAGGGTGGTAGCTGCTGTTGACTCACTTTTTTAGTAACGTTATTGAGTTGAATCACAGATTGAATAGAGGTTGAAATGGTACGTAATACTTATACCACCGTTGTTATACGAACATTCGAAAATATTTGGTTTAGCTACATTAATTTCTTTAAGTGTTATAAATCCGCGGATTGGTCTGAAAACAGCTCTCCATTATTTCTACATTTCTTAAGTTTTTGTTTTAATTCTACATATTCATTACAACGCACATACCGTACTAGATTGTTCTTGTTGATTATTACCATCAGTGTTGGGGAAGTTCCCCAAAAAAGAAAAAAAAAATTAAAGTTACAGTTCCTCAACAAATAATGAACGCAAAGTTCCTAGAATATTCAAAGTTCGTTTAAAAGTTAATCTAAAAGTTGTTTTTGTTAAAAAAAAAATAATGGAATACATTATGCAGTTTTTATAAAATTCTCGAAAAAATTGAAGGAATTTTTATTTTAATTTTAAATTCTAGGTCTCCGAAATTAGTAACTTATTTTCAAATAAAGGTGGAATGACCGAATGGTGATTTGTTATAAATGCCTCATAAAAGAAAAGTACTTATCTATATTTTTTAAGAAGTTCCCCGAAATTGGAAACTTTTGTACAAAACGTTTCTTTATTTATATTACAGAAGGAAAGCATTTCTTGCACATTTCGCCGCTCAAAAAAATGATTTTCAGAACTGATGTAGAGAGCCGTGATTTGCTCTATCTAAGGGTCCTTGAGCCTCTTGATAGTTATGTTACAGTGCAATTTTCACTGTTGTGCATTGTTGTCATTGAATTATGGAATTACTAAGACTATAAACTTGAAACTATAATATAATTACGCCTTTAGAAGAAAATTGCAAATTATTTAAACTTTTTTTTTTAGCTCCAGCGTCGCAAGTATGGATGGAACGTTAACGACCACATATTTTAGTCCGGGTTGGTTAAAATCGACATTTATTTTTTGCATGCGCCATTGCGCCGAGCAAGTCATCTCATTTTCCATGAAATGCAGACAAAGAACGAGTTGTTCACATTTCTGCGGTGTCTTTTATGACTCACGACCAACATCTTGGACGTATACGTGATGCATCGAATCGAATGTGACGTCATTTAACTCCGATAATAATCTGTGAAAGTGTTTCAACAGGTCGGGTCGGCCTCCTGCAAGTATTGATGTAGTAA
Source organism: Isoperla grammatica (assembly GCA_945910005.1). Classification (NCBI taxonomy): domain Eukaryota; kingdom Metazoa; phylum Arthropoda; class Insecta; order Plecoptera; family Perlodidae; genus Isoperla; species Isoperla grammatica. The sequence goes on along the minus strand of OX246737.1, from coordinate 46,275,036 downwards.
CTCGCGTCTGTACTGCAACCAATTCGAGCGGCCTATCATCTGATCCATCACTCGGGCGGTTCGGCCCCAGAGCGCATGCAGAGTGCAAATATGGATCCAGCGTCCTTCGTAATGTTGCCTAGGCGACCAGGCAGGCATTCAACATCTTTAGGCCGAAAGATCGTGTGGATATTTCCAACGAGAAACCGGTTCCAAAGCGAGCTTAGCCAACTAAAAAAGTAAATATGTATTATATACCTCCATTCCGGAGAGGAAAAAACTATATGATTTGAGATTGAGGTGAGTAAGCTTGAAATAAGGTTGATTGGCAATGGGCTGTTGTCCCTGGCCTGGATCGCATCCCCATCTTCGGAGTAAAGTCATACTTTCATCTGTTTGCGCCGAGTACGGAGTACGACCGACGATGTCTACTCAAAGTCAGACTTGCCTTGCCACACCCCGCCCGCCTGCGGACGACACTCATTTTCGAGTCGAGGTCGATGGAAAGGCGCTTGACTAGTAGTTCAACAGATCGCCAAAAGATGGAAGCACATTCGTGTACGAAGCGAGAGGTCGACCATCGACAATCGATTCAATTCATTAGTGCCCTACAAAGCCGGCAGGAGTGCTTTCATTTCCGCAAACCAATAAAAATAACCGCTCAATTCAAATCTTCAAAGTAACTTTTTACACGATTGCTTAGCACATATTCCTAAACTCCGTTTTGACCCTATTGGACTCAAGTAACAATTTATTAGTGAAATATTAATTGTCTAGACTAGGTTATTTCGCTAGTGTCAAAATGTAGCTTTGGGATATGCCTTTATTTACTGAGTTTGAAAATTTAAAAGAAATCATTAATCAATACAAAATTGAATTACCAACAAAATAGACCAGTACCATTCAAACTATGAATTCAATTTAATTCATAACTGGTCAAATAAATTCAGACGCTTAAACTCTAGTTCTCTGATGTGAAAGTCGCAGATTGGCATGGATGGATATCTAAATTCTAAATGAAATACACATTATAAAACAAATTATTTGAGTAACTGAATGCAGCTCATATAGTGCGAGGGAGTCTTTTAGTCAAAGTTTCTCACCAGACGAGAGTATAGAATAACCTGTGCCTTGCAATGTGAATGAACAGAGAATGGTTTAAATTGACACCATGTATCCATGTATAATTAATAATGCCCCAAGAAATAAATAAATAAAATGAAACGGTAGAAAGTTCAGTGTCTAAAGAAGGACTTCAACTTCATAGGGCTTCACAATTCACACTTATCATACATAACCTGTCTGGGAGATGATACTGCCTAGTGCCTAGTATGCCCAATCCCACACTGCTTCAAGATAACCTAATAGGCAACACGCGTACCATTTTTTTTGTTAAACCAAACACTTAGTTTAATAGTATTAGATACAAAACGTATATTAATACAAGTCGCACGTAAAAAAGGAATTTTTAAATAGGTTTAATGTGGTCGCATTTATTGAAGTTTAAACTGGGGATCTGAAACGCGTACAGGTGGCTGTGACGCAATGGTTCTGTAGACGTGGCAGAACAGACCAATCGCTGAGGCGGTGAGCGTACGCAGAACAAAACTATGACGTCAAATCCACTCTACATGGCGGCGGCTCATTTTTCGCGCCCTTTTATTTATCGTTACTAAACCAATTATTTTGAGGCATAGACTGATCCGTTTTTCAAAATTCAAAGACACAAAATTATTAAATGAGAGACAAGGTATTTAAAAATCGATTAAAATTTTCATACGCGTGTTCCCTATTTAGGTTGTTTATCTGAACTTTTATTCAAACATAATTTTATTCTGAGGTGCCAGATAAACTTCATAATAATAAAGTCCACATAGGCGTGCGTAGCGTCTAACATTAGACCTGGCAGAAGGTGGCGTGGTACAGCTGGGGTCTGGCGCGAAGCCCCAGCCGCCGGAGGGAATTTTGCCGTAGGGGAAATTTTTTTCGGTTGATGCACTAACTTTTATGACCTAAAACGCGTTTGTACGACGCGACGCTTTCCGCTGTCATAGGATGTGGCCCCTATAGAGCTAAATTTCGTTTCATTTAAATAAAAAATAAATTCTAAATTATTTGCGCAGTCCCGGGTGAAGTGTGCCTTTGCGTAAAAACGCACTACTGACAGTGAATTTTAATTTAAAGACTAATTTAAAGTTAAGTTTAAAGTGAATCTGCTCTCGGTACAGGCCGGGTCTAAAGGAATTGGAGTCCAGCGCGGCCCGACCGCCAAGTTGACACATTAGGTCCGGCCTGAGCCAAATAGGCCTGGGCCGTGCGCACGCCTATGATAGTCCAGATATTTTTAGTTTGACACAGTGTTGAAGCTCCACCCCTAGTTATGTGATCACCACCCAGTATAACATGTATGACTGATTATAAACAATGTAATCTGAAATACATACGTGAATGAAATATGAAGCAATCTTCATTAACTGAGAAATGAATGTAATAATATAAATGTGAACAAATAATAAACAGCATTTGATTGATGATATGATTGTCGGGTTGTCACGGGAGTAAGAGGTGGTCACATAGCAGTGGAGGGGAGCAGCAGGGAACCGTCAAATTAAGAACATTTCAAGTCTACCAGATATGAATGGCAATGGGTAGTCGCAATATTAAACCACGCAGACTCATCGTAATTTTATTGATATCTTAAGAACGTTTCAAGATATTGAATAAGTGATTCATACGGTACTTTTACCACACTGGTTCGAATCGATGTATTCCGGAAAAGAAAAAGAAATATAAATGCCACTATAGCATTTTATGCCAATAGGCGACATGACCTTCCGAACATACAATAAACAATATACCGGTACATATAGTTTACAATATACAGATCCGCAATAAAATTGCGTTGTCAGGTAAATAAAACTAAAAACTAAATAACAATAAAACATGACAATTAAAACAAGAAAAATGAGAACCAAGGCAAATTAGAAGTTTGTGACAGTTAGATGTGGAAAGAAAGAAGCGTAAAAATAATGGGGATTGGATGTGATGTCCACAGAGCCAGGAAATTTGCGTTATATAAGATCGTAAGGCTGGTGAAGATGGAGCGTCTCTCTAGGTTGGTGCGGCAGTTTGGTATGTGAAACAGGTTATTTAGGCATGTTATCCAGCCAGGATGAAGGCCAGAGGCAGGAGTTTATGGTATTAACGATAAACTCAATTTCCTTAGAAAATGTTTTAAAACTACAGATGTGGACGTTTTAGATACTTGTGGTGCTGGAAATGATATTTTTTCCCAGCGAATTTCTGAGATTTTTAAGTAAAGCTGCGATTAGAGCGATTCTACCCATTATTCACAAATAACGTTGAAATAAAATAAATTGATGACAAATTCGCGATTTACCGTCCAATTTTTTCGTTTTTGAGTCAACAGTTACGTCACGGTCGCACGGCGTCCTTGTCAACGCACTGCACTCCCTACTTGAGTAGAATATTTAGGTCCTAGGCCTATGATGAGGCCTGGTAGGTCTAAGCCTAGTCCTAGTCCTAGTCCTAGGACAGAAGCCTGGTAGACCTATTTACCCTGCCTGGTGGCATATTTGTGTTCTTATTTTAGCCTATGCATTTTCCATGGTCCTCAAGTAGCCAAAAATAGAAGAAAATTAACACCGCTATAAAAACAATTTTGTCCAAAATATTCACCACCAATTCACCACATTTTTAAATCTTTAAAACGAAATATTAAAAAAAAAATCACCATAAACTCCTGCCTCTGATGAAGGCAAAGGTTAATGATAAGGTAGTCAGTGCCAATTAACACAGCCATGAAACATCTTATGCAAAAAAACAAAACTAAATCACATGTCTGTCTACGTATGTTAAGAGAGCATATAAACCCATCCTAGCTAAAATATCAGAGGTTTCAAAAAAACGATATAAGAATACTCTACAACGAACAATGCGACAAAAGAAAGATGTTACCCTATCAAGAAGGTCCAAGTTAGAATCAGCTGCTGACAGGGGCGCCGGGTTTTTCAAATTCCAAAGGGTGCTCAACTTCGCAGAAAAGGGACCAAGCACGGGGGTTGGGGGGCGGAGCCCCCCTATGCGAAAATTTTTAAACCCCGTTTTTAAAGTGTGTTTGGTGCATTCTAGAAATAAAGTGGCTTGAATGCAATGTCAAAATAATGCATTTAAATATATATATAATATTGCAAAAAAAACATTAATTTCATCACTTTGATATTGTATCCAAGATTAAAATAGAAACATTATCATAAAGAAATGTTAAAAACATTTTTTTAAACTGAGACCTCAAAACTGATAATTATGCATAATTTTTCTTTTAGTCAGGATATTTGGAGGGGTACGCAGCACCCCTCCAACCAATCTCATGGGTGCTTCAGCCCGAGCACCCACATAGTCGGCGCTCCTGGCTGCTGATGCCCATGTAGGAGAACAGTAGTCGAGAATGAGTAACACACATGATGTAAAGTACCTACGCCTTGAGAGCCTTCGGGTCTCTTTTATCAGTCAACTTGTATAATATACCAAACATTTGCAATGCCTTCATATGAATTTTGTTAAAAAAAAACTACATAACTACATGTTTTCCAAAACTCTATAAATTCCTATATTCTATATTCCGATCAAGTTCGATCAAGCTGAAATTTGGACCATCTACAAGCTTCAATGTGGCTTGAATGTGTATAGTTTTGTGGCTAAATCGGTCGAGAAGTTAGAAAGTTACAATGTAGTTACTAGAAAATATTAAATAAACTGGTGATGGTGGTGAAATAAACTGGTGGCAAAATGTGAGGTAGCCATTTTATAGTAAATTTTCGTCCGGTAACAAATATACTAACTTAAGCGTGATCCGATAAGTATTGTAGGTACAAATTACATTTATATTGATGAATTGTAGTGAAGTATAACTATGAAAAAAAAAATCCAAGCTATAATTTTTTTAGTCAATCGATCTTTTATTGAATAATGGCAGGATCTAATAACTATGAGAATAAAAATTCTAATCTTTGCACAATTTTGTTTTGGTTGTTGTTGTTTTTTTGAACAAATATGAACATTCTTATGTTGATGATGATGATAGTAGTCGCGTGCCAGAATTCAGCCGCTAGGTTCGCTATGTTAGCGAAGCGTTCCTATTTCAAGCAGCAAAGTAGGCTATGTTCTAGCGAGCCGTTCCAAAGTTCAGTATTTTAGCGTTGCTGAGCTAGCGCTTCTAGCCAAGAAGAAGACCGCTAACCTGCTAACAACCGCGAGAAATGGCGTCAGATTTGATTTTGGAGATTGTCGAGTTGCAAGTCAACTATAACGATGTCGACATGGTACTTTCCATTGACAAAGAGACGGCCAATAAAATCATTCAAGGTGAGCCAGAGAGATCAAATATGATTCAAGCTAGGCCTGTCATATTAAAATGTAGGCGTCTAGGCCATCATAACCTCTAAACATAACCTCCAGCGGCCAGCCACATGGCCTAGGCCTAGGGCCTACGGTCTATGGGGGCTTATCCTAGTGTCCATACCAGCCATAACCTAGGCCTAGGATGATGATTCACTGGACGATGATTCGGCAATAGTGCAACTATTTAAAATAACCGCTGCAGCTACCAGCACAATTTCTCGCTCGTCCATCTTTCCGTTCCAATATTCTTGGTTAGCGAATCTAGCGTGACGTCATTTTTCGCTTAGCTAGCACGCGATTCTGGCACGCGACTAGTGTTTTCAGTATAACCATTGAGTTTGTTAGTGTAGGGTAGAGACCCAGCGGCCATTGGCGGCTCTCTACCAATAAATTTCCCGTGGACTCAAGTAGTGCGAGCGCGTACCGCTAGAAAGCGCTACATGTACCCACTGATGTCAGCATTCCTGTGGAAAGAAAGGAATACTACGTAGTACGCGCAGATGCGAAGTCGGTAAGGTAGTAGTATCCAGATGGCGGTGGATATTGTTATTAAAGCATTATCATTTGTTCTGATAAACATGTCAAACGGGGTTCGAAGTTAACAATAAGTAAGCTAATACTTTATTACAACACATTATATAAGGTTTTATACATTATATAGACTAGGCTGTAGTACTACGTTACTAATGTAGGCCTATTAATGTAGGCCTAGGCTTATTGTAGCCTAGTAATGGCCTAGACTAAAAGAGTTGGGCCTAGACCTAGGCTCGGACTACACCACGTGATCTTCTGACGTCGCATCTGCGCGTACTACGTAGTATCCGTTTCTTTCCACAGGAACGCTGACATCAGTGGGTACATGTAGCGCTTTCTAGTGGTACGCGCTCGCACTACTAGAGTCCACGGGAAATTTATTGGTAGAGAGCCGCCAATGGCCGCTGGGTCTCTACCCTACACTAACAAACTCAATGGTATAACGGCACAGGAGCAACAATACCATTTGCGACAGTTTTATCTTTATCTCTTACATTGAACGATGACAATAGCTTTGGCAACTTTTCGCCAGACAGTTCGTGGTCATAGACGTGCTCGCTTATCAATACATCACACAAAGCGTTTTTCTAGTAATTACTATAGTACAATCAATGTATAAACAAAATAGCATATCTGAACAAAATAATAAGCCAAACTTACCAATATTCACGTTCTCTATTTTGATTGATGGCGTTGAAGAGCTTGTAGCTTGTTCAAAAAAAATAATAATGAGTTTTGGCTGATTTTTTTGTGCCTAAATTTTTTGTTTTCCAACAAAAAAACTGTACAAACATCTACACGAAATAAAAAAAACGGCTATTTGGCAAAAATAATACTGCGTTATTTTAAAATTTAGCATTGTATATTTGCACAAATCTATCTTTTAGTCTAAAGCAACTACTTGAAAAGTTTTTGACTAAAGTGAAAGAGGAGTATAAGGCGTGGAAGTGGGAGCCTACATTAAATTTCTGCTTGGGGCCCATAATGTTCTGGCGCTGGCACTGTGATTGCTTGAATAATGAATCAATCGGTGATGTTAGTCCGCATTAGGGGCTACACCGAATGTATTTTTAGGCACCGGTTATCATAGTTGAGGAAACCGGCTAAAAACCGTTTTTTTTCCTGCAAAATTTTATTTAAGCCTATTTACATCTGTATATCTCCCCCCCCTCCCCCTGAAGAGCCATTCCTTTCAACTCTCGACAAATGCAACGATTAGAGGACTGTGCTTTGGGAAGTAGAAATGTGAAAGATCTGGGCAGAGTAGGACAGTATGTTAGAACATTTGTGATGAGGGGGGGGGAGGGGACTGAAGGGAACACGAGAACGTATAGTTTGTGTTACGCGGGAAAGTGCAAGTGTTAACTTCCTCATGACATAATTTTTGGATTCCTGAAAAACAGGTTTACAAAATAAGAACCGGTTTCTTATGATTATTCAATCTAGTCCCAAGTCCACTCACGGGTCTACAATCTACGGCTATGGCTACCGGTAGTAATTTGGTTGTGTGAGGGTTAATAATATTTGTAATACACTGTAATACTCAAATGTAAAGTCTTCCTGCCTTGGTTGCACAAATGAACCACTTTGGCATTCATTGGAAGGTGTTTGTTAAATAATTAAACCAACATAAGTGACAACAAATATTTCATAAAACTTACCTTTCCTGATGAGAAGGCTAGTGACTCTTCTTAAAGCTTCACGCGGTGATCGATGAAAGAACTTTGGAGACAAGTTAGGAGGCAGCGTGAGTGGTTTCCTGGCATCCCTGGCGTCCCAGGGACTGGGCAGGTTATGCCCGGGACTGTGACCAGACGCCAACCGGTCGAGGTGTTCAATGGACGCCGGTCTTGCCTGCTGCCGATGTCTCGGGTACCAGCCTCGTCCCGGTCCACCGGCCAGTCTTAGCAGCTCGGCTCCCACCAGCGCCTGGCCCAGACTACCGGAGCCGAGCCCGGCGGTGGTGGTTCCATGCCCGTTGGGTCCCACACGCCGGTAGCCCGTGCCCCCACCCCCACCACCGCCCCCGCCCGCTGGCCTGGGGGCGGTCCGGGCCACCCCCGGCACCTCCGGAGCCCTGCGATGAGGCGTGCGCGGAATGTCGCACCCGCGGGCGAAGATGGGCGTCTCGGGTAGCGAACACGATGTCTGCAGCGTCTCTTGGGGCGACTGGGCCGAACAACGCTTCTGGAATGTTCGCCGGCGCAACGGCCCCGGCAGCTCAGTTGGAAGTGTTCGCCGCTCGCCAGGAATCTGGTGACAACAACGATTGTTTGGTTTTTACTTTAAACATTAACTCTAGGGAAAGCTAAGAAGCTCATGATAAGTGATACACTACAGCAGATGGCTTATGTTTGCAAGCTACAAGCTAGACTGTCATCGTACTTGGATCAGCAAATCAACAGCAACGTATGCTTGTATGCTTATATGCTTTGGTGTGCTTTATTGTGGAAACATTTGGACCAGGTACTGGGTACTTAACAGATCTCTAGTTCTACTCTGCACCTTCTTTAAAAACATGAAGACATGCAAGTATTTGAATCCAGATTGAACATAAAATACACTTTCAAAAGTTTATAAATAATGATGGTAGCAATCACTTGTAGGCAGACTAGGACATATAAATTTACTTAGGGTGCTTACGCCAACTTTATCCGAACAACTCGATCGAGTCAACTGGATCCATCGTAATCACGTGATGGATTAACTTGATCCTTGATGGTTTGCAAACAGACATTTTTTGGGCGTGTACTTTGTGGCGCGGATTCTAACTACTTTTTGAATGAGGTATAATACTAAACCCAGGGAACCACGCCTTGTAGCCGTCACATTTGACAAATCTGCAGTCCTTGCGAAAATAAATATTGGCGCGTGGCCGTGGTAGCCTCATAACCCTACTTTTGCAGTTCACGGTACCGTTGATTCATATTCGCGCCAATATATTACACCTGGATCCAACTAACCCTGGTCTGAGAGCGGATCACTTTCAAGGGATCCGAGAGTTAACTTGATCATGTTCGCGAATGCAAAACGAGATGGATCCGATCAACTCAGCGAGGTTGGCGAAAGAGATCTGGTTGGCGTAAGCACCCTTAATGCAGTGGCGTAACGCAAATTGCCCCCCCCCGCAAGAATCGTTTTGGGCCCCCCATAAGAGCTAGTGGTGTATCGAAAAATTCACAGTGGGGGAGGGAGGGTGGAACATCCTAAGCATGTAGGGGGTCTGGGGCGAAAGTCCCAGTCGGCGGAGGTCGATTCCCCAAAGGCGAATTTTTCCTTCATATATGACGTTTTACACGCCTGCCTGTAAACACATTTCAGAATCGTACAATGATCCAAGGTAGGCCTATAACATGATAGTTTTCCCCCCGTCCGGGAATAAGAAGGCTCAATATATTCAGGATCCAATATAGTTTCTTACAGGCAGTGCCGACCGTACGACGAGAGAAAAGAGGAACCCCCTGACCCCCTCCACCCGTAAGCCTTTTTAAATATAATCCTCCAACTTGTCCCATTCTTCCAACTTCCTCCACCGTATGGCCCCGGAAGAGAATAGGTCCAAGTTGACAACATTTGAAATTTGATGACGAAAAATAAGTACGTCTGGCAACCCGGGCTGTGTAGGGGGGCCCCCCTACACAGCGGGCCCCCCCGCTTCATGGGGGCGGCGGGGGTCTCCTTTATGCCAGTGCCTTAATGTACGGAAACACAATGTTTGAGGAAATTAGAAACGTGTTCACATTGAGATTCTCGAATTTCATTGTAATTAATTGAATTGTCCATGAATTTGAAATAAAACAAGTAATTCATAGAGTTGTTGCTGATTCAAAAATTAAGAGTACATTGTTCAGTTCAAATGTTTCTCTACCACTAATTGACCCAGTTAACAAAATTAGTATTGCAAAGTTGGAGATAACATACAAAACTTTTGACCAAGTGCATCTAGTGATAATTTCAATACGTTTACTGTAGGGGACCTGGTCAACTGTCCCCCGGTTTCTTCATCCATGGTCCAAGTCATCCATGGCCCAACTCATCCAGGGCGCGCCAGATATTAATCTGGTAAAACTGTTCCATGGTTCAACTCATCCATGGCTCAACTCATCCACGACCTGGTCGCTACTACCCATTCCAAATACAGTAGTTTGATGCAATACTATGCGGTACAAAAACATTCACTAATCGCTCAGCATAAACTTGGCCATGGCGCGGCCTAGTAATCACACTCCATCTCTGGTAACGACGAGGCTAGTATACTCAATACAAGACGAGGCAACGACGCGGCTAGTATACTCAATACAAGACGAGGCAACGACGCGGCTATTATAATAACTCTCCCTGGCAACGACGAGGCTAGTATACTCAATACAAGACGAGGCCACGACGCGGCTATTATAATAACTCTCCCTGGCAACGACGAGGCTAGTATACTCAATACAAGACGAGGCAACGACGCGGCTATTATAATAACTCTCCCTGGCAACTACGAGGCTAGTATACTCAATACAAGACGAGGCAACGACGCGGCTATCATAATAACTCTCCCTGGCAACGACGAGGCTAGTATACTCAATACAAGACGAGGCAACGACGCGGCTATTATAATAACTCTCTCTCTGGCAACGACGAGGCTAGTATACTCAATACAAGACGAGGCAACGACGCGGCTATTATAATAACTCTCTCTCTGGCAACGACGAGGCTAGTATACTCAATACAAGACGAGGCAACGACACGGCTATTATAATAACTCTCTCCCTGTCAACGACGAGGCTATTATACTCAATACAAGACGAGGCAACGACGCGGCTATTATAATAACTCTCTCTCTGGCAACGACGAGGCTAGTATACTCAATACAAGACGAGGTAACGACGCGGCTATTATAATAACTCTCTCTCTGGCAACGACGAGGCTAGTATACTCAATACAAGACGAGGCAACGACGCGGCTATTATAATAACTCTCTCTCTGGCAACGACGCGGCTAGTATACTCAATACAAGACGAGGCAACGACACGGCTATTATAATAACTCTCTCCCTGTCAACGACGAGGCTATTATACTCAATACAAGACGAGGCAACGACGCGGCTATTATAATAACTCTCTCTCTGGCAACGACGCGGCTAGTATACTCAATACAAGACGAGGCAACGACACGGCTATTATAATAACTCTCTCCCTGTCAACACCGCGGCTATTATACTCAATACAAGACGAGGCAACGACACGGCTATTATAATAACTCTCTCTGGTAACGACGAGGCTATTATACTCAATACAAGACGAGGCAACGACACGCCTATTAAAATAACTCTCTCTCCCTGGCAACGACGCGGCTATTATAATAACTCTCTCTCTGGCAACGACGAGGCTAGTATACTCAATACAAAACGAGGCAACGACGCGGCTATTAAAATATTTCTCTCTGGCAACGACGAGGCTAGTATACTCAATACAAGACGAGGCAGTTGCCAGAGAGAGAGTTATTATAATAGCCGCGTCGTTGCCTCGTCTTGTATTGAGTATACTAGCCTCGTCGTTGCCAGGGAGATAGTTATTATAATAGCCTCGTCGTTGCCTCGTCTTGTATTGAGTATACTAGCCTCGTCGTTGCCAGGGAGAGAGAGTTATTATAAAAGCCGCGTCGTTGCCTCGTCTTGTATTGAGTATACTAGCCTCGTCGTTGCGAGAGAGAGAGAAATTATAATAACCGCGTCGTTGCCTCGTCTTGTATTGAGTATACTAGCCTCGTCGTTGCCAGAGAGAGAGTTATTATAATAGCCGCGTCGTTGCCTCGTCTTGTATTGAGTATACTAGCCTCGTCGTTGCCAGAGAGAGAGTTATTATAATAACCGCGACGTTGCCTCGTCTTGTATTGAGTATACTAGCCTCGTCGTTGCCAGAGAGAGAGTTATTATAATAGCCGCGTCGTTGCCTCGTCTTGTATTGAGTATACTAGCCTCGTCGTTGCCAGGGAGAGAGAGTTATTATAAAAGCCGCGTCGTTGCCTCGTCTTGTATTGAGTATACTAGCCTCGTCGTTGCGAGAGAGAGAGAAATTATAATAACCGCGTCGTTGCCTCGTCTTGTATTGAGTATACTAGCCTCGTCGTTGCCAGAGAGAGAGTTATTATAATAGCCGCGTCGTTGCCTCGTCTTGTATTGAGTATACTAGCCTCGTCGTTGCCAGAGAGAGAGTTATTATAATAGCCGCGTCGTTGCCTCGTCTTGTATTGAGTATACTAGCCTCGTCGTTGCCAGGGAGAGATATTATAATAGCCGCGTCGTTGCCTCGTCTTGTATTGTGTATACTAGCCTCGTCGTTGCCAGTGATGGAGTGTTATTATTAGGCCGCGCCATAGCCAATTTTATGCTGAGCGATTAGTTAATGTTTTTGTATCGCATAGTATTGCATCAAACTACTGTATTTGGAATGGGTAGTAGCGACCAGGTCGTGGATGAGTTGAGCCATGGATGAGTTGCACCATGGAACAGTTTTACCAGATTAATATCTGGCGCGCCCTGGATGAGTTGGGCCATGGATGACTTGGACCATGGATGAAGAAACCGGGGGACAGTTGACCAGGTCCCATAAAAATGACTGAAGTCGAACAAATATTAAATATATTTATCTGAGTGGACTAATGAATTGTGTTCCTTCTACTCACATCTCTTTTGGAGCCATGACTGCGATGTCCTCTAGTGAATCCTGCATCCATGGAGCGCGTCTTAAGGCTGGACATGGGTTCGGGCGGTCGAGACTGATATCGCGAGGCCGATATCGCCCCGTCCCCGCGAGGCTCCAGACTGCGATACGCTGGCAGATCTCCCCTCGGAGTCGGCATGGGGCTTCGAGACACGATCTCGGAGTACTCGTCATCCTCTTCCACCGGGGAGGGGGGCAGGGGCGGAAACTCGTGCTGCACCACTGCGACGGTGACCTTGAACTCGTCCGCATCATCCAGATAGTCTTTGGGCGGCAGTTCTTCCACCACGTCCACCACATTGACATGGTTCATGTCGGCAACGGTCACCCACGGATCGGAGCAATCCACTTCCGTTGCCGAATTGTGGGCGAGCGATTCCTCACACCGGCTATTTCGCTTAGAATAAGACTTATGTACTAGCACTGCCTGACATGAGCTGGTTAAAAGTGTATCTTTGTATTTACTTCCTAATAATTTATCACTAATACACAATAGTTCTGTACTTCCTAAAAGTAATGATTCACTGCTCAGATCTAGAAATTGTGAACTATCATTTTCCAGCTGCATAATAAGTTTGTTTTCTTCATCACTGCTTCTGAAATCGTCCGTCTTGCTAGGATTGTCACTCGAGTCGTCGGTGTTGCTCCCCACGTGCTGGTCCTCCTCTTCTTCCATCGTAACTTCCAACTCCTGCGGTCTCGAGAGGCGGTGGTGAGAGTCCTCTCTGCTGATACGCTCAGGCCGAGGGATGGCGAACAACTCTCGGTGGTAGTTGTCGTCTGTGGTCAGGGTCGGGAGTGACACCACTCGGACTAGTGTCGGGGGGACGGGAGGTGTAAAATCTGGTGGAGCATCGTCCAAGCCTTCCAATAAACCTTCTTTTAATAACGATTTTATATTGTCAAACGTAGAGCTGCATCTTTTAAGATCACCAAATTTAGCTTGCTGTTGGTAAAACGGAATAACTTCGGGAGAGGGCATTACGGCAGACACTGGTTTACGTTCTTTTTTCCTTCCCTTACGAATCACATAAGTTCCAGTGGGAGTAAGCTGTGCACCTGAAAGCTCGGATGGAAGGTGGCTAGTTTCATCTGGATCGTTAATGACTGACGAGTCGTAATACGGTTCACTGTATGGAGAGGCTGTTCCATCCTCTGTGCTGATGGGGAGGTCATGCAACTCCTCATGATCACGCAGTCTATGAATAGAACTTGTACCTGTAATGAAAAGGACAAAATTAAATAGCTACATATCATAATTTGTTGCTGCAAACAAGGAGAACTCAAAATTGAGTATATAATATACTATCGATAGTAACTAGACATCATATTTGCATGCACACTATAAATAAATAGAAATGCTCTGTTATTGTGAAATGTGGTTGTCAGAGTAAAAAATCAAACACAGGGCACACCAATAATATTATTTGTAAACAAAGTGGGCATACACCATGGTTTTCTCCTACCAATAGCTGTTAATAGTAGTCACTTTGACAGTACAGTATACTAGATATTCCTAAGTGATACGAGATGTATCTGAGAATAGCACGAAATAAATGTACGTTCAAAGAAACTGTAAATTTTCAACTTTCCATTGAACAACAATAATCCCAACAAACACAAAAAATGTATGTTTTCCCTCCTGTTTTCCTCCTTGGGTCTACGTTTATGGGAGGAAAGAGCTCCTGGATAGGAGAAAGGTCATGCAAGTAGTACTATCTTTCTCCTACACTTTTAACATGGAGTGAGCCCAGTGGCGTAACGCAAATCGCCCGGGCTCCCCCGCAAGAATCGTTTCGGGCCCCCTATATGGGGTTAATTAAGAGCCAAACCTATTACATAACGAAATTAACTTTTACTTGAGCTCAAAGACGCCCATACAATCATCTTAAAATTGTTAATATCACAAGAAGAGGTCTGGGCGACGAGCATTGTAACTGGCGAGCCAAACTGTCAATTATGGCGTCCATGTTCAATTGCTTGATCTGCTCACAGTTCACACTCTATGCTGAGCATACTGAGAGAGCTTTAAGACTGTCTTGAGGTCTCCTCGAATATATATATATATATTTTTTTTAAATTATTATAAAATCTGAACATCACTTTTCGATATGTTGCTACTGTGAACAGAACAGTACGAAATAACATGGGGGCCAGTGGCATATCGAGGAATTCACAGTGGGGAGGGGTTGAACATCCTAAGCATGTAGAGGGTCTGGGGCGAAAGACCCAGCTGGGGGAGGTCAATTCGCCGAAGGCGAATTTTTTCTTCATTGATGACGTTTTACACGCCTGTAAACACGTTTCAGAATCGGACAATGATACAATATATAATATGATAGTTGTCCCCCGTCCGGACCTGTAGAAGATTCGATATATTCAGGATTCAATACAGTTGCTTACAGGCAGTGCCGATTGTAAGACGACAGAAAGAGGAACCCTCTAACCTCATCCACCCATAATTCTTTATAAATATATTCCTTCAACTTTGTCCCATTCCTCCAATTTCCTTCCCCGTATGGCCCCGGAGAAGAATATGTCCAAATTGATAACTTTTAAAATATAATGACGAAAAAACAAGATCTGTACTTCTGGCAAGCCGGGCCCCCCTAGACTAGGCAGCGGGCCCCCCCGCTTCGCGGGGGCGGCGGGGGTCTCCTTTACGCCACTGAGTGAGCCACTCCAGTATGCAGGAGGTACAACCCTGGTAAATTCTCAGGACTGCCCAGAAAGGTAATAGCTCCCACCAAAGCAGCTCACAGGTAGACTGTGGGAGGGTACTCTCTTCTGGGCAACCTACAGGCAGCCCCATGGTCACTTTGTTTCTATTGCATCCCTGACTCTGCCTGAAAAGTAGCTTGAGGATAATTTCCCATAGTACTCAGGATTTACTGAGGAAGGCATACCTCTGTAGTGCCTGGAAGGTAGAGATGAGTACATCCTCAGGACACATTATCATCATAAATACTTGAGATTGAGGGTATTAATATTACGATGATAATGTTAAGTTTCTAAAGTATTTACGATGATAATGTGTGATGATGACTTTGTCTCGAATTTTTCTTGTACAATTCTTTTGATTTTAAAATTGTATGTTTTGTTCCAAGTTCAGTGCAAGCAATTTGACAACTTTGTTTGACCAATATCCGCGAAGTTAGCGTTAATGTTTGATGAATCTATCTTTGGTACATGGATCCATTTAACTTATGCCAGGTTAAACTTAGGCTGCATAGAGAATAAGAGAATAAAACATTTGATACAATCTTAGAAGTTTTTTATAACAAATTTAGAAAAACACGCAACCATTTCTTTTTTTATAAAAAAAAAATGTAGGCCCTAGGCCTATTTTAGTTATTTTCATTTATTTCATTACCCAAACCCGATCCAATACACGAAGTTATTTTCACTAGTTCTATTACTCAACACTCGGATGAATGGCCACAGACACAACACCAGAGTAGACAACTGACAAACATACATGCAGCCACCCACAACCTGGCATTCAATGAATGCTTTCATGCCATGTTGTGAGAGCTCTACCTGCCAGCTGCAATGAGCATGAACTGAGAAGGATGGAATTGGCACATTAGTGGATTACCAACTGCAGGCTCCCCCCTAACCTCAACATTCGTTAGGGTCCTGCTCTCCGCCACCTCATTGCCCGCCCCTCCTTCTAGTTCTCCTCCCCAGCCCCCCCCCCCCCCCCCCCCCACCCACACTCAAAAGCACCACTGGCATAGCGCTTGTAAATAACTGTATACATATATATACACCTGTAATACCTAAGCTAGTCACCTATGTGCACTCGCCGAAAGATCAAGGCCCTGTTTTTGGCCGAAACCGTTTTGTTGTTGTTTATGTTTGTGTTCTATAACTTTTTGATGCATCTATTTATTATCTACAAGACCCCGACAGTCACCAACCAGGAAAGCTGTTGGGTTCCCTATCAACTTTCCCACCATCAAGCATATCTAGCCATTTGTCCTCTCCTACAACACACAATAATGAAGGATGTATATTCTGAATGTTTCTATTTTCTAATCACATAATGTATTTTCCAGTCGCTGTGTTATGCACCACATGATTTGAATTATCTGCAATTGACGAGTGGTGATAGGCGGAGCTTGCGCAGAGTACTGTGTCACGTGACTAGCAGTTGGGAAAAGTCCCTACTGTCCGGACGGATCCACGCAAAACACATCCACACTTATCTCATTCTAGCTGGTATAATATTCATTTTTAAGATATAACCTGGAAAACATATTTAGTTCATATACCAGTGGTCAATATACAGGTTATTTCAAAATTATAGACGAAGTAGTTAACTTGTTATAACAATTCACGCACTGAAGAGGATAAAATGAGCAAGGTGTGTTTTGTTTTTTCAACTTCAACTGGCGAAAAACTAATGATTGGATTTGGACGAGAGTTTCTTAAGAATACGTACCAATAATGTGAGACAATAAGCAAATAAACTTTCTAGATAGAAAATGCCCAGAACGAAAATTCATAGCATGCACTAATATGCAAGGTGCTTAGTTTCACGGTCAAAACCGCTACTTTTGAGGCCCAACCGCTACACCCTGCATATTATTGCATGCTATGAATTTTTGTTCTGAGCAATTTCTATCTAGAAAGTTTATTTGCTTATTGATCACATTATTGGAACACATGCTGAAGAAACTCTCGTCAAAATCCGTTCATTAGTTTTTCGCCAATTGAAGTTGAAAAAACAAAACACGCGTTGCTCATTTCATCCTCTTGATGCGCGAATTGTTATAACAAGTTAACTACTGGGTCTATAATTTTGAAATAACCTTTATATTGACCACTGGTATGTGAACTAACTACGCTTTCTTATAGGTTATACCTGAAAAGTGAATATTATAACAGCTAGAACGAGATAAGTGTCGTGCATTAAGCGCGTGAAAGCGTAACAGTTAGCGGATTTGTCCCAACTATGGGCCCCCCAACTTCGTGACGTCAGGGGGCGGGTAAATCACCACTTGTCAATTAAAACTTGCCAAATTAATAATTATTCAAGTAAAACCATGACAAACTATTAATATCTGAACTCTACATTTGTCTATGATTGAGGAAAAGAGAGATATTTTTGCTTTGTAAATTATATATTATATCTGATAAGTACCTACAACAAAAATAAAACAAGCATGGAATCAATAATGTTAGGAGGGCTAGATTATGGGTGGCCATGGGCCAAATGTTGAAGACCCTGGTATACGTCATAAAAAATAAATTAAAAAAACGCTATTTATGTAATTGTAATTGTAAGTGTAATCACATTCATGTAGCATGCGTAATTTTCGTAAAATTACCGAATAATTTTACGTTTTGCTAGATGGCTGTTCTATTGACAGGTCGTCATGATCAAATGTTAGATAAGACGCTGGGAGTCCCGATGCAGAAATACAAGCCATGCAGAAGTCAGTGTACAAGAGACCAGAGATGAGGGTGTTATAGATTTACCACGAGCACATCTCCGCGCGCGAAAGCTTGCGCGCGCATCCGGGTCTAGTCTAATCGGTTTTTTAGGGGCGGCCGGTAGTGAAGTGAAGCTAGCAGGTGTCAGTTGCTATCGGCAGTGGTCGGGAACACATCTGTCTGCGCGCTTACGGCAGAGCTATACGGCCGGCCGTAGCCAGCAGGCTACGGCAAAACTACGTTTAGCCAATATTCAACTCATGGTTTCAAGATAACCAATACGCGCATCAAACATTGAATCACATAAATACTTTTGTCTAACCTTTCTCTACACGATGATGTGCACTATATTTGTCAAACATTAATAGTTAATAAAATAATGCCATTAAAGCAGAGCAATGTTAGTGGAAACCTTTCGTAGATTTCTACGATCGCAATTTGTATGGTTTACAAGAAACCTGTCACAAATATAAAACTATCGTCGTCAAGGTATAACTGTCATCGTTCTTAAACTGCTTATAATATTGCTCTAGCTTTAATAGTTTCAGAAATAATGCAATGTAAGTTAAGCCATGTTTTGCCGCTACCGTTCACGCGCCGAGCACGCGTTTATGCGCTATCACCTGCATTCCAGTCGACTTTGACTCGCCCGTTTTGGCCAAGGGAGATGTGGTACGTGTTGGTCCATCTATAATAGCATTTTATTAGGAGAAGAATTAGTAAATCGGCTGAGACGCCACACAGGGCAGTGTTAGTCTTGGGGTCGCTACTTTTAAATAGTAGCATGCTACAACTACCGCTACTTGTCTGAAAAAATGGCTTTGCTACTTTTTTGCTACTTTCTTATAAATGTAGCTTTGCTACATTTGCGCTACACAGAAAATGTAGCTCGCTATTTTCACACTACATCTTGTTTTTATTGCTTTTATATTATCAGCCCATTCTTATTATACTAGGAATTATGAAATATGAGTAAACAACTCCAGCTTGGTAACTAGTCACTCTCATCACTATCAACGTCTGACATATTAACTTAAATTATATGAAATTTATTATATCCCACTCTTTAAATATTATTACAACACAGGGAACTGAAGACAATACACACCAAATCAAACATGACCACTTCAGTTACTACAAGATGAAGTCAAATAGTCGCAGGTTATTGCACGAACGGCCTAAGGATGTCTGGATAGCGGTGAATGAAGAGGGTTGAAGAAGGAGTTATTGTCCACTCACCCTGTTCTGTTGGCAACGTGTGGGAGGGGTGGGCAACGACTTTCGGAGAAACGGTCGGAAAAAATTGAACCTTTTTTTTAACACTATATTACTTCATTTTCGTGGAAGGCGTAATTTTGGTGGAGGAAGTTAAATATGTTTTGGACCAACATTTAAAAGTAGTGACGTTATTGAGCCACTTTTCTCGCTACAGCTACAAAAAATGTAGCATGCTACACCCCAAGACTGGGTAGTGCACACTCAGGATGGTATTTACATTAGGCATAATCTGCTAGATCTTCCAAGCAGGAGTTGATCAAGTTGTAGTGGAAGGTATATATTTTGGCATCTGATGGCAATCAAGGTAGGTCTCCTAATACCTTACCAGTAGTTTGAAGATACATATTAAGCTTCGAGCTTGCCATGTAAAAAGGGACAAATCCAACCAACATGCCTGGCACAGAGTACGCGTATGCGGTCGAGACACTTGCCACTCTATGTGTTAATACTTAATACCTGAAATATAATTTGAATATTTGAGATGACAGTTTCAATTCTAGTAGTATTTTAAATTCGTCATTTTTTATTTAATTATTTTTCTTATGAAATGACCAACGACATCATGATCTTGACTCAACTAATTATTACAATTAGTTTTTTTTGCCAGTTGGCTGAAGTCAGAGTAAAATAATAACTTGTAACATTTAATATGTGGTTACAGACTCTATGAAAGTTATTTTTCTTAATTATGTCATTTTAGCATTGTGCTGTGAAAACTGTGATCTGTTGGTGAATGTACGAACTCATACCACACACAGTAAAGCCTCTTCAAATTCAAATTTAATTTGGAAGGTAGCATAAAAATCACGATTTGATTTTTAAAATACATATTTAATTAAAAGAACATTTAACATTAAGCGTCATGCTCTAACCTTCAGCAGAGCAGAGCAGACACATGATCACTACTTTCAATTATACATACCGTACATTTTAATTAACATACAGTAACACAGATGGTTACCTTGATGAGAGCCTGAAGACATCATGGGCCCACACAATACAGGATTCAAATGATGTCAATGGCACGGATATGATATGTTAGTGAGAATTACAATCTATTATTTTTAGATATTTTTTACCAATATTTGGATTTGATAAGTGGGCCCAGTGTGTGGTTTGCTGTGTATAGGGTATATAAAGATTTGTCTAAAGAAACCAACTCACTAGAGTGTTCACCCGATCTCCTCCTCCGACGTCCAACCACCTTGGTGCTACCAGGCGTAAGTAACGGATCACAGTCTTCCACCGGCACCTCCCACGCGATACTGTTTCTCTTGCAGGCAATCACCGGCGGTAGAAGTTCCTCCAACGAGTCGTCGGAGAAGTTTGCCCGGTCGTCGTCGCTCAGTTCATCCAGCGTCCGTAGGGGCGGACCCGGTTCCTCCGTGTCCCCACAGTTGCGTCGCCTGACCTCTCGGTGACGCTCCACCACCCCCGGCACGGTACGGGGAGGCAGCGGGCCGGCCCTCTGAAGCCAAGCGGGTGGAAACCGTGCGTACTGCAGAGCACCGTCGTATGGGAGACTGCCGAAACGTAGCTGCGGGTTGGGAGCTTCTTGGAGGTGAAACGGTGGTTGAATGGTGTCGGTCTCCCAACCGAAAGGTCGCTGATGTTTGGTTTTAGGCTAAACAAAAGAACACAACAAATAAGAGAGGGGAAACAAACAATGGAGACTACTATAAACTATAATTGTATGAAATTGTAGAACATAAAAATACACTCCTAAACATTTCACAACAGCCTTCATTTTCACTTTTTTACATTAAGCATAAACAGACACGTAGGCTAGACGAGTACCTACCACAACACATTTTTGATGTAACATGGAAGCCTATAAATGTCCATGGCAGGTGTTACATTTAAATATTTCTAGTACAATGACAAATAACTATTTGTACAGCTGCAGTACAAAAGGAATTAACAACAGGATACAAAAGGCCAGTGAACTTCTATCAATGTGTAAAGTGTAAAAGGTCTGGTGTGGGACAGGGAAATACCAATGCAGGTCAAGAAGACATTGTACAAGACCTATTTCATACCGATCCTCACATATGCGGCAGAAACCTGGAATATGTGGGATAGAGAAGAAAGTCAAATACAGGCGGCGGAGATGGGATTCCTGAGGAGCTAGGTGGGAAAGACAAGATAAGACAGGATTAGAAATACAAACATTAGAGAAATGCTTGGTGTGGCGAAGCTAGGGGACAGAATGGGAAGGACAAGGCTGAGATGGTTTGGACACATGAAACGGATGACGGGAGAGAGGGTGCCCAGGAGAATATATGAAAAGAAGATCAAAGGAAGAAGAAGACGGGGAAGACCAGGGAAGAGATAGAAGGAAAAGATTGCTGAAGACTTACAGAAGAGAGGAGAGAACTGGGAGCAAATAGAGGAAGTACGATTGTGGGAAGATAGGAAGAGGTGAAAAACTTTGGTTGTGAAACCCAAGCTGACCCTGCCAGAAGCAGGAAACGGAGATGGACAATGATGATGACAGCTGCAGTAGGGTTACATGGCACCAAGATTAAGATTAGGTATTTGTAGATTAGCAACACAATCACCATCAGTCATGATATATATGCCTTTAAATTATCTTGTATAGTTGCAAGGATACCTTTGACCAATTGACGAGTGGTGATTTACCCGTCCCCTGACGTCACAAAGGAACGTGGCGCCCATAGTTGGGACAAATCCGCCAACTGTTAGCTTTTACGCACTTAATGTACGACACTTATCTCGTTCTAGCTGTTATAATATTCACTTTTAAGGTATAACCTATAGGAAAGCGTAGTTAGTTCACATCCCAGTGGTCAATATAAAGGTTAGTTCAAAATTATAGACCCAGTAGTTAACTTGTTATAGCAATTCGCGCATCAAAAGGATAAAATGAGCAACGCGTGATTTGTTTTTTCAACTTCAATGGGCGAAAAACTAATGATCGGATTTTGACGAGAGTTTCTTTAGCATGTGTTCCAATAATGTGAGACAATGAACAAATAAACTTTCTAGATAGAAATTGCTCAGAACGAAAATTCATAGCATGCAATAATATGCAGGGTGTAGCGGTTGGGCCTCAAAAGTAGCGGTTTTGACCGTGAAACTAAGCACCTTGCATATTAGTGCATGCTATGAATTTTCGTTCTGGGCATTTTCTATCTAGAAAGTTTATTTGCTTATTGTCTCACATTATTGGTACGTATTCTTAAGAAACTCTCGTCCAAATCCGATTATTAGTTTTTCGCCAGTTGTAGTTGAAAAAGCAAAATACACCTTGCTCAGTTTATCCTCTTCAGTGCGTGAATTGTTATAACAAGTTAACTACTTCGTCTATAATTTTGAAATAACCTTTATATCGACCACTGGTATGTGAACTAATTATGTTTTCCAGGTTATATCTTAAAAATGAATATTATACCAGCTAGAACGAGATAAGTGTGGATGTGTTTTGCGTGGATCCGTCCGGACA
The DNA here is from genome assembly GCA_945910005.1 of Isoperla grammatica. Classification (NCBI taxonomy): domain Eukaryota; kingdom Metazoa; phylum Arthropoda; class Insecta; order Plecoptera; family Perlodidae; genus Isoperla; species Isoperla grammatica. The sequence continues at coordinate 46,252,206 of OX246737.1, read as the reverse complement.
GTAGGGACTTTTCCCAACTGCTAGTCACGTGACACAGTACTCGGCGCAAGCTCCGCCTATCACCACTCGTCAATTCCACTCTGGGCCCATAGGGATTTTATTTTTATGACATCCTCAACTCCAAGGTCGTACATGATGTGGGCTTCTTTAGTACCCTCAAGTGGCATGCACAGTTATTCTGGTTCTATTCTACTATTGGCTAAAATGGAGAATGTGTTCAATGAAGGGTACTGCAGGGTAAGTTTTTCATATTCCATTTGAATGCCGCACAACTGTAGTGAAGCACTAATCAACACTGGCTCCCAACCCGAGTGCAGTCGAGTGCACTGCCATTTTATTTAGCAATGGGGGTGAATAGGAAGGAAACCATCAGCCTACCTTGTTGCTGACGACCTTCGGAGTTGGTAGACACATAAAAAGACTAAACAATAACGTCGATACTGTTTCGGCCTGACTTGGCCTTGTTCAACCGACGAAGGTGGAGAGGAGACCTCCTCCTCTCCACCTTCTTCATATTATTATTGTTTATTGCTTATTACGTTATTGTTTAGTCTTTTTATGCGTCTACCAACTCCAAAGATCGTCAGCAACAAGGTAAGCTGTTGGTTTCCTTCCTATCCACCCCCATTGCTAAATATCCAAAGCCGTTAGGCACTCTAGACACATTCACAGCACTGCCATTTTAGTTATGTTCACTTTGTAAATACTGCCACATGATCTACTATTCAGATCCCACCCGTCCATCACATGGAAAATGAACAAATCAAAAGTGAAGAGAAGAAGTACTTTTTATTGCTATGGGACAGGAAAGTTTTGAGCAACAAGAAATTGAACGCATGTGGTGTTACTTGTAGGCTTTTCTACGAAACTATAATGCACTATTTCGGCAAATCTCGTCTGGACCTGGAGGATTTAGTAGGCCATGTGAGCATGTCATGCCATAAAGAAGCATTCACAAGGATAAGACTAAGACTTTGCTAAGACTAATGATTAGTGTTTAAGGATTAATGTTTAGTAACAGTTTGCGACGTATCGAGCGGTGATTGGTTGATACTAAGACGTATCGAGTGGGGATTGGTGGTTACTAAGAAAGTTGGATCTAGTCAACTTTCTTAATCACTAGTTTTAATTCTTATGTCATTGTGAACGGTATGTAAAATCCTATAATTTAATTCTCATAAACCTTAATCGTTAATCTTAGTAATTGACTGTAAACAAAGCTTTAATCGACTGGTCCGACCAATTTGAAAATAACGCAATAACAATGAAAATGACAATAAGGATGACGCAGCCTTGTACGCACGCCATATAAGTTGAGTAAAACGAACTATTCCAAATGATCTTATATACATTATTAGTATTATCAGGAATTATTTTTATTACTAGGAAACGCTCTGTTTGACGCGTTGTTAAGCGAGCGCTTCAATATCTACGAACTTTCTGGCGAAAAGATTTCAATGCTAATACAAACAACAATTAACAACAATTCAAGAATGCACATTGCAAAATTTTTTCTAATTTCCATAGCTATTATACTTCCCGACATTGTTGGATGCAGTGCAATGTGCGTTGCTAAGAATTTTCGCTGTCATGTTTTTGCCGCGGTCCGCCACCGTTACTAACAGTTATTGACAGCAATAGAAATGTAATTTCTGCCTCTAATATGTATCAAATCGCGTTTACACTTTACATTAGTATATTCGTGACCGGACAAAAATTTACTATAAAATAGCCACCTCACATTTTGCTGTTACTGTGTTACAGAAATAAATTTTCGAGTAACTTTTGTGTAACTTTGCCAATATTTATCAGATCACTATAACATGAACATATTCGTGATTGGAAAAAGCTTTAAAAAAATATGGTTATCTAACATTTTGCCGCCATTTTGTTTCAGAAAAATATTTTGCAGTAACTATGGTGTAACTTTGTAACTTTTGGAACGATTTTGCCTCAAAACTATACACCTTCAATCCACATCGAGGCTTGTGGATGGTCCAAATTTTAAGTTGATCGGACTTTCTGTTCGACCGCTATCGACGGACATTAAAAAAAACAAAAAAAAAAAAACAGAAGAAGTGCCATAAGAGCCTAGTGGAGACGCTCGCCTCGCTCACTTAATTATTATTATTATTACTAGGAAAACGCTCTGTTTGACGCGTTGATAAGCGAGCGCGGTCCATATCTACGAACGTTCTGGCGAAAAGATCTCAAAGCTAATAAAAATAACAATTAACAACAATTCAAGAATGCACATTGCAAAAATTTTTCTAATTCCCATAGCTATCATAATTCCCGATATTGTTGAATGCAGTGCCATGTGCGTTGCTAAGAATTATCTTTGTCATGTTTTCGCCGCGGTCCGCCACCGTTACTAACAGTTATTGACAGCAATAGAAATGTAATTTCTGCCTCTTATACGTATCGGATCGCGTTTACATTAGTATATTCGTAACCGGACAAAAATTTACTATCAGATAGCCACCTCACATTTTGCCGTAACTGTGTTTCAAAAATATATTTTTGAGTAACTTTTGTGTAACTTTGCCAATATTTATCGTATCACCATAAAATGAACATATTCGTGACCGGAAAAAAGTTTAAAAAAATATGGCTATCTCACATTTTGCCGCCGTTTTGTTTCAGAAAAATATTTTGCAGTAACTATGGTGTAACTTTGTAACTTTTCGAATGATTTTGCCTCAAAACTATACACCTTCAATCCACATCGAGGCTTGTGGATGGTCCAAATTTCAAGTTGATCAGACTTTCCGTTCGACCGCTATCGACGGACATAAAAAAAAAAAAAAAACAAAAAAAAAAAAAACAAAAAAAAAAACAGAACGAAGTGCCATAAGAGTCAAGTGGAAACGCTCGCTTCGCTCGCTTAATTATATTATTATAATCATTACCAAGGTAGTCTGGGTAGCGGTAGTCACTCCTCCTCGTTTATCATGAAAATGATGATCAACACTGTCTATGGTCATAGAATTTGGTAAAGGCTTCCCCCGGCGTACGTGACTTCGCTTTGCCGAATTTCCAGGAGAAACTCTGAAACTCAAAACAACACATTAGAACAACTTGAGTAATATATAAGAATGACTATCAATCTATTTAGTTCAATCTATCAATCTATGTCATTTAATGCATTAATGAAAGCATTGTTAAAATGTTAAATTGTTTTGACATTGTTAAATGTCAATTAAAAAAAACTTCAATTTTAAATGTAAGGAACCAATATGCATTTCAAATGCATAGAATATAATAAAGTAGTGGCATGTAATAGGGATAACACCAATTGCAACAATTTGGAATCAATCAATGCAGCATAGGAACCATCACCAAATGTAAAAAAAAAGTTTGTAGAAGGTAGCTTTTATTTACGAGGATAAGTCAATAATAACTCTGAAGTATTATTATTATTATTCTGTATTATTGTTATTATTATTATTAGTGTTATTATTTGTGTGTATTGTTATTCTGCTTTTAAGTTTTTTGATGTGATTAATAATTAATCACAAATTTGTATTTATGTCTACTAAATAGTTAACAAAACTGATTTTAGGATGACCCCATCCATATAGCACGTATTATATGTCCTTCATTGCTATGACGACTCCAAAGTCAATGCTACATACACGTAAGTATACAATACAGGTCGATTTATGTCACAAACCACCCGTCCAAAATTAGGATTGTAGATCGATGCAAGGGAGTATTTACACTGCTGAACATAAATTGGGAGGCATAGATCATAGAGTATGAAATCGGCAGGTAAAGGAATCGATTCATAGATCTCATCCTTTTATGTCAATGTAGAGCTTACAGTACAAAATTCAATGCACCACCACCAGCAACTATGACGTTCTATATAATCCATGTGACATTTTCTAGTGATGGAGGTGGTGCATTTGAAATGGTACAGTAGATGGGAGGAGGTTGAGTGGGTTGCAGATAATCTCATAATCGTTACATTAATATGAGAGTTTCCAGACAATGCACAAGAACAATGCTACCATGTTTGAACTAAGCTATCATAGACCATACAATATAGTTGGTCACTACATTTATGCTATGGTAGTTACCAAAATGCACTTAGTGTGAGAGTTTGTATGGCGTATACATTCCTATTTTAGGGCATGGAGGTTGAATAAGTGTGGTTGGTTAATAGAACAGTAAATTGAAGAGTGTAGCAGAGCAGCTAACCCAAATGTCCACCCTCCACACATTTCATTTGACACACATTTGACATTTCATTTGGGTATTATATATATATATATATATATATATATAATAATAATAATAATAATAATAATAATAATAATAATAATAATAATAATAATAATAATAATAATAATAATAATAATAATAATAAAAATAATAATCATAATAATAATAATAATAATAATAATAATAATAATAATAATAATAATAATAATTTAATAATAATATTAATAATAATAAAAATAATAATAATAATAGTATATGAAGTTGAATAAATGGTAGGTCCATGATGCCATACTTTGCTATTGAAAAATGTGACTGGAAAACTATGAACACAGTGAACTGGGTTTTTCCCCAATATTTTAAGAGTGGATTTTACCACCCCTGAACTCTCGGAGACCAATGTTTTTTGTGGATATTTTTAGAAATATATTACATAATTACCGTGGAAGTAGCGTGGAGATGATTCGCTCAGCCTCTTCTGGAGGGGGTGGAAAGTCTGCCATCTCTATTGGAGGCGGGTCTGGAGGTGGTTCTGGGGGTGGAGGTAACTCTAAACTTGGGCCTTCGTCCTCCACAGGTCGAAAACTAAGTACAAACTTAGCGCGTCTTCCATTCATGCTCATGTAGCCGTCGTCCTCGGACTGATGACCACCCAGGGAGGGACTCTCGTCCTCAGGGGTGCTGGACACCGCCTCCACGGCGGGGGCGGGGGCGGCGGCGGGGGCGGTCGGGGGTGAACGGGACCAGGCTCCCTCGCCCTCACCCACGTTGCCGTTCTCCAGATCGTCAAATTCAGAGAGCACTCGGTCGAGCAGTTCTAGGGAACGCTGCACCTCATCGCCTCTGAAAACAGAGCGGACAGTCAAAACACAACTAAGCTTAGTTTGTTCCGTTTGCTTATCCCTTATCAGATCCTCAGGCAAAACCTATATCAAGTCAGAAACCGTCGCTGCTAACTCATGGCCTGTTCGCAGATGTCGTTATGACGATGAATGGGTGTGCGTAAACTAAAGCCTTCTGAATCCGCTTTGTGATAAACTCCTCCTATGGGATTGAATTAGGCCAAACGTGACATCGTGAGGTATATAAACATGATTTAAACTGATTCTCATTCCCCTTCATACTTTCCGTTAGTGCAAATAGCCGCCCGCTATCTGCTGACCGGACCGTTACAGTGCAAGCTATCACATGGCTAGAAGCGCCCCTGCACCGTAGATTTATGACCCTTGTAGCCTATACCATAATACCATGCTTTTGCCACCCTCAACGAGACGCCGAGAGATTGCGTGGGGATGAAGCTAAAAATCGTAATAATGATTAATGGAAGCCGATCAAAAGTCAGAAAACACCGAAGATACTCGCTTTGCCAACCTTCCATGAAATTATGTGCACGACATTGTTCTGGTTCATGTCCAAAACAATATCTTCTCTTTTTTAAATTCATTTTGTTGTCTTGCTGTAGATAAGCGCACATTCAGTTACTTTCCTACAGTGAGTTTAACATGATTTACTTTCAAATTAAATGAATTATTTCAATGAGATGACTTTTAACTCTCAACTCCAATCATTTACAAGGAGCTGAAATAATAATTGCTTTTTCAAGTGCTTTCAACTGTAGGCATACTCATCTAATATTGATTAAATAACATTTAACTCCGTAAAATAAAAAAAAATAAAAAATAGAAACTTAGAATTGAAGGATCTAGATGCAAAAACAGTCAAGTTACATTTTGCAATGAGCTCCAACATTACTTGCCACTTTTAACAAAAAGAAACTCTCTTGTCTTGGCTACTCTCTTTTTGTGGCACATAATCATGTTCGTAAAACCGTCTTCTATTGGCAGCTCTAATCTCAACATACAATTTGATTTGCCCTCCATTATGGCCGTTATGACGTCACGTATAAGTGGTCGGCAAGTCGTGGGAGATGTTATTGACATCATCAGAAACTGATAATCGCTGTCAGCATTCTCATTTTGTTTTGCATGATCAGCAGGACACTGATCAGGCCGGATCAGGCCCAACTTGTTTTGAGAAACAACTCGAGCGTGTGTGGCCAACATCCGAAAGGAACTATTTGCTTCTCATATGTCTTCGTTGTCCTGGTCGATACCAAGATACGCAGATAGCCTTGATAATTGCTACACTATGTGGTCTGCAACCATGATACAATAATATTCCTGTAAGGATATCGTTGGACCATGGTCTGCAACAAATCCAGAATCTTGTTGCAGAGAGGCTGTGTCAGCTAAGGCAGTACTTTATTCTAGCACAGTAGCACTGTACGTCATCATGGATACGAAAGCACGTCGGAAAAGGGAAACAAAACAATTTGAAATACCTATGTATCGTAGTTTTATTATAACATTTTCGGAAGTAAATCCATTGATCGTTTTTGTAAAGTACAATAATTGTTTACGAAAAGGAAAGCACAACGCGGTGGCCAACGGTAACGAGTGACAAATTTGAAAATATAAACATTAGTCATGGACAAAAAAAAATCCTTTCTTACTCGAAACTGACAGTTCACATCATGAAATCGTCAGAAATAACCGATCACTAAAAAGCACTGTTATTTTAAAATGTTGGTAGGCCTACACTAGATTTCCGTAGAGAGAAATGTGAAGAACAGCTTATGACCAAATGGCTCACCAATCACTATCAAGTATCGACACAATTAGAAAATGCAGTCGACTTATCTCGATATTAACTCCCGGCACATCGCATAAAGCATTCGCGCACCCGTAGATGTGTGTGTTGTATACGTTCTTGCAATACAACCGCCACACAGAAACGTTCAGAAGAAAGTGTTTACACTATAACTCTTCCACGTCTGATAGGCTACAACTGTTGAAGGTTGGCGTGTGGGCGTCGTGGGTTGTAAACGATGTGTGAAAACTGACATGTATCTTCATTTTACAACTCCCTGGTAGCAATATGTACCTTATGCTATGAAGTTATCGTGATCTAAGACGTACGAGTATATGCGGTTTTGATAAACGTTACGTCTCACAAGGGAACATCAAACTTGAGTATTTGAGTCTGCAACTGATGGCAAACCACATATTATATTCTTATCATCTATAACCAGTATATAGGGATAAATTTCAACCTTTTGCTGGAAATTCAAATATTCACCGGTTAGTATGTTTTCATTTGTTCATTTTTCGTGTCAGTTGCGAAAAATATAATGCAACAAAACAAGCTGATTAAGTTCGGTTTAAGGGTTTAAGATTTAAGGGTTAACAAAGTGTCAAATCAAGCCAAAAGCATGGTGGCGTTTATACACTTTTTTTCTATGATTTAAGATTTAAGGAAACCATAGCAACGTTTTAGCTCTTATACCTAAAATTCTTAACCCAGGCCAGTGAGAAAGACGACGTTTTATAAATCCGGCCAATGGTAGAAATCCTTAGTTAGGAAATCCAGTTAGGAAAATAAAATCTTAAGTCTTACGAAAGTGTGTATAACTGTAAACCGATCTTGACTGACAACCTCCATCTTGCAAAAATAAGTTATATCAATAAAGACTAATTGATTTAGAACACTCTTGTAAGATTATTTTTCTTTGGTATTACCTTCTAATGACCGGAAAGCCGCCATATTGGTATATTGGTGGTTCAAGATGATTCCCTTGAACAATCTCAATCAGTGAAACTCGTCGTGTACAATATTTTCGATGTATGCCAACATTTAATTTACATGATTGTTTCATACGTAAACTAAAATCAATCAATGCAACACGACAACTCGACACGACAACTCAACTAAACAGCCGTTTAGGGCAAGTGAAAACTGAAAGTGAAATTATTTGGAAAAGATGCGTCGAAATAGTTCAATAGTTCAAGGGCGTCAAGCATTTTATATGTACTCGCTATTCAGTGTAATGTAACACTAAATCTGAGGTTTTAAAGAAAATCCGAAGAAATAATAATAAAAAAAAAAAAAAAATCCATTGCTTACTTTGGACCGGCTCTCAAGTCTCCACATGGAATATACGAGCACGGATATTTCGAAATCGCGTCGACTGTACTGACGATACTTTATGCTAGGTACGTGTAAAAATTCAGCGTTGTCCTAATTTGTTTCAAGTCGGTATCTAAAATGAACGTGGGTCCCTATATTTCCCTATATTAACTACCGTAAACGACGCCTTCCTCTGGTGTAAAACGAGCTTTTTAATTTTTTAATAATGTTGAAGCAAAAGTTTGAACGACCCCAGCGCCCTGTTTCAAGTCAAAGCTCTGATTTACATATCCATTCCCCATGCAGCGCATTACACGCTTGGAGTGTAGCCCCTCGAAGACCACACTATACTGATGTATACTCACGTTGGGACCGGCGCCCGCAAGAACTGGCCAAACAAATTACGGATGTCGAAAGCGAATTTTTCACAAACATGAATCAAGTCGTTTTCAGGATGATAAATACGTATTTTTTTTTTAAATCTATTTTAGACGTATTTAATTAGGTTTAAGCTTTATCAACAATGAGTAAAAACGAAAATACTCTGTGATGAGTGATGACTATATACTGCGGTGCATGCGTGACGTCAGTGTAAGGTAATAGACATGTTTATATAGCGTGGAAACACGCACAGGCATACGGCCCAGCACAACCCACAGCTTTAGCTAACTATGACGTCACAGCCGTTGAGCCGTGAGGTAAACTGGCGCGGAATTTAAACCATCCTTTGCCCAACAGTGATTTATTTTATAGCACTATATCGTTCAAACTGTCACAAAAGATAAGGAGCATTCAGCATTTCCTATCACGATCACTGATTATAAGTTTTAAACACATTTCCACGATTAGCCTCCTTGTACCACACGCTCAGTTCTTCAACTTCACAATAACTTGATAAGAGTGTCTGTGCTAAATCGGAGTTTTCGTGCAAATAAAATAAAATTGTGCAGTGCCGCAATGGTACCTACGGTAGAAATGTGGTGATTCGATCGTGTCAATTTGATACCCAGGCAGTAACTCGCCGGTTCCTCTATATATATGCTGTGTTCACTGCAGCGTCTGCGTAGCGTGATAATACCGACTTGCAATCTTTGAACAATAGAAATAAAAGTGCTGAGAGAGTGAACTCGAATCCGGCTGTCCAGTTCCTTATCACCACCTCATCATTCACGTTCACCCAGCCACATCGATCAGCGCTGTCTTATGTTATTCTACCTGCAGCAGCATCAGGTTGTTCTCCGTGTGACGCTCTAAGATCATTGTTGCTAAGGACTTATGATATTGTTGTCTACCATTGATACTAGTTATTAATGGATTGAAAGGTAGGAGGGGTAAGGGAGGGGGAGAACCTTGCTCGGGAAAAACCATTTCCACAGTTATTCCTACAAATAATGTCATTAATTTCTTTGACAATGCATTGCCAATAACATAGTACACTGCAACGCTAAGGGCCAGTTTCACCAAACTTTAATCCGGCGATTTTCTGTTAATCGGAGATCAAAAATGGCGCCTGATAGAAGCCATCATGCATTTTGTATGTAATGTTTGTTGAAACCATGGTTACCATGGTTATTACTAATCCGAGATTAGTAAATCGGCCGATTAAAAAGTTTGGTGAATTCGAACCTAAGAATTGCTCCCACCTGGGATAATATAGAAGGATGAACCGATGAAGTGTTACTGTTGCAGATGCTTTTTGTGCGGTCGATAGTTGAGAACAAAAGGCCATGGCTCACAACGTTATGAATATTAGTGCCCATACAGGCCTCCGAAATAGACCTAAATAGTGACGAAAACGTCCACATTTGAGTGAGTTATACACCCGAGTCAATCCACGGTCCACGCCGTCGTTATTTCAAAATCGCACCTTTTATTGGTGGTACCACAATCGGACACTTTGGAAGCTCATTCGTGCTTACTGAGGATGTGTTCCAATGTGATTTTGACTTGCCTGCTAACGTACAGTTTGAAGATAACCTTCTGAAGCCTACCTGACACCTCCTGCTATGGCTGCCCACGGTATCGTTGATGTAGAAGTTAGATCTATAGACGTGAACAACAACAGCAACAACTTAATCCTCCTTATGCATGTTGCACTACATGGACGTCGACGAGCGCCGAGCGCCGGAAGTGGATGATCCGACCAATCAGGGCGAAGCGGCGCTTGCAAGCGCAGAAGTTGGTTGGTTCCAACTTCTTCGGATCATCTACTTCCGGCGCTCGGCGCTCGTCGACGTCCATGTAGTGCAACAAGCATCACACAACTTGTACATCTGAATGTTTAATTCATGACTTGAAATGGTTGTCAATTTTGAACAAGCAGGCGAGTACGCGTCACAGTCACCACTTATTTCGCCAACACTGTCCGCTAGCTTGCCTGCTAGTCTTTTGGGATCTTTGATCGTCAGAGCTTTGACGTCACATCCGCTAGCTACTCGCCTGATAGTCTTTTGGGATCTTTGGTCGTCTGCTTTGACGTCACATCTGCTAGCTACTCGCCTGCTAGTCTTTTGGGATCTTTGGTCGTCTGCTTTGACGTCACATCTGCTAGCTACTCGCCTGCTAGTCTTTTGGGATCTTTGGTCGTCTGCTTTGACGTCACATCCGCTAGCTACTCGCCTGCTAGTCTTTTGGGATCTTTGGTCGTCTGCTTTGACGTCACATCTGCTAGCTACTCGCCTGCTAGTCTTTTGGGATCTTTGGTCGTCTGCTTTGACGTCACATCTGCTAGCTACTCGCCTGCTAGTATTTTGGGATCTTTGGTCTTCTGCTTTGACGTCACATCCGCTAGCTACTCGCCTGCTAGTCTTTTGGGATCTTTGGTCGTCTGCTTTGACGTCACATCCACTAGCTACTCGCCTGCTAGTCTTTTGGGATCTTTGGTCGTCTGCTTTGACGTCTCATCCACTAGCTACTCGCCTGCTAGTCTTTTGGGATCTTTGGTCGTCTGCTTTGATGTCACATCCGCTAGCTACTAGCCTGCTAGTCTTTTGGGGTCAATTTGGTCGTTTGCTTTTGACGTCACATCCATTAAATTAGTACTAGGCTAGTACTTGCGTAAAGATTGAGCATTGGAACACACCCATAGGATTATTTAGATGCATTATTTATAAACAGTGTTTAGTTTACTTACATAAATTACATTACTTTCGGATACATAATTCATAATACTCATATGATTGTGACACCCAGAATAATGCAGAGTTAGTTTGCACAACAGGTAATGTACATTTGGGGAAACATAAAGGAAATCTCAGCTTACTGGACTCTGAGTAAAATAAAATGTTGATAAAAAAGTGATCACTAATCCGAAGTCATAAATATTGGAAGTTGCAACTGTTCGTCAGATGCACGAAATGTGTTTCAGTTCATGTGTGCGTGTATTGCCTCGTGATTGATCCCGTACACAACACAAAGTAGCTGGGCCTGTGAGTAAAACGAGTAACGCCCGCGTATTCACGGCCAAACTGGCCCTCGAGCAAGTATCGTGACGTCATCACGCCAAGCAAGGCAGTGGGGTACAACCGCCGCGTGGGTGATCACAACGAAGAAGGCAGTGGCGTACCCAGGTCCCATGGGGCTCGCTTCCCGGGTAAAGTGGCCATTTAGAAACTCGTTTTCGTGCAAATCGACGCATTTTGAAGGAACATCCCGAGACATCTACACAATTTTGGGAAACTCTCCATCAAATCATGTTGGTGTCCTGATACCCGAACAACTAACAAGCAAATCATCGTCATTATCAAGATGGGTCCCTCCTCGTGGTGACCGTTGCCCGCAAAGATGGCTCTCGTCCATATATCTTCACCATCCCTTTGCCCATTAATTTACGTCGAGCTTCTCACATCATGCATTGTTTCGTGTATGTCACGCTTCTCACCTCATCATGACAACTACCGAAGTCGATAAAGAAATTCTCCCTCTGGGAGACAAAACTTCTTAATCGACTCTACGTCTTCCCCCAACCCCTCAAAATATATTTTGTTTCCCGTTATGACGACCCCGGTGATGTTTTATCGACTGTCGGCTTGGCCGATCGGCCTGGCCGCGTGGCAAAAGCCGCGCGGCTAAAGCCGAATGGCTTGACCATCTCCACTGCGTTCGGCAGTACTAGAGAAAATGTAGAACGACGAGACTAACTCATAGCCTCAGTAGCATTTATAATTGTTGCAGCAAATAAAAAACGCCGTAAACCACGCTTTTGGGTCACCCGAGTTTCCGCAGTAGGAACAGATACAGTGCAACTGTGCAAGTGATCTAATAAATGTCTGATATTGACCTGTTAATCCTCGAATATATAGGTGCAATGGGGTTTTTATAAACTTTTTTATTGTGATTTCCAATATTTATTGGATTCAATTCGTCCCAAAATCGGTAAACAGGATACAAACTTCAACTTCAGGTGTACTACAACTGCATGTGTGCATGTGTAATCCCTTTGTCACTCAGTCAGCGTCCAATTGCCAGTCAATGACAATGCATGCTAAATCTACCCCTTCCACCGTATACCACCCTGATTGGTTCCTTGAGCTCGACGATCGCATTCGGCACGATTTCCTTTGATATTTACCGACATTAGTCGGGAAACGATTCGGCCTGCCGATCGGCTTTTTAGGCCGCTCGGCCTGGCCGACGCAGTGGAGACGCGCCTTAATTGACGAGTACGTCGTACAACAACAACAATCAAATAATAAATAACTTCAGTTAAACCTCATGGCAAAAGGGAATAGATAGTTGCCATGCGTTGAGGCTAGTTCCGCTTTATGTATTCTTGCTACTAAGTGACATAACAATCGTCATCAACTTTCCAGTTCAGTTATTGTAGTTTATCGTTCCCATGAAGGACCAGCCAGCATCCTACTGTTATTATCCAAGTTCAAAAGGTCTCGCCTCTGCCCCTGAAGTTATGCACCTAGCCACTCAACCTGTTTGCAAGCACGTGGTCAGTGCGCAATGAGCATCTGAACGAACAGACAGCAACGCGTCCATGTGAGATACGTGTGACGTCACCTGAGCGGTGATCCACCGCTGTGATTCATGAAAACATGATTCAGACGAGTTGTGCATCATGCGTGGCGTTGCGCGAGGTCCATATACGAAACCGAAACGTGAAACACTCGACAGATTAACACGAAATATGTTTCGTGTGCAAATAACACAAATATACAGATCGGCATTTGAATTAAAACACCTGCTTTTAAAATAGGATACAATTAAAACATTGAAAGCGAAAGTGGGTCTCTCTCTGGAAAAGCTAGATTCATTGCGTTCAGAATGTTTGTAAGAATCCACGCGAATCGTGTTGGCATAAAAGATAACAGAAATTGTTTGTGCGACAACCCTGTTGCCGGTTCCCTCCACCTTCCCGCTCATTACAAAACATATCTCACTACGCTATTTTGTAGTAGCAACATTTGCTTTTTATTAGTCGGACGAATCTCTAACTGCAGCGTTCCTGTAAGCTGCTGTGCATTGTGTGTGTACTGTGTACTTCATTATAAGACAACTTGAATACCGTGGTCGAGTATTTAATGTTATTTAGTTTCTCTCGCAAAAATGAGAATCGAAATTAAAATATGGGCCATTCTAGATATTACTGAAAGTAAAAAAGCGATACGAAATGCTTAATTTTTGAGAACTTGTGGGTACATTGTTCTCCCCGAGCGACAAGGGTGACAGCAAACAAGTGCTTCATGTAAAGATAAACCTTTCAATAATATGTTTCTGATCTTACAGAATAGAAATCTAATTTGAAGTTGTATATTTTGCATTTTTGCTCTTCGAGACAGTACATCCCATCTGAAGTAAAGGACAAGAAGCAAACGCGAAGAAAGAAAAGCGAAAGTACGAAAATTACGAGTAAGTGGTGCACGTAGAATCCAGGACCCCCCCCCCAGATTTATGTACAATAGATGTTACTTCTTTTTGGGCTTGGAGGGGGGGGGGGGGGGGTAGGATGAACATTAACAATAAACCATTCGCAAGGACAAAATTGGCGCAAATACTAATTCGTTCAATCATTTTAAAAGGGGTTTGAACTTTGAAGTGTTAAACACAAAACGCACAGTAACAACACTGCAGTCCTTTCCCCGACACAAGTACGAGACTATACAATAAAATGGCATCAAAAATACTGAAATTTCCCAATGAAATACACCAGTGTTTGGTAACAAGCACTGTCATAGGTAGGAACAAAACAAATTGTCGGGCACTCGTCTGTTTCTACAGATGTATGAAGCATTTTGATGACAGTAACCACAATCCTTGTCATAGACAGGTTTACCAGCAGGGAAATTAACTCCAACATAGACATTTTATTTTCTAAAGAAAACAATATAGCTCAACGTATAGTCGTACTGGACGTCTGATCACAATATCAATATTCGTCGAGAAAATATTGTATTGTCTAAAAGGTCCTTTAAAACCGCACTTTTGAGCCAACAGCTGTCGAGGGGCACAAGCTTTGATTATATTGAGCAATTGTGCTCCTGTAGCAACGACACTGTGCTTTTCCTTCGTCTTTCCTTCCAAAGTGTCGTGTCTACTTGAGCCTCACGAAATGAGAAGGCGAAGAGCCTTGCTTGCTTTTCACGTCGTGCCGAGGTGACGTCTGTGTATACTACTTGACTTGTAAACACCGCTCATGTCAAGTGGAATATCGGCAACCATCCCACAATGCACCGGGGCTTGCTTGCACTTGACGCCGATACACGTATATCCGCGAGGCGCAACTCTATTGCATGAGTCACGAGTCGATGGAAATAGTGCAATCAAAACCGCACGGGGAACGCCTATAGGAAATCATTTCGCTCGTGTGTAGGCTACAATAAATAGTATATTGAGAC
The DNA here is from genome assembly GCA_945910005.1 of Isoperla grammatica. Taxonomy (NCBI): domain Eukaryota; kingdom Metazoa; phylum Arthropoda; class Insecta; order Plecoptera; family Perlodidae; genus Isoperla; species Isoperla grammatica. The sequence continues at coordinate 46,237,168 of OX246737.1, read as the reverse complement.
TTCTAGCAGATATGCGCAACATTTTGCAATTGGGGTGGGGGATGTGTTTAGAAATATTCAGATTTCAGACATCTTAAATAACACGTCGCGACAGATTTTTCCGCGAATGGTGTTTCAGGCTCTTCAGCTATATTTTAGCATCCACGTAATTCTCTCTCGTGCATACAAAAAGCCATTATTGTGATTACAATCACCTCCCTTCTGCTCTTCCCCTCTTTATTACTTGGAATCATCATCCCCCTCCATACTGACACGGGGTGTCGACTTTCTAGTGTAACCTACGGCCCAAAATCTATAGGAGCGTGCTAGCATGCGAGACTCGCATTCGGAAGGTCACTGGCTCGATTCCGACCACATAATCCCGATTTAAAATTTTTTTGAGGTTTTTCTTCATTCACTTGGTTTGGAAGGTTTTACCCTACGGGCCTAGAGTATATGATAGTTACAGTTTGGTTGTCAGAATCCTGCCCAACTACAACTAACTAACCCTCTTCGTGTGACCAATTGAGCACATTAGGGTGTTTACTTAAATGGGGAGGAACAATTACAAGGGCTGTTAGAAGACTCAGCCCCACCGTTGGTATTATGACTCAGGAAAACCTCGGAAAACTATATCAGGTTTACGGTAGCGGGAATCGACCCGAGAACCTCCCGAATTAGAGCCTCAGCCTACATGTGGAATATCGCTGAGCCATCTGTATTATCGACTCTACCGGGAGTTTTAAATTTCAAGTATAAAACAAATTTGAGACGTAGTGAGAGGTGTGTCCTCGTGTTTGCTGGTACGTCAGCACCAAAGATAGTAAGGTCAGCACATAACACTCGGGTGCCTTATGCGGTGTTGATGCGTGAACGATGAAATCTCGTCGCCACGTTGAAATGAAGCTCTGAGACAGTAACATATTACCAACTTCACAAACCATAAATATAATTTCGTAATCAATGTTTGTTTGAAATGGGGACGTTTTAAATTATAATTACACCTGCCTAGCCTACAAGATGTTACGGTTAACTTTATTAATCGTATTTCTCCAGAGGTTAGTTACCTTTCGCTACCATCCATATTCCTCAGCGGTAGATTGCTCTCAATCGTCGTCCTGATGTCGCGTCCCATTTATTAGATGCGCGAGGGAATTAGAAGGGTAACTCGTTTCCACCGACTGCACCCACCGAGCTAAACTCATTACTTGCATCTACCAACGAACGCTTTCAATTACACCAGCCATGATTTCTCGTCAAGTTGTTTTCGTCGATCCTCGCGCACACACACAGACCAAGCATCTGCTTGCTTTCAATCAGCCAAGAATGGATGAATGCAAATGGAAATATTAATTCATTACGTTGTTATCAAAGTTTCTATGCAGATGAGCTCCAATCACATTTCAAATCCAATTAACAATTATCTCTAAAATAATACTGGAGATCATCAGTCACATCGCTGCACAGCGGAGCGTCTTGAGTTTGTTCCATTAGCCTCTGGACGTTGAATCAAATAATTCGCTTAGAGCTCAAAACTCCAGACTGTTTTTTTAAATATAAGCCAGAATTGTATGTTTGAATTAATTTAAATTGAAGATGGAATCACGTATCTCCACTCCGCTTGTCTCTAAATCTATTGACTTTTTAGTTTGTCGTACTACTTATTCACGGCTCAAGCCACTTCGAAAGCAAGTGGTAGTAAATGGAACCCAATCTCGTCTAAAATAATATTGAACTCGAGCAGTACATTTTTGTGTCATTTTACGCCACAGCTGGCTCGCATTGTTATGGCAGAAGTGACGTCTGTGTACGTCCAACACATGGACGTGTCGACCTTGCGTCAATCAATGAGAACGATGGTTGTGATTGGGCAATGAGGATGAGGCCCCAGCTGGTCCCCCTCCCCCTCCCATGACGACCTTCCGTCGCACGTGTGCGCCACGCGTGAATTAACACACACGTGATTCAACATCGCTACCCATTCATAAGAGAGGGGTGAATAAATCGATCTACTTAGCTCTATCCACCTTACACCCCACCCCACCCCAGCACGTCGTCACCCGCCACGTTCGCTCGTTAGTTCATTCTATTGTAACCATCACATTATAAGCCGTTTATGTATGTACAATGCTGGGGTTCAAACCCGTGGCTTTGTGGTTTGGAAGTCTACGCAAACGCTGTTAACAATAAAGCAAGCATGTATAAACACATTTCAATATCAACCACATAAACTGGTACTGATCAGAATTCAGCACCTAACATTTATTACAATCATAATTGTACATACATCAGATTAAATCAGAAACAAACGTACAATGGTCGACTATCGATATTTCCTTTCCATTGTCACGTGATACTTTGATTAAACAGGTGGTGCGATGAATAATCCGAAATTAAATTCGTGTAGATATTTGATCAGTACACGAGGACGATAAATAACATTGACAATCAGATGAAATAGATTAATTTCTAGAGTTGCTTCGGTATTATATAACACGCAAAGTACGATTGGTTTGGTATCATTGAACAATACGAAGGATCGAGCAGTGAAGAAAATGATCATATTATTGTGTTCGGCATTTCTTTTCATCTGCTAAACCAGCCATTTCAAAACCGTATTATGTGCATATTTTTTTAGAATAATCGGAATATCAAACAGTTTCAGCTCAGAGTTAGATTGACCGAAAGGACTTCAGGTTTTCACGGTGTTCTGGTTGGTTTCAAGGGATGACACAGCCACGTGTGGTTTGGTTACACCACCGCATCGTCTACACAATGACCCCCGATTGTTGAGAAAATGGAATTGGATTCTATTTCTATTGTCACCGCCATATCGAGTAAACGTCAGCTGGCCGTGGATTAGAGTCCGAGACAATATGTCTACGACCTCCTCGATGTCGCGATGAAATGCTGTGACACAGGTGAACTGCTCGACCTCGCCAAGACAAAGACGTTGCCGTGCAACCCCATCTCTTCAGGAGCGATGCTCTTTCATCTTCACCTCGGCGAACCCAACCTCCTTCACGAGATGAATTAGAAGATAAGGTGAAACATATACTGTACACACATGTGTTGCCTACACAGAACAGCAATAGGTAGAGATCAAAGGACTAAGGGAGTTCACTGATTTTCAAGAAACATACATCCAGTTCCCACGTATTATGAGAAACGGGCCTCAATCACCCTCGTGTTTATTTAAACAAATCTAATTAAATGGCTTATTTCTTATCGTCGCATCTTGTGCTTATTAACAGTTTATATTAATTTACTGAGATAAAACCTATAATGTTCGCTTTTCAATGTTCCCTTCATCGCACAAGAATGTCTCCTCGACTCTAGCGGCTATGCTACTGGTTACATGTCCAGCTGGAGAAACGTCGTGTCATATCACGTGGTCACAGCATTGTTCATTGTCACGTCGCTCACAACATAACATAATATTATTATTATACTGTCTAACGCCGCTAAAATTAAATTTCCTGCCAATTGTCTTTCAGACTTGTTGCTTGTGTTGGTCGGCGACAGTGAAGAGCGCCCGCGGAGGCAAGGCTAGTTATGTACACATAAGGGTAAGCCTGTTGTACACATAGGGGTGGGGTCTTGTATGGCGAGGGTTCCCTTTTACCTCATCAGTGGTTTCGAGATTTACAGAAAATAACAACGCAGTAAAGTAATCACGACAAATTTACAATTGAAAAAAGCAAACTTATTTTCAGATTTTGTCGAGTGTCTGCAGAAGCAATGCGGGGAAAATGCCATACTTTGCGCATACAAAATAATTCTGGACTTTTCTTACATTTTACTACTGACAGAGAAGAAAACAAAGAATAAGTTAACTGTCATCCCAACAAATTCGTACAATCCACAAGTCACTCCAGCAAATTTTTACAGATTTGTACTTACATAAAGATCTGTTACGGTGCTCTGAACATTGTAGTTAACAATTGTGCGAGATGAGGGGGGGGGGGGAGCGCTGAGGCTATACTTAGATTTTCACTCAATACGCATTTCATTTCTTGTATTTGAAGAGTGATCGACTTTGTATACTCTTGACGGAACGCAAGTGTATTTTATTACTGCTACACGTTATTTTAAAGAAAAATTAAAATTGCATTATTTTACAATGTTTGTCTATACTACAATTTTCATTTCTAGCAAAATGCAGCCGATACACGATCTCATGACGAAAAATGTAATAAAATAAGGTAGGATGTATCTGACCAACATCAAAATGTGCGTAGTGCTCAGTGAATATTGAGTGCGTAGAGAATACATGCGCTTCTGCGACCCAACCCACAACAAAGATAGCGCCAAGTTCTATGCGTCAATATGCCGTGTACCCATGGGCGTCTGCAAGGGGGGAGGGCACTTACCCCCCACCCCCCTAGCGTCCACTAACTTACCCCATATTTAACAAGCTCTCGACATTTAGGAGAACGCACAGCACACTACATTTCGAAAAATACAGACACACGTTCTAAAGTTTTAACTTTTACCAGCTGCGGAAGTTCACTATACATACAATTTTCTTATTCTTATTAAAACTGTCTTAGTAGGTATAGTTGATAAACTATTTAGTACATACTCCTAATTGATCACATGATTATTTAATGAGCATGTTCGACCATTATGTGTCAACACCAACAAGACAGTGAGATATTTAGAAAGAGATTGCTTTGTGACCCCGAATAGCTCAGATGGTTAGAACGTCGGTAGATAAAGCCAGACGATCCGGGTTCAATTATTCCAGAAAAGGGAAAACTTACAACTAAACTCGTAAGATAATACGAACATAAGAATGAAAACTTCAAGCCATTCTCCATCCTGATGGTGGTTTGCGACCATGCAAAGAGTGAATGCTAGGATGGATATACAAGAAACCGGCCAAGACTGTACAATGTACATATATACATTATCGTCTACAGTTAATTTTGGAGACAACAATATGAACAATGATAAGTTATTTAATTAGTTTTATGTAGAATAAGGCAAGCACATAGAAATACTTGACGTTTATGTCAGTACAACATGTTCACAACGGTGTTGACCGAGTTTGTATGTATTACAACAATAAAATAATAATAATAATACACATAATAATTGATAATAATAATAATAATAATAATAATAATAATAATAATAATAATAATAATAATAATAATAATAATAATAATAATAATAATAATAATAATAATAATAATAATAATAATAATAATAATAATAATAATAATAATAATAATAATAATAATAACAATAATAATAATAATTATAATAATAATAATTATAATAATAATAATAATAATAATAATAATAATAATAATAATCAAAATTATAATAATAATAAACCGTACACACACGAGCAAGATCGCATTATTACTTAGTGTGATGTGAACAACAACTAATCTAAGACAGTGACGAGTGAAGTTAAATTACGTCCGTCCGTACTACATGTTAACGCCCTTTTTGACCGAGATTGTATGGCATACAATCAATACAATAATAATAAGTTACTCGTTGGTAATTGACCGGATGCACAGTCGACTTATTTGTTTATGGTTGCTTGCTATGGAATTGTTTTATAACATGCTGTTTTCCATAAGAAGAACCGGCTTATCAATTAAGTATAGAATTCTACACTTCATTGTATCAAGACTGACTGAATTGATTTCCGCTTTTCATTGTGCAAACGACTTGCCTGCTTCTCTTTGTTATTTTATAACGTTACGTTGTTCGATTACAAGTTTCCTAGTGCTCTAGTGACCTTTAACCCCCCGCCCGCCCCTGCAGCCACGTCCACGCGATACGGAGCCCAAACATCAACATACAATACGTGCGAGAGAGTAAGTGAAAGTATTCAGCTGGATCTCGTCGTTCACAGTCGCAACGCCGCACGGTTGATATTTGGGCTTTACGTCTCATATTGTGGTAACGATGCTAAAACGAGAGGATCAGTGGGTGAAACGCCACAATTATGATATCCATGCCCAAGCTAGGATTCGAACATCGAACGTATAGGACCCGTGGCTTCTACTACCAACGCTGATATTATTATCTATACCACGGCTCACTACGCCGGCTTTGCTGATACATAAAGAATATGAGATATATGATCAAATTACGAAGACGAAACATCATGTTGTAACACTTTTTAATCGACGGTTCATTATTATTAGAGAAATAATACTTCGCTTTGAGAGTGGACTTCCGACAAATGAATATAGCTAAAGGAGACAATAGGTTATAAAATTATGCGTGAAATATATCATCAGATTCAAGACGAATGTAAATCCACTATACTGGGCCTATTTTCAGAGATAATCAAAGGCATAATCCACAAAACTGTTCTACGTTCGACGAGATAAAGTGTGTTTGTTACCCTATCACAGTTCACAGTTACACATATGTAGCGTTATAACCGGTCGAGCTGGGTCTCTCCTCGCGGTGACCGGTGCCCGCAAACAGGGATCTCGCGCTTATACCTTCATTCATCTCTTTCCTCATTCACGCAAGGGCCTTGCTAAATTTTTAATTTTTCCGTCTCCATGTATCTTCTCATTCACATTCATTCATGCCGGCCCTCTTTACGACTTAAACGCGAACCAACCGCCTCCCCCCCCCACACCGCGGCCCCGTCCCCAAAACGTATTTGTTCCCTCGTTATGACGACCCCGGAGATGTGTGATTCTATTTTTAAATACAATCTCAATTTCCTGAAACCGTTTTTCGAGCAAATTAATGTTGTCTCGAAGTCACCCATACATAAACCATTAACTTAATTTAGGCACGTGTAACAATGTTCGTGATTCAGGAGATTGTGCACTGATGTAATACTCCATCAGCAAGATTTTACAAGATCTTGTTAGTTACATCATATGCCATTACCATTACGGTAGGCCTACAGTAGTGGTACGATACGGTAAATGTTAAAATTGAACGATTGAAATGCAATTTTATCTATTTAGTTGTATACCTGAAATCAGGGCGCGTAGAAATGACTGTAGATTTACACCTACAACAGGCAATACTAACAGACATACAACAATATTCTACTATTTCTTACCATGTGGCAACAGAAAATACATTGCTGATGTGATGGAAAAAGATAATACTGTGCTGTGTGCTATTTCAAGCAAAGAAAATTTCATGTGATTGCAATGGCCAGATAACGGTATAGCCCCTTTCATTTTAATCATGATGATAGTCTTCGCAAATGTATATTGATTTATGCATTTATATTTTATAGCAAAGTCGTGACGAGCTGTGATCGTTCGTTGTGTGGTGTGTGTTCGCGACTCGAACTGGAACACTGTTCTATGTAAAACTGTTGCCGAGTAAACAGTTCATCTCACGGGACCCGACATCTGTATTCAACCCTCTCACTAAATTCTCGCGGCCACGTTGATTTCTCTACGGGCGCAAAGTGCAACAACATGCAGAAAGCAATTCTAGAGAGTTGGATCAAGAGCGAGCACTTACAAGCATCAAGTACTAAAGAAAATACGTGCAAGTACAGTTGTGAGCATGATATAGAACTCGTGTCCAATGCAATGTTGGAAAACGTATACATCGATTACCGAAGGGCGGTCGCGTGCATGATTGTAAACAATTTATGGTCATTTTCTACTTTTCCCATACACGTAAACGTGTGCGCTGCCCTTTAAACATCGCAGTTCGCAGACCTGTTATTTGAATAACAGAATCACATAACATCAACATACACGGAAGAAACCCCTGAATGTGCCGTTGTGGCGTTGATCCTTATGTAGGCGTCTGTAGGCCTAATGAGGCTCATCTTTTGCGGGGGCTGATTGTTTTTTTTTTGTTTTGTTGTTTACAGGCACTCGTGTGTAGGCTTACGGTGCTCGCAATCAGGTTAATGGAGGAAGACTAATTTTATTATTCTACAGCGGATGTTTTGCTTGGAGCTCTTAACAAGCCCTAATGCCCACTATCGCGGAGGTAGGGTACCACGAACAGGAACATGAAGACATAATGAACAACATTAAAATTGATTACATAACTCCTATGCTAATGGGGCAATGCGGTTCTGTGAGATTGATGAAGCGCTAAGAGAAAAGCAATTAACTGAACTATGACCATTATCGCAGCCAAGATCATTATGGATGAGAGAAATCAATCCTTTGAAACTTAGATCAGTGAGAATCAACGCGAGCGATGCTCTTGGGAGAAGAGTTGATTACAGTTCGCGGACGAGTTTTTCGGCCCGGATGGAATCAACACGTCAAAGCCCGAGTAATCAAGGCGGCATTTAACTTGCTAATAAACATTGATTAACTTAACGAGAGAGCACTGGAATGGCGACGGACAAAAACAGGTCAAATAAATCTCAATGAACATCTCGCGAACGCTGTAAACACTATAGCAGAAAATCGCCCAATAAGGCCCGATTAGGAACCACATTACTACGGAACTGGACGCGCACGTTACGGACTACAGCCTACAATAGCTCCTGAAATCAGCCCATTATGCCGTACGAACCACCGAGTTACGTACAGCCAAGTGACACCTCAGCCTGAGTGGTCGGCAGTCTACACTACAATAGCCCACGGACATAATTTTGTGATTGGATGATTGCTTTAATATCGAAAGTGACAAGAAGTTTATTGTGTCATACAATCAAACCTTATTGTATGCATGGTTCTTAATTACACTCACACATGCACTCTCAAGCAAGCAAGGAACTTTATTTTACAAACCGTAATAACCAATTGAACTTTACATGATTATATTAATTATTGTACACGTGATGTAACTAGATACATATCTGAATGAGGTCACAGATTGAGGCACATATTGGCATGTTAGATATTGGATATATCGACTGAACGTCTGTATCGGTTGATGTATAAACAATATCTTGTAACCTACACGTCTTCGTTTACTACAAAATAGCTTGCCAAGTTTCTAAGAAATGTTGTGTATTGACTATTGATCAATATGAAAAGTAGTGCAATATTAAAAATAAATTCGTTTATCAAAAGCCAGTTCAAATTTTTAATGACATTCCTCTACTCCAACTGTTTACAAAGGTTGAATGCAACTTCACAAATAACACATCTTACATCAATTATAACTATAGTCGGGATAAATAAAAAACAATACACTTATTTTATTTGTTATCCTCAACAGTGGAGTTTTTAACGTTAAAAAACGTGGCTAAGAAGAAACTGCATTGCGACGAGTTTGAGTAAAATAAAGCCAACTGAGGTAAAAAAGACGTCACATTTTATCCAAATACAATAAATACTTACGTTTTGTAATGTATTGATACGATTCATAAGTTGTAAACCACTATAGTCATATAAGCTTCATTTTAAATTACGTTGCATGTTTATATTTTCTATGTACATTTATGCTCTTCTTACCGATTTCACATATTTAACCAGAACCTATATACTTAAGTAAGTTTTGAAGTTTTGAATGCATCATGTATTGTTTATATATATCATGCAATCACAAACAATATACATACACACAATTAATGAAAGTGACAAGGTTGGAATAGAAAAAGTTATAATTTAACTATTTATAGTATGTAAAAAGGTATCAACAAAACTTTTTAATCACTTACACATGTTTGCGTTTCAGTTCTCACATACAATCTCGTAACAACCTGTATAGGGCTTACGTTTGGTCTCTGTGTTCGAATAAAGGTTATTAATTATTGTAAGACTCGATTTACTTAGCCACCAGATGTCCGATCAAGCTAAATCAAGGACCTACTACCACGAAATTGAATATAATCATTGGTATTATGTACGGTGCGGCCAAGTTGAATCAACGCTAGCAGCTCCTTGAGGTGCCTCCGCTAAGGGAAGGAACAACACTGGTTAGTGGAACACTTTGGAGAGGATTAGGCTACGTGCCGAACAGCTTCAGACTCGGCATCTCTTCTTGACGATCTATTCAATGAGACACGAATTGCATGAATAGGATAATCGAAAAACAAAACAATTCCGCCTGATTATTCTCGGTGACAAGAGTAGGCTACAATGAATATTTCCATTGTCTTCGTTCAAACAAGTCGAAACGTCTGAGCAATAAAACCATCACGCCTGTTAATTAGTATACGAATGCGATCAATCCGCCTGATTGGATTGCGCGCGGTTGAACGACCGCACCGGTAACGGGAGTCGAACCTCCGCCCTCGACGCAGACTTCATCTCCGGAGGCGAGGAAGCAATCACGAACTGATGATCGCGAACGTACGCACGGCCGGAGAGCAATTAAACTGCCATTTCATGCACTCTTCATTTGATTCTTTTTCCAGTGAAGCTACTCCACATGACGAGAGGGGAAATACACTCAAAATAGTTTGAACCAGCAGATTTGACAATAATGAATTTGCGTTCCGTACAAGGACCAGTAGAAGACTTTCAACACTGTTCTCAGCTCCCGAATGTTGTTCACCAAAGATGCTACGAACAAGGGTGCATCATGCAGTGTTTCGAAGTGGTATCTGTCAGCGATGTCAGCGAATACGGTACTATAAATACAACATTCAAGATAAAAAGTAGAAATAATTCGTCAAAGAAATAAAATAAAATAAAGGTTTAACCCGTGGTAGTCCGGGGCGGAGTATACCGTATTCCATTCATCTCATGGTCACAACTAAATTGTATACCAAAACCAAAATCACATGATCTTTAGTTGTTGTTTAATTGTTATTTTCAACAAATTATCCAATAACAATCAGTATACAGTGTGTACTAGCTTACATGTGTGAGACTTTTCTCCTTTCTCGTTGGCTTTCGTTGTAGTGGATGGTGCGCACCTCTTTTCGTTCATTTATTCATTCACTTTATCGGCAAAACCATTGTCGGTAATATTAAAGTGTTCGACTCATGTCCTTGGCCAGTGAGAAACTGACCAAGATTCAGAATCGGGCCCCAGAGTCCTCTTTCGACTCCTCCGTGTCCAGTAAGTGTGCAGGGTATCTACACCGGAACCTGTGCAGGCGCAGATTTGACGATCAACCTGGTCAGCATCTGCTGACTGGGCATGTTACCAATATAAACCCCCTTGGGGCATCAACGGACAGAAAATGCAATTTTGTGTATAGTAGTTTCCAAGTTTCTACATCACATTCTCCAGCCCGTTAGCCCAAGGGTTATATGCCTCCTTGAGTTCACACTAAGGGCGTTGGAGAAAACGAGCTAGGCGAAATATGCTACAACTAAAGCTAAATTCACCTCAACAACCTGCCTGACACCCGACGTTGTCAACTAGGTTAGTTCAAGAACAAGCAAACCTTTGCCCTTGTGTACAACACTTGGCAATCGAGTGTTTTTGGGTCGCTTTGTGGAATGCATACATTTATTAACGTAAAACTAATTTTAAAATGTAAAGGGCCAAAGCCAATTTTTGGTCGTGTGATAGAACTGAGTGTTCTCTATAGGCAGTATACATTTATCAAGCATTTTTCAATTAAGTTGCTTGCCGTTGTATAAGCTAAGTACACTGTGTTCATTAAAACATAGCCGATTTATTTTCGGATCAAGATTACTTACCTGATTGAATGAACTACAGTAAATAGCTCCTGTCGTTGATTTAATGGGCCGAATAAATCAATATTATACTCATGAATGACCCGCGTTGAAAACACGTCCCTTTGTAAAACGTTATCCGATAGGCCCACTACACAATGTTCGTGATACGTCTCACGTGACAACGTCGCATGTCGACCATGATTGATTAGACATTGTAGCCTACATGCTTTGCTTTCGTCCACAGATTTCGTCGTTTGATCCTTACAAAGTAACGTCGCGCTTTGTTTACCGTTAATCTTTCTTTACTTCAACGTCATGAACAAAACGCAAACTGTTTGTTACAAAGCCATCGAAATGGCCAATTTTAAGCTCACGGTAGGCTAACATTGTTGAGATTGTGACACCGGTACCGGAAAATTAATGTTTGGTTAGGTAGCGTACGCTGCGCTTAGAAAAAGAGAGCGAGTGGATCTGAAAGTTGATAAAAGTTGAAAGGGTTGTAGGCCTACGCAGCGAATCTTCTAGCCAGATCGAAATCCCTCCTTCACCATAATGCGCCTGCCTCCCTAAACTCCCCAAGAATAATACTGAAACTTCAGCCCACGAGCGGGGCCGCTGTGAAGCCCTACAAAACATGCATGCCAAATTATTGCATCCAGATGTTTCGGCTTCTACGTTAAGACATCGCATACGAAAAGTGGATTGCCTAAATAAACATACACATTCGCATCTCCTTTGTGAGTTTGCTGCAAGTTTGGTAAATTGGTATTCACAACACTGATTATATTAGTTTATACGCTGACGCAGATGTACATTAGAATACATTAGAAAACTCACTTTACACAGTGGCGTAGCGGACAGCCCGTATAATTAGAGGTTCACTCTACAGTCTACACCGCGGCGAAGTGGACACTAGGCGGCCTCTATAATTGGAGGTTACGTTCGAAAACCAGCTGTATACTATACAGTGGCGCAGGACAGTCCGCCTAACTCGGACCAATGGGGGATCACCTATCTGAAGGGCGGACACCCACAACAATACAGTCATAAAATAATTTCCATTCAAATTAGCTTGATAAAAATACATATTTCTTTGTAAATCTATTTTTTTAGTATTGTATGTTCTCACTCCTCTCTGCTGCTATAAGCTTACACAGAAAAATACAAATGTTATAAACGAGAAAATAGAAGATATTGCAAAGAAAATAAAACACTATACTTTCGATAAGTTTCAGTCAACTTAGCCTTGAAAACCACCCCGATCATGAGCCCACTCTCACTAGCATCAGAGAGTAGTACGCCATTGGTACAAACAAACCAACGTAATAGCACGTCTTGATAAAGTTCGAAACTTACATGTTTTTTATGCGAAAACATTTCTTTATATAGACACATCTCAATCTCATATCGGATCAAAACGATTTAAATTTGCTCGCGGCTGTAGGACGCGCTGGTGCGAGAAATAAGCTCCACCCCGTACACTAGTTGGATGAGGGGCAACTTGCACCAACTATGTGACAGGCAATGTCAACGAAAACGCGCGCAAAGACAAACATAAACCTAGTTGTCATGTGCGGCTTGAACGTCATTCTAACGAGGTGCTAAGCCGACTTTAAGACTGATGAATAGCGGTTTCCGTTGCTTAGCAACAGTATGCCTTACCTCTGTCCATTTGTATAGGCTAGCTAGCAGCAACGTTATCAATACATCTAAAACGTATCTCCCTTGGTCTCTATCATGGACGCTTGTACACTCGGCAGCCTCGTTGGCTACCCTCGCTAACCGCATACCCTGTAAGTTTAGTATTATGTACACCTAAATTCTACACTTTGCAAAAAAAAGTTGAATATTGCCTGCTTTAGTTTAAATTATCATGTATAGGCAACAATAATATTTTCACGTTTCACACACCAATAGAAACTACAATCATACTTTGTTTACTAAAATATATAAGTGCATTCCACAATATTTAACATGTTTCCGCGTATGTTCGTTTCTCTTCACAGACACCCACTTGAAATAACACAAACTGACTCTAACCAATATTTAACATCTCAAAGGCGGTAATTGTACAATTGTACACGTACGGGATTACGTGGGGGCATCGCTCGAGTTTAATTTCAAACTCGAAGGGAGACATCAGCTAGTTAGTAAGGTATTTGGAGACATATATACAGCGACTGCCATGGTGATTGCAATCAGTGAGTTTGTACCCGTGAGCCATCCGTCTTTTTTTATTTCTAAAATAGCCAGCCAATGGAACTCATGTCAAGTGACAAAGGTCTCGGCGCGTCTTCTCGGAGTTTCGTTATAATACAATAAAATCCCGTCGTCGCATAGTTAAATTAAAATGGCAATTGATGTTTGTCTTGGCGTTTCCACGTTTTAACACACCTTCGTTTGGTAAATCTTTGTTGGTCATAGTTTAGGGTGTATTTGATTTTCGTCTGCCTGTACAAAACACGATTATAACCAGCAGAGTGAAAAACATTCTTTCCCCGATATACATTTCAAACTGTAATAATATTTCTAAATGTTACATTTAGGCCTATATAATAAATATTAATGACAGTACACACGATTGAACGGCTATATATCTGGCTTTATTGATATATTGTTTAATGAGACAGTAGTTGGCATGATACTTTGCGCCGACTTGACGGGGATCGAAACCAAGACCTCTGCTCTACGTGCAGGGCTGAGCCACATAACAGATTGTTGGCTCAGTCACGAGGATTAGTTTGTTCTAGTCTGCTGTTGCGCAGAGCCAGAGGTTCTGGGTTCGATCGCCAGTCGGTGTGAGCTTAAAGACAGCTGATGACGCATCATATAATAACAAACCCACATATATATTTATCACTTACTAACGAGCATCTTTAGCGTTGCCCTACCCAAAATAGGACTGCGTCGACCCATAACCTCAATTGAGAAATGTATATCTATAATGCGAGTTAGTGCTGCGAGTTCCATAATATGGATATTTTTAACGCCGCAACATGTTTGTATGTACTAAGTAGACTGGTAATGCCATGCATACACGTTCGCTGAGAGCGAATGAACGAGCCGATTGGGGACCCGTGGTTGTTTGAACGCGCGTAATACACCGGCCTCGCTCAATGTGTAGGCCTATACACTAAAGTAGGAAACATGAACACAAAAGCGCAATAAAACACGTGGCTCTGATATCCAGACAATTTATTATTTTTTTCTTGATGGAGATTTACTTCAGTTATATTCTTGAATTTGTTAACAAACACTTGTTAGTTAAGTTTGTTATCTAAAAATGAAACTTAAAATATACTGCCACTTGAAACCCCCTTGTTTTCATTTTACTCGGCAAAGTTTTTCCCGGCGCGTTGAAAGGCGGTCGAAATAGAACGAGAGGTCGAGAGGTCTAAGTGTTTACACGGTCGACAGGAGAGAGGGCCAATAGTTCGACTTCGACCACGGTCCGACCGAGCAGCAGACATTCGGAAAAGCTCAAAACAAGTTAAGCTTCTAGTGACGTGGGCACGCAGACTGACGTCATGTTAAAACTTAACACAGGCGAGTCTGTGTGAATTCTATGTGTTTATTTCATTTGGTACACGGATGTGCGTTCAGAGTTGATTCTTTTTCTTTTGAAATAGGTTCCATGGGAAAATGTAAACCGTAGCTATAAAGGGTATACAAATTGTAGAATTATTCCAAAATAATAAACCCAGGAAATTGTGGACATATCTCGCCTTGTATAATATCTGAACTGTAGTTCTTTCTCTGCATACGGCTTACATTTACACACACGTACATATATTTTATATCGGGTCTAAAATAAACGACATCGGTATAGTCTCACTGCAAAAATTACGCCAAATTAACATTTTATAGAGATAATGAAATCTGAGAACGCTAACACTATCGGAAAAGTGGCATATGTAAGGAATGTAGTTTGGTAAGAACTGCCAACTGGGTTAACAAACTTTGTAAGTATTGCAATCATTACGGTTCATTATAAGCCAACAAATGAATCATTCATTCTTCAATTGGCTGACCAAATGACAACCGAGTGATTGCAATGTTTTATAGTTTGATAACCCAATTTTTAATTCTTATACGAAACTACACATTCATTTTTTCATTATTGTGTAGCGTTCTCAAAATATAACTATAAAACGTTAATTTGTCCCGAGTTTTACAGTGAGAATATATTAAATGTATATCGATCGGACGTACATATTATTTTATTTTAGCATTTACGAGTTACTGCACCGGCACCCGGGTACATCAGTCTGTAGCCGTGACAAATAATAAAGCAAACGTGATTTACGTTCTCACGCTGACGGTGACAAATTACAAAATCGAACAAGTCGAACGTTTTTTCCGCCGCAAAACGAAGACATATGTAAAATGTCCACGATAGAAACCTCAACTTTTAGAGCACAGAAACGGTTCAAGTTGAGTTTAAATAGAGTTATGAGAAACCTATTGATGGGTCGTAACGATGACGTCATCGATACACACCCCAAGATCGGCATCTCCCACATTTCCACATTTTCTTGACTCCATTTACACGTCAATCAGCACAGACACAGACACGTGCCGGTACACTTATTCCTATAATATTCCAAAAATTATACCATAATACCCGGCACCTCCACCAAAGTACTTCTATAATTAAATTTATGAATCAATACCGTTTCAAGCTTTACACGACTATGTACACTACTCATTTTATTTTGAAGTTGAACCGGCACCTCCACCAAAGTACTTCTATAATTAAATTTATGAATCAATACCGTTTCAAGCTTTATACGACTATGTGCACATCTCATTTTATTTTGAAGTTGAACCGGCACCTCCACCAAAGTACTTCTATAATTAAATTTATGAATCAATACCGTTTCAAGCTTTATACGACTATGTGCACATCTCATTTTATTTTGAAGTTGAACCGGCACCTCTACCAAAGTACTTCTGTAATTAAATTTATGAATCAATACCGTTTCAAGCTTTATACGACTATGTGCACATCTCATTTTATTTTGAAGTTGAACCGGCACCTCTACCAAAGTACTTCCGTAATTAAATTTATGAATCAATACCGTTTCAAGCTTTATACGACTATGTGCACATCTCATTTTATTTTGAAGTTGAACCGGCACCTCTACCAAAGTACTTCCGTAATTAAATTTATGAATCAATACCGTTTCAAGCTTTATACGACTATGTGCACATCTCATTTTATTTTGAAGTTGAACCGGCACCTCTACCAAAGTACTTCTGTAATTAAATTTATGAATCAATACCGTTTCAAGCTTTATACGACTATGTGCACATCTCATTTTATTTTGAAGTTGAACCGGCACCTCTACCAAAGTACTTCTGTAATTAAATTTATGAATCAATACCGTTTCAAGCTTTATACGACTATGTGCACATCTCATTTTATTTTGAAGTTGAACCGGCACCTCCACCAAAGTACTTCGGTAATTAAATTTACGAATCAATACCGTTTCAAGCTTTATACGACTATGTGCACATCTCATTTTATTTTGAAGTTGAACCGGCACCTCCACCAAAGTACTTCGGTAATTAAATTTATGAATCAATACCGTTTCAAGCTTTATACGACTATGTGCACATCTCATTTTATTTTGAAGTTGAACCGGCACCTCCACCAAAGTACTTCGGTAATTAAATTTACGAATCAATACCGTTTCAAGCTTTATACGACTATGTGCACATCTCATTTTATTTTGAAGTTGAACCGGCACCTCTACCAAAGTACTTCTGTAATTAAATTTATGAATCAATACCGTTTCAAGCTTTATACGATTATATACACAACTCATTTTATTTTGAAGTTGGACCGACACCTCCACCAAATATGTACTTTTTTGTCATACGTAGTAAATTTAACACATCCAATCAATAATGATTCAGTGGGCCTTCATTATCAGTTACCAACAAATTTTTATTTCAACTAGAGCTAAAAAAAAAAAGAAACAGAAAAATCAGCGATATGAACACAGCCCTAGACCAGTAGTAGCCCAGGGTTGCTGAATTCTTCAATTCGAACAATTGTTCAGTTGTTTTTGTAGATGAGATCGAGTAAAATGACTGGAGATGGTTGCCATTTATGGAGAAATGATTATCGAAATGTGTACATATGCAATGATAGGAATATAATGATTGAGTAGCGATTTGCTTTTCGTCATATTTCTAACTAATGGCCACCCATTATTCATGGATCACCATTAGCTGGACATTGGCTGCATGAGTGGGCGGTGTTTATATCTCCCAGCGATGAGGTTGAGGTGCACAAAGGCGCGCTATGGATACCACAGGACTAACAATTATCACGATAAGGAATTATTGTTTACTGTAGTAAAAATACATTTAAGTGCCGGTGTTAAGTAAATGCGACGTGCGTAATGAGAACAAAGAATCTACCTTGCGACTAAATGACCACGTCCACCACAGAAGATAAAAAAGGAGTAGATTTGGGGTAGCTAGCTAAACATCACACCCCCTTTTAACATCAACATTTATTTCCATTTTCCCCTATCTGACGTCGGCGTGAGGGCCACTCTCTGTGAGCGCTGCGCACGAGAGATGTGCGACCTATTGGCAATGAGCTCTGGGTGCCATTCATCACGGTAGCTGTCGCCACCCCTGTCTGCTTTCAACGTGTGTCGCCGTCCGCGGAAAACAATACCTACGACACAACTCACTTCCGCGTCAACGGCCAAAAACTAAGCAGCCAACATTATGCTTTGTGTTATTTTTTAAATCAAAACTCGCGATTAATCAAACTGATGGAGCCAAATTTTAATCTAGACATTACGTATCCATGAAAGGATCAAAGAAGTCGATCTTTTGCGCGCGCTATCTCAGTATTCGGAGGGGGCTTCTGTTCTCTTGTGCCGGGGTTGAATTACGGAAGAAGGGAACACTATTATGAAGCCATACGCACATGCACTTTGCATCATTTCCTCCCCTGCACTCCCGAGACGCGTGTATGCATGACTCGACGCACGGGAAAACAAAAACTTTCAATTGTATCTCTTTAAAAAGTGGAAGTGGTTTTATAAGCTGCGCTGTCGCATAAATTCGTTTACGAATTAATAAAGTTGGTCGTGAAATACGAGGGTATGATCTCTTATTCAATTGCGTCGCGTGATATTCATTAGGTAGAAGGGGCTTTAGACTCTGTCTCTCCTACAACAACAGCTGCTCATATTTATGACGATGTGCTCAGTGGCAAACTTTTAAAACAAGCGTGTGGCAATCCAGCCTACTACACTGTACGGTATACACACTGTAGATGTACAATGCTGGAGCTCTCTTCCTCTGCTCCCGTGACACGCACGGAAATTACGATGATAAATTGAAATTGAAATGGAAATGAAGTTGTGAGTTTTTCTTTTTCGAGGGAATGGGCCCCGAGGGGCTGAGAAAATTAGTAAACTGCGTAACGATACTGGAACGAATCCTTGTTGTTGGAATAATAATAATAATAATAATAATAATAATAATAATAATAATAATAATAATAATAATAATAATAATAATAATAATAATAATAATAATAATAATAATAATAATAATAATAATAATAATAATAATAATAATAATAATAACAATGCCAACAACAACACATTTCAAAATATCCCAATGTTAACTTTCTAAGATGTTCAAATCAATAAAGACGGCGACGGAGAGCGAGTTTGAGTAGACAACGAGAGGTATAGAAAGTTTTGCACATCTGCCAACGCCTTATTTAAGCTTGTGCTTTTGTGAGAAGTCACGTGACTACATATTAGATACTTGCCAGTATGGTTTTATATTTTGCATATGGAACTTATAAAAACATATTTATTGTACAATGTCACAAGTATATATGCGGACACTTTCAACAATAGGGTGTATTCACGTCATGCGCATGGTGGCCATACTGGTGGCCACAATGGCATGTGATTAGTAGTTCATTGTAACATAATGTTTGATTACTGAAAATCAACTTAAATAAATTATCTCTTATTTCGGCCACTTTTTTTGTTGTTTACAATGGCACACATAATCATTTCCGAATCGGCGATATACGAGTTCAAACTCTCATATTTCCCTGTAAACAATATTATGTTTTCTGTTGACAGCTAAATGAAACTTGAAATAGTACTATAGGTGGCCAGCAACATGGCCGCTGTGACGTCACATTAATACTGCCTATAGAACTGTTACATGTATAAGTAACCTATATAGTTATTGATTGTACCTATTTCATTTGCATAATATACACTGCATTTTAAGTAAGGTACACATTTCCTAACCCGAAGAGGGTTTTTTTTTCAACTTTTTTTCCTCATGTTATATGTATTGTCTTTTCGAATTGCCAACCTTTATGCTGTTGTCTTAGTTTTATGTTAAAATGTTAAAAGTTATCCACTTAGGAAATTTTATGAAGAATGTATGTAATCCTGCTTGTTTATAATTTAATAAATTGCGTTTCTCCCACATTTTCTAATGAGAAGCAACGGTACAATAATTTAAAAAAAAAAAAAATCGTGTGGTGCGCATGCATATCGACACATGTATCTTTGTGCCGCGCGCGAAAGACAAAGATACTCCATAACGCGGCACTTCTGTACACAGGCACAAACTCATTAGGAAAGCAAGGACGATTCCGCCAATTATTTAGAAGGGCATTGTTGCCAGCTCTCTGCAGATGTGTCTGAACGAGAGGGGGTGAGGGATCGAGGGGAGGTCACGGGTTACCATGTGTGCATGCGAGTGACAGGGGAGGGTTGTCGGAATAGGGGATGAACGTGAAGTGTTTTCAAAGCTACAGTCATCACAGAATGATAACCGAGAAATCTTTGTATACGAAAACAAACCCAGTTGTCAGTGCGTGTTTATAAAACAATATACATCATATGAACTATATACACTCACAAGGTCAAATTGGACAAACAAATAACTACTTATTCGCATATTCATAAAATTAACGGCATAATATTAAGCACGGAACTTCTACAGATATAAGGTATATTCTAAACATTACTGCATTGCATACATATAAGTTACACGTCCTAATTAGCCTAAATATTGGTAGGCCTACGTGAGGGTATGATTCCCGTAGTATGACAGGCTGCGTGAATTAGAATAGAAACTAAAAAGTGTATCAGACTAAACAACGTATATACTCGAAAATGATTTGGACTCACCCATAATCTATTATTTACACGAATAGAAACAGGGGGAAGGAACCATATTCTGAGTATCATTGTGATATCATAATGGCACAGTCATTCGAAATTGAAAATTGAGGTGTACAAGCTTGGTACAGCTATACAGATGATTGGTGCGCGGCAGTTTCCTAATTTATTGGCCAATGCACGAGAGGAGTAGTAATTGAGGGAATACAAAATAGAAGGGTAAAACTTCGAACTTGGGTTGTTATGGATCGTAGATACATCATAGCGTCTCCCCCACCACCAACAGAGAGTTTTGTTCGAGTATTGGATCATTTTCAATGATTTATAAAACTGTACTACCTCAAAAACATCTCAATAACAACTCACCATTATGTAATACCTTCGTGGAACACAGTTTGGCGTAATTCAATTTTAAACTAGACGAAGAAGATGCACAAAGTATTTGATTTCGTTTTCACCGGAGTAGAAACACATTCTTCTTCATTTTATTAAAATATTATATAATAAGCACAAAGTATAGAAAAGCCACCGAGCTTTTATCACGAGGCATCTCGCCTCTTAGAAATGAAACGAGACAAAGTAATTAGGCTCACTTTGCAGTTCGCACACAGCTTGGTAGATTAGACGGGGAACAAGGTTTAATATACACCAAGTTTACTACACTACCCACCTAAATGTGGTTTATTAGGGAGCCACATAACGGCCATGCAGGCAGGATGTTGTGGGGACGACTAAGCCCAGGCGGTGGTGCATGGACCCCCGCTGAAGTAAAGCAGTTAAGGAATATTCAAGGAAAGCAGTATTCACACACAACGAGAAAGATACGAGGAAATTGCGTGCATGAATACTCAGGTAGAGTTCGTAATAAATTTCAGTCAAAGGAGATTGTGGAAAGATAAATGTTTTTGAGGTAAAAGAAAAGAAATTGCAAATGTGTAGCTATGTGGAGGCGATGGTGAAGCACGAAACACGCTTAGCACAATGGAACATCTTCATGAGAGATGATGAACACGAAACAAAAGCCAAATCACTACTGCTTGCATAATGCATCTTCGAGGCATCGGCAAGAAAAAGAAACTACGCTTTCATTTTGTTCATTGGTAATACATTTTTCACAATTCGGCTTGAAACAACAGAAGCAATCTGTTTTGTTATAAATTGGTTTAGTTTTTGTTGCATCCAATCTACCCCTAAAAATATCGGTTCGTTTCCAAGACTGCAAACCGAGTCTTCGATGTTTTCTTCCAGGCGAGTGGAGAACTTGGGAGCTTCGTGTACAGCAGCAGTCTAGTCATAAACTGAATATAAAACACGTTCTCTCAGGATAACAGTTAAGCTTCGGACGCCACATGGATTTTTATGACGTTCGCCTGAAAATAAGGATTAGTCGAGAATCGATATCGAAGACGTTTCTGGCGAAACAGAACAACAATGGAGTCGGAATGTGCGAATTAAACCGCAGCGAGGCGAGGTGAGAACTGCGCTGGTGGTGGTGGTCGTGGTGGTGCGGGGGTGGGGGGAGGAGGGGGGGTGGAGGGGGGGTTGACGACCACCCTGATGAGGACGCATGTGACGCGCCGCGGTGACGGCGCCGCCTTCGAACAAACCGGCACCAATTGTTACGAGAGTGAAAAAAAAAAACGTATTTTATATTGCAGCATCGTCGGAAACACAAACTTTGTTATCTGATTCCGCTTCGTTGGATTCCTCATTTACTGACTCCACCGCACACAGATGCTGTTGGTGTTTTACCACCTACCTGCCGACTATTGGCAAACAATCATACACACGTCAGGTAAGTTACACAATGTTTCTCCGATGAGCTAGAATCCAGAATAATGTATACAGGGAATTGCTCATTGATTCAACTTTTAAAGGGTCAATGCCATGGAAAAAGTAGGCCTAAGTAGTTAGTACGGAATGTTATATTCTTTATGTAAATGTATTTAAATATTTATTTATGCAAATATTGGCGTTATGCAAATATTGGCGTTGATAGATGTTTCAACTTCAGAGATAACCTGTGACCATCTAACAATTCAAGATCACCTACAATAGAATAACCTATCTTACACCTTCTTTAACCGCTTCATATTAAAGCAAGCTCATTGCTCATCATTTGAGTTAAACTAATAGGCAGATGTTTTGTTAAACTAATGTGTTAATTGATGAGCATGTTTACCCGTACTAATGACAATTCCAGGATTTATACTACTACTCAACGTAAAAGGGGCAACACATTCGCAAAGCTTCTAATTTAATAGAAGGTGACTGTCTTAGTTTAGGGCCAATGCATAAACGCTCCTCAGGTCAATTCCCCACCTTAGATCCGAATCGAAGATGACGTGAAGAGACTCTAAACATGGATGGAGTGGTGATAACTCTAGTGTTAACCGTGATGAAACACACATCGAGAATAGGTGTTAGTTCAAAAGTTGTAATTTCACACTTTGTTGCTAATATCCAAATATTAATAATCCTCTTAAAAGTCAGAGATCGAATTAGTATGTACTTGCTGCGTACTCCAGTTTGTTGACCCATTTCCTAGTGCGATAAGAAGAAACACAGAAGTGTTTACGTTGTGGTATAGGTGAGGTACGATACTTTAAGGTGATTATTGGTGACTGTCTGAATGTGTTGACTTTTATAGAAAAAGAAGCTATAGAAATTCCATGATTGTCACGGTTTCAGTGGATGTGCACGCCTCGAGCAGATTTAAAGAAAGCGTATTTGGTATGTAAATTAATCGAGCATGGCGAGTGCAAT
Source organism: Isoperla grammatica (assembly GCA_945910005.1). Classification (NCBI taxonomy): domain Eukaryota; kingdom Metazoa; phylum Arthropoda; class Insecta; order Plecoptera; family Perlodidae; genus Isoperla; species Isoperla grammatica. Next base: position 46,213,716 of record OX246737.1, on the reverse strand, counting down.
TACACCAATTGATATGGATATTTTATTCCAGGCCATAGTCAATTTCTTCACGAAGTCAGATGTCACCCATATATCTGAACTCACAAGTGCGCCAGTAACGTGTGACACACAAACCTTGCTACATACATTGTAAATTGTAAATGACACGAATAAAAATTAAATTAAATTAAATGAAATAATAATTAGCGCAATCGTAGCGCAATCGTAAGTCAGCCATTTCGTGTCGCAAAAGAGCTTAACTAATGAAACTCAGTGGGTGTGAGTCTAAATGCGTAACACGTTGGCATTATCTAGGATCAGCATGAACAGCAACAATTCACAGAAATAGCTCGAAAAACAAACGCTCGTCAATTTGGGCTTTAGAACAATCTTATCTGAAAACAGGGACATGCGCGTGTAGGTCTATATCGGAGAAAGGTGAAAATGAAAATATCTTGAGAACGCTATTAATACACTATTTAAACAAGAAGTGTGTATGCGTGCATTGTGATTTTGTAAGAACTAACACAACTGGATTATAACAGTTTCAAATATGTTTATCGTTACCGGATAGTTAGTAATTAATTGTTAATTATGTTACATTATTTTTCAATCTAGTTTTAGTTCTACGAAACAACAATTTGTGAGCATTTGTTCTCAAGATGTTATTACTAAAATGCGTTAATTTTGCGCGTTTTATGTAGCGAGACTACCATTTGTCGTTAATATATGTACATGTTTTGGTTTTTCAGACCCTAACGATGTACGAGACACGACTAAAAAACATGTATATATTTCTATTAAAAATATTGAATTTAATAACAAAGCTCGCGAGAGGCGATTGAGTAATCAGCTGTCATGTTAACTGGTTGACGACGTAATGTTTCGATGCAGCTATACTGATGTGGGGGTATACTTTATACATAGACCACGGTTGTATATTTATACGTCCGGCCATGACATCATACGCATGTCTGTCTTCATACCGCACAAATAAACTTCAAACTGACTGATTTGCTTGCATGAAATGTCATGATTAAGAAATTAATACGTTTGAGGTACCAAGTCTAGTTCAACATCAAATTAAAAATATACAATTTCCAACCAGGAACATTATAATTTGAAGAGAAATCGCGCAAATCTGTCGACGGCGGGCAAGATGATACTAGATAATCTTCGGGGCACTACACACAGCTGGTGCTATACCCAGTCATGACTACATCTAGATTATCAACACATCTACTACAAATCGCTTTTTGTTGTAGAGCGAGTGTGAGTGACAGGGAGAGGGGAAAGGGGGGGAGGAGAGTGAGGGCGTCAGCGATTAGGGGGGTGGGCTGAAAGAGAGCGAACCGTCTAATGATGAGCACACGCAACATCCCGATTAACCATATTAGAAGCGCAAATGCAAAAATGTAATTTAATCCATAGATAACAGCCTTGATCTTCTTTGTCGGCTCAGTTCGAACGAGATATTAGCTGCACGGGCTTGAGCCAGCCTAGGGTAGCGCACATTACGCCAAAACCTACAACTTTTTAACACACATAACTTGATCCCTGGAGTTCACTTGCAGATATGGAACCAAAATATCCGATCTCTGAAGCGGCGCCTGGCGTCGTTCCAAGAGTTCGAGCAAATACACTTTGCATCTCGAGATAATGTTGGTGTTCGGCAGGCATTATAAAACCATGAGCCTTCGCTCGGTGCTGTTTCGCCTCAACGCACTTTGGTACAGCTTATACTTAGACTTGATCGCTAAATTAAATCGTTTTGCGTTTACGATGAAATAACAGCTAGCTAACTTTCAGGTCTAAGTTATTGAGAGAAACATAAACAAATCTTTTTTTAAGTTTGAAATTTGTAGGTTTTGTTTTGTAATATAATATATACAATATAAATATAATGGCAGTCTTGACTGTTCTTATCTTTATTGCTTTATTTGCAAGACATTGACATTGTGTTATTATAATTGATGTCGTTGCACATTGTGTAGTTGTATTGATTACCCTCCTTTGTAAATCAGTTTTATATGAATAGGAATAGGATGCACATTAGATATAAATAAACCCTCTCAATGTCAGACTTACGGAAACAGGCCACCATTGTAAGAATATACTTTATACTTTGATATCAATGATATGATATATATGAATATTATATGACAATGACAAAATAATATATGAATATTAAATGCTCCTTGGTGTGCATGAACGACATACTGTGCAACAAATGAAGGCTAATCGAGATATTAGAAAGGTTGTTTTCTGTGTGTGCATCCAATTGAGGGATGCCTCCCCAGTTGAATGGTAATTTTGAAACAAAATATAAAATCGGTTCTTGTTAGGTAGATATAACTAAGAAATTCAGAAAATGCGCCCAAAATACGCTTACGAAATAGAAACGAACATGTTCTCCGGAAAAGGCTGCGCGATAACCCCACGGCCACTAACAAGATTCCCTCTTTTATCGCGTGCCCAACTTTCATTGGGTTTGGTTTATTTATCCCGCCCTAATGCACTGAAAGACAGGTCCTACGCCCGTCACCGGCTGCTCTAAACGTATTTAAAAATTAAAAGTTGTGTGGAAGGGGGGGGGGGGGGGTAGTTCTTATGGTCTCTTCTGTGCGGGTGGATGGGTTGCGAATGTTGCCTATTTATGGGTTCTGAGTTGCGATAGGGAATGGGGGGTAATGGGTTCTGAGTTGCGATGGGGGAGGGGTTGGGGGGGGGGGGGGGGTACTTTTCACGGGTCTCTTCTGTATGGATGGGTTGCGAATGTTGGCCTATTTATTGGTTCTGAGTTGCGACTTGCTGACTGCATTTAATTGATACGTAGATGCAGAAAATGAAAATGATGCCTCTAATTCAGGATGGCCATGAGAAGAGGCGGAATGATTGAGTCTTCTAGAATGGAGGTGGGTTTAAAAGAAACTGGATTTGTTACAGGATTTCATCGTTATCCCAATAGCGAGGCCCATTATTTCAGAAACTCACAAATAGGACTTCCGTACAGCGGGTTCCGAATTAGAATCAGTCCAGTGGGGTGGAAAAATGAAACACCAATTAAAAAGTAGGTCTCTGTCGTTTCCACGTATATCGACCTTTCGTTCCTCTCCGCGATCTCTTCCTCCAGAGAGCAAACATACGCAAGATGAGGCTTTTGGCAGACCACGTGACATCGCTAATCGATCTGCTCTAGCGGCCACCGTGCAACGAGGACAATCGAGAACACGTCCACTTACTCTGCTGGACCAGATGAGGGATTCTTGCCTCGCCATCTCGCCATACCAGCCTGGGCCATTCGGGGGTGGCAACACTAGACGCACACCTGCACACACAAGAAGTAGTACGTCACACATTGTATACGACCATACCTCGCCATCTCGCCATACCAGCCTGGGCCATTCGGGGGTGGCAACACTAGACGCACACCTGCACACACAAGAAGTAGTACGTCACACATTGTATACGACCATACCTCGCCATCTCGCCATACCAGCCTGGGCCATTCGGGGGTGGCAACACTAGACGCACACCTGCACACACAAGAAGTAGTACGTCACACACTGTATACGACCATACCTCGCCATCTCGCCATACCAGCCTGGGCCATTCGGGGGTGGCAACACTAGACGCACACCTGCACACACAAGAAGTAGTACGTCACACATTGTATACGACCATACCTCGCCATCTCGCCATACCAGCCTGGGCCATTCGGGGGTGGCAACACTAGACGCACACCTGCACACACAAGAAGTAGTACGTCACACACTGTATACGACCATACCTCGCCATCTCGCCATACCAGCCTGGGCCATTCGGGGGTGGCAACACTAGACGCACACCTGCACACACAAGAAGTAGTACGTCACACATTGTATACGACCATACCTCGCCATCTCGCCATACCAGCCTGGGCCATTCGGGGGTGGCAACACTAGACGCACACCTGCACACACAAGAAGTAGTACGTCACACACTGTATACGACCATACCTCGCCATCTCGCCATACCAGCCTGGGCCATTCGGGGGTGGCAACACTAGACGCACACCTGCACAAACAAGAAGTAGTACGTCACACACTGTATACGACCATACCTCGCCATCTCGCCATACCAGCCTGGGCCATTCGGGGGTGGCAACACTAGACGCACACCTGCACACACAAGAAGTAGTACGTCACACACTGTATACGACCATACCTCGCCATCTCGCCATACCAGCCTGGGCCATTCGGGGGTGGCAACACTAGACGCACACCTGCACACACAAGAAGTAGTACGTCACACACTGTATACGACCATACCTCGCCATCTCGCCATACCAGCCTGGGCCATTCGGGGGTGGCAACACTAGACGCACACCTGCACACACAAGAAGTAGTACGTCACACACTGTATACGACCATACCTCGCCATCTCGCCATACCAGCCTGGGCCATTCGGGGGTGGCAACACTAGACGCACACCTGCACACACAAGAAGTAGTACGTCACACACTGTATACGACCATACCTCGCCATCTCGCCATACCAGCCTGGGCCATTCGGGGGTGGCAACACTAGACGCACACCTGCACACACAAGAAGTAGTACGTCACACATTGTATACGACCATGCCTCGCCATCTCGCCATACCAGCCTGGGCCATTCGGGGGTGGCAACACTAGACGCACACCTGCACACACAAGAAGTAGTACGTCACACACTGTATACGACCATACCTCGCCATCTCGCCATACCAGCCTGGGCCATTCGGGGGTGGCAACACTAGACGCACACCTGCACAAACAAGAAGTAGTACGTCACACACTGTATACGACCATACCTCGCCATCTCGCCATACCAGCCTGGGCCATTCGGGGGTGGCAACACTAGACGCACACCTGCACACACAAGAAGTAGTACGTCACACACTGTATACGACCATACCTCGCCATCTCGCCATACCAGCCTGGGCCATTCGGGGGTGGCAACACTAGACGCACACCTGCACACACAAGAAGTAGTACGTCACACATTGTATACGACCATACCTCGCCATCTCGCCATACCAGCCTGGGCCATTCGGGGGTGGCAACACTAGACGCACACCTGCACACACAAGAAGTAGTACGTCACACATTGTATACGACCATACCTCGCCATCTCGCCATACCAGCCTGGGCCATTCGGGGGTGGCAACACTAGACGCACACCTGCACACACAAGAAGTAGTACGTCACACATTGTATACGACCATACCTCGCCATCTCGCCATACCAGCCTGGGCCATTCGGGGGTGGCAACACTAGACGCACACCTGCACACACAAGAAGTAGTACGTCACACACTGTATACGACCATACCTCGCCATCTCGCCATACCAGCCTGGGCCATTCGGGGGTGGCAACACTAGACGCACACCTGCACACACAAGAAGTAGTACGTCACACATTGTATACGACCATACCTCGCCATCTCGCCATACCAGCCTGGGCCATTCGGGGGTGGCAACACTAGACGCACACCTGCACAAACAAGAAGTAGTACGTCACACATTGTATACGACCATGCCTCGCCATCTCGCCATACCAGCCTGGGCCATTCGGGGGTGGCAACACTAGACGCACACCTGCACGCACAAGAAGTAGTACGTCACACATTGTATACGACCATACCTCGCCATCTCGCCATACCAGCCTGGGCCATTGGGGGGTGGCAACACTAGACGCACACCTGCACAAACAAGAAGTAGTACGTCACACATTGTATACGACCATACCTCGCCATCTCGCCATACCAGCCTGGGCCATTCGGGGGTGGCAACACTAGACGCACACCTGCACAAACAAGAAGTAGTACGTCATACACTGTATACGACCATACCTCGCCATCTCGCCATACCAGCCTGGGCCATTCGGGGGTGGCAACACTAGACGCACACCTGCACACACAAGAAGTAGTACGTCACACATTGTATACTCACTCGCCATGATACAGTAGCACTATGTTGCTAATTACGACAATGCCAATATCAAACACACATTGTTAATTATGTTAGCACACAAATATTTAACAATTTACAACTAAAAACACGGTATTTTACGATCCTGTGATTTTAATTTCGAATGCAGATGTATTAATTGCTTTTCCTTGTTCTTTTCGACGATAAAGAGTTGGAATGTAAATTCTTGAAGCTTTATGAAATAATGTTGACAAAAGATGAATGAAAACGTAACAAGAACTTAAGATAAACGAAACACTTCAAACGTAATTGAGATAATTAATATCAGGCTGAGTTTAAGAAAGTTGGTTTGTTTGTTGTTTGTTGTTTGTCGTTTTTGTCGTTTGTTATATCGTACGTATAAGTATTTATTAGTTAATATTATTTTTTTTTTTTTTTTTACAAAAGTTTACTTGCATAGAAAGTGTTATCCAATTTTCTTCGGCAGAGAAAGCCTGACGTTCTAACCACGCATGAAATAAACTTATTTACTACATACAAAAATAAGAAATAGCCATTCATGACATCATATCACATTCACGCAGACAGTATAGAAATGTTTTAAAGTTCATAATACCGTTAGAGAGGGACTATTTGATTTCCATATAATTCCGTCTGTACACAATGCATTAGCATACCACCGTTTTATCCCGAATCCCAAATATCACCTTTAATTCGACTTGGAGTTTGCATCTACCGACGATCGATAAAAGATCTGAACAGAAAACGAGAATGGAAATGAGATTACTGTGGTCGTTCACCTAGAACACATACAACCATCGTGGAAAAACATTCTAAAACGATTGAATGACTTTACTGGAGATTATAGACACTTTGACCTTCCTCCCCCGTAATATTGGCAATCACACTTAATACGACTCACAAATTGATTCGCACTGAGATAACGCACACATTGCCGTTCGGCTGCAAGCAAGATGGTACGACCAGTAACGCCAGACCCAACAAATGATAGCTTTACTATTCGACCTTTCATATCAGTCACACTCAATACGACGAACAATTGATTCGCACTGAGATAACGCACATATTGCCGTTCGGCTGCAAGCAAGATGGTACGACCAGTAAAGAGACCCAACAAATGATAGCTTTACTATTCGACCACACTCAATACGACTCACAAATTGATTCGCACTGAGAACACATATTGCCATTGCGCTGCGAGTGCGATATGAAGGATGTTATCACTACATGCAGTAACCCTCAGTGTATACCCAACCACTGGTGGAACCCATTCCCATTGCAGCATATAATATTGAAACTATCTCACTACAGTAACAATTCAAAGTTTGAGAGCGGACGAGCAGAAAAAAACGTTTGTTATTCAGTGGGGTGGAGATGGAAGTTGACGTTGTTTTCCGGCTAACACAACGGCGCCACTGTTTATAGCTCATACGAGAACATCATTTCCGCTCCAAGATATTATACAACTATTAAACAAGCTCAACGAAAATTGCATTTACAAGTTCTGCTACTGCCAACAACTTTTATCAGTCGTCCTTCCCTCTTCGACTTGCTTCATGATTTACGACAGCATAACCAGTCAACGGCCTTTGATAGAGTCGAATCTAGATAAAACCGAATGAAATTCCCCCCAACCCCCCCCCCCCCCCCCATTCCGGAGAGTAATGAAGCAACCTAAAGATCATCTTTGTTATAGTATCGGAAATCTTTATTAGCACCACGCCTATAACTTACATATCGGATATAAAAAGATGATGAAGGATGTTAATTCGTATAGATGGAAGCTTGTAGCTTATCACTGAATATCTTTTATGGGAGTCAACGTGGGATGGCGTTTTCGCACTGGGATACATTTTTGACTTGCCGAAACATGGTTGTAAGTTGTAACTTTCGATAATGTTAATCGCCCAACCCTAAACTGTTGCGAGTTTACATGTAGAACATGTACCTCCAATCATACAACTTTTGTTTACGAATGTGTACGTCGCGGCTGTACAATTCTTCTTGATGCATGATAGGTACATGAGCAATTGAGGTGTCAGTTTTTATGCCAGCACAAAATCGGACCAATCACCACTGTCCAGTCTGCAGGCCATCTATTTGGTTTCTTTTTATATGACGTGCTATAGAGACGTGTCGATAAAATCGTCATCATAAATGGTTATATTGGTTGTAAATTGTGGCCAACGGTTATAATAAATGCGAATAAACGTATCAGCGTATCATAAGGGGCTGTCTAGGGATCACTTTCTTTTTAACAATTCATTATAATTTGGTCCCGGTAACGATTCAATAAAATATGATGTCCCAAAGATACGCACGATGTTTCCCCTGGGTAAAACAGCAGCTTACGATGACCACGAGACTATACGAGACTTACGACTGACGACTTAGTTCACGTTTGCTGCCTATAAATAAAATAAATAGTTATATTTATTGGCTGCTTACCACCTCAATTTAACAAGAAATGATTTTTATGGGAGGGTATTATACAAACATAGTTATGCCTCGTTGTGTTGTGCTAAAACATATTAATACATTCAAATCAATTCTAGTAGTGAAAGACCCCAACTCAAGAATCGAACCCTGTACCGTCTGCATTAGAAACAAGAATAAACTTCCTCAACAATAAATACACGATAATATAATTCTTATAAAACCGCGGGTCAAGCAACTGAGTACATATCTTAAACTGTATTAACTAAAGGGATTACAAATACTAAAAATAAGCGCACGTTACAATAATTACTAGATATTTCGTTAAAAATCTTTATGATCTACTGTTCTAAGTCTTCTAACTCAGGAAAAACTTTCGCCTATACGCTTTCCGTATCACAAATCAGCTGTGGCAACGAAAAGCTAAAGCGTTCGTAGCTGCAAGTCACGTTTAGTAATGCGGATGAACATTTTTATTAATAGAAGTTTTTGATACAGCTTCTGGTAAAAGTTTCGTCACGTACGTTATATCAATTCCCAATAGTCTTCAGCAATCGTTCCAGATTGGAAATTGGCTACTTTTATGAGCTCGGCGTCGCCGTGAAATTGATCAACATTTAGTGTTTGAATCGAGTCTTTTTCGAACGCTTACAGCCAGGCACAGATCTACGTCTCGTGCGTTAAAAGAGTAAATTAGTTTCCTGTGTCGCATCTCACTTCTTTTCATAGCTATATAGTTCAATTTTACATTCAAAAAGGAAAAATATGACTTGACATTCATTTAGAAATTATTTTAATTGTAAATTAAAGCTATACTGGGATGGAGCTCTAATTGAATTCCTCTATAATTTCTTTGAGTTACACTCTCTTCAAGTTTAGAACACCATTTCCATAAAGTGTTGGAAAAACGAGACATGTTAGAGGCGAAGTATTACCATGTATCTCGGGCTGCGGATGTTATAGCTGCATGCTATTAGTTTGTTTTTATTTCATGCCACATTTCATAGACATGAAATAAGTACATCGTCTCAACTTTGCGGTTATGTTGATCGTATGGCTTACTTCTTTGTCCAAAGATTTCCAATATGTTTGAAAGTTTCGGGTTTACAAAAATGACAAAAATGTATTCACGTAATGCTGTATTCGATATTTATACAATCCCAGCCAGGAATGTATACGCTGCGGAGCCATCATAACAAGCAGGCGTATAATAAATGGATACGGTATAATAAACCCCCACGGAATAATCAATTCTCGGCAACGGAAAACAGGAATTCCAGCCCAGCCAACAGTTACATAAACGTACCATCTACAATGAGAAAATATGAGGGGTAATGTAACCATTTCACAGGGCACAAGCACATTCTGTCATACGTGACGTGCCAGCAGCTATACCACTCGAGAGTTGCTACGACAAACAACGGAAGATTGGGCCAAGTAAAGGGAACTTCTACCCCCACCAATTCAAACAACTTGGGATGATCAATTAATCTCGCTATAACACCCTCACATTTTTTAAACAATAAATTTCAATACGTGAAATACATAATCATTTAATGTTATATTATGTGCATCTTGACAAAGATAATAGATATGGAATTCTCTTGTTACACGGATCAAATGCATTATCCATCTAGCTTTAATTAAGGTGTTATTAAGTTGCTTAAATGATAATGTCATATACATTTTTAACTAAATATCTATTATATAAAATCAATCTATAGTTAAAGTATTGGAAACGGTTTTAAGTACCAATATTACGAGGGTATTGAGTATTGACTACTTTACAATTATCACTACGAACCTTTTTGCATAATATGTATTTAGTAAGTAAGTAAGTAAGTAAGTAAGTAAGTAAGTAAGTAAGTAAGTAAGTAAGTAAGTAAGTAAGTAAGTAAGTAAGTAAGTAAGTAAGTAAGTAAGTAAGTAAGTAAGTAAGTAAGTAAGTAAGTAAGTAAGTGACAGTTAATGATCGATCCTTGGTGAGTCCATCCATGCCTTTATGTTATACCCAGGCCCAGGAGGATAAATTAGCGGTTGCTCCAAGTATAGAAGTGGAAGTAAGTACACATGGACGAAAGTCTCACCTAAACTTTATTCGTAGTAAACCCGCTGTTTTATTCGAGGTAGGTCTATTGATTAGAACACTTTTAATTTGTTTCCCTGGAAACTTATTTAGTTAAAACACTCGACTTGTCGACCTAATGAACCGGCGAGCCAAGTGGAACGGGGAAATAATGGAAAAATGAAATAATCCGGGATTGTTCCACGGGTGGCTGCATCACAATCGGACAATGGAATGTGCAACTGCCTGCGTTATGGCGCGCAAGTATATATGAACCATCATGCAGCACCTTCTGTGGCTATAGCGACGCACGGGGAGCGAGCACGAGCGCCGAGCTGCCTGGGGCTGATTTGCGAAATTAGATGAAATTCAGTGTGTAATACTCAATTCCACCCTACTTAGGTGGGGCATCAACTCGTTTAATTTACCGTGGAACAACCCTTGCCCTGTCCGCGATTCAAAATGTAACCGTTAAACCCACTAGGTAATTTGCGGTGTAGACCGAAGGTTTTAGAACCACCTCATATGTCGGGGTCATAACGGCAACGACCATTTTGGCTCTTGTTGCCACTTTCACTTCAAAATACAAACACACTCAGCCAAATTGTGCCAACCTGCAAACATCCAACCATGTTCCTCCATGCTCACATGTACAAGTACACGATATACACGTACAAATAGGGTAATTAATGTAATCCCCGTTGTTAATTAATGATACACTTTACTTTGTTGACATGTTGTTCTTTGAACGGTGAATTGAAACAATCGATTAGACAACAATCCACCCACAGACAAACATGTTAATCAATCACCAGCACGCGATTCAATTTCTCTCTCTGCTAAGCCAAACGAAAATATATTATTTCAATTTCCTGAATTAGAAGAGGGGAGCTCTGGGAACTCGGGCATCCTGTTTCAGTCTCAGTCGCTTCGTTACCTGGATCTCGGCGGCTGTGACGTTCCCGATTTCTCCCGGAAATTGTTGGACAAGCTACAGTCATTGGTCGATCGCTCGCTGCCTGCAAGAACATGGCGAGAAACTCGACTCGCACGGAAAACCGTCTTTCCGAATTCATTTAGAACCACTCGTTTAGGAGAGTAGGAAAAACACACCTCTCAACTCGTTCTAGCTTTTACCATGAACAATAGACCTACACTTTTATAATCAAAGAATAGAGCGCAGAAAACTAAGACATTATATATAGCCTACGTCATGCTCGTAACATAATTGCGAGCAGTTCTCAAGAATCAAGATACAACGTACATTAGAGAGGACTGAACATGCATAGCGTTTGACCAGTTTGCGATACGTTATATTATTGTCTGCCCAGTTCGCCACTTCTGGAGTATATCTGAACAACCGCCGAGTGGTGGACGCCATGAAATGAAGTGTCGTTCTTGATACTTCCTCGATGGAACGTTTCCTCCTCGCAGGTCTCAAATTCGGTCGAACTACCGCTAATATTGAAACCCCACGAAATCGCAGTTTTTTAAACATATCTCAATAATGGTACCTCATCGAAATGTGAAAACCTGGCTCTATTCGGATTCAAAGGAACAATATTGTCTTCAAAAACTTGTCTTGCATTATAATTAGTATGGTTGGTTTGGTTACCGGTATTCTTATTTTAAATTTACTTAATTACAAAGTGACTAAAATAACAACGCTAAAAACAATATTACAAATATTTATCACGTGTTTTATGGTATTTAGTTCTTATAAACCCAAATTCGAATAAGTGTAGAATTATTGAGATATGATTTAAAAAACCGGTAATTATTGTCAACACCCGTGACTAACCATATAATACACAAATTTGAATCAGAAGAGGAGAAAAGTTCGTTTACATTGTTTTGAACTAACAATTTCGTTAAGTTATCGCCAATCTAAGAAAATCTTTTTTGAGATAGAACAGTGCTGTGGTATGTATGCTCCAAAATACCGGCGAAGAGACAGACAGCGTTGACTGTGATAAGCCAATAGTCTACCGTCGATAAAACTCATTTGTTGGTGATTGCCCGTGTAATAACAGAACGCTACAAACCAGCCAATAGTCGAGTCAATAGGACGCCAGCATGCAATGACTGACGGACGCCCGAATCTCCCCAACGAACCATCATTTTCAACAATCCCCACTCTTATCTATCACGTGGCCAATGACGCGTACTGACTTTCGTATGCACCTCATGCACCACTTTTCTGAGTTTCCTCCTCTTTTCGGCCATCTTACGTCTGATGTATTGAAAGAGCTTCTGCTCGCCCGACCCTTGGAAGCCATTTGTTTCAGGGGGAAAGTGGGACCTCGCCTCAACGGGTTACAAATCACACCAATGACCGAACCAAGTGCTTACAGCTTTACGGACCCTTACCCGCATTACACGAGCTTTAAGATTGTTGTGGATACAGAGCTAATTAATTGGCTAGTATCCAACTAGACCCTCTTACATAGGGAACGTAAGTGTGAACTAATAAGGGAAATAGATGAGTTCAATTAATTTGAAATGTTGGTTGCTTAGTCTACAAAACATCCCGAAAATCCCAACATCTTGAGCAACGTGGCGCTTTACCCTTTTGTCTCCGAGAAGCTGGTGCACATTAATTTCATTCAGCCACCCAACCCCTACTTAGCTCATTGCACGCTCTTGTTTCACGGATACCGTTGTTCCCGAGAGCTCCGTTTACGTTGCTGCTTGACAAGAGAATGCAGGTAAAACTGTAATTTTCATAATTGTGCAAGCGAGTGAATGGCTGCTGCAAGGAACGCGAACTTTTCATAACTCGTGTAATGCACGAGTACGAAGATTGATGAGTGGGGTAGGTCGGGGGTTGTATGAATCGTTTTCAATTTTCACAGTGTATAATATGTTCGTCTGCGACTGCGAGTATATGTCTGTCTTCGGGTACGCTACGCATTCAGTGTACATGTTGCAACTTTCATAATTAAAAGAGACGACTTTATATAATTCTGAACTGGTAATGAAGTTATTTATTTACTTAACTTTCCTTCATTATATTCTCCCCAAAAACTTGATCGTCTCCCGAAATTGCCTCGCGTCTTTCAAAACCGCTTACACTCATCCCCGTTGCTTTAACGATCCACCGAGCATTCACTTTATCGTCACCCTCCGTAGCATAAATTCCCCATGCAGAAGGTGCATGGGTGGTGGGACTATTAAAGAACTCTCGGCTCCGGCGTGTAGCCTACTCATCATAGGCTTTCAACTTTTCACGTCTCGTTCTTCTCCTGAGCTGGAGAGTTTCATCGTGATTTCTTCTCTTCTTATATATATTCCTCCAGGCTCCATTCATTAGAATCACAAAGCGAGAAAGTTGTTTGTTTATGCAAGCCATAATCTCTGAAGAAAGGCCTAGAAGTTTTGCGTATTAGATAAGGCAGACCACGGTTTTTCATTTTCTTTTGATTACACACTGTTACTATAGTTAATTTGCTGGTGAATAATATATTATATGCACAGTGAAGAGATGTTATGTGAGTACAATATATAACAATCTGGTGGGGATCTCGTTGCAGTCGAAGCCATGCAAGCACATTCCTATTAGTGGACGCCATATAGATAGACTCACAAGAAGGACAAATAAAAGTAGTGAGATTAGTTATAGGTAAGTATATATTTCTACTACCGTCTAACTTGCCATACGTTGACTGGGTTTCGCCATAGTTTTCGAAATACATATTCAGTACAGAACGAAGCTCATATACTCGACAAACGATGACCACGTGCGATACAGGGCACTGTCGTGTGCGTTTCAGGAGTCAGTCACGATTGACAAGAAATGTAAGAGTGCACAAGAATCCGTGGAAAACTAATTCTTTGCTGGAGGATTAGAAAATAATACAATATTCGTTAAGATCTGTTGTCATTACCCATGAACACCATCAATACTTATCGTGTGTCCTATTCCATCAATTAGACTCAAATACCAACAGGACCTTATTCTAATAGTGTTGTTATCTCGCGGCATTTCCACATCTTGGCAAAGATTACTGCAGTAATGTTCGGTCTTGGGTAAAAACTCATTGCCAAGCATTTTTAGTCGTCGCAATGCTGAGTACGCAAAGTTTGTACTTCCAAATGCTACGATTTCGTCGTGTTTGGTTTGGGGTTGTTGTGTAGCTGATAACAATGAATACGACGACGCAACATTTTCAACAGGAAATGATCCACATCGCGTATATTATTTTCAGCCTCTCAGAAAGTTTCAACGAGTTTCAAATCTTGTGATGGTTGTAGCTTAATTACTGTTTCGTACTCGTTGGTAGTTTAGTTTTCCTTGCTTTTGCCATTTGTGTCTTAAGGGAGTTCGATGTCAGTTCTGAAAAAGTTAACTAATTCTGCTTCTTTGTCGGGCCATTGGAGTTTCATTACTCGACTCCTCAAACTTTCTTTCTCTTGTTAATTTTTCCTTGCGATCTGAGTGAGCTCTTCATCTATTTCTTTTGTGTAGACATTTTTCAATCCCCTTCTTTCCTCTTCAGTTCCTAAATCTTTCATCTCATATTTTTATTAATACATTTTCTTAGACCAATATAATTTTCTGCGCAATTTTTCAAACTTTTCCTACATTTCTGAGGTTTCTTTTTCTGCTGCTACATTTTCGTAACCTCACGCACCATATGAGGTTTTCAACATTTTGTCTTACATTTTTTTAGCACACCCCGCTTATCAAAAATTCTGTGCGTGATTTCTCGTCAGCCCCTCCCCCAAGTCGCTTTCTTGTCAGTGAGCAGCTTTGTTTTGGTTGCAAGCACGCCTCCATGCGAAGAAACGTGCAATTTTGTCCCGGGGGCAAAGCGCAGTGTAATGGCGTTGGCCTCTGGCGAGTACAGCGTAGTCCTGGCCAGATGTGTCACTCCTTACAATGTATATATACCTACGTACAGGTCACGTTCGCCGAGTAGCATGGCGTTCAACGGTATCGACACTCACTTGAAAACGATTTATCTTGACGAATATCCGCCGTCTCAAACGTCAATTTATCATATTCATAGACCTATGATTTGACAAGAGTTCCTCCGAAATAGAACATGGTCATAAAAATACACTCAGCGGCTCTTATGATTTCTTGCTCCCGTTATACTCACTTTGATGCTACTGGCAAGGAAAAGCAGCGCACTAAAAACCTGAATTTATTATCGAATTTGACATCGTACGAGCAACCACAAAACCAAGGTAGGCCTAAGTGGAAAATCGAGTCGAGATGGCAGGTCCGGCCATGATATCCCAATTGTCATTTGCTCCCTAGGCCACACCACTCCACCAAAAACATCAATACAGGTTGTTTCGTTTCACCGTGGGAGAACACCCCCCCCCCCTTGTGTCCTTCGGGTCGTGTCCGTGAGTTATTGAACTGAAACAGCGATGTACAGTGTGTTACCTCCACCTGCTTACACGTGCGCAACACAACACGGTACCCCACGGTCGAAACCAATATTCGCAGTCAACGCTGGGTCAGACTCGAAATGGTATTGGGGTCGGTTTCCGGTAGTGACGTAAAGGGGGTGCGTGGAGGGTGGATGGTGGGGTGAGGGGTGGGGGGTGGGGTGCACGCGCCCTCGATGTCGCCTGTGACATCCGCTCCTCCTCCGGATCAAGCGCAGATTGATTTTCTGTTAGTTGTTCCTCCATCTCAATTTGTTTTTATGGAAATATTCTTGTGGTGGAAAGGAGCTTAGAACCACATCATTTATAACAGACATAGAACTCTATTTCCGCCAATAAGTGATTTATCTCGTCAATGGAGAGTTTTGCATGTTTGCTGTATTCGCGTTCACGCTCAGTGTACACGGTGGGGTGCGACAGGCCTCGAGCATAACATTATTTTAGAGTCTTATGTATATAATTGTAGAGACCAAAGGAAAACTGAAGATGGAACATAATGTCTTGCTTTTTTTCTGAAAGCATCTTTAAAAAGCTATTGACACAGGAGTGTGCAGTCTGAAGTGGCGCGACTTTGCCACAAAAACGATGTTTTCAAAGAAAACACCCAAGCTTTCCAATTAAAACATGCAAGAATAGCATTTTATAATCACCGCAACCTCGACACGTTGAGTTCATCAGTGCCCATCTGACATAAAGCATAAAGGGATAAGTACGAGAACCCAAGAACTCTTGGAACCAATTGAAAGGAGCCCGCGAGGCGTTAGGTTATATTACATGCAATGCAGAGAGCCACTCGAACGCGGTCACATCCTCGTCTATATAATATATAAGACACGACGCTGAGTTGCAACGTTCAGACCATGCAGACAGCTGACAACGTGCAATTGATATAGGCGTCGTCAAGGGGGTAACTTGCCCTCCCCCCCCCCCCCCTGGACTTCAGTGGAAATACCTATTTCAAAAATGATGTATTCAAATGAAAATTGAAAGACGTGTATACTTCCACTTCAGACGTTAATGTATTCGTTAATATATACATAAGTTAACCTTCAATCAACATGGCAAATATTAATCTTAATTAACCACCTCCACGGCGGAGAGCATAGGAGAAACTTTTCCCACTGAACTGTCACAACTTAAGTCAGTTCTCTAACATTGGCAGTAATAAACATAACACCCCAAGATGATTGAGACAAACGGAAAGGTGGATATATTTAGCGGAACTTTAGGACTTCACTATTTCAAATTTACGAACACCTTGGTGCAATAAACTGCAGCCTATTTTTCTCTCGT
Source organism: Isoperla grammatica (assembly GCA_945910005.1). NCBI lineage: Eukaryota > Metazoa > Arthropoda > Insecta > Plecoptera > Perlodidae > Isoperla > Isoperla grammatica. Next base: position 46,196,570 of record OX246737.1, on the reverse strand, counting down.
TTTAAGAAGTAGCACGTACTGTAATTGTAATGGGCACTACCTTTATCTAAAAATACCAGCCACAATGATTTTTCAAGGGAAAACATTGCATGCAATTAAATTATTTCATTACATTTATACAATATTTTGGGGTTCGCTTATCTTTAGTACGTATGTCTCCCCCCCCCCCCTGGAAAATGTCTCCATGATTGAGATATTTATTTTCGCTCTAATTCACATAAATTGAAGGGAATTGGTAATAATACAAATACATAAGTTTGATAGTTTTGTGAGTAAATGATAAACAGAGTTCTGACAACCGCGTTCAAGCCAAAACACTTACAAAGTACCGATTGATCTTTATATACATAAAAGTATTTGCATAAACCCTTAAACCGTTTGTGATTGAGCTTACACTGTTAGCTGTCTGTGTTTCACTGTTATTTTTTTAGTACCCCATTTGATATAGTACAATATTACGTAGAACTCGTTGGGGTGGTGGAGAGAATTACAGAAACAATATTAGATTTTCGTTATTTTCTCTTGATTGGGATACACAATATTTCTTTCAAAAACTTACTATTCTATTCTAAAATCACTATTCGTACAAAATGTCGTCGTACAAATTAATCCATCGAGGTGTTGGTGAGATATAAATGAAAACACTCCGAGCAAGTTAGGAAACGTTCATTCCTGTTTGTTGTGATTGCAAATTGCGATGAAGCTGGCTAATCGAATTAAAAATAATACGTTTACTGTGGATATTAGAAATCCACGTCACGCCGGAAGGCCTGATCGGCCGGAAGGCAGTAAAACCACCTCGACGATTGACGAGTTATGCAATTCGGTGGTAATTAATTAACGTAACGAGTAATTAGAGTGGCGTGATTTAATATTAAACGATGTTAACGAGCGCGTTGACGGTTGTCGTCGCCATGGTGATCCAAGTCAAGCTACAATAACTGCGACACTTCTTTACGGTGCTAATGAGTCAGGCGTTCGTTCACAGAGGTTACGAGAAGACAACATAATCTGTTTATCCCTAGCCGGCGGTAATTTCTTTTGAATAGAAGCCAGCGCACTCAAATTAGTGAATCCCTGCGCTGTGTGTTGTTCTACTCATACAACCGTGCATTACAATACGATACACGAAGCTACTCGTCGGAGATTACACCCAAATTGTGTTTCAATAATTTTAAACTGTTCTAATTAGAAAACGTACAAGCAGGTATCATAAAGGCCGTTTGACTGTCTATTTTATTCTGACTTGTTTACTCTCGATCGTGCCTAAGCGCTTTTCTCGAAGAGTCGTAGAAAGCCAACAAATCGTCTGCTCGGGCCGTTTGATCGCCGCAGTCTCGAGCTCCTATATCGAGCGTACGTGCACGGAATTGGAATCGTGATAATGAGGAATGGCTCTTCAAGCAAATGACAATTGTTAGTTGATTTCTCATTGACTCACGCTTCAGTGTTGCAGGCAGCGGATACACTCGCTGCACTATTGACACCAATCAAACAAGCGAGGCACAATAAAAGGCACCAAAGCAAGCATCATTGGAACAAATTATTTTTTATCTGCAGTATAAAAGCCAAGATACGCCGTGTGCTCAGAATTCAAACCAAGCTTTAAGAATAATTGCCCAAATGCTTTGCAATTAGTTAAGAAGACATTTCGTATTTTATTATTGTTCTGAGAGTTCATTTAAAACGTAATTAAAAATGTGTCTTTCAAAAAGAAATAACTTTTTTAATGTAAATTGTAAACCCGTGGTGAAACGCGTTGAACATTCATGAATCCCACCAGGAATTCATATCATAATTTATAATGAAAACTTCAGCAAAACTTTTGCAAAGTTAATTTTTATAATGTCGACGATATACGGCGTGTGAGCTTATATAATGTAACCCCAGATCGTTGGCCGCAACAACCCATAGAACTCCCACACCACACCACGAAGAACTACTAGAGCAAGCGCATTACAGGCTATTCAAAACGTTTATAGAACGGCTTCAAGAACAATAGGCTCAGGAAATATTGACCGGGACTTACATCTAGGTTTGCGCAACGGTAGCCTGAACCCCGACACCCACGAAATAACGAGCATTTGCTGAGAAGTTGTGTGGCTTCTTCCCAAGTGCTCACTTGACCGCCGGACTGCCAACAAATATACATCAAATCGACTGCTGATTATATCGAGCCCATTCATTATACATTCTCGAACAGAAATGTTACAGTGTTCCATTCCTGCATTAATTATCTAAATGACGAATCGACGGATTGTTTTGTGAGCAAGATTACGTCCAGAAGTACCACGGTTCGATTTAATCCTCTCTCGTGTTTCGCTTGAACTAGGACGGGAAGAAGGATTTGACTACCAAATGTTTCTCCATCAGCTCCTGTATTGTACCTAATGGAACAGTATTCAGGCGCTCACAGTTGATGTAGCCATGCAGGCAGTGTATCGAAGACTGCCGCGCTGGAGCGGGAGATGGGGATGACCATATCGGGACACAACAACTGTTGCGACTGTGACCTCGAACCAAAGATTACCTCGAACTATGGACCTAAAATTTACTTTCCTCTTCGCCCACGCGCGCGCGCTGCCAGAATTTATGAATACTTTACAACAATCTGAATCCCGTGCTCAAGTCAGACAGTGGCGTAGCTTCCGGGGTCTGGTGTAACTAAATACAACATGTGTACAACAATATCAGTCCAGTGCTCAAGTCAGACAGTGGCGTAGCTTCCGGGGTCTGGTGTAACTAAATACAACATCTGTACAACAATATCAGTCCCGTGCTCAAGTCGGACAGTGGCGTAGCTTCCGGGGTCTGGTGTAACTAAATACAACATCTGTACAACAATCTCAGTCCAGTGTTAAAGTCAGACAGTGGCGTAGCTTCCGGGGTCTGGTGTAACTAAATACAACATCTGTACAACAATCTCAGTACAGTGCTCAAGTTAGACAGTGGCGTAGCTTCCGGGGTCTGGTGTAACTAAATACAACATCTATACAACAATCTCAGTCCCGTGCTCAAGTCAGACAGTGGCGTAGCTTCCGGGGTCTGGTGTAACTAATTAGGCTACAACATCTGAATAACAATCTTGTGCTCAACATTTCGTTTGGACTACCCGTCTATAACTTTTGTTTCTACCACAAAAATGTTTTGTTGTAATCCATTCAGTTAGAACACATAACCTTCATCCGACATACCTCTTGACAACAATTTTATCAAGATAGAATTGTATCTTACATTATTATTCTACAATCAAATTTTTTAAAGAATCTAGGAAGTTGCAACGCCAATTTGTTGCATAGGCTAGAACGAAAAGAGAACTGGATGGGTGAATTAAATTTGAGTTGTAAAACAAAACCACCAGGTTACACAGACTTCATAGGATATGCATGAGGTGGTTGGTTGGGGGAGACGGGAGTTCTAGAGCAAGGGTATATATAGTTCCTTACTAACATACGTCTGATCAAGTATACTAATATATGCAGTTAAAATTGTCGAAGGCGGGAATCAAACCCATGCCCTTATGGCCTCCCGAATTAATAAATCATGTTCGAGCACAGGGACATTTTTACAGACAAATATGTTCAACAGTCCAGACTATAGTCCCACCACAAGTTATGTATATTGTATGCCTAGTGGAAAAATATCGAGAAAAAACTGAGAACAAACTGCCGTAAAGGTATGCATGCATACATACATAAAACTAGGAGGGTACACGTTCAATAGATAGCTAAAAGCAATCAATGTATTGAGACTAGAATTTGGGTGAAGTTAGCATGACTATAAGTTTGTCTTTTATTATTTCACTCGAAAATATCGACAAACGCGTTGGAAGTGTTTTTCCAGGGTCGCTAAGGAGCCCATTCTCTCCTATACTATACTTAGGATTAAAAGAGTACACAATATTATACATTTGAGGTTTTCTGGAGCGGGGAGGCTCTATTCACCTACCGGTTCCGATGGCGCTCAACAGGGAAGAAATTAAGGTCATTGACACCATCACAAATTTCCCAAGTGATCGTCAGGATATAAAACAAGAAGACTATATACAAAATAAGATGCTTGTGTGAAAGGACGTAGCATCAGGGGCTGGAGTGAGATGGTATATAGACCCCATGGGAAACAGAGAGTCGAAAACGGTGTATGGTAAAATAGGGTTTATAAGACTGTCATTAGAGTGAGCGAATGGAGGCGATCCACTCTTGTTTAGGTGTGTGGGTGTGTGTATATATTCAACTACAGAACGCACAGTGTAACTCACGTGTCGAATTTGAAACGCGCGAGCCATTCTCCCAGAGGACATAGCTATACAACGCAACTGATTGCTTCTTCACATACACAGCATGGTACGTACTTAGAGATGAGGTAGTGGTAGAACGCTATACTTCAGCAAGTTAACGTTGCTTTCTGTAGATGGGAGTTAAGGATATAAATTAATGTTAGCATAATGGTGCAGCAGCTTGCTTGCAGTCGATTTAAATTGTAAACGCAGCTGTTTGTATTATGAAGAGACTCGCTGCTGCAGCACTGCGTTCTTCAGACAAAGACTAACGAATAGTGATTACAACCCTTGGTGGATCTGTTTGCTGAATGCTGAAAAGTGGAAACTGTCTGAGGCATGAGTCGACTGCTAACTGCTGTCTATCTTCCTCTTAACGGAAATCGACACGGAGAAAAGAGAGGGTAGAGGGAAGATGGATCAAGAAGAGAAGATTGACAGGAGAAAGAGTCCTGAAACTGGGAACCGGAGAAACCTCCCTCGCTGATCCCTGTGGGAAACGAACTTCCCCGTAGAATAAAACAGTTTTGTAGTCGGAGTTGAACAGGTTCTACAGTTAGCGTTAGCGCATGCTCTCCACAATATTCAGAGGAGACGATGGGGAAAGTAAAAGTGTACCGTCCGGTTTTGTCTCGCCGTGAAATGATTAAAGTACGGAACTTGAATCACACGTGCGTGGGTTCGACTCCTACGCGCAAGACACGGACGATTAGTAAACAGGCTGGAAAGTTCAAGTCTTGCCAGAGTTCACCGCCCGTCACCAGGGAATAACAATTTAGTGATGCGCGTGATGCTTCGTGAAGGCATAAAGACCAGCATAAATCCATCCCATGTAGACGCGGACTAACCATGCACCGATGATTCATAGTTCAAGCCCAGTCGCCTAACTTTTAAAGACGCGGTCTGGATGTACGTGTACCTTGAGTAGGCCTATACTCCACAAAATAATGCTTCAGCTCAACTGTGGACTTAGTGACGTAGGTTCGATGCACAAAACGAATTACGGTGGATCGCGGATGAACAGGCAACACACAGGAACAGGAAGATATCATTAGAGCGTGGATCCATCCCACGTACAATAATATTCTTGTGTGGACGAATATCGTTGGACCATGGGTCCATTTTAATTCTATACCTCTGCAAGACACCTGAGCTGCAGGGAGCATACGGCGTTCTACCTATGCCGCATATAGGTAGTGAGTACAATGTGTCGTTTAGAGTTTAGACCATGGGGTGACGAACTGGCTAACAGTATAACGCAAAGGTTTTTAACTTTTACCGACATTTCAAAGCACTTCGCAGAGGCCCAAGTTTTGAAACATGCCTTTTGAATGAAAAACGTTCGTTCAAGACGTCAGATCATAAGTCAACGTCTTGCGGTTTAAATAAAGTGGTAAAATCTTTTCTTTGCACGAATAATTTGTGACATAGACGTGATTTTCTATCGTTCCCGTGGCAATAACGGGCCAATCGAAATAGAGTTTCACTAAAACTGTTTTTTTCTTCCAAAACACATCGAGTACTATTAATTAAGCGAGAGTCTTCTTTCTACTTTTATGGCACCGTTGTTTTTTTGTGTGTCTCGCGATAGCGAAAAGTCCGATCAAGTTGAAATTTAGACCATCCACAAGCCTCATATGTGGATTGAACGCCATTAGTTTTGTGGCAAAATCGTTCGAAAAGTTAGAAAGTTAAACGAAAAATATTTTTCTGTAACAAAATGACGGCAAAATGTGAGATAGCCATATTTTAATAAAGTTTTGTCCGGTCATGTATATGCTAATTTTATTGAGATCTGATAAGTATTGGCAAAGTTACACAAACGTTACTCGAAAATATTTTTCTGAAACAAAATAACGGCAAAACAAGAGGTGGCTATTTTAGAGTCAATTTTTGTCCGGTCATGAATATGCTATTTTTATTGCGATCCGATCAGTATTGTAGATACAAATTACATTAGTAAAAAGGGACGTAACCGTTGCAACACAACAACCAACAGGTGAAATCAAAGCTCTTTGAAAATAATTCCAACACCTAACCTTGCTGAGGTTCTTGAAAAGCTGTGTATGGCGGTAACTTTGAAAACTGTTGTGCAAACGAATACATGCTCGCTTATCAACGCGTCACACCGAGCGTTTTCCTAGTATTACAAAAAACCTCGGGGGCAGTGTCCACAATTTTAAAACGTTTGGTGGACTTCGGAAAAAATGAGCGTGTTGGATGAATTTGACGTATTGAGACCTTGTGACCACATACAACATCAAAACCGTGGCGAGGTTTGATTCATGACCTGGGGACTATGGTCTTGATCATGCGTATCCGTATGACCAATTTCCGCGATTCACGTGTCGAAGTGAAATGCTCACTGGCTGTTTGAATGACTCTATACAAACATTAGTCATTATATGAACGAGGAAAGCTAAACGTATATCGATGGAGAATAATAATTGCTGGTTGGGAGCGTCGAACCCATACCTACCTAGCCTTCTGTCTTTTGGTGCACACAACCACCACCATAACGATTTAGATATTCGTTCACTCAAACTAAAAGCAATGTCTGCAATGCCCCTCATTCACAGAATGATTGCCTGTGATAGTCTACTCTATACAGTCAAAGCTCTATCAGTATCACACATCGGAAGACGTTATGGATCCATTTCTGGTCGTCCTAATCATTTTTGGTTTTCTCCCCACGTTGGTAAGTCTAGCTAGGAGGAGATGAAAGAAAGCGAACATTGGAAAAGAACTGAGCGTTTGCCTCTGTATAAACAGGGAGGCGAAGGAAAGAGTACGGTACGCCACGGCAACCTTGTTACTCATGCGGATATAGGGGCTTGACTCTCTTGAATGAGGAGGCGTTGTATAGAAACGGCCGAGGCTGACCAGGGCAGCACTTCTTACAGTCAATTCAATCGATTGCCTAAAATACAAATATATAATGTTTGGATCATTTCGTACAATGCAAGTGCATCAATTCCTAGTTCCCGGCATTATAGTCAGTTGAGCTGTTTCGATTCCAATTGTTTTCTTGTACCAATCAAACAAAACATTCTTTGTGAAACCGAGAGATAGCAAATACAAATTTCGAAATATAAGATTTTATGATTGTCCTTTGGATTTGGCACAAGTAAATTGGTTCAACTTTCGTACGAAGCTGACACATTACATAATTATGTTACTTACATAAATAGAGACATTCGTTTCGTGACAGACCTCATGCGAAACATTATGTTTTGGCTTCATAATTTTACTTTAAAAAAATTGAATAATAGCTAGAAGTAATAAGTATCCACTCATTCAACATTTGGAAAACACACGGGGTCTTCCTCTTCCAGCGTTGTAAGACGTGCTCTATATGTACCCCGCAAATATCTCTTACTAACGAAGCTAAATCACGCCAGATACAATAGTTTCCTACCTGATTTTATACAGTTTGAGCAAAAGGGATAACAATTGTTGGTTTGCATTTCAAAAATACGGCTTATTATTCGGACAAAGATACGATACAATCGAATGCAATACAAAAAGCGTGTTTCCTACGAGTTTGATATTGCCTGCATCTATTTTCTTCTTCTCTTCAAATATATGTTGCGAAGACAGACTTTTACAGTAGGAAAAAAATATACCGAATCGTGTCCCAACATTGTGAACTTTTGTGATATAGGTGCAAGTGCCAAACCCTCAGCCAAGGGTTACATATCCCTCCCAACAAGTTGCGATCACGTCATATATGCAGCAATCCACTCAACTTGACGTGAGTATTCTTCCTAGAAGGGTAAAGGTGCTGGTGCTTGCATATAACATTTTATAACAGGACTGCGAATTGATCCCTTTTAGACCCTGTTACGACTTTTAGTGGCTCCTTCTATCCCGCCATGGCATGCAGACAGCGGTTTGATGGATAGCACGGGTGGCGTTTCCAATATTTTCGAAGGGTGCACAAGTGCGTCAACAGGTTTCGTAAATATTTGAAAAATATAGAATGACTATCCATAGATCCAATCTATATTGTTTACTTTATTCGTTTTCTACTGAAATGGAATATTTACATTGCGTTTTATTGTATAATACGAGTGATGGAACCATCGGCAGCAATAATTCTGCGCCTATATTTGCTAAGCTGATGAGTATTTCCCCAAACAATCAATACTTCAAACAAACTTTATACAATTGCGTCATTTGTAGTCAGTGTATTTTTTTCAAACGACAGGCAATATGCTAGTCTACACGTAGGCATACATTAAAAAAAATGATCTACTGTTTTTGTTTTATAGTAGTATTTCTTAAAGGCCTATAATAATAACTTTGTCCCATGCACTTTTAACGCCGACTTACGAGACAAATTCAAACATTTTGTGCCTTCTGAAAAGGTTGAAGACTGCAAGCACACGTTTCATTGACAGTGCTAAGCCGTGCAACTAGGTGGTATGAGGTTGAGGGTTAGATTTCCGACACTTGCAACTTGGCACTAGGTGAAATCATAAGGCGAAATGATATGTTCTGACAACCCTTGAGTAATCGTTGGTGTTATAAAGTCGCGTGAAGAGAACACAAGCAAAGGCACTTGCAGAGCTGCAGAAAGAGTAGGCCACACACGGTCGTTTGTTGGCGGTGGCGATTACTAAAAGAGCGCAGATTCCTTTTTCTTCATGACTTCTGGCTGCCCCGACCCCCGTTTCTGAATTTAGAGCACTCTTCAACTGTAGTGACAGCAGGGGTATATTTGGACGTAGTTATGCAGAAAGGAACCAACCCACACATATCTGAAAAATAGTTACAGCGGTTCTAGTATTACTTCTTATCATAAAATCTGCATTGACCCCACGATATCTACAAAATCATGTTAAATACACTAGTTTTATGTTAATTTAAGGAGACGAAAATATTTCCAATAATATTTGTATTTTGGTTGCTAATACGAAAAATGTTGGTTGGTTCCTTTCTGCTTACTAGGATAAGTCAACTACAAAAAATAAAATGTGGGTTGGTTCCTTTGCTTTTACTATATTTTATGAAATAAAGTTTGACAAAAAGTGATATATTAGGATTTTAAATGAATAGGTAGTAGTTATTATATGTGGATTAATTTAACTTTCACTCCCGCCATGCTTCCATTTTTGTAACATTAACCTCAATAATTGCAACGGCTTCCTACTCTGCTTTCAACATAAACATCCGGCCGAACTTTGGGTTGATAGATAGATATGGGATTTTTCTTTCTATTTAAAAAATATAAATGTTCTGAAAACAACAACAACAAAATATAATGATCAGAATGGAAAGAAACATAAATTGTTGCATTCTCAATCTCACATTAAGCAGAAAAGAACCAAGTGGGTTAATACGAAATGTAGGATTTAAAAAATATAAATGTTCTGAAAACAACAACAACAAAATATAATGATCAGAATGGAAAGAAACATAAATTGTTGCATTCTCAATCTCACATTAAGCAGAAAAGAACCAAGTGGGTTGGTTCCTTTCTGCAAAATACGAAATGTAGGATTTCTTGTGTAGCCTACCGGTAGCAGAAAAGAACCAAGTGGGTTGGTTCCTTTCTGCAAAATACGAAATGTTGAATTTTCTTATGTGGGTTGGTTCTGGTGCGTATAGAAGGCAGCACATATATAATACTAAGTAGGGAATTAACACATACTTGGAGGCCTCTATTGTCGATGCTTGGAACTATTTTTCTCAAAAAAAAAATATTTGTGGGTTGGTTCCTTTCTGCATAACTACGTCCATTTATTGATTCGATTTTCGAAACTGTATATTTTACAGCTACAAAAACTATCTGAAAATTGATTTCAATTTAAAATCCCACCTAACAAATTTAATTCTACACTTTCTTTCAACCAACAAATATTTACTTGAATTGCACCCCTCGTCTAGCCGCGGCGGCTGGCACAATTTTGTGCCGGTTGGTTGCCAAAAGACTCCTTGGATTATACAACTAAACACTGCGACTAAAATAAGATAATAAATGTCCCTGTTACAAAAATTAATTACTCTCTGCATCTTACTCTGAACAGTGCTAAAAATACCGCGTGCAAAATTTTCGCACGCTCACAATAGTAACTGCAAGTTAGCATAGTTGTCACCTGGTGGATTGTGCGTTTTGTTTCCATGACGTGTGCGTGCACATGCAGCATTTTGCATTCAGGTGCAGTTAAAGCCACAACACAATAATCTGTAAATAGGTGGTAAACATGCATACATCTTGCGATATATACAACAGCAACATCTTCAGGAGGGTAGCAAACGAGCCCTATCGTGGCGACATCCCGCGTGGTTCCCCAACCCTCGCCTATTACGGTCGCAGTCGCACTTTTTGCGACTCTTCGTTCAGTATCGGTCCAATTTGCTCAGACTCTCGACTCATTTTCTTTTTGTCAGCGTCTCTTCAACCCTAAGGCAGGCACTCTTTCCCTTTAGTCCAAGTCATCTTAGTACCTACCCCACTTTCTACGTTATCGATCACGGTCACACTCACGGCATTATATTTCATTAGTCATTACCTATACGACGCAAGTACCTTCGTTTTCAAGAAGTACTCACTCCAGATATAATAACGTTATTGCTGTATTCTTTGGATGTCGGAGTGAAATGGCCACCAGGGGAATCAGAGGCAACACGAGCGGCTTCGTTCGAGGCAACGCACTGGGGAACTCTTTCGTCACGTCACTCGTTTAACGTTTAAACGTTTCCCTGCTGGCCCTTGGAACAACACACTCCAATGAGAGAAATATTACGACTTACTTTCAACTTTCCAGTCGATAATTGAGTAAAATTCTCCCCTTAAGGCTGCTTCACGAAGTACGAAGCGTCCCCAGGTGAACACGTGGCGCGCTCTAATTGGAGACTTTCTCTACCCCTGGTAATTAATAGCCGCACTATTACACAAAGGTAATCAATGCTAAATACACTACATAATAAATAGCCCCCGTTTAAACTCGAATCGTGAGTCGGGTCAATTTATAACGGCCCTCTCCCCCAATATCTAAAAGGGAAAACGCAGTGCCTTGACTTTGCGTTTACAAGTCTTAACAGCAATCTTCGAAATGACTAATTGCGTAATTAAAGGACGCCAGAAGCGAATTTTTATTTTGGGTACGAAGTTGAGAAACGGTGACAGGCCTCCCGGGTTCAATTCCAGTTGGGTAGGCCAGCTACTTTTAGCAAGCAATCTCATAACTTAACGAGGCGTGGCTCAAGTCGAAGACTCGAAGGTAATTCCGCGTAAAATCTCTTCCAAATCAAATACAGAACAATGTGGTTGAGAATTCTCGCAATACGCATGCCGAGCAGTCAAGCTTTAGGAAGTGAAACGGTTTGGGGAGGGGGGGGGGGGGGGGCTAACACTGTACAAGTGACTACTAACGAGTAATGAGTATATAATTCATGGGAACAATTCGATTAATATTATGCCACAATATTCTATACTGCAAAACAACATCAGGGTTAACGTAAATATGTTTCACTCTACAGGATCTCACAAAATTATAACAGACATGTCAAAACTTAAAAAACTAACAACAGCTCATTAACGTTCGGGGCTACAGAAATTGAATACACAAACTGCACAGGAGGATGTCCATTGTTCTTCTCCTTGGGTCTACGAACTTGGAGCTCTCTTTTCTCGCTGACTGTAAGTAAATCCACCGCCCACGTATATATTAGATCAGCAGCCATTGTCTTGACTAGAGCTCTGAGCTACTACACGACGAGGCGGCACTTCACGTGGTCTAATACACGTGTCGCCGTCGACGCTTTTGATCCATTGCGCACGTGCGGCCACTTTGCCATTTCCTCGGAGGCTGAAATGACGTGACCCGCTTGTTATCACACTTCTTCCGAGTCCGACCATCTACATCGGTCATTGTCATGACGACTGGCTGTCAAATCAAGTGACACCAACAAATAACTTGTAACGTTGATACGTGACTGGCGGGCTAAATTCATTGCCGAACTCATCCAGGAACTGTTCAATCACTTATGCCCCCCCCCTCACCCCTTACTATATACCGACCCCTGTCACCATAAATCACCCTTAAACATAATCAGATAACACCAGATCAATAAACAAAAACAAAATTCGAAATTCTATCAATACAGTTGGTTAAAATTGAAACCAATATCGTTTCAAGAAAGAAATTGACAAAGAGTAATAATAAACAATAAATAAAGTGCTATAGTATAAACTTGTATTATATGCATTTATTTTATTTTCATCAATACACGTTAACATTTAACATTATATATGCCATCAGGCCCCAGGGACTACTGAGCAGTTGCTGCTACTGGATTTGGAAACAGATAATATAAACAATAACACCACACGGAGTAATAATATAACGATAATGATTCTTGATGATCACAACACGTGACCTGAACTTTGAAGCGTTCTTTGTACTTTTTTTAAGTCTATTTACTTTGCTATATTTTTGCCATTCGGCATATATTAAAGACAAGTAATAATAGCCAAATATTAAGGATATTTTATCAAGATGGAGACGAAATTGTGGAAAGTCCACATTTTTTCCTAGCGTTCACAATGCTACGTGGTTATACGTGACATAATGTATTTTACACGCTTTGCAAATTCCCTTCATTGGAAGTGTAAGAATAACGACACCTCTCGACACACACACAATGTTCTGATGATCGTTTAATGCCAAACTCCAACCTCCCAGGCCTACTAGGCCTACACTTCTCCACCCTAGGCCACACACACTAGCCAACCACTCTCTTCAACTCCCCACTGTCCACACTTCTCGTTCTCACTATTACACACGATCCTACTCCTCTCCTCTTCCTCCTCCTCCTCACAAAACCACTTGATGAACTCCTGCTCGTCTCCTCAACAACTAGACCTCTCTCTACCACGATACATTTTCTCGCTCCAACAATCCACTCGTCAACACTAACTTTCTCGCTCCAATTCCACTGCTGCCAATCTAAACCTTCTGCTGCCAACCTTTAAATAACTAATGTCTTACACTAGTGATCTAATATAATCAATACCCCCACCACCAGGCTTCAACACATGTTGTTAAGAGGCTCTGGTCGCGCCACCAAGACGACCTCATTCTGTTGGAGGCTGACGACGCATTTATTACTCAAACAATCGATGTAAAAAGAGTGAATAAATCAGTTAGTCTCCCTGTGAGATAATCAAATTATCTCGTATACACCTGTTTCCCCCCAGTTGAGTCGAGTGTCAAGAGACACAACTTGTTGCGTTGTGTGAGCATCTGGCCCGTTTGATGCAACATCACTCGACAATAAAATTAAAACAAATGTATAAAGCGAAGTGACAAACGATGAGAAGTAAGCTGACACCATCTCTCCCTCTCTGTTGCCTCACAACAAACGAAACTCTGTGAGCCAAGCAAGTCTCTGGGGCCTGCTGACGTATCTGACGTTGCTCGCGAAGGGTCCAGCCTGCGTAATATCACGTGCTTGGAAACGGGTGCAAGCACACGTGCATGCATGTGTGTGTTATTGCGTGTGTACTCAAACTAAAAGGCAAACGAACCAACATCTTTAAATATTAAGTAAAACAGCTATAATGAAAAATATATATTTATTTACTTGCACATACATCAATCAATGGTGTCTTTGTTCAGATAATTTATGATACTAGTGTAAAGCGCCACAATTACAATTATGTGTATCCAAACATAAACAATTTGTATCTTCAAAACCATAAAATCAATAAAACATGGTAAAGGCTAATAATACAGATTATTCTCGGAAACTTCAACTATAGTAATTTTGTGTTTACGACAGCAGTCAATTGCACAGTCTATTCAGACGGGATGTAAACGGAAATTCTTCACGACTCAGTTTTCATGACGATTTGGACCGTTGTGTTCATTATGACTGCATTGGAGACTTCAAATCATAATGCAATTAGAGTATTAATCGAATACTTACAATACGTATATGACTTTTTTTATGGTCATAGCAACGAATTACATAATAAATTGCATAGTGTGGAGGGGGGGGGGGGGGGGCACTGAAAGGTACTTCTTATAACTGAGTAGGTAGACCAAAAAGCCGATATTTTATTGATTGTTTGCTTTTTACAACATTAAACCGATTGAAAGGCTTGACGATCATAAGCTATTCATCTTACACGGGTCGATCAATGGAAGCCATCGGTATATTTCTAGCAAATGAATCCTAGCTATTAGATTACCCAGTCTTGTACCAAATGATATAGTCTATTCCACTGCACAGGGCAGCGAGCGATTACATGTTCAAGAAGCAATTTGGATGGTGTGCTTATATGAACGTTCCAACCCCAGGGAGGCTTAACGCTAATAATACAGAATGGAAGATTATAAGGACCGAAACCCTTTACATGTATATTTAAGGGCACGCTCCTATATAGCAAATCGTGTAATTCATTATATGCATGAGAGCACTTAGCCAAAAGTTTCCCTGACAAGACACTTGAAAAGTTTCGAGACTTTTGATAACACTGTCAATTTCTATGCCAATGATACTCTACAACGTGCGCCCTAAATCGTGCCACATGCCGACAATATTACACATGGTACATGACACTTTGCACTCGGCGCAAGCAGCTTTTTAGCGACGTCCGTGTCACGCGCTCCAGTGTAAAAACAGAGTAGCCTACTTACTTATTACATGACACTCACTCATTGGCTTGCGAGAAAGAAGTTATCTCCAGAGAAACAGTGCGCAGACGTTTTACCTCGTTCTTAAAATATGTGCGTGCGCTAATATTGCGGAATATAAATTCACTAGACTATATAGATAATAGGCGTAGAGACTTCTTAGAATCTCGCTTTTGGTTGCCTAACGGGTAAAATTAGATAGATTGGTAAACCCATATTAAACAGTAGTAACACGTTGTATATCAAATGCACAAATTTCCACAGAAAGCAATTTATAACAATTTAAACAATTGCCATTAATGCACTTTCTATAGTTTCTACTAAGTTCATGCAATCTGTACAAATACAAGTTATATGCCGTTGTTTCGTTTTGGGTATAGCATTACAAATATAATTCATTTGTGGAGATAGAAAATAACAAAAAAACAATCTCGTTGAACGGTTAATAAATTTGAAAAGGAATAATACTGTCGCGTCATTGACGCCTGTCTATGCCTATAGGCACAGCTGACACTTGAATCTCTTGTATACGAGAGGTTCAAGTGTCAGCTCGGTGTAGCTCTCTCTCTCTTTACCGTATTCCTGAACCAATGAGCCTTGATCATAACATATACTCTATTCCTACGAGTGGGCGGTTAAACATACGCCACTAGCATTGTTTCCGATAAGTGGAACAAATTCATTGGTTTAGTATAACAAAAGTCAATATTATAGTGTAGATTATGTAAAATTCAAAGTCAGTTTTCAATTTCCGAATCTCTTCCAAATACAATTTTTTGCTCCTAGTTTTGGGGAAGGAAATGTGGAGGGCGGAAATTACTAACGTTACATTATACATGTTTTTAAAGAATAAGTTGCAACTTGCAATACACACCAAATGTTTACACGCCGCCCGGCAGGAAAGCAGGATACCTGAATTCAAGTCGAGTTTGGTTGGCAAGAACACCGATACCACTTCTTGTAAAAATTATCAAATCGCTCAACAGCAACTTTTGGGCTGGTGACGTCACAGATGAGTGAGGCTTGGCCAACCAAATGTAAGTATTGGTGAAAGCCGCCCGCTGATTGGCTCCGACACGCCCATCTGTGACGTCTCTAGGCCAGCCCCAAAGTTGCTGTGGAGCGACTTTAGCAATGTAAATAGCTTGAATTGTTTTAAAATGTCTGAATATGTATCAAATTCATAAAAAGTGTGAAATGTACTGTACTGATGTTGGAGATAAATAAACAAAATGGTGTATGTCATTATATACTTGAAAGTTGACACAACTTTCCTGAGCTGTCGTCGTCGCCGCCGCGTATGATGACGTCATGACAGACCATTGTAAGGTCCATCAGTCGTAACGAGAGCGGTGCACAGAATGCGCACGATAACTTACGACGTAAATGAACAAAAAGCCACCCCTTCAACACCTCTCACAAACGTCATCCATTAACCACCAGGTGGTCCACTAGGATTTGTAGAATAATTATGAGTGGTCCCTCGAGTTAAAAACTTTCAGTATAACTAGGAAACTCCCGAGCTTATAACGATGAGTTCTTACACCCATGCTTGCGTGGAGTGTGCGTGTGCGTGTGTATGCGTGGGCAGCTTCAAAATCTCTGGGTTACGGCCACGAGTTTGTCAAATCCTTGTTGAAAGCAGCTTCGAGGCTTATTCACACGTAGTCGGTCAGTCTTTGCCTGTCGTACGACGCCATATGGCCTTGTCTTTTAGTCAGTTAGTAAGACAGACAGGGCATATTCTTTCCCAGGCCCCAACGAGTTCATTGAAACTATACTAACAATCCATATAAATCTGAGCAATTTCGACTACTGACACACAAGTCACACACAAAATATCGAGTGCAGTCACGTTTTACAGCAAGCAGGACCTGTGCAGTGGCTCCCTCTGGCTGGTGTGAACGCATGCAAAGTGGCTGCCTTGACTTGCGGTCCGTGTGTTCCTGTTCGTGTACTTCACTTCACCCTAATGGACTTCTTGTAGCGAGTGCCCGTGATAGTCCCAAGGCGCAAACAACGTACATACCCACCCACCCCTGTGGATTTGTATTTAGCACGTGCATAAGTTAAAATCTGTGTTAGAAGGTAAGTAACAAATCCCACTTGCTTCCTTGCACTCACAAAGAACGAAGCAGCATGTTTTGTGTGTGTGTTTGTTATCGGTTTTCGCGAGCGAGTCTATACACTATACTTGTTGTGAAAAAAATGCCATGGTTTATCCATCAGAATTATGAAAAATTCGTGCTGTATAGCCAAGTTTTCTACCCCATTCCCCCACAAGCTTTCAATGGAGCTATTCAGTTTTGATCAATCTTGACATGGGGTAGTTTAGAAAGGTTTCTAGTGTACGCTTGCTGGAACAATGTCGTAACCGCACGCACGATGTATTATTTATTCACAGTGTGCCAACAGCTATTATATAGAGAGACTGCTAAGCTATATATGTTGTGTGCGAACATGTCTCTACACTCTAC
Source organism: Isoperla grammatica (assembly GCA_945910005.1). NCBI lineage: Eukaryota > Metazoa > Arthropoda > Insecta > Plecoptera > Perlodidae > Isoperla > Isoperla grammatica. The sequence goes on along the minus strand of OX246737.1, from coordinate 46,179,168 downwards.
ACTCTACACGCTAGACTCTACTAGTAGAGGCGGCTCATCTCGTCAACAAGCATCGCAGACTTGTAGCAAAGCACGCGACCCGTGTAAAACAGTTTATATATTTGATAAAAACTTGATGGATTGACGTTCCCATCGCCCGGGAGACGATCGGAATCGGATGACATCAGAACGATCGGGAAGTCAACGGATCGGAACGCAAACTGATGGATCGAAAAATAACGCATTCCTTCAAGTAGGGTGCCGATGTAAAATAAATTGCGTTGCGTCTAAAAAAAATATATATATCCGTGGAAAGTGGAAACTAATTTGCAACCCTCAATCAATTCCAATTAGTGATCCGAGAGTTTCGAACCGCAGACTCGCGTAATATGCGCATACATAACGCGAGGGAGATGAGTGAGCATGTTGGGATGTTATCGTGACGTGTCAGTGGCGGCTCGTGGGGGGGAGGGGGGGGGGGTAGGGGATGACACTTGACACTCCACTCGGTCCTTTCTGATGCATAATTGAGACACGCGGTCAAGCTGGACGCAATCTGAGCCATTCTCTCTGCATGGGAGGGAGATCTAAATCGAAGAATTAATTTCCTGGATATTCAGCGGTTTCCACACACACTATACACTACACTACAAAGTACAAATCAAATAGTAGACCGAATACATACTCAACAATTCAAATGGTAGACCGTACATGTAAAACAAAGTTCATTGGCGTAAAACAAAAATGACTGAATTATGTATATATATATAGAGAGAGAGAGAGTTATATAAACTTTATGTTTGAGCACGGTGTAAATCAAAGAACAAAACTTTCTGGCTTTTCTAGGTTTTCCAAAAAGTGTTCAAAACTCAAGACAAAGCACAATATTTATTTGTGTAAAAAAACAGTTTTCAATGTACAGTATTCAGCTAGTATAGTATTCTCAGCTTTTGATTAAGGCTGCGAGAATCATGACGCCGAACAGAACGTGACTTTCCTCGCGAATTATTTAACCTGGAGAGGGGGGGGGGGGGGAAGGAAGGAGGAAGGGAGGAAGAAGGAGGGGGTTACCCTCAGCTTGTTACTCTGAAAAGTCATTTTGAGGTAATATAACTTCTCAAATATCCCGACATTTCCCGGTTTCCCAGACAGGTAGAAGATGGATTTCAATATCACATTATGATGTCACTGGTATAACTAATAAGAGTCGCTACCGTAACAATCTTATCATATGCGGATGTTACTCATTCACTCTAAGAGATGATTTATGATAAGCCGTTATTTCGAAAGACGCATAATTATTTTGAGGTAAATTTCCTTCCACTTTCTCATGTCTCCCATCTCCTATTTTAGCGAAGTTCAGCTCGGCTCGGCGTTGCCTCAGAAATATACAAGAGGTCTATTAAATATTCGTTTAAAAAACATACAAGATTTCAAAATATAACGTAAGTTTAATCTCTATGGATACAACACACCCAACTGTATAAATCACTTGAAGAATGTTATGAGAATAAAGATCCACTGCCCTCGATCTGGGTAGGAGAATCAACCACCAACTCGCGTAAAGAATGAACGAACAGCTTGACGACATAAATTATAGGGTTGCGTATCGGGCGGGTTAAGTGTTCGTACAGCACATGCACACTGCTTCGTGCGTTCGATTTGGCCCACTAAATTGGCGGTGAAACAGTTGCCAAACTCGCCCAAGTCAACAAGTAAATCAATCGGCCGCCCACCCACCCACCCATAAGGTAGCGCGGTTGTTGCTCTTTCCAGACTTGCTGCGAGTATGTTTTGGAACGAGGAAATGATAAATGTGAGAAACGAAGTCGTCCATAGAGGGGAAATACGATTTTCCACGTTATCTACAAACGCAACACGAAATAACTTCGAAAGGGAAAGGGAAGAAAATAATTAGATAGCATGTTTAGGTTCCTTTTAGAGCCCATAAAAAACACATTCTATTAGTCAAAGAGTGTTTTCTCCTTTCTTTACGATGCAGTTCTGTTACACGCACACGCGTAGACACTAAAGCAAACGGACGCACGCACGCACACAGAGACATTCGCACGCGTGCACTCCACCATGCAATAGAAAATAACAAATACGAATCAATGGAACTAATTCAAAACAGAAAAAGATTGAAATAAAAAAATGCAACTAATTTATGGCAATCCATAAATATGTATTATACTTTTGCTAATATTTATGACGTAAGCGATGTACCAAGACTTTCGTCAACCGCGAAAACAATGTCAACTTCTGCATTTTGCAGTGGACGATCTATACCCGAATTCAATAACTAACTCAATCGCCAGTACATCGACATTTGCATCAGTTTGTTGTTGTTTTCTGTCTAAACTGCAAACCCACGAGAAGAGAAGACCGAATACTTCCGCTCGAGACATGTTGAAGGAACAGTACGAGCGCTTCAGTTCAATGCAATGCTAAACTGGTACGCGCACATGCCGGAATGTCGAGTGCTAGTGTAGCCTATATGCAAATACGGCAACATATGGGTCAGTCGGGCCTGCAGAGAAATGTGATCACTTTATTTTAGGACTGATGCTGCATGCGTGTGTGCGTGTGTGTGCGAGTGGGAGTCATCGATCGCCGCCAGTGACCTAGTATCATTGCGGTCCAGCGAGATGCATTGTCCAAAAACAGGAACGACGTTGCCAACATCACTGGGGCATCAATTACGTGTGATCTGTGCAAAGAGGAAAGCCGCGCACAAACTAGATGATGACGGATTGTTCCCGTTTAATACGTTTCCGCGTTTTTACGCGATTATAGGCCTACCTACTTCGGTTATAAATTTTTCGCAATATTTCATTATAGCATTTCGATTGTTTCAAAACGCCAAAATTATTCAATTCAATTAAAATAATTTTTTAAACTCAATGCGGCCCATAAACAGTTGTACAAGAGGACAGTTATTCATACAACACTTCCCTTCTACGAAAATAATTAATTACACGCATTGCTCGTGAAGCGACGAATTTGTGGAATGATAATGAATATCATGAGGCGATTTTGTTGTGTTTGTTGTGTTTGTGTGTTGAGTTTTGTTTTGGTGCGGACTACGGGCTATCCACACAAACTAGTTTCCATATGGAACTAATTTCGGGGACTTTTATCCAGTAAATCCCCCACCTATTGCAATATGTTTAGGAGTGAAAAATAACTAGGTATGTTTATTTATGTATTTCATAAACAAACTATAATCATAATTATGTGCCTATATCGCAGTTTATATAAGACACGACATTTGTAAAAATTGGATTCAGTTTCAATATCTGAATGTGTATTTTACCCGTACGACGTCCACAATCCACAACTATCTACCTCCAATGACAGGGTTGAAAGTTGAAATAAACCTTTTAAATGAAAACGCCCGTGCAACACGGTTTCAATCAAGTGCGATTTGGTGTAATCTTCGTTCAGCTGTTAAATACAATCTAACAAGAGGACCGTGATTGGAAAACCGTCAAAAAGTGAAGACCCGCGCGATATTTTTCCGCGGGAATTGATTGTCAACGCTGAGGAACGTCAAAAATAAGCGTTTTATTGAAGAGTAGATATTGGACAAAGTGCAGACGTTTCGAAACCCCCTTCTCAGAAAGGCAGTAGTTGTTATCCAGTCCAGTTGTTTGATGAAAGTTATTGTCAATATGTTGTGCATACGGGACGGGCGGGCGGTTATACACCCTAACACAATTCTAACTTTCTAGTCTATGAGATATCGACATTTTGTTTTGACTTGGTCACAAGTTTGATAATGGATTTGGCAGTACATTGTATGAGTTGGCATGTTACCATTGTCGTATAATATTGTATCGATATTTATGTGAATATGCCCCGTGTGCATCTCTTGCTCTGCTCGGCAGTCTAGACAGAATTGTAGCCGTAGACATAACTACTCAAAATCGTGCATTCATTTAAACGTATAACAAGAAGCCGATGCGTATTTTTGACGAAGATCGTCTGCTTGCCGACGTCAGAGGCTTCTCATCATTTATAACCAACATCTTGACAAGAAACGTAAAAAAATGGGTAAACAACATTGATTTCACGTTCAAGTTCGTAAACGGTAAAATAAAAACGGAAATAAATTTTACTGTCGGTACTTAAATCGACTCGATAATAAAATACCGCAGAAAGTGGTCTGGAAACACGCGGCGAGGGAAACTGAAAACCATAATTCCAAGACCATATTTCTTCAGTCTATAAAATGTGATGACCTGTTTACTCGGACACCATTTCCTTGAGGTCATTCTCGTTTTTAATGCCATCCATACCCATACATAAAAGATGCATCAAGAGTTCCGTGGTCAAACTTTAAACACGACGATGTGGCAAGTTGAAAGGTTGTATAATTCAATTCCAACAGTCATGGACTGTGGGTGGCCCATTCACAGTCTTGGCTTCCAGATGAAGGAGATGACCCAACAACGATAGCAAGCTTGTGCAACAGGCGCAACGGATAAGAGATCGCAGCACCGTCGCCGATTAGTTCAACATGCGTATTTTAAGGTTTTAATATTTTGTAAAAGAGTATGCAATAACGTCATTTCCGGTATCGCACGGTGGCCATACTGAGATACTCTGTAAAAAAATGTTTTCTTTCTTCCGACACTTCATTATTGCAATTACCTTTGATTGACATATGAACTGTTTTCAAACAAAGGTTCCGTATTATGACTTAAACATAATAATAAGAACGCGTCAATTCTGTTTGAAGACAAACATTTGCATGTGTTATCATTTTCTTGAACTTTTACCTGCACACGTCAATCTAGACGGTTTAAAACTGTGATATTTCCTGGACAACCTATGTGTCTTCTATTGACAGAACGAATGTAAACAAGCACTGAGTACCTCGATCATAATGGCTGCCACGTGACGTCTATTGAATCTATTGAATATTACCTGCCTGAACAAGCAGGGGAGAGCAGTTATCATCAGGCGGATGATAACTTCTCTCCCCTGCTTTTCGGTGATAATCATTCGTGAATCGTGATGATCACCCGACAAGATACGATAATCTTCAGTCGAAAACAATGCAGTCAATATTGCTCTCGGATAAACACAAATTGTCATAAGGCCCATACCATACACTGAGTTGTTGCACTAAACATATCGTCGGTCCGCGCTTGGGTTGTCCAACGGCTTTAATCGTAATTGGAATTGTAATGTAGCGTGAAGCTCACGAGATTATCCAGCACGGGTGAAGAGGAAAGATGATGGTCATCTCATCATCTCATCGTATTACTAGACATACCGACGTCCTACGAGCATCGCATTCTTACGTCACACAAACATCATCATCTTACATCACCCTTATCAGTTTGAAACCATAGAACATATTCCAACAACTATATTTGAAGATACGTTTGAGCCATTATTACAAATAAATTAAACATTTTGATTATCCGGCGTAATGTCACTAAGTTGTGAGCATTACTGACATGGTTATTAATATCACTTCAATTGGACGCCAATTTCTTACCCAGCTATATTGCCAATATCTTACTGACCATTTTCTTTAGTACAACTTGGTACAACTGACTTTTCAAGAGCATTGATTGCATTGTTTGTATCTTGCAAAACTGAAATTCCAATTTTTCCTATTCTAATATAAATATTATATCAGGTGCTTTGGGACGTAATACGCGTGAATGGGGTAAGATGGGGGAGCAATATCTTAAGATGGTGTCTCCCAATACATGAAAAGGTTACGTTGTTGCAGCCATTCAAATATATTATCATACTGGTCCTACCAGTCATGAAATTGCATTTGTGATATAACATTTTGGTGTTTGAACTTTGTTTTCGCCTAGAGATTTTATTTTCGTAAAGTTTTATGAGTTTGAAAAATCAAGAGAATCTGACAGATTTATTGCAACACGTCTTTCTGTCTTTGTTGACTTTCTGTAGCCTTCATATTTCGCAAACGTCTCCGAGATGATGCAATGCTTACCGGTGAAGATTACTTTGATGCATATAGTTGACAAGTTTTGATATATACTTTGTATGCCATTAGCTTCACTGAATTCTATGACGATGAGTTGAAAACGGCACAAAGCACGGAACAAGTGCAAGAAGGTGACAGAGAAATGTTACTTTTTGTAAGTACCGTATCTTGGAGAGCTAGAATATTCTTTATGAAACGAAAAAATGATGGTTCTAGACACGAAAGAATTGATGCAATGTCGAGATAGTCTGGAAAACACCCTTTCAGTTGCGACGTGAAAATAGCAGAATCTAAAAGAGAACCAAACTTTTGAAATGTGCGATGCATATTAAACGAACGAATCTTCAGAAAGCTCGCCTTGAAACACACTTGTCAAGCAAACTTGGTACTGAATGAAACACATGCACCTGCAAAGCTATCCGTGCACTAATGAGAATATCTAGAAGAATATCGAGAATATCGCTACTACAATCCAAGATAAGCCTACAATCCTGTGTTTCGTAATTTGGCCAGAAACAACAATGAATAGTATGCGATGTTTCTGAAGGTCTGCTTTCCTTGGAGTCCACAAGATTAGGATGGCAACGGTTGGGGGCTATTATTAGACCCCCTAATACTAGAATTCTTAAAAATAAGACAATGCAATGATGTCTTGTGGGATATTTGAATAAATCTATCAGCAAAACAACAACAACGTATCTCACTTAATCATATAATAGAATATTATCATGTAACGTTTATAATCACTATTTATGTTATAGCACAGATAACTAGCTACTTCACTACGTGATGGTGAAATACAGTGATCTGTGGTTATAGCAAGCATGTTGCTTTAAAACTAATGTAGGGGTAGGCCTATACCTGCCTATACTTTACTTTGATAAAAGAGAGCTGCATGTTTGGCCACATCGTATGATAGGCCAACTACAAAATACGCACGGTGACTATGGCATTTATTTATGCGATCTTTCGGAGTTCCCAACTTCAAGTGTTTCACTTGAGAATGGACAGTAGCAGAAGCAGCCTACGGGTTGGAGACTTTAGCACTCCGACGTGCACAAAGTTAAATATTAGTGTATATGCTATACACGGCACACCGGGTTAACAAGATACTGTGCTTTATCAACATCATATTGTATGGATGATTTGGGACCGCTCGAGTTGGAGTACAAAGTCTCGTCCCTAATATAATATTCATACATATTCAGTGAGAAATGAACGCCACAACCCGCGCAAAAATGTCGGAGGATCGCAGAATACAGCATTAAAAATATGATCTCGCGCACGTAGACGAGTCACGAGCTAACTCAAAGGCTAATCGATATATTATACTTGAGAAAATGATGTTGATAATTAATATACAGAGTGACAAGCTTTATAAAACGAACCACTAATGGATTTTCTGATGTATTGCTTGATGCTAATATGAACTGAATAATGCAACTTCGTTAAAGAATAAAATGAAATGACATCATTACACTTTCTTCGTGAAAATAACATGTTATCGCGGGGAAGAAAAATGATAGGTGAACATGATTGAACGAAACATGTAAGACAAACAAAATGTCTACACGTTTTGATAGTGGAATAAAGAATATTTCGAAAAAAGTTAGTATAGTTAGTAGGCTATAGTAGTAGAAGTTATAACACAACCCGGCACCTCCACCAAGTAATATATAACAGCCAATAGACTCGCCGAGTCTCATCAACCTAGGGAGGAACACGGGATTCTGTGAGGTCGTTTCTCAACTGCAATCAGCCACACCGCTCGAGAAAAGTGTTTCCTTTCGCGTATTTATCAACATAACTTACACTGAAATTGAGATAAAAAGTTGCCACGTATAATATTTATGGCTATAAACCTCAAATGAATACTCGCTTTTAACGAAGCCATCGTGAAATGGAAATAGGCTATGGAAGAGAAGTAAACTGATTTCTAGTAATCTGCATCGGATTAAAGAAAGAATATACAAATATTCTCTCTGCTGTGTCAGCAGAGCTTTCGCTTCTATCCAAACGCATTTCGCTAAAGGCCAAATTGTTATTTTCATTTCATTTTTCGAATGGCCTCTCGTTTCTCGAAACCGCAGTTTGAAAACGTAAACGCGAGCATAAAATGTAAGTATTAAGCTCTTCGCGGCTCTTTTCTGCTGACCTCACAGAATACATTATCTATTTCCGTAGCCTACATCAACCTCGGTAATGAACATAATCCCGAACAACGACTCGCCATTCTTGTGTGCTGAATTGGCAATAGGTATCGCACTTCCGCTCGGAACTGTGAACTGCGGTCTAGTGTCTATAACAGCGATCACCAAAAGTGTCTGCTTTCGTCACATTCCTCCACAACCGGTGAACATATAACAAATTTACATATCTATAAACACAGAGATCGAGAGTTTGTAATAGATGATCTCAAAAACCACTGGCCCGATTTTGACAGAACTTTCATTACTGGCTTTCTTGTGACCTCTGGAGTATGTGTCATATGTACCATCAAGCTGTTTCACCAGGGGTCCGAGCAGTGAACACAAAAGTCAATGAAATCTGAATGGTATTTAATTTGAATATAGCCATCGGTTTCTACGGTAACTATTACAATAAGGTTTTTACGGCAGTAATGCATCATTATATCAGTTCAAATGTGAAACCATGTTGGTGTTAGTCAACAGACACACACGTTCTACGAGAAAGAAAGTCGCAAGCACACACTGAACTAATTTGATTTTTATCTCCCTAGTTGGTAGATTTAAATTAAGCGGGATAGGTTTTACAGTGTGCTCTTCCCATGTACATGTTAACCAGAAGTAAAAGAGGGTGACTTGAGTGTGCTGTACACGCTCCCCTCAATCTAGACTCTTGGACTCTTAGAGTGGCTCCCTTCCACTGGCTTCCGCTGCCAGCAGTTTGTACTTTGTGTGTAAGAAAGAATTGGGGCTAAAACAATGGCGTCCATGCAGTGTATGCACTCTTGACAAGCTAGGCTCCACTGCCAAGAGATCCGGCCGGCACCCTTGTTTAATAGGCGACAGTGTAAATGATGAACGGTGAAAGCCCGTGGGTTCTCGAGAGTCCCGCGAGGGAGAGTGAGAGTCTCGAGGCTAATAGCTGCCGGGATTGGCAACTCGAGAAAACTTTTTCGTTCGGGTGGATGAAGCTCCTTGTGACATCTAGGCCCTAGTTTCAATGGACTTGGCAACGGATAGGAGGGACCCGGAAGAAAACTGACGAGATATAAAGCTTCTCCATCCGACGTTTTTCTGGGAAAGCTGCATGGGATAAAAAGAAGGCAATCTTCCACTTACACTCACATGAGGATACATTTAGGAAACGAATGATATCACTATTGGAAACATGTGCACAGTAGAACGAAATTGTACCAGTATGCCTGCGCGTTGTTCGAGCCCATGGCGACGGCGTGTATACAGCACTATTTACACACTCCATTCCAAGACAGTAGGGAGAGGTATTAGGCAAGGTCCACTAATCTCCAAGCAGAGGTCCAATACAGAGGACAAGCCCCCTCCAGGGGATTTAGAGAACAATTGGGTATTAGGTATTACAATACAGATAACGTGTTGTGAATTGAATCAAGGTTCGAAATATAATGTGCTCTGTAGCTCTGTTTTACTATAACAATAACGTATCAAGTATCGACTACGGCTAATACGTTAGCACGCATGCTCACTTATGCTTTATCATAAACCAACCCTCAACTAAAACATACGTAGTGACTAGAATAGTATTATCAAATTCGGTTTGTCTCACAATAAGGAATAATAACGAGGCACTTACATCGCTCATAGTATCTAAAAACGATCATTGTTTCCCAGAAATGGCGTGGATATATAATATTTTATCTGAAAATCGCATTTTAAATTCTATTAGTATTTGAATTTGTATCCCCTCGTTCATTGTGGAACGGTCCACGGAGTTAATAATTGGCACACAAAAAACACCTTTTACGAATTAATTTTTCAAAGCAATTTACAATTATCTCGCTTGTTAAAACACCACTTTATTGTTATCGATCACTTCAGATATTTCATTTTAAAACACATACTATTTTACAATATTGTAATTACTGAACCTTGTCGTATAGGTTAATGTACAAAAATAATAATTGAACATTTTAAAAACAAATTGATACAAAAGTGTAAGCTATAATGGGTGAAATGAAATTATCTGCAAAACAGCGTTACTTTACTTGATTATGATTGATTGGTCCGTTGTGATCCAAACTTTTAATGTAATTCCATGTTTTTGCCGACCTAATGATGAGTGAAAGTTGCAGGTACCTTTTTTTATCAACTAAATTTATTCCAAAACATAAATATGTGATTCTATTTAGAAAATGTTGTTCAACTTCATAGAACAATACAAAATACAAAAACTCTTATTGTATTAATGACAAGCACTAGTTTTATCAGATACGCTAAGGAAAATAGATACAGTATTATTGTGCTATTATTGGGATTACAGAAATTGGTTTCTTGCCGATGTGAAGTAATTGATTTATGACTTGTATGAGTTTCCATATTTCAAGTGTAAGCTTACGTGAAAAGCAAAATTTACTCCACCCTACGAATAGCGCAAATGAAAGGTAAACATGGTCGAGACAAACCAAGATTGGATTGGAATATTTGCAACAGGTGATCTAGGACATGCGTTGTGAAGAAAGAAATTAAACAATGGCAGCAAAGAGGTAAGAATGGAGAGAGAAATAGCTTATTCAAACTAATCTACGGATTCTATGCATGGAACATTTTACAATTTGAGTGTATCACTATCTTGCATAGCGCTGAGCTTTAAGTGAAAATGGAGTGTCTTACACATCTAATCATGAAATTTGTAGTCTGTTGCAGAAGAGTTTTTTAGTAAACACTACAGATTACTCCAAAGATATTGATGAGTTTCGTGATTTGAGTGTACGGGAAGCTGGAAGTCGTCCATTTAAACAGGTAACCAATGATGAAGTTATTTCTGCAATTCGTAGTCTTAAAAATAATAGTGCTGCAGCTTCTTGGGAAGTGCCATGTATTGTTTTTAAGAAATGCTCTTCTATAGTTGGTTTGTTGGCTGTTTTAATATCTCATTTCTTTTTCATAGGTGTTTTCCCGACACGACTAAAATTGGCTAAGGTAACACCCATTTATAAGGGTAAAGGTAAGAAAGATGATAGAAATTCATATCGGCCAATTTCTACTCTTCCGATAGTGGGTAAAATAATAGAAAAAATTTTGTATAAAAGATTGCTGAATGAAATTGATTTATCTATAGGTTTAAGTACTAATCAGCATGGTTTCAGAAAAGGACGATCGACTCAGAGTGCTCTCTTGGCGTTCACTGATTTCATTTCGAAGAAGATTGACTGTCGAAATGGCAAGGTAGGCGCTGTGTTTGTTGATCTTAGAAAAGCATTTGATTCGGTACCCATTTTACCTCTTTTGAAAAAGTTGAAAGCTAGATATAGTGTTAGCCCACATTTGTTAGCTATTCTCTCAGATTATTTTCTAAATAGGCAAATGTTTATAAATCTACCTAATTATTCGTCAGATTTTATAGATATTCTGTGTGGAGTTCCCCAAGGTTCAGTTTTGGGGCCACTTTTATTTATTCTTTACATTGATGATATATCTGATATAATGTCTGGTATTTCTTATTTGTTGTATGCTGATGATTTGGTTTTTTATTTAGAAGGTACAAATACCGAAGAAATTGTCAGGAGGCTTCAAGAAATTTTAAGAAGAATGGATAACTGGTTTCTGAGTCAGGAACTCAATATTAATTATAGTAAAACTAATTTTATGATTTTTCATAAGGCTAATGATAATACTGTGAATAGATTTCCTCAAGTGTTAACTTGTAATGGTAACATTATTTCTAGAGTATTTGAATATAAGTATCTTGGTGTTTATTTAGACTGTAGTCTTACTTTTAAAAGGCACTATGAATATGTTTGTAATAGGGTGTCTTCAGCAATAGGTATGATTGTAAGAATGAAGAGATTTGTGACTGAGAGAATGCTGAGATTACTTGTTGATTCGTATGTTCACTCTATAATTGATTATTGTTTAGTTGTGTGGGCTGTTCGACCATCTGCAGATTATATTGTGCTGCAAAGAAGAATAGACCATTTATTTGATGAAGTTCCTTTCCACCAAGGCATGCAGGACAATTTTTTGACAATTGATGAGCGAATGAAGTTCCATGTGCTGGTAAATACTTTTAAGATGATGAAAGGTATGTATTTAGATGTTATGCCAACTATGTTTAATTTTGTTGAACGTACTCGTGATTCTATATTAACTTTTACTTTACAGGTTCCTATAATGAATTCCGAGTCGTTCCGCAGGTCATTCTTGTACAGAGGTGTACACTTCTGGAATTCCCTTCCGCATGATCTTCGAAGCCAGTTTGTGAGATTGCGGCTCCTAGAATTTAGGAATAAGATTGAGTCTGTAATTCTTAAGATGAGAGTTAGGCGTGTTTAAGTTAAGATTGTTCTACTGTAAGTGGTTTTTCATATGTTTTAGATGGAGATGATTGTTGGTCTGCTGGGAATCTACATCCGATTTCCTGAATTCTCTTGATTCAGTTTGATCTCTACTTATAAATGGTTCTCGGATCAAGTTTTTCAAGACCATCTTTCTTTCAAGATTCGAAGTGAAGATAGAAGGCGTGTGCTGTTTCCCGGGTTGCTTTTACGTGGAATTTTATTTTTCCCAGATTGCAGTTTCTGATTTTTTGCAATCCTCATTTCGTTTGAGCTGGGACCGTTAACAAATCAGTTTTTCTTTTTTTCTTTTTTCTTTTTTCTTTTTTCTTTTTTTCTTTTTTCTTTTTTCTTTTTTCTTTTTTTCTTTTTTCTTGTTTCTTTTTTCATTTTTCTTTTTTCTTTATCCTTTTTCTTTTTTCTTTTTTCTTTTTTCTTTTTTCTTTTTTCTTTTCTTTCTTCTTTTTTCTCTTCTTTTTCACTTTTATATATATACATATATTTATTTTTTTCCAACAATTTTTTTTGTTTCTTCATGTTCTTTCTTATTTGCATACTTCTATTTTTTTTTTTTTTTTTTTTTTTTTTATATGTTGAATTTCCACTTCATTTGATTTTATTTCATTTCTCAATTATTTTTTCTTGTTCTTGATTATATTTTATATAGTTCAGTAGTTTGTTTTGTTTTTGTTGTTATTGTTATTTATGATTTCATTACTATTCATTGTTTGCATAGCTTAGTTTTATTTAAGGTCCTCCTTTGTAAATCAGTTTTTATAACTGAATAGGATAGACATTAAATAAATAAATAAATAAATAAATAAATAAATAAACAAATGACGTCACTAGGCAGATTTTGACAGTATTGTATTTGTAACATTCTGCTCAGTTTTCTCGACACTACTCAGTGGCAAACCCATACAAGGCCCAGATGCACAAGAGTAGAATCGAGGTTAATTTCGGGGGTTATCCGATTAGAACCACTTCTTCGAATACACAAACGGTGGTTATGAATTTCAGTGGTTAAATGTTTACCCCAAAATCTCAAAAATCTAAAATGTCCGAGCAGTTGGCTCTACACTTAAAAATAATTATTTATTCATTCTGTAACCAACTTAGCGACACACTCACAATATGATCGTACACCTAAATGATCAGTAAAGCGTAGAGGTCATGGACCGGACGGTGATTAAAACTAAAAGGTTTCATCTCTAGCAATCTTTCTCTGACGACAAACATTCGCGATCACATTACTGTGTATACTTAGTAGTAGTATTATACTTAGAATTTGTATATACTTAAATTTACCCGTTAAATTTGCCCGTTTTTCTTTCAATCAAATAATGCATTTTGTTAATGTATGAGCTTGTGGTTGTGTATCTAAAAGTACAAAATAAATACAATTATAATGTAATGTCAAAAATAAATGTAGAGTTCGAAGAGTCAAAACAAAATTTAAAATACTGAAATCGAAGACCTGCAACTTTTAGTTGATCGCTGACGGTGTTAGTTACTTTTCGACGCAGTTATGCTCCTAAAGGCAAGAATTATACAATACATTCATCTTGCACGGGGTTCGAACCCACGTCCTTGGTTTCATGAGTCGGACCCGTGCCTAAATGTATTAACCATGCAGCGCTGACGTATTCACTCATGGAACGGCACTAAAGAGCTCAACGAAAATGTGGTAATTTTAATACAAAATTATGAACGTGGAGAGAACTTTAAAAAAATCCACTGTTCTAAACTTTCGTTTTCAAAAGTGAAGTTAAATCATTAGGACTAAATTACAAAAACAGCAGTGGGTATAGGGCTACTGTATTAAAATATTAAAATCGTTGAATTTAATTTAACACTTCTCGTACCACCCACTTTGAGCTTCGTACACGTCCATAAATATATCGCTCGGAGGCTTACAAAAGTTTCACTCGGATGGCGAACACGCGTTGAGAATGCGAGGGTTCGATCCCCCCCTCCCCCCCCCCCCCCCTCCCCTCGACTCCCGACTGTTGAATTCATACAGTCTATTATGTATGCCGTTAGTATCCCAACTTAACTGATTTAAACACAACTTTTCTATGTTTACATGTTCATCCTAGAGTCAACAGGTGAACACTTTTAACCACGTGTAGGAACGCATAATCAAACCATGCAATGTCGAACTCTGTTTAATTACATTTTTACTACACGTTTACATGTTATGGGTTATATCGTTTAATCGTCTAACTCTAAAAGACAATAAACCGCCGTTTTAGTTTATGTTTATTTATTTTATTGTGATTAAGGCCAGTGTAGGGCACAATGCCCTTTTAAGCCTGATGACTGATGAGTGATGATTGATGAATGATAATGAGGAAGGGAGGACGGGAAGCCTGGTACCGGCAAGTAGCCTACTCCTGTTGAAAAGTACAAAGGGGGCCATCGGCTCTACGTCCCATCCGAAAGGACGGTGTAACTTTGACCAGTCATATAGGTTCCTCCACTAACCTGGACTGCCGAGCAGTTGACGAGAAGAACGAAGCTGTTACACAAGCTTTCGAACCCTCCAATCTGCTCTAACCAACGCGGTAACTAGTGTTTCAGTGGAGCGTGGTCACCCATCCACCTCCTGACCTAGCCCGAGGTTGCTTAACTTCGGTGTTCGTATGGGAATTGAGAACCGGCTATGGGACCGCGGCTAAACCGTTGGCGTTTAGTTTATAGTAAGACCGCGACGTAATGGTATTAGTAATGTTGGTAAACCTTGCGTAATTGCATTGTCACGCGTCGTCACAAATGTGATGGTATCGCACGAAGACCGTGCAAGTTCGGGCATACAAGACAGACAGACGTTGGTAGTATTTCTTGCACGCGAGCGGCAAAGTTTCACGGAAAGTTATCCTACCCACCCTGTGGAATTATAATCATTTGGAATAACTTGGAATACTGAATATTGTTTAGACCTCCGAATAGCGGACAATCTGCGTGGGAACTTCCCCCTTTGAAGGACTTGAGGAAGAGACATCTGATTGTCCGTACGGTGTCAACGTGAACAGCAGGTGACAAAAGTAAATCACAGATACGACGGATCTTGTTATCCCACGACTGCTGGGTACACTGTTACTCATACGAACGTGACAATTAAGAAAATAACTAAACGAGTAAAAGTTAAATGTTACAAAAAGGTTACTGTCTTTCTGTCCCACCCTTGATGTATGTACGATGCCAGCTGTTGATGAGATCCACCCAGTTGATATTCATAATTCATGAAATAAAAACTCGCTTAGAAAAACTTGATTAGAAATATTCGTACGAATAATAATCTGGATGAGAAACCGACATATTGTTTATGACAACGTACATACATACAACGTTTGATAAATAGTCTGTGGATATTCTTTGTTATGAGTTTCCATCAACGTATATAAGTGAACGTCTGTGTCATATTGTTATGTCTTCGCAGCAGACCTGTGATGTCATCAATATGCGGTCCTGTATATAAGAACTCCTACCTCTGGAAATATTGTTTAATTTTATTTTAATTTCCTCCTCGAATGTTTCGATACCTTAACGAAGTTACTGGTAACAAACAAAATAAACAATTTTTCTAATAGTGTAAAAGTTCGACTTCTTTAAAAATATGATTTGATTTGTACACGTCTCCTATCAAGCAAAAGCGTCTTCGTGATGATTGTACTTGATATGAAGAGATTTGAGTTCACGTAATTATGCAAACCTCTTTGTATCGCATTTTTTTTTAACTTTGAACTAGAAAACCGAAACTGTGAATCTCTATGTCTACATATATATAAGCACATTGTCACACTGACACTTTATAATACTGTTTTAGCTAGAAATTGTCTTGTTTCCCAAGTTACATGATGTCGAAGCTTGTTCCGTAAAGCTCGGACTGAGCTAAAATACGAATCCCTAGAACACGAGTGTACAATGTACATGTCTTGATCATCAAAGGTAACGTTGCTCGTAAGTTGTCGGCCCGAGGTGTGGCCAAATTTCGGGATGCACTTAAAGTTTAAAAGGGCCTGACGTTTCCGTCGCTCGTCTCATGCATTATATGTGTGAGGGTTGGCTAAGTAGGAGGCGGAAGTACACGCGCAGCTTCTGTCGTGACCTTCCACGTAGCCGGTCGATAAGCGAGGTCACGTCACATTGCCCGACTCAAACCCCCTCTTGCCACACTTGTTTGGAAAACCATCGAACCATTCAATACGCATGGAGATCCGTGGTACTTCATATCGCCTCCAGTCTACACAACGCGCCATGCGGGACTTGCTTGGCACACTGCGTTCATTTCTGTGAATGGCGTATTCGTTGAGCTTTCAGATTTGTTTTTATTCTTCTACTGCGAGCTAAAAATAGAAGTATTTTTAACAGAAACTATGTACAAACAAAACGTAGGCCTACCTGATTTTCAAATTTACTTTCCAACCAACACTCCGTGCATACTTGCATAAAAACATTGATTTACCTGGCAAGTAAATCATAAAGAGCTGCGACACCTCAAGCTGGCGACGTTCAGCAGTGAACACTCCATAATCGCATTTTATCAAATTTTCCATTGCAAAGTAACACCTTGGGGGTCAGAAATGGAAGGAGGCATTAAAGAAAAATTAATGAGAATCTTAAAAAAAGAAACTGTCGATATTTACATGATTGGGGAACCCCCATGGGGAATCCCTACTATATAAATAAACCCAAAGGGAATACTGACAAAAGTTATGACTGTTGTTGCTTTACGTTTACGTATCTATTATTGCAATCATACTTTCGAGAAAGTGAGGGAGTGATAGATGATGACGAAGGACAGTTACAAAACCCCACTCTTTATGCGGGACTCAAACCCACATCCCTATATATGTGTCGTACGCTTCGGCTTAGAACCTGCGCCCCAACCGCATGAGCATCAAATTTTAGTATTCTGTGCATACAAATGATGGTGTTAGTGTCTTCCTTCAGTTAGCGCAGTGAACTGTGACGTCGCTATAGGATGACGTAACGGTATAACACACAAAATCAAAGATAAGTAGGCCTACATACAGTCTGTTATGGAAACTCCCTGCACTTCTTCAAAGGGTTACAATTTAATGCTCTTTCTTATTTTACCAAATAAGCCCTTGGCTATAGAGACGGGTATACGCATTACAAAACATTACGACACGACAGATTCTCGCCTCAAAAGGAACTTTATAAATGTATTCGTGTTGGTATGCGTCCGCCCACATACAAATTATCCGCTTTACAGTTTACACGATCCTAAAATACTACAGTGTTCCGACTGTATTCCGATACTGGATGCTTCCAATTCCCAGTGGAGTGTGAACAACTTGCAGTAAACATTGCCAGGGTTTGTTCTTGCAATTAGCCAGGAGAGAACTGAGCGAGATGAACGTTAGATTGTTGTGATGATGCCGGCCGGGTTAACTTAACACAGACTGTGCGCTGTTGGGAATTCTTGCGTTTCTTAGTTGGAAACTCTCGCCCAATGTTTATTCCAATGTGTCTTCATAACAAGAACAATTTAACAAGTGAAATTAGCAGAACAAGAAGTTCTGTTCTACGCTTTTTAGTCGCCCATCAGACGCTTAATTACATATAGGGTGAAGAGGGTGTCAGCGGCGTACTTCGAATACAGCAAACTTCTTCATGGTCATGCAATGTGATCAATATCCTGAACTTTTGCTTCTTTGGGGACAGACAAGCTATAATCCCGAAAAGTTCAATTAGTCGATCGAAACCCAACTCCCCTCACCCCACCCCACGCCGGAGGCCGTAGAAAACAATAATTTAAAAGCGCTCACGCGTATAAAATGCTACACACAACGCAACGCAACGCAACGCAACTATATAGGGTAATACGACATTATTCAAACACAAAATGAAACTTCAGAGTTGACCAAGTTGAACTTCTCGTTAATTTGATGAGGGGACGCATGCGCACCAAAGAAAAGCAAACACATGCTTGGGCGGACAAAATAAGTCTATATTATGAAGAATTTACATATAATAGAAGAAACCTGCTCGAACTTTACTGCGCACAAAGCCATGTGTGGCCAGACTCCACAGATTTGAGTTGACGTGACCTCAAGTCTGGCGCATCAGTAATTAAAGCGCACGTATGTGAACGAGGAGATTACTTTTACCAATTTGACGACGATAATTCACGTCCGCTAACTGGATTTGAACGCCACTTTATAGGGCGGGCACAATAATTAGTGTTAAATCGATTGCGCGAACCATATAGAGGCGTGAATACTTTGCCGCCCCTAAAGTAATGTTTTGCACAACTAGGATTGAGAATCCTTTTCATGGTGGAATCAAGAGCCAAAAACTTGCGTGGTTCAATTTACATTCACTCAACTTTATTTGAGACTGTTTTGGACTCGAACTTGATCTATTTTTAATGTCAGAATACAAAGTAGAAAACATGAATTGATTCATTTGGGATCGATTGAAAGACAACTCAATTCAACTAAATAAGAAGAAATAACTTGATTCGAATCGTTACCTATACGACAAAAACACATTCCTCGAGCTTCCCGGAAATATAGCTGCTACCAAATTCTTCATTTCATTCACAATCATTCCAATCTGCTCAGTCCAAACATACCTTCGGATATCGTTGCACCTACCGGATTACTTTACTTCCCATCCCCCCACCTCCACCTCCCGAAATATATTCTATTTTCAGTCGCCATCTTATCATATGTATGCTTGTCACGCTCGTTTTTTTATTTCTCTCATGCAAACACATCTGCAATATGAAATTAAAAGATCATAAATGAAGCGTTTGGAGATGGTAATGCTTACTTCGAATTTGTGTAGTCATATAAACCGCTGACTCAATCTGAGCCAGATGGAAAAGGGGAGTATTTCGGACAAAAAGTCACCGACAGGAAACAACTATCTTTAAACCGTTAGCAATTCTCTTCGGAATGTAATAGCTCCCACGTTACTCGGTACACAACGACCACTTCAAATCATAAAAGTATTGCAGTGTAATAAGTAACAACATTAACATCAAAGGCGTGTCCATTTAGTGCACGTTCTATACAAAGAGTAATGGCTCGCAGTATGCGACAATTGAGTTACGCCACTGGATGGATGTTGAAAGCGCCGTGGGGGGATGGGCACTTCCTCAACCCCGAAGTTTGATGCGTCGAAAAATCAATAAGGGTGGCATTACGAGTAATTGATTCAGGTGGAGTTAGGTTAGACTAATGGCTAATATATTTCATGCTGAGAGCTGTGACCAAAAAACAAACTGCCGGCGCGAAAATCTTGAGGGGAGCGCAGTCTATGATTCTTGCCTGCGCGCTCTCCATGCGGCCATCATATTGCGCTTTGTCACAATTAATTAGGTTTTAAAACTGCGGCACACGAATCGGCAGCTTTTCAAAATGAGCTGCATGATGATTAAATTATGCGCGTGACCGCAGGCTACGCCAACGTGCACCAACCAAGCGCGAAACATCCGAATTGAAAGTGTGATTGAATTGCAGTTGCACGTGTCGCCTCCACAGTTTGTCCGAGAAAATGTGAAAAGATTACTAAACTCAAACATCGGCGGACGCGGATGCGGGAAATAGGAACACGAGGATCGAGACTGGAGAATGAAATGAATCCTTTCAGCTCTATAGATGTCATATATCACTGACTACACAACATTATGGAATCACTTCTCACACTAGACTCATTAGTAAACAGTGATGACATTCATCGGATTCGAACATAAACAAAAGCTGCTTTAATCCACTCCGCTCCAGTGATACGTTTGAGTACCACGACCCATCTCGCGCGTAATTATTACTGAGTGCGATACAACATGATGATTGTGTCCCGATGCTCTTCAAGAGTGCCATAGTAAATCAGAGGATGACAAAGAGAAGTAGGTTTTTGCAATCAAATGTAAGGCGATCAATACATTTTGAAATAAAATCTGAGATTTTTGAACATTAGCAGGCAAAACAGGCAACACGCCTAGCCTAGACCTCGGCCTAGACAAAACTCTTTTCCCGTTCTCATCTCTCAGACACCGTTGAGATTTGTGTAACTGGCAAGCAATATAACACTGTTCTTAAGTTATCAATACAGCATTTACATTGGAAAACATTCAAGGTACAAAAGGAAGAAAATTGTGTTTTCAAACATACACGTTTGTGTGCACAACCCACACACGGAAAAGCGGCAACACTGACAGGAAAGTTTCGACAACCATGGAGTAATCAATCACATGCTCACCAGTGGAGTGTCTGTCAATCAGTTGGTGGGAGTGAGTGCGGTCCGCGGTTTGCCAACCCCACCGGCAACGATGACTGATGCGCACATCTCGAATACACGGAATTCTGAAACAAGCGAATAGGAGGGAAGTCAGTTCCGGGACGCCGTGAAATGATGTTAGGACGACCCAAACATTAAATTAAGTTGATGTGTGTCAGAACCATCAGCCGCCAGAGACTTGATGGGAGAGGGGGGAGGAGAATGTAAGAGGGGAGAATTTCTCAAGGCTCCCTTAGGACGACGTAAATACATCAAACTACAATTAGATCATCACAATTCACAATAACCCTCTGTGTAGGGAGCATGGGAACAAATCGACGACCGAAAGAATGTCTCAATCAGTTTCAGCGTTAATACGATTTAAGGATAGCTTTGTTGCATGTTCGTCACGACTACACACGCTTACTTCTCCAAGGTGACAGATTGGGGCTCTTAAATTATTAATTTTAAGGAATGCGTGGTATTACGAAACACCTATTCTACGGTGAGCTCTAGCCCCACACACAGCAGCAGTTTCGAATATAGAGCCTACTGAGCACTCAAAAAATTGCAGGCGTGCATGTTGCCACACATGCATGAAGATGATTGCATGATTATTATGGATGTACAGATTATTGGAGGTAGCACTACATATCTATGCATTGCATCTCTGAACAATGCTCGAAATAATCGATACAATTATAGCCAATACAAAAGCTGAATCAATTACTTGTGTTCGACAGCTAGGGCATACGACGTTGGCTTTTTAGTCGCCCCTTACGACAGGCAGAGCTACCCTGGACCAATTTGTCCCCGGGTCCAGACGGGGAGCTGAATACAAAAAAAATACTTGAGTAGAAAGTACGGCTAAGTAGATATTTGGTTATAGGTCTACTATTTCATTAGATTTCTTTCATTCCATTTGGACCCAAGGTTAGGATAGTCTGTGTCGCGTAATGCGACAAAAGGATTTTGAGCTTACCTGTTGAGTGCATTCTACAAACCAATAAACACAAATGATAGTAATGCAAGGTAAGTAACCGTCTGGTACTCTATATATGTAGTAAATACGAATTACATCCTCCCCCCCCCCCCCCCACCCATACACACACTGTTCTCAACATTTTTAAATTAGTTTATTTGACACGTCTGGTAAAAATGAACACTCGTACGCTCCACATTGTATCATATATATTCGTAATTTATATTTGTTCTGTTTATATGAATTTTTGGCTTGAAAACTGTGCAAACATCCTTGAACTTTGAGAGGCACGGTTTTCTACTTGTTACGTTTTTGACTTTTTGTCTGTTTCAGCTCTTAACACAATTGACGTGGCCGTGCGAGCGACGGAAGGCCGCAAAGCATCGCGAAAATGTCTTTGTTGTTTTCACCCCGCGATCTTTTTATGTTCACTGCTTGTATTGCACGTTCCGAGTAAGCGAAACAACAATTGGACTTTTACTTTCACAAGTCACTAACTAAACCGATCATCATGAAATTTACTACACAATTCAATGTGTTATTTTATTTCTAACTTGCGTGTTGCCAGAGCATCTGTTCACCCTACACTTACAACGCAGATCACTTTAGAGAGTTATATAAGACCTAGTAATTGGACTGAACACTGTTCCTAACTTCCATCTCACATATAAAAACAATTTTAAAACGCAATATTTTGAACCCTGATCAGAGCTTTTCAACAGCTAGTGTGTTTTCGCCGGTTGAAGAGCTCTGATCAGGGTTCGAAATATTGCGTTTTTAAATTGTTTTTATATGTGACAAGGAACAGTGTACAGCCCAATTACTAGGCCTTATATAACGTTTTACCTGTTCTACTATGGTTCCGTTTTAATAACCTTAGCGAGTTCTCATGATGACGATTCTTGTTGATTTACGTCACTATTATTGCAACCATGCTATTCGAGACGGTGATAGGTTGTAGACGAAGGACAATACAATAAAACCCATCACTCCCTTGTACGGGATCGAACCCACGTCCCTAGGTTAGGTGGCTCGGGAGCGTATCCCGACCTACGGCCAAACCACGTGAGCCACCGCGGATGGCTATTTTCATGATATTACAATACGGCTCACTTTGAGCGTTCTCATGATATTACTCTCATAACGACATCATAACTCAGGATAAACAGCCTTTTGAACCTAAAAATTACTTTGCATAAGCCATGGATGTATGGAATTCCGCGATGGGAATACTCTCATTGGCTGCCCTGCCATTTCACTCCAACACTGGGAACAAAACGCAAGCTGTAAAATAAACTCATCGGTTCTAACGCTCTGCCCCTACGATTTAGCAACAACAGGTCCTGTGCACTGTGATGTGTTCCCGAGTTTCAACCGAAATAACTATAGTGACGTAAGCGCGTGCTTATGCTCGTGGAAGTACGCATTGCGGTATTGAGGCTACGTTTAATTACATCAGTTGGGTTCATGCTGCATTCTCCATTATATGAAGGAGATACGAACAGTAAATATTTAACAATTTCTTTATTGCATAATCGTCTTCTCTGCTGTTTGGATTAAACAAGCGCTTGGCTAAAACAGCGGCCAGAAAAAAAGATGTAGCAAAGAGAACCCGCAAGTTCTAAAAGCATTAGCATGGACCACGACTCACGATGAGAAATCTGAGCAAAAAATAACTGTAATATTATTCAAGTTGAGATTAAAATTACTTCATCTTTACTTCGTTGAGGAAAGCAATTTAATAACGCCGATATGAAGTTAACAGCGAGAGTAGACGAGATAAAACCAGGACGAAAGCGAATGTGGAGATGGATACATAGTGGCTTTGCATAGACGTGAGCTCATTCGTTCTTGGGTAACTAATAATATGTATTACGAGTACGTATATATTACTGTCTGTATAGATGAGGGATGTTTTCGACGCTACTGAAATAGCAGAAAATAAATATCCTACAGATAAGGTTACATCTTCCCACTAAAAAATATGACTTGAAAGACGAAATTAAAATGCAAGTTGTTTTACGTTATCTCAATTCTACAGTTTTGGTGGTATTTCTAGTGCAAATTTTAATTAAGAATAGTTTACTGAAACAGAGATAACGTAAGGTTTTTTTTAAACTACATTATTACTTTAATTACATGGCGATAATCGTCGTGTATATCTGTCTATACAACTGAAGGTGTCTTATTTCGATCATGCGGCATTTACATTTACGTCGCTTATTAAAGCGGCAACTATATTTTTATCAAAGTGGATATTAATAGTTACTAGCCAGTTTGCTTTCGGGACAATACGCCGCAAATTACAAGATACAGAACGGCACGATAGATTCAGATGGCTGTATTCTAATTAAAAGGGTACCCCTGAGGTTAATTTAACCTCAGATTGATTTTAGCAGAGTATAATTGTCCAGTTTAGAGAGACAATACAGAGGTTGGCAATTCCTTAGTATATTTTGTGATCGAGAAAAAGTAATATTTATAACACTGATAGTGAAATCTGATCTTTGATTAAACAAGTATTATTTATTGACTGTTGCACAGGTGCTCAAGGAAACGTATAATGCCAGTTGCTAAATACATTAGATACAACGCGTGAGCTTTCGTGACGCAATGTTTACTGGATCCAGATAGTTAGCAAACATGGTTGTCAATCACGTGTTAATAGCTTATAACGGGACCTATGAGATTGCGGTGTTGCAACCCTCCCTGTCAGCCACAAAACCAAGCAAGCAGTATCGTTTCGTCATCAATTTTCCGAAGCTCGCCCTGGTCAAAAGATGTTCCACTCGAGTAAATCTCTATCAAATAATGATTTTCACAACGATTCTTCCACAAGTGGAGTGGAACGAAGCACAAGTCCTAGCTGTCAGTTTTATTGGGGCTCATCCCACGTCGCACATATGCGATGACATAAGTTGTTCTTCTCCCCCTCCTCCTACAATTCTTGCGACGTAATATGAGACGTAAAGCCGAAACATAATTCATATTCCTTGTGAGGTGGTGCTACATTGCATCCAAATCCAGGTCGCAGACGCTGGCCAGCATCTCGCCATTGAAATTATTGTACCAGCCATTACAAATCCCAAGCAAAACAGCGACGTATACTATTCAAATAACAATACGAATTAAGTTACTGTATTTAGACATGCTTCGTTGAGCTCCTACATTTCGTTCTTCCTGTAATTGTTTTCCGTTTTCATGCCCTCATACCACCATCTTTAACATTCGAACAGTCACCATCCGCATAAATGAAAAGTGAAAAGAAAAGCAAATTATTTCGTTCCTTGCTAATGAATTGTGGGTATACGGGCATAAAAGTACGAGCAACACGGAGATAGAACAATCAAACTCGTAAAATCACGAACTAATTAAAGCAGACACAGTAAACATATTTCCGACCTCTGAAAGTGTCGCTGCCAGGAGCTTGGAGACAGGGCAGAGATGAGCTTGGAGACAGGGGAGAGATGAACTTTCTAGAAGTAGCTGAAAGGGCCGCAAAGAAACAAGTGAAAATTTTATTTTTATAAATTGCATGTCCGTCATATTTTGACCTGCATTAATGTCATTAGATGCTACAAAAAGCGCGTCAAACAAGGTAAGTTGTCCAAGTGGACGCAGAATAGCGCCGAATAGTCTGTTGGTTGCTGCCATGGGAAAAAGGCCGAATCAGTCGTCGTACAAGTTATTGTGAGCTAAGGGCCAAGGCCGTATGTGTTGTTTCCGAACAAGTAGGTGCTCTACTACGGAGTAGGCCTACATCACTAAATATATTCCACTACAGTAACATTGAATAGCCCTTGATTACGAGCAGCGCCGTATAACACGGTTATGTTGTTTGTATTTAACATTCTAGTAACACCCGGCAACTCAGACTCAGAACGTATGTAACAAGTTTAAAAGTGCACGTTTCTCACGAACAAACGGATTGCGTATATATAGAGATTAAAGTAGAAAAACCCGATCACGTCTGCAATAGTGATTTATCTTTTCTTCGAAGTCGACAATAGTGAGGAAGTATAAGCAAAGAGCAACAGTTACCAACCGTGTTCTTGAACAAGGGGACAATGACATCAACGAGGGTGAATCTCGCTCCAGAAGTCACAGAGATATTTCATATTCTAAATCTTGAGAATCCGGACTATATTGGCATTGCCATGTAGATAGGCTTACTCAAATACTACTGTGTTGGGGGGGGGGGGGGGGGCGCACTTAACAAAATGTTTCCTGAATAAGATGTTTGTTAACTCATTCAACACATTCTAGCCACGGGAATAATTACCTAATGCTGGGGGAGGATCTTCCGCACCCCTTCGTTCTCCACCAAAACCACCGAGCAGAGCGCGGGCTCTACCGCGCATCGAAGTCGAACCAAACGTCAGATCTGACGCGCGAGCTATTACGTGCCATTTCCAAGACACGACTTTCATGCAATTTATACAAAGAAAGAAACAATCCTCCGATCACGTATTTTATAAGAAGAAACGTCGTTAGTTAGAACGCCGTGGTCTGGTCCGTGGCTCCCACGTAAAACAAAGTATAGATGGCGGTACGAGAGGGCGATGACCTCAATAATCGAACTCTTCTTGAATCGTAGAAGAGGTATAATGGTAAATACCACAAGTAAAAACATCAATGCATCAGTGGTTACCGGTACGGTATATCAGTTCCTGTACAGACATCAATGCAAGCCAGCCAGCTCATTACCTACAAAGTTACGGGCAACTTGATCACTTGTGTTTAGACTTTAGATGTTACTATGTCTTGACGTAGCGGCAGGGGCGGATACAGCCGTATGTCGACCGGGCAAACGCCAGAAGGGCCGGCAGGTTGGAGTTGGTTCTGGGCCACCCCCGTTCATAATCACAAAATTACTTACTTTTTCTATAAGAAACCAACTAAGACGGAGACAGTAGACACTGCTATGGTATGGACTGTTCGTCTACTGTCAGCAGCTCTTTAGACTATACATTTTCAAATACTACACACATCTGACATACTGACTATTGGGGGGTTCAACTGGGCCGTTTCCGTGGTATTTCAAATTGCCAGGGCCGAATTTTGTTCCAAATCCGCCCCTGCGTAGCAGATATCCACTCTACTTCAAGCTAAGGGGTTGGGATTGCAACACTCATAGCCTCTCAACACTAAACCAAAATAATAGAACTGTGTTTAATGTTCCAATTAATTATGCACGAGCACGTAAAACTATCGTTCTAGATAACGTCACGTTTTGCACGAACTAGTGAAAATAACTGTGATTATTACTCTCGACGTCGCCACCCCCCCCCCCCCCCCTCCCCTCCCCTCCCAATGACCCCGACCAATGTTACAACAACCGTGTTTTGGGCGTTGCGATATGGTTTCAATCAGTGCACACCACGAGCAAGACCTTGTGCGCCTATTTGTTTACTACGTCAGTCAATCGATCTTGAGGAGGCCTTGACATTCCCTAGTATGTTGATGCGGAAACATATGTGGGCCTGTTGTTATATGCTCACGCGCTCTGCGCTCACTTTCGCTGCCTGCACGGCAGGAGTGCGTTCGTCCGCTTGCAACGTGCATGCACCACTTCCCCTTCACACGATAGTTGCAACAAAACATGCATTACACAACACATTGATCATCCATATTTTAGTGCTTCACTGCTCCAAAGGGCTCCAACAATGATGATATGGAAAGCACATTACATGTTTTAAGAAGAAAATGTCCCCCCAACTATCATGATGGGCTGAGGGGGGGGGGGGGGGGGCATAAGTACATGACATTCCTCAACATTCATAAATCATCCCCAACTCCCCATCATACTATCTTGCTAAAGTCAGTACAACCTGATGTGCAAAGAATAGTCAGTAGCCCTGTATAAATAAGTTTTACCACTGTTTTAATACAGGAAATGAAAAGAATGAATAGCTATATTCCATGAATCCATGATCAATAAAGATGTACATAGTTTACATCTTTTGAATTCCATTCTACCTCCTTCCACTAAATCCTCATTTTTACACTAAGTATAATAACAGTAGGTACGCCAAGTTATAGTACCAAGTTATTTACTGGGTTCATATAACATGTCATTGTTAGAACTGGTGCTTTTCAGTGCTATTTCCAGGCAACGCAAAGCTACATGACACCCAGTACAGCTTGATTACGTACATGGTCTTCAATTATAATTCTAACTAAACCTCGAACGTATATTATCTACCAGGCGTTGACATCCTGTCCTGCCATGCTAATTATCGTGAAACTAATGGTATGAATGTGTTGACACTCGTAACACTTGGTAATACATTTCATGAAAAATACATAACTACAATGCAGGCTGTGCAATTGCCTGTATTTGAATTTGATGATTCATCTGGTTATATGATGCGAGTGTAGCGGAAGTCCATTATCTGCATAATATGAGCGGCCGTTGAGCCATGACCGGGGCTTGGGCTTGGATGTCACCAAAGTTTATATAGGTAGACCGCGTTGTCTTCTACGTGCGTCAACACCACAACGCGCCATCGAACGGAGTTGACTTGGAGCGAGGCGTCGAGATTATATGACAAAGCCCCGCCCATCGAAGTTGATAGATAAACCGATCTTTTGAACAGTCACGATGTATTTATTTTTATCTAATCTAGTGAGTTTAACTTTAAAATAAACATATTATATTTAGCGTGAGCCAGTGTGAACTAAAATGTCCATCATAGGAGCAAACAAGTATAATAAATAATGTTACCACTCTTAACTTGTAGAAACATGAGTATAACATGTTTGTTTTGTTTACCATATTTTTCCACGTGCATTCAACTAGCCACTTGAATACACAAACGTTGACACTCCAACCAATGCATGCACGTTTTCGTATTGACTTACGCAACTGTCTTGCGTGAATTGTGTGATTGCCTTGAGACTTAGGTTGTCATATGTAAGACGCACATCTGTATGATGTTGTAGTTTTTACATGTAAACTAGCAGGTTATTTTGAGATATAACTTGCGTTAATACTAAGAAAATTGCAAACTATAACTCCATGTGTCTTGTTTTCTTTCTGCTTTTACACTTTGTAAATCACTTTTATAACTGAATAGGATAAACATTAAATAAATGTGTTTCCCTACTAATGATACGTTTCACAATGCAGACGTGTTATGGACCATGGTGTGCATAATCCAGATAAATCACAATCACAATTAAAATATGAGATACGTTCCATATTTATACTACTCTAGTCCACATGGAGAATGATAAACCAGCACAACACACAAAACTGAACTGAACTGAACACATGGGTAGTACACAACCCTCTCGCCGCCTGTCCAGTTGAGGAAACATATGCGAGTAACTGACGCTGATGGTTTTAATTAAACTCTGTGTCTGACAGCGAGGGTGCTATACTGCACCGTGCACCGTCAGAGGTAGTTCAGTGTTAGATTACTACCATCGCCCGTCATCCTGACCACTAATTGTGAAATTGCAACGTCTTAAAATTCCAATCCTAGTTTGATATAAATACACACTATTGATCGACGAAGGAGGAATCCAATAACGAATATTCGCGAGTCACCGACAAGAGTCACTCACAGTGTTAGCTTGAAGTATTTGTTATCATTAAATGTTATCTATTTCCTGTATTTTATGAATGTGTTACCTGTAGTATACTATAATGCTGTATAAGAATACAGTACGAGAACACCGTCATCTTCAGCTTATTAGGGTAGTGGGATAGTTAGAGACGAGTACCGGTATCCAGCATTTGTTTGTAGGACTCCATTCCTGCATTCGCGTATGAATTACTAATGAAATCCTCTGAAAACCTCTTTTGAGAGAATTGCCAGTGGTTGAAATCGAGCCCACGACCTCCCTAATGAGAGCTTTCCATGCTACAGCTGCAATCTCGATAGGTTCTCGGGTAATGTAATTCATAACTATCGAAATGGTCATCTACTCCCTGGTACTGAGATAAGACACTTTAGTAGATCGGGAGGTCACGACTTCGATTTACGCCATTGGTAATCCTCACTAATGAGTAATGACCCATGGTTTCCCAGATGATGACATACCACAAACAAACAGCACTTTGATACCACATCTCACTAAAACATAATACATCTACACAGACCTCGTCAGAGTATAGTCCTACATTAGGCCCGAACATAATTTTGATGTATCAGTATAGGAAGACGATTGCAGTAACGTAAACGTACCTCGTAACGTAAGACCGTTGAAAACGCGTTGATTGTGTGTTACTGTTTGTGTTTGTAGGTGACAATATTTTTCTTTTTTACTACCTCCTCCTGAACTGAAATTCAGTTCCGCGGTGTTAGTAGATAATTAATACACCTTTATTTTTTATTTTTATCTTGGCCGTAGAGTTTGGTGGAGTGAGGTGAGGTGAGAACACACTTTGTGCTACGTTTAAACACAGGCCTAGAGTTGATTCATGAGAGTGAATTATCCCACGCCGAGTTGACTTTGTCGAGTGCTGATGAAACTTTATCTCGTTAGCTACGCGATACCATTTATTCACAGTTCACCGCCTGCTTTAGAACTGGATGAGTTTAGCACCGGTTTTTAATGCAGAAAGTCGCCGACGTATTCACCTTATAAGGTACTCCGTCGACTGGGACGTTCAAGTCCAGACATCCTAAACCAAGGCCCTTTGACCGGAACTCGAACACGTATATAAAGTATACTATCAGGGCCCAACACCCCAACAGAACGTTAAATCGTTAAATCACATATCGGCAAGGGTATCAGAGGAAAGAACGGAACTCCGATTTGGATAGTTGCGGCTTCGATTCCTTCGATCCGTAATCACGACTGTAAATCTTTACTAATTAATTACATTAACAAAAACCGCAGGATTTTTTTTACCATTAAAATTAACAATAATAGAAGAAAATCTGCAAAATAGTTGAAGAGTGACATATTACTGGAACATACGTCCCAAATCGGCCATATTGACTTACAAATTGCATATGTTTGCACAGTATTATACACTACACTACAGGGCCTGGATTCACGAAGGTGCCTAACTGCTAAGACGTCCTAAGTTAGGCACCTTCGTGAATCCAGGCCCTGTAATCCAGGTTTTCAAACTATCACTTCGAACTTGCAACAACAGACAAGAAACATGAGTTGTGGTGCAAACTTCACATATCATCGCAAGACAAAATTATGTGCTTTCGGAATTAAATTATCAAACGATCGTTATGTGGGATGTTTTGTAAATCTTGTAATATCTAAGTTTTATCTATCTGAAGGGATTTAGTTTTCGTCGTATTCAGACAAGTTATTCTCGTTATCAATATAATGGCGTGGCACGTATAATAACATACTGAATATTATGTAAACTTGGCATATAATACTAGCTCTTAAGTGCACCGAACACACGCAGTAACGATGAAAAACATGCAAATATTATAACAGTGTGCGTGGTAGCTACACGGTAATGCTCCATAAATATACAGAGAAGCTTACCTTTAGTGCTTTCATAATTATCTCATACCGTACCATACACCATCACTTAAAGATTAGAGATGCCAGCCTCACGCAACATCCCCTAAACATTACCAATTCATGCGAGAGTTTATGTTTCCTACATAATACATCATATGCAAAGCAAATAATAAGGTGTCCAGAAGCAAAAAGCAGCCCAGCCCGTTCATGCTGTGCGTATCACCAAGCAGGGCGCATTTAGTGGCGTTAACATAACCTTCATTAACAATTATTGTAATTATGTATGTATTGCATGTAACATAAAGCAGCCCAGCCCGTTCATGTTGTGCGTATCACCAAGCAGGGCGCATGTAGTGGCGTTAACATAAACTTCATTAACAATTATTGTAATTATGTATGTATTGCATATTATATGTATTGCATGTAACATAAAGCAGCCCCCCCCCCCCAGCCCCAAGTTCATGCTGTGCGTATCACCACAGATTATAAAGGGTTACAACCCTTTACAATCTTTGGTATCACCAAGCAGGGCGCATACAGTGGCGTTAACATAACCTTCATTAACAATTGTAGTTATGTATGTATTGCTAGTTGCTACTATACATGTTGAACATACGGCTGCGATAATGTGTTTTAGAAGTTTCGTCTGTCGTCTGTTGTGTGGTGGTGTTAGCACTCGCTCTGACGCTGCTTTATGTCACCAACAATGGAAATCAAATCTAAGATCGGGTCTTATGTCGTCTACGTTTCCATTATTTCCATCCAGTGAGCCGTGGCCAATGACACAAAGATAAACAGTTGCAATTTGCAAAGTGTCGACGTGCAGCTATAGAATTTAAATCACGGCGGCTGAAAGGGATCACTGATACAACATTGCGGCACTTTTGCTGCGAGATCGACCCCCCCCCACCCCCCCCCCCCCCCCTAACAGACACACGTTCATAAATCGTGGGGCAATGGAATATTCAAAAGGATTGACATAGATACTGGATGGAGATGGTTGCGAATGGTTTATCGGTCTACTAAAACGATGCGATGCTAAAAATAAGAAATTCTTGTTGTTGATCAGGGGTTGATTATGATGTTTGCCACATCCGTCACATTTCCACAAAATATTTATCGTGTCAATCAATCAATTCAAATAATAATTCCAGTCCTTGGAAGAGCTTTTAACATCCATACATCGCATGTTGTACAGCTCGCTCACAATTGACATTCAGCTTCGCGCTGAGTGCTTCACACCATAGTTAATGGTGTTTGATGTGTTCGCTAGGTTTCGTGTAAAGTCTAGTGCTCCGGTGATCGAATTAGCCTAAATACCACGCCTCTAGGCCTGTATGAAAATCACGGATTGCAGTGGCACTGGCCCGCCATTAACTTGATAAAACAATTCGATCAAGCGCCAGCAGACTGGGATACGTAGGACCCATCGACATAAAATAAAATCATACATAACAGTCGCTTTTATTGCATTTCATGAGCCGGCAGGATTGAGCTATTCTAACAAGATATAAGGTGAATGTAAACAGTGTTGTTTACTTGTAATCAAGCGACGAACACATTAGCACGGTATATCCGCTATGTTTCCCGAATGTGAACAACACACCAAACGAGCGCGAATCGAGTGCGCTGAAAGGAGTTTGTTGATCGTGTAAATTACGCAACTGTTGACACAGAAATCACTGGTGTAGACCAAATTAAAACAGCCTGTTCTAAACCAAGAGAGTACTGTCATGACTCATGAGCAATGAATATATAGAGCTCTCTTGGCGAATTGTAGCTTGTGTTACGCCTGGGGGTGTGGATATTATATAGAAGGATGTGTGCCTGTGAGATCCTTTCTATGATGATACTGTTAAGTAATAATAATAATTATTGTTATAATAAAAGGAAAAGAAAACATATTCATACATCTCATTCATAAAAAAATAAAATAATTCTAATACAATAAAAACTACCCAGCACACCATCAAACCAGTGGCGTACACGGGGGGGAGAGGGGGGGACAACCCCCCCCCCCCCCCTTTTGCAAAGAAAACATGGAAAATAACCGTTTACATTTCAATAGAAAGTATTTTAGACATTTGTTTTTGTTTAAAATACACGCATCGATCTATAATTATTATATTTTTATCTTTTTTAAGGAAAAAATGTGTTGCCAGAAACTGAGTAATCTTGTTTCAGTTGGCCGCTGTAAAACGCACAGATTTGCACTAAAATGACCTTGACGACAATTTTTTCGGGGGGCAAGCCCCCCGGAACCCCAATTATGTTTCGGTTTCACTCTCTATAATATGGGTTGAAACCCCCCCCCTTTCCCAATTCCTGGATACGCCACTGCATCAAACGCGGTAGACAAATCACAGATCAGTGTCACCATCTATTGTCTTGTCATAGTAATTACGAATAGCAGTAAGTAAGTGTAATCATTTTGATGGCAGACATCATCTCTAATAGCAGTTGGAAGAGCATACCAGGTTCTAATTGCATAAATAGTACATGAATGTTTGACGAGATTTGCTACATGGATAGGAAAATGTCAGTTATATCCAAAATAGTAGGCCTATACACACTCACACTTACGAATTTGCATGGACTAAAACACGCGGTTGCATGATCTTCGCAGGCTTACAATATTATAAGGGTCCGTTACCGTTATTAAAGAACGTCAAGCTTTTGGGACAAGGGGGGGGGGGGGACATCAAATTATGACGTGTGTTAGTATATAATAGCAGCCGGCAGTAGGGGGGATTGCAATGGTGTGACAAAACACAAATTTAATACATGTAAAAAAATATCCAAATCAGAGTATTATCTTGCATTTTAAAATAATAACCTTTTTTCACATTCTAATAAAACCTCGAATAAAACACTAAAAGTGGAAAACATGGGGCTGCATCATTGCGAAAGCACGCAGAAAAATTAACAACTGGGGGACTCATAATGTGTACTTGTGGTGTGTTACCTAACTATAAACGTTGATTTAAATGTGTGACAACTGTGACGTAGGCGCTGGGGGGAGGGGGGGGGGGGGAAAGAGGAGTCAAAAACGACCCAAAAATGTGTGACATAATTAATATTTTGTGAAGGAGTCTCATAAAACTCAGGACGGGTTTTGCACGAGTGATCTACGAGTCTACGTTGTCCAATTAGGTTGGTGCTCAACTGCGCATGTTCATGACATTGACAGCCGTTTGGGAATATCTTACTTTTACAACTAAGCGCTATCATCTGCCAACACAACTTGACAATCATAAATCGAATGTAAATAAAATCCGGCAATGAGAGTTGGCCATCTAAATTCTCTGCAGCAGTTGTCACTCTATGCAAGAGAAATTGTAACTTATTGTTATCATACAACAAACATGACCGCGGTTTCCATAGTGATTTGCGTAGCTTATCAATCACTCTTATCTCGAACATTTGCTCTATACAATACTTCCACGTCTCAACGCAATTTAATACTGCCTCGACTATACAAGTCCATCGTTAAATGAAACAAGATGTAAATACTTTTTTCAGTCATGTCTATAGAGGAGGATTATGAAAACCTACACAACAGAACTTTCACAAAGATTTTATAAAAGCGGATGCAGAAAAAGCAATTTCTTTCTAGTCTAATATATTTTGTATAGAATATGCTCTTATGACTACGTCAAGCTACGTATTGTTGTCATATTTGTTCACAAAAAGTCGTGTTGAGCAGCGAACAGCGAGTACATAGACCTTAGACCGCCCTAATTTGACACAGAAGCCGTTTAGTGCGGTGCGGTCTGTCGTTTGAGGGTCCATCATTGAGAAGATTACCGTAGATTACTTTAGGTTGATTAAAAATATGTATGCTGGTCCTTGCTTGATGATATAATCTCCATGTATTTTTAGATCTTCAAATGTAAAGTGATACATTTTAAAATAATGAAAGTGAATTGAATAATGAGTTCGCTTCACCCACATATACGTCTTATCACACCCCGCCCACTCTATGGACACACTCGTTAGGGGTTTGATCAAGTGATATCTCGTTACAAGGTTGCGACAGAACAAAGATGACTGACCGACCATATCCTTCAACATGCCTCGTTATGACATACAAGTGTATATCACCTACAGGCAACGCCCCCTGGGTTAATGGGGTACAAAAACAATGGCAATGCTAAACATAAACTATAAACATTACATGATGTAGAAAACGAATAACATTGATGAAATAGGAATGAGATTTTAAGTTTGAAATCGTTTGTACCTATGATTATTTATTATTTGGCGCTTGTGCTTTTGTTGCCACACTTATGACAGGCAAAGCTACTGTTGGACTATTCTATCCCGGGGCCAATAGATATAATAGTTTAGAAACACGGAATTTACACAGTAACGTATACACATGTAGGAAGATGAGAGTAAGAAATCATTATGGAAATAGTTAAATTCGTCATGATGATATTTGATGATTTTATTTTATGAGAATTCATCTTATAGACTGGCAACGATGCTAATCGAGCCAATAAGTGATAGCGACACAAAATATTTTTATAAATTGCCACACGACATCAATGCCCAAGCCAAGCTTAGAACCTGGAACGCAGGAACCATGGGTTCACTAGATCCAAGCATTCTCGGCCACGGCCACTATACGTCGGCATTCAAATAGAGTATGTGTACGCGAAAACTTAGTGCGGACACAGTACAAATACAATGACTATTGTATTGTACTGGTTTCATGCTAATTCTATCTTCAAATGACATTCTATTTCTACAGTAGCCGGCATGTCGTGTTTCGCAGCGCCTGAACTGAAAATGCATGCACGCAATCGGAGGGGACAACCAACAGTGCCACTTCACACAAGGATCATCTCGAGTGGGTGAAACGGCGGAGGTCTCCTTGTCCCACCCCCTCTCCACACATAAAAGTAGCAATTCAGACAGTCATCGCATCACAATTCCGCAACATCTTGTAACAGACAGTCAATAATACTCTTACATCGTGTTCTCATCGGAAAGAGCAGCACTTCTAGAGACGAGGGGACGATCAAACAGCAGAGCACAAAGCACAAGCGCCACAGAACTAAATCCTTTGTGCTCGTACTGCTATTGTTTCGACATGCTCGCTATAAAGGCTTGCAAAATTCATTTCTATTAAATCCACCCTCCTCTCCTTTTAGTGTTTCACTGATATGGCACGGAACCTGTACAAGCTTAACAAGCTATTCCCTTTCAGTTCAGAAATTGAGTTATATATTCGGGAAAAGAAAATGGATAATAATCATAAAAATGCTAATGGAAATTCTTTGCATGTAACCTATAAGAAAGGGGTGAAAATGATGGTATGAACAGCACGTTGTGAAGGTCTGTAGTCTCATGCATATAGGATCAGTCACACCCCCGCTTCGTGTTTTGTCAACCGTCGTCTGCCACACAACAGACACGTCATTCCCCTCCATTGCTCAGCCATACATAAATGATTAAATAGCTACCCCGTGACAATCCGGTACACATACTGTCTCATTGGGACATAACTTCGGCTCCAAGAGGCAAATAAGCCTCCCTTCTCGACTCGTGGCGTGATATACACAGTACGAAATATGACGTAAGGGTGACTTTTAGAAGGGGATAGAATCATGAAACGGCAACAGCAACAAACGACAGATGGGGGCAACGGGGCGTTCAACATAGATAGAGAGACATCGGGGAGGCATAAACAAAGACTAAAGCTGGAAGTTGAAACACGATTACAATGACAGAGAACTGGGAGTTTGATGGAATATCTTTCCAACTTCACAGAGTTCAGAATCTAGACGACACGAGTGTGTGTAAGTAAATAATCATTCAGCCAGAAGCACAGAGAAAATGTAGAACGTCTGAAGCCTCTCATCAGATACATACATTACAAATGTACAGAGACTCACTCTTATCTCTTCTAACAGAGAAACTTACTCATTACACTGAAGGGAACAAACGAACAAACGGAACGACTCTTTTCGTAAGATACCGGTACTAACACAAACACCACAGAAAAACCTCAATACGTGATAACAAGACGCAATATTTACTTATTATTTATAAACCACGCCTCTTTTTCGAAGCGAAAAAATATTAATAAGTCTGCGCGCTCAATTCCCCAACGCATGATTTTGATACGTGCCCAGTTTAGGCTACCAGGCTTGCTTGCGTATTGTGAGCGGTAAGTGGCTGGGAAACGAAATCATAACCCAAGGACGCAGTGCACGTCTATGGAATATGGCTTAACTTTATCTTCAAGTTTTACTCAATTATTGATCACGAAAATCATCATTGACTCATGAAACTCAAAGAAAATGTAACGTAGCTACAGAACGGAAAGATTGTTCTCGTCTCTCGAGTTGAATCAAGTTGGCGCTCCCTACATCCAAATCATTATGTATATAAATGTATGCGTCTGTAATGTGTTGGTGGTCTGTTCATAGTCGGCCCCTACACCTAGGGGCACCCATTGTTGCTATGGATTTGTTTTGTTTATGGGAAATAACATGGAAACAACTGTTACCTTGGTAACAATGGGCGCCCCTAGGTGTAGGGGCCGACTATGAATTCCAGCCTAAGTCTCGCTTTATGGAATCTGATTTGTTCAAAACTTGCGGGCAGCTCTCTCTTATCCAGTAGGATGATAACGTATATCAATATGGTTCTCATTTTCCCTTAAAATTAACGTAAATGTTACACAAGATCGACATGATGTTTTCACTGGTTAACACCCAATAAAATACATCTCCATATATTGATTGCCACGTTTGGGGATTTGAGGATTTGCGATCAAGGCTCGTGAAGTGAGACAAGATTATAAAGTGTGCAGACAAACACATACGCCCTTGACCCACTCGTAGTAAAATTATTGATGATACCTTCTCTAATCTACAATTACGACTATGTTAACGTGGCAATTTACACTATTTTGAGAGTAATTGTGTCTGTATTATGCAAAACTAATTTATTCCCGGCATCGGCGGCTCCACGTTACATATTTTTGGGAAAATACATAACAATAGAGAACATTGTAGAGCATCATGCAGCTTGCTTGCATGACCCATCCACTTCTGACACTCACTCCCACACGCGTGTATATATTGTTGTCAAAACAAGTCCAGTCCCCCCAACATCATGTTTGACTTTCTCTCCAGTCTAACCCAGTGAGTGGCTGTTATCGAATTTGGAAGTGGGTCGCCGGCCGCGTGGTATTGTTCTAACTGCACTGACAAGATTATACCGAGGAAGTGTGGGTATATCTCGCCGGTGTGAATACGGTACAATACTATCTTGCTTTACACGTTTCTTCAAATGTAGAACTAGCATGGGACTGCGTTCGACTCTCGAAACGTGTTGTCTGTCTGTAGGTCTTATTATGTCGGCCGATGAGTAGCCCACTCCGAAAAGGTATTCGGAAAAAACGCATCCAAGTTTAAAGTCACACTTAGTGGAAACGAACCCAGGATTTCGAGGGTTTCAGTGGTAAACACTTTTTCTGAGGCGGAACACAACACCTAGAATTGACAGTGACGTTTTGGTGGTGGTAACAGGACTGACAGTGTCCAGTACCCTGGTGGGTGTGAACAACACTAACTTGGCATTGTCTAGTACAAATCGCAGAACTAAGCGGCATCTTGGAATGGAGAAAATAGTACTTTTAAGTCGTGAAAAGCATAATTTTGTGATTTCTAGTGGGAGTAAACACACAACTAAGTGCTTTCAAGAAGTTAAATTGATGTCGAACGACAAAATGTTACCTATACACGCAAGTCATCATTTTCAGACCCCCTCTCCTACCAAAACGTTTTTTTTTTTTTTCAGAGAGCACGTCAATCTTCATGCAGGATTTAAGAAAATCAACAAATCGTTGTCACGCGCAGTAAAATGAAAATCGCCACCGCACAACTTCCGCAAAGCGCAGCGTGCACACGTGAGATCCGGCGCCAGCTGTGCAAGACATGACGGACGATGCACAGTCACGCGACGTCCTTTACTTTATTGATGATCGAGCATCTTTCCCGTTACTTAATCAAACAATCTGCACGAACGAATGGCGAGCCAGTCTGAGTTTGCACTATCGACGAGATGGGTTGAATATGCACTTCGCGACCCGTATTCGAACGAGGGCCTGACGCGGCGGAATAGTAGGCTACACCCCGTTCCAAAGACGTGCAGATTGTTTCCTGATAGACTCATTTTAGAGCATGAAACGAGGCTAATCGAGGTGATGCTTCCCTCGGTTTAAACCGTAAACAAGTAAGGGGGGGGGGGGGGGTATATCAAGCACCTCCAGCCACCTCCACCTGCATTGTATAATGGATATTTAAATAATTTGCTGATAGCGATTTCTGATTTTTATATATAATCAACAAACAGTTTTACATGGGTTCTATCGATAATCTACCTCATGAGCTTGTTCGACGGAAGGCGGAAAGGGGAAACCTTGTATCAGCATGCAGCATCTTAGGGTGGAACGCGCGTTCTTTTTCGGCAATTTCATGAAACGCGATCCCATTCTAACACAAGAGGGGCTATTCCTGAAAGTGTTGTCACAGTGATATCTACGTGGTTATCACTTGCTATTGGCTGATTGCTGTGGCAGACAGCGTAGAAAACAATCAGCCAATAGCAAGTAATATCTCACCTATAATGACAATTGAGTGACTATACGTGTCACGAATTTCATAATTGTATTGGTTGTTCATTCAAACAAATCTGTAATCTGTTTAAATTTATATGTATCATATTATGATGCAAGTCAAATCCTTCACTTTTGACAACTTGTTTGTTACTCATTCGTACAAATGAAGAAGAAAAAAAGTAAAATTTATTATTTTTTAGATACGCAAGTAGTTCTCGCACACAAGTAGTTCTTAAAGGACCTTGGAAGGAACAAATAACTGATCTTTCGAAAGTTCGTGTTTTGGGAGAGGGGAGGGGGACTTCCCCAAACTGACCAACTACCACATCAATCCACCACATCAATGAACCACACATCAATCAATCAATCAATCAATGACTTTGCGTCTCAAACGAAAGGACGGTGTACTTTCCAACACCTCCATAATTCCTCCAATCAAAGAGCATTTGACTGTAAAATCGAAGGTGTGTGAGAAAGCTCTGCCGGCTACACAAACGACCAGCCCTGCCCATGCAATCATCACGTGTCCTTTGATCCTCCCCTCCAGTTCGCGAACAACGCGACGCGACGGCTCTAAACGCTGGTGTCCAGGTCAAGGGTACACAGCACATCAGAGAGAACCGGTTCTTTCATTTGGTCGCTCCAACTCTGATGTAGTACAAACTACAAAGTGAAGCCCACGTAATGAGCCGAGATTCCGAACAGTGTTGGTCGGGCCGGACGCTTTGGATGCTGCCTTTGAAGAGATGCTGATGCAAGTTGCAGATGCACGCCTCAGTGGATTGGCTCACCTGGGTTTATATACGGTCGGCATTGCCTTCCGGTTTCAAGTTTTTCTACCAGTTTTGTTGGCAACGAATTGGAACTTAAAACAAAAGTTTCTTCTTTAATAATGGATTTTAAAACTCCCACAATAATAATTAACTTCAACTCGGTGACATCATGTCTCTACAAGACCACGGCTATAAATTACTGTGATAAGTTACATAGAACACGGTATGTGGAGATGCTAACACAGTATTATGGTACGATAGACCATGTCCACCCACTGGACTCAACTTTGCTGAAATTTATACTTATTCCTTTTCCTTCGAAAGTTCTTACGAAATAGAAAAGTTGAATCAATTATCGGCGAAATCTTTCACAGATAAAACAATTAAAGAAATTGGTCAGTATGACATCAGTGGTTCGAGCATTGGCTCTTGTTTGTTTGGCTAATACATTGGTCATTAACCCACTCTAATCGAACTCTGGTAATAATATAAACGCGCACTTGACATAGAAAATGAATATCGGTGTGTGAACATCGCACTCACGGTGTTCACTTCCATAATCGTCAATCATTCCATTCAACTTGCTCGTGTTTTATGCTTTGAGGTCATTATTCTCGAAGTTTGTACCAAATGGGAACCCACTACAGCCCCACATTCTGTGCGCAGATACTTTTTAATTAACTTGTTCCGGGGCCATATAGTCAATAAAACTAATTATTAGGCAATGCAAGTTGGCACAATTAGCAATTCGGAAGGCCAATGCCAGCTATAGGCTCCAGTGTTGTTTGGAACATTTGATTTGAGTAACAAAACAATAATGCTGTGTACATCAAAACATTTTCTTTCAACCTTGACGAGCCACGGGCCCCAACTGATCGCCTAGTCCATATTAGATCACGAGCTAGCTAATGATGCTGTTGTTGTAGCCTATAATTCAAGAACAAGATGTGCCAAAGCCAAAGGAATTCCTTGTGGAATCTTTTTGTTTCAACATATTTCTACGTTGAGACTATGAGTATTTAATTTTCTTGGAGTTAGTAGTATCAAGAATCACATATTTCATATCAAGTAGTTCGCAAGATAAAATAGCCTAATCGAGAGGTGGATTTGTTTTTTATTATCGTGTTATGAAGAAAACACGGAGCCTGTCCGACTGGCAATAAAGATTTATTAGTGTTTAAAACACGAAGAAGCGGCGCCGAAACAGTCAATGAAACCCCGCTAAAGTTGGTTTCTTTATCTCGCAAAGCCATTATACATTCATAGTTTCTGTCTGACAAATTGATGTAGTGGGGTAAATCTCGTCTCAGACTAGATTGTTTACTACTACTTCCTACTAAGCCCGCCAGGCCGGAGTTGGCTGCATGATGGCGCTGCAGATATAAAACACGACAAATTGCCAGAAAAGACGTTTTTCTGTTAGAAATCTTTGGTAAATAATAGTTATACAGTATGAAGCTGCTCAAACAATACAAATAATACTACCTATTAACAAAATGTAATGCATTTAGATATTTAGTTGCGTACCTCTCCTAACACCCGACTTACCAAAATGTAAATACATACATTATACTTATTACTACTATAATTAGATCCTTTGTAGAGTCCACATTATATTGTCAATCAACAGACGCATGGCGTTCGTCCTTACTACGCACATCAGCAGGGCGATTCTCTAAGGTCCATGGTAAATTGAACGCCCGTTTTCGACGTTACGAGCCTTACCGCATTGAGTTAGCGATTCTCTACCGTGTTTTATCGACAAAGATCGTTATCACCTACGTTAAAAGAAGCGCGCTCCAAAACCCTGCCTTTAGACGTGCGATAAGAAAACATGGCGGACTTTTCAAGCCGTCTCATGTTCACTTCAGCATTTGAACTAATTGATTATAGAAATTTGTTGTGTATCGATACAAATATACGATATTTATATTTAAAAATATGTTTGTGAGTAAGGAAATATAATTTGTAGTTATGTAACAAAAGTCTAGAAATAATTTTGTATCATAACCCTACTTTCCTAGTTTGGCCGTGCCGTCACGGCACGTAGGGTAGGCCTAGAACCCTAGGCCTACTTCTAAGTTCAAACACTAGGTTCGTTTGATTTGCTACACCTTTTATACTCTTTGCACTCACTCCATGTTATTTCATGGGATACATGGCATAAAGTACAAAAGGTGCCGGTAAATCAAACGAACCCTAATGCTGCAATAAGTGAAAAAAGTGCAGAAGGTGTCCGGAAATCAAACGCACCCAATGGCAAACGTTCCATTTATTCACGCGTTGTCATTGGTTAACTTTCTATAGTGTACACAGCCATCTCGAAAACATCCACAAACTAATATACAACAGGCGCTGCTCTGCTGCAACGGCTACGTCCTTTCGATACGGTTATCGAACGTTATGAAATGGTAGTTGGGAATCGCGCGGTAGCTTATCGTGTGGTAAGTTTAGTACAAGTGTCGTTAAGGTTAAATTTACCGCGCATCTTAGAGAATCGCCCTGCAGGTCTTCCTTCCACTTAGTGGGATGAACGTTAGTCGCATTAGCCATACCCCTGTATTGGACAGCTTCAATGGCAATACACGAACCAAATGGCCACTACTATACGTGTTTGAAGTCGATATATTAGAAATTGGAGCAAAATAAAGTAAAAGTTTGGGGTTTGCACTGTTATTCCGTCAGCATAGGCCTTAGACATCTTAGATTCAGAAAATGTATTGTTTATACTCACAGAATTACTAAAAAATCATAAATTTGAAATATATAGAAAACCGTGCTTGAATGTGTGAATGGGTAGGGCAGGGCTCAGCGAGGATTCGTCTCGCTAAGATGTGCTTCGCTAACACAACTTCGGAGTGAGGCATCTTTGTGAATCTACTCCCTCCGGACGAGGTCGTGGGTTATCAAAGACTGTCAAACAAAGAACAAGTGATACTCGTGTAATTAATTATTTTTGATTGATTGATGCATCAAACTGGGTTGGAGCTGGTTTCAATAAACTTGCAAAATAAAGAATAAGATTGACAATCTGCGAAGTAGGGAGGACCTATTTGCTTATCTTCCAGTAAGTGGTTTTTGTTCGACCCCTTGT
The DNA here is from genome assembly GCA_945910005.1 of Isoperla grammatica. Classification (NCBI taxonomy): domain Eukaryota; kingdom Metazoa; phylum Arthropoda; class Insecta; order Plecoptera; family Perlodidae; genus Isoperla; species Isoperla grammatica. Next base: position 46,135,523 of record OX246737.1, on the reverse strand, counting down.
TTGTTTGAGAAAATTATTGAGCAACATTAATTATCTCTTTGTACCGCCGATGTGACGTGTCACAGCTGATACTCAACATGGCTACGTTAGCCCACGAGATGTTTTGCGCGGAGTCCTAATTGGGTTGTTTGGACTAGGTGGCCATTTTGAGGTAAACTATTCCCTGGAGTGGGAGGTTTTGCATACAAACCTCAGCGTTGTCAACCTAATTTATAATTTGCGTCGAGGTCTGTTTTGCAACAAACGCGTTTCACAGCTCATTCTCTCGTGACTGTCGGTGGTCTAAACGGACGACTGTGGCGTGTGGACAATATTGGTGGGTTTGCTCTCCGCACAACAAGCCACACGCATTGACTCAAAATAATAATTGTTCAGGGAATCCCTGCCATAGGTCTACAACAGCTTTCCAAGAGTCCCTCCCTCTTCACTAACTGGGTATATTAGGATATTCGGTGAGTTTGGAAGGAATATTGAGTTAGTGACCTCTCACTTTAAGAGTACGTATTGTATACAAAACATTTGACATGTGCACAAAAGCATGTAGAAAAGTTCGTGAAAGTTCTCAGCTCAGAATACCTAATATTAAATCTGAAGTGTAAATAATAGGACTGCTTTACAAACACACAAATAAAGTGTACTAATTTTAGTTATAATCGACGCCAATGATGATAAAATATATGGAATGATCATTAAGGATGTTAGGATACCTCTTCTCTTCTCTGATACATGTAAAATGCTGCGTTTTGTAAAAAAAAAAAAAAAAAAAAAAAAAACGATGTCTACCTGTTGTTAAAACCTATATAATATTTAAAGATTCACTATAGCAACAGTGTCGCCATAGATTTGAGTAAGCTCAAACTCTCGTTCCTCTTCCACTTTATTCCACTTTATTCCACTTCCTTTATTCGCAAAACCCCATAAGCCAGTGTTCACTGGGAATGGACAAATTCACGCTCTGCTAGTTTGTATCGAATAACGATCGTTGGTCTTAGCTGGTCAGTGCAATGGTACTTGGCGATAGGCCGAGGCGTCAGCAAGTCGCAAGCAATGCGCATAACATTACACTCGCCGTCCGAACTGAGATGAGTGGGCAGCGAGTGGAGAGCATCTCCAAATACTCTTCTCTTCTGCTGCGTCAGACCGACCCGACGACAATGCCCATACAAAACGAGATATTAAACAATAAATTTCATCTGTATGATGCTGAAACGACGCAAATTATCACCTACGTAATTTTTTTTTCATATCAGCGAGGAGAATTATTTCGTCCGTTTTAAAAGTCTTACTAAACTTTCATTATCAGCAATACTAATTACATGTCGTTTAAAACAAAAATATATGAGAGCAAAATAGGGATGAAGTACACTTTGAGATCATTACAGTCGTGAAGGTTGAACGACCGGTTTTGCATGAGGATTCCAAGTTTAATAAGCACAACTCATGTTTTATAATAATCTATTGGATACTTCTATAAAAACCTTACCCAACCGCTAACGATGATTGGCACAGTTTTGGTTTGGTTGAGCAAACAAAACAAATTAGGTGGCAATATAGTTCCTACTACAATCGTGAATAACTAAGTATAGTGCTATTGATCGAGCTGCAACTAGAATATCTTCTTAATTTGTGTGTAACTAAAACAGTTCCCTTACACTTCCATAGAAACTGCAACCAGTCCCCTAAGCTAAGCCGTAATCTTATAGCCATAGGCCTACTTTCCCCTTAGAGTCAACTCAACCCCATCCAGCATTGTATAACACCATTTGCGGTATTATGCGAAAGTGAACCAGTTACAGATTATGTGAGTTGCATGGGGTTGAATCGTGATGGAAAGAAAGATAGGGGCTTCGTTTAGACATTTCAAAAGATATTCACTATTGAGAGACAATTGTATTCTGTACGTAACCTAATATATGCAGGTAATGTAGACGAATGCTCTTTCCACTGTCTATAATTTGTCATGTTTGTGGTTTTTTGGTCGAAAAAGTTTCCTCCCTCATGCACTTAATCGTGATAACGATTGGTTCATTACACAACCACGTTTCTCTTGAAAACATCCATGGACATTGATCGGCTATAAATCTAATAACTAATAAGCTAGCTTATTACATTTTGATTCGGAGCCGCAAAGTCCTCCAACCCAATCAACTCCGCGATTGGATAACTCAACGAGTATGCACGCATCTACTCATAGGCCTAATTGGAAGCATGAGAGGCATTTTACCGCAGATTTATTGATTGAAAAGCTGAACTTCCAGGTTGAATGTGGCGTCTTATTGCACGTCAAGGCGGTCGATATATTGCTATGTCCAACGAGCTGTCATCACCCGAGGAGGTTTTAAAAAAACAACACGCAAACAAAATGCAATAAAATGTCATGCAATTTGTTTTAACTTAGTTTTCAAACTTGTATAAAAGTTTGCTTTATCTTTCAATTTTATAAAACAGCACAAACCTGAACGCAATTTGTCAAAGGATTCTTTAGAATAGAATGTAGACATCAAACAAAATGATAAGTCGACATATCCGATTGCTTTCTTTTTTTTTTTTGAACAACGAATTGAAAAAGTACCCGTAACAAATAGACCTACACATTTTTCAATTCATAGCTCGCTCTCTCTTCTCCAACTCAGCTTAAGATATAGCTTTACCGTTCAGATTTCCCATACCAGACTCAAGATAACTAGCCCCATGGGACCTCGGCTTTATAAAAATGCTTACAAAATACCGCCATGAAGACTATAACATAAAATATGCCTGTAGATGCCTGTCTGTACTTCCTGTACAAACAACCCCATCCCCACATCTCCATTTAACACCAGCGCAAAAGGTGTTGTTACGGGATGAGAAGTGGGATGGATATACAATTAATGCAATGCAGAAGAGTTCAGAGCCGCGCCCCCCCCCCCCCCCCCCCCCTACAGCGTTTCTACTTTACAGGTACTTTCGAACAAGAAATCGATCTTAAAAAATTATGTTCATGATTATTGTAACTACACAACATGGTTACAATCTACGTGATTTACGAGTAACGCATACAAAGCTTATGGCATTTCTGACGACGGGGATTGGCTTCCAGCTTCGAATGCAACAAAGCGTGGTGTATCAGAACGAGCTAGAGGCCACTGCACAGATAATGACAACCGATAAATTTTAAAATGTGAAATTACATTTCGTTAGTGCTATAAATAATTAAAAATGTTTCTACGTCGACAGATAATATGGGCAGTGACAGTCGGGGCGTGACATTGCCAGATGAGAATGTCGGTTACACATGTATTGTCAAACTGACAACGTTGGGCGTTTACAAAACCCCCCGGCTGTCAATCTGCCGGATTGTTTGTATGTTTACCACCACGTGCACATGTATAACGATGCTCTATTTTCTGCGACGTAGAAATGACGTCACACGTAAAACGTTAATTGGAACGTTAAATTCAAGACATTATCATCAGTTATGTTATTGATTTATTGATTTTGAAAATGACAAATGTGTTTATCTGATTGGTTATACTGTAAATATTTGATCGCCGAGTGTATGTGTGGTGAGTGAAGCCCCTGTACCGTGCGGTCTGTCTGACTCTGACTCAACAGCTGTTGGCCTTGCTATGCATGAAGCAATGTCGTATGAAAGTACGACGATCCTTTGATATTAATTTATAATTTTTGTGTGGACATTACAATTTAGAATAAGTAACTCATTCTTTAACCGTTTATTTAATTAATAAATGTATTCTTGGTATTTATTATCACCCATCAAGACTTAAATATTATACAATTGGGTAAATTAGTAGAGCAACTTGATAAAATATGGAAGTTTTTATCAGTGTACTTTTCTAAGGACGTATTTAATTATTAAGTATTATATCACTCCCCAGTTCACACGTATTATTCCTGGGAATACTTCCATTTATTATGACGAGAGATCCACATAATCGGGTTATAGGTTCACGGAGTCGATATCCGCCGGCCTACTAACTTGCAATTGCCAAAATTGGAATGTTTATTGAACTATTGTTCATAAAATATGAAGCATCTTAAACACGAAATGTTGTCGCCACTGTCACCCCGTCACGAAGAGTGGGTATGTTTGTGGTCCACCTCCGTTCGCCTTTTACTTCGATGATAATATGATACCTTGCTGAGCAACTGAACTAAAAGCCCCAAGTGCTCCGACCCAACAGTCAAGTTCAACATGCCAAGGTGGTCAACCTTCAGAAGTAAGTTTTCATTATTTGTTGTTTTAAAACGTCTCGACATCTAGGTCATATGACGTCTCAAATTCAAGGCGAATCCAATCCACCACACATCGGCGGGGTCGTCATAAGGTGAGGGGGGATTGGTGGGTGTTCAGGTCGCAAAGAGAGTCGGCATGAATGAGAATAAGATAGAAGAGGTTGAAAAAGTAAGCAAGACCATGGATGAATTATGTAAGTGAATGGTTTAAGATATGCACGAGAGCACTCTTTGCGGGCACCGGTCCAAATCTACCACTAACGAGTAATAGTAAGTTGTTACGCTAGTCATGGTCACTTTCATTTACGATCCCCAATTAGAGCATCAAGCTGTCCAAGTAAGACAAGACAGTGGTCACCATAGTCTAGGCCTATTCTGTCCATGTCCAGGGTAACGTATAACGTCACAACGTAGGCTACTAACAAGATATTTTAAAATGCCACGCCGCCGAGTAAATACTTCATCGCAAGGAAGTTGACTGAGTCAACACGTGCGCACAGGAACGAAAACGTTATCTCATGTGTACATTGTTAATTAAATAACTGAAATCCAATTTTACACTCAGTTGTGTACAACGACGTGCACGCACATTACGAGTCTCTACTAACACCATCATCGTCTTAATGTTGATGAAAACGCAAGGCCATTCCAAATTATATTCAGAGGTCATTTTTTAGGCGAGACTAAGATCTTTCGTAGCCACCCCGGTTCGAAGGTTGTAGAAGCGAATATATGAATAATGTACTAGTTATTAATAATTCGATTCGATTATATCCGGAGCCCATTATCCCCACGTTTTGTTTGAGTTTTGAAAAGTTTCTATACCGAACATACATTCATTTTGGTTTTACTTTGAAGCGAACGCGTCCCGTAAAGTGATTGGTTCTTCTGGGCGGACGTGTCGCGTATAGTAGAAAATATTGAAAGTGTTCACAAGAATGCGATGTGGCCACGTCAACGTTTCAATATTTTTAACAACCTACATGCTACATGCATTCGAATTTTGGTATAAGTAGAAAATATTCGGTTATCGGTTTGCCAGGGTGTTCCACAAATAGGCGACATGCATGGTGACAATCACAGTCTGACCCGTTGCGACAATAACATCTTACAACCATTTTGCATATATATATCTTACAACATTTTGCATATATATATATACATTATACACCTCAATATTTACATTCATTTTACAGAGGGATTTAGTTACCATTAAACTGAGATATCACCCTATAGTTCCTCCCCTATGATCCTATGTGTGGAAGTATTTACAGTTGTTACATAAATGTCACATTATGGCAAGATGAGATATTGAAGAACTTTCTTAGCCTCCACCTTTGTAACGAGATAATTTAAAATTGTAATAACGTACAAGAGCGCATCATTAAAACATAAGATTCGTCCCGGGCTGCTGGAATGAGAAAAGGGTAAGATTTAAAAGAAGCTGACTATACCGACTGTACTGCAAACAGTTGTTAAGTATGTTACACTCTATGTCAGAAGGGACTCCACTCCGCTTACCCCGAGCTTGCACACGAAGCATGTCTCATGCATACTTGATGGTGCACCCTGGCAATGTTTCACGGTAATTGCGCTCCTTCACAGGGCCCTCGAGACTCGCCCCCCCACGTCTTGATAGTCCCGGGGGAGACCTCGAGCGAGAGCATAATACTGTCGGCAGAACAGAAAGACCCAGCCACCGGTCATTACAGACCGTCATCTTGGAGATTCGCCCGTGTTTATTTTAACACCGACCAATAGAGGTGTTTACAATGATGGATGCGATCAAGGTAGCCATTAATTAAATATGCACGCGACTACAAATTTATTATGGAACCTCTGGAGCGCTTATATTTCGCTTGGGCATCAAATTAGGAAAAATGAAGGCCTGTAATTATGCGGATCATTAATCACCAACCCCGTACTCGCAGTGATGATTTCAGGCATATCCCGGGGGGGGCTCCGCCCCCCCCGGCAGTTGTATATGCCCCCCCCCCCCTAGCAGATTGAAAAAATCACATGAAGTAATGTAAATTTGCAAAAAAAATGCAAAATACAAGAAAATGAGGTATATTTTTTCACCACATATAGGACTAGGAAATAAATCGATTTCCACGAAAAACTCATCTACATAAATGTTGCAACATTTTATTTTCTATTTAAACGATGTTAGGTAAAGGTAAGAATGGCAAATAGGAATCACCTCATATTCGAAAACTGAAAGGATGGCATCAACAGAGACCGTAACCCCCTCCACCCCTGCCTTTTGTCACGGCGTCAAAAAAAAAGCCATAAAATGAGTTACTTATTTAGCAACACCCCAGATTTTTATCAGCCCCCCCTAGGAAAAATGTCTGAAATCATCACTGCGTACTCGTTCAATAAAACAGAGAATAATTACTCAAGGGGATCTCATGGCTGAGGCTAAGGCAACAAGAGTGACGGATTATCATTTTAAATTCGATACTGTGCACCCACAATATATTGTGATGTTATACCTAACAACTATAATTTAAAAACCAGCTGATGTCTTTCAAATTTGGTAGATATTGTCGATAATCGAGAAGGATTGGAGTTTAATGTGCAGTTGATTAAAAGTAACCCAAACAATACCAATTTACCAAATGAACGAATTTAAAAAAATGGCTTTATCATTTTTTTGTAGTGGTTCACAAAATATACTCCCAACAACTAATCTAACTTCATTATATTTTGAGTATGCCTAACTGTTGGTAAGGCATTGTCTCGCAAAAAGCCAGTTGTCCACGTGCTGTGTGAAAGACAACCTGAGGCACACACGAACACGACAACACAGATGGCTCTCGTAAGTAAAATGATTATAGGTACTACTACTACTACGTCGAGCACCTCATGCAGTACCGACATTAGTCATCTCCCAGGCGTTCATTGATGACTACTAATGAAGTGACAAACATTCATGGAAGGGGAAACCGGATTGGCGACTGTCTGATGCGTCACACATGCGTATTACTAAACTGACCATCCATATTACAGGACTGGTTCGTTGCGTTATATAACGTGACGGTGTGAGACTTCTTTACCGACGAACGAAATGAAGAGTGATGAAGTTTCATCCATGATCCCATTTCTCGATCGCCGTCGACGGTTGCAGTCCCTCCAACCTTCGCATTTATCTCACCGAGTTTCTTGTTATTCAATTCTGCTTTGACCTCAGTATTACCAGAGCTATTACTTTTCGGTGTAGAAAAACGGTGAAAACACTACTGTAGATGTAGGTTGGTATAATAATAGTGTCCATTCTATGACCTTGCAATCTTATTAGTGCAGAGTTCTGGACCCTAATTTGATGGCAATTCAGACTGCACGTTTCGGGCATACAAAATACTGATCTCACGATACGATTAGCCAAGTTGCAAAAATATAAGAAGTTAAGCCCAAATATCGATACGATTAGGGATACTCATTGATCTATTGACTTGACACTCACACAACGAGATCAATCGGGACGATACTTACGCAATGACGAAGACTCCGATTGAGCCCAACTGGCCGAGTATTGCACAAAAAGAGGAAATCTGATTTCTTTAGACATATGTTTTGCAAGCATTTCAATGAATTTTTGTTGAATGTTCACTGCAAACATCATCTTAACACTAACAGTAACATGTGCTATACCAAACACTTGTTAATTTTCAAGCAAACATTGGTGATGAAGAAAGGCATATAAGTACGCTGTCGCTGTGTGTACGATGTCGATAATGTAAAATGTTAGGGGTCGGCGGGGGGGGGGGGGGGGGGGGGGGGGGGGGGAAAGGGGATATAAAGGACGCGAAGTAGATTAGATTGTTTTAATGGGATATAACATATTTTAATTATGCAATGATGCTAAACGAGACGATAAAAGGATGATTAAAACTTATTACGGGCAACTTTGTTAGGTAATCGGTGTCTGCAGCAGCAGCACGCCGCAGTCGCTCTCAAAGCAGAGTCGAGTATCGTATTTGCGCCCTATTCAAACGATGTTGTCACATTGAGCAAGGAGAACGAATCGCACAAACTTGGAACCTACTTGTCTAAAAAGTTTGACACTGTTATTTTTTAGTCCCAGTCCGAGACGACTCAAGTGATGGGTGGGAAACCAATGGCACGCGAACACTTGCCGGCTGCCACGCAGAAATATTTATATCAGGATGACCACACATACACCCTTCAAAACAAAGTATTTTAAAGGGCATTTAGTTTTAGACTAATGGGCACAAAAATGCCGGTCCGGCGTTTAAACAGGTTTAGCCCAGGTTTCTCCCCATGTGGAACGTTCATCTTGCGCCCCCGACTAACTGATAAACTGGCAATCTTCTACCCGTAAAACAGTAGGCCTATAATCCTAAATCCCAATCAAGTTTGGATTTATTATCTCTTATGTTCATACTTTAAAATGTTGCTTAGTTGAGCCTACTTTTAGAAGTTGTGCCTGGATAAGGTGTGGACAGAGCAAATTCAATTATTTATAAATTATCGTACTCTAACTCAAAATGTTTCGCCATCCCAGGCCTAACATGTATGGAACAGGGATGTAAGGAGACTATTATAAACGTGACTTGGGGATAAGTTCGGGAGAAAGAAAGATGGGCTAAGCGACAGAGATCACGAGTAAGATTATGAAAGTGTAATAGAATGATATAATGTGACGCAATCTATTGCACGAGCCGTCACGCCTTTGCGGGCAGACCCATGGCATGGATCATTGGATAAATACGGATGTGATGGGCTACGCTGGGGATTAGGCTATGTTAATGTTCGGACGTGGCTTGTGGTCAGCGAAAGTCTCTGGGAAGCGCTAAGTACAGACGGAGGATAATAGTTTTCAGCAAGCCACGAAGAGGTCCCACGGAGAAGCGGTTTCCGTGGTTTGCGTGCTGATGGACGGGACGAAGTATACAACGCGAGGAAGAGAGACTGACAGAGAACGAGACTCTTCTCATAGAGACATGAATACGTCAAGATGATCGATGACAAGGTCTTCCATCCATCCATCCACTTTCGCTTTTTCGTCTAGTCGCGACGCCCGCGCCACAAACCTGAACCGCGGTATGTATTTATAAACACAGTGTCAATCAATTACCGATGAAGGGAATTGAACACGTAACCTCCTGAATTAGTATAGGACACATCTACAGCAGTTAGACTTTATTCACTATCAGGTAGCCTTGATGACAGCCCATCAGTTAGATCCATAAGACGAACCAATACTCACTTACCTGTCAACCGTTTTATGCATTTGGGAGCAAAACGACTCCCAGAGTCGTTGGGGTCTATCTACACAACATTGTATCAAAAACTACTGTTCCACTGCAGGGTAGTGGGAGTGGGCGAGTATGGAGCATTTTATCACATGTCAATATAAGCATCACATACGCATCGATCACAAAGCAAACGGGACGACCCATCATTTCATACGTTTTCAAATTCGTATCGTTATTACGGAAGAGGAAGTTGAAAATATTACCTAGTGAAGAATGCTGATTACCCTGTCCGTGTACCCCGAGCACGCAAGACCTCAAGTGGCTTTCAATTAGGAGTTAGGTTTGTGGCTTTCAGAAGGACATTTATAGTATAGGAACTTGACTTCCATCGATCTCTGAATATCTGGTAGAAAATAAAACGTGCCGCATCGATAGACATACAGCCAATGCAATAACGAAACACAAAATTGGCTAAAAGATACGTTCTTTGAAAACGTCGTCTTGAAAATTTAAATTGAATTTAAAACAATGTGATGGCAGCCCTTTGTCCTAGTTCGCTGTATCAGATAAGGGGCTATGATGGCTGTTGAGAGTGGTGAAGACTGCGATATGATCTTCTGATGGAGATGTCAAGCTCACGAGGGGAGTGACTCCATTGGCGACTGCTGACGACCTGGGGTTGACGGGGGTTGACGTTCTTATCTCAGTATCGAAAAAACCTCATCTGTCGCTGCCATGAGATCTGTCGTTCTTTCTTTCTTTCCAAACGGACTTTCGAAAAGAGATTACAAGTAGTATGAAGTAGTCGACAAGATAGCAAGAGCAAATCAAGCCAAATTGGATTTCCGAATTTAATATTGAAGTATGGCCAACCGACCGTGCTTTATTAAATTACGTTTTCGTACGATATACCTGCTGTCTGTAGGGTACGGCAAAGTAAGGTAGGCCTATGGGGAGAATCAAGGAACATGAACAAGGGCTTTTATATAACATAAACTTGCGATCCTTAGGCCTAGTTCACTTACAAACCTGCGCATTTTGAGACCACGCAGAATAACGCTATTTATACTATCTTGATGACTCAGACTCGGAACAGGTCACACAATTGCGTTTGTTGCATACTTTTTAACTTTTGATGCCTCACTAACATTCCTGAACTCAAGTATTATTTTATAGGCAATTACAAAATCGCAAAATTTAACCAATGCATGGGCCCTCGTTTATTTCATGACTTCTTAAAATATTAACAAAATTAATTAGATGTGTCTTTCGTTGCCTTTCTAGTTTCTTTGCATGCACATACCGCACTGGTCAAGTATAAGACCAATAGGCCAGTCAGAAATTTCTATGTGGATGGATACTTATGTTACAAAAAAGGGTCTGGGACTGGGGTATAGTCCATGCCACTGGAAACGGAAATGTTTTCGAAGTTTTCATCGCAACTGCCCGGATTCCATTCAGAAGGACTCGATATTGTTGTTGTAGTGTATATGCCAGTATAAAAGTCTTTGGAGCTAATGGAGGGAAGGGGGGGGGGGGGGGGGGGGGAGAAGGCTTCCAGTAAGAAAATCCCCCTTGGGTGCCCCACATGTGAGACAATAATTAATTCATAAAAGAAGGCAAGTTGGGTCAAGAATGCAATGAAAGTGTCTCAATAATTAATATCTCCATCCTTGTCTATATTAACAGTCTGCCTGCACCCCCGCTCTTTGTGGGGCGCAATGAAGATATCCACAACATCGATAGCGCACTAAACACATACACGTCTTATAACTTTTCACGAATGGACAGACCAGGGAAGTACAACACAACACAACACAACACAACACAACACAACACAACACAACACAACACAACTGGACAACGAGAAATCATAATATAAAAAGAGCTATCTTCGTGGCTCAGTATATTATTTGTTCAAATCATTCTGATATGTATATTGTATAGATCTAACTTAAAAATGAATGTATGTAGCAATGTAAAAAAGTGAACAAATAATAAATAATAAATATAAATATAAGTATATAAAAAAAAATAAAAATTAAAAAAAATTTTTTTTTTTTTAATTAAATACAAAGTAGTATAAGAATGAGCTTGCCAACTTCCAGATTGTGACACAGGACACAGGGACAATCATGGTGGCAGTAACCAAGTAATACTTGTGTTGTTATTCTGAACCGAACTATACCACATTTCGGAAATCACGCTAAGCTTCCGAGCTAGAATAATAATCGAGGTTAAACATAAACATATTATCCATAAATGGTTTAATAAACACACGATGACATAGTATTCACACAAAAATGTCCTACCAAGCACTACTTTAACTAGTAAACATATTTAACATGGATGTAACTGTCGACTAAATCAATAAAAGCAAGAATGAGTCGCATTTCAAAAATAACTATGATAAACTCTGCGGAAGGAAGGATCAGGATAATCAGTGCCCAGGAAACATAGCTCAACAGTGGGAGACGGTTTGTATTTATACCAGAAAACTATATTTTTCAAAGCATTCGATAGCCAGGCCACTACATACCAAATATATGTCCAGCCTACGATATCGTGCTGCTTTCTAAAGCAGTGTTCAGTTTCATACGGTTTCCAGCTTGAAGCAATTCCTATGCAAGTGGCTAATGAGGTAGCACGCGAGACCAACTCGGGAGCTCCTGGTTCAATTAACGCCACCGGTAATCCTGACTGAAGGTTTTGCTAATTCATAAGGCGAGTGTTGGAATTAGTTTTAAGCCTTCATTGTCTGCAATAGATTTATATATATACATATACACATGGAATAATAATGACCATCACAATCCCGTAGGCGGCTGGGCAGATGGCGTTGATAATAAAATCCATACCGCACCAAACCTTACCTTAGCCATGAGATTTCGATACTAGCGTTGCAAATATTCAACCACAGAGTAAATTTCAGTGTTCTGAGACATTTTTTTAGTAGAGTTGAAAATATTTCCAAAACATAACTTGGCTAATGTTTTGGGGTTCTACCTTCACTGGTGCCACGTACCAATGGCAAAAAAAAACTAACTAAAACAGACAATCTTCCGAAACCACCAGAATCTATCGAATTAGTTTAATTGGCTGGCTCGTAACGTAAATACACGAACCACTAGACCACATGGGGCTACACAACGTGACTCTGGGTTCAGCACTGCAATAAACAAGACAAATGCGAAAATAAAATAATCTCAAACTGCATACCATTATGCCCCAACGGTTACGTGGTGCGAACACTACCATAAAACATATGACACGGGGCCCGGTAGCCTCGAGGTGGTGGAAAGAGCAAAGAGGTGCTTGACATAATGATATGATACTTCTCGTCGAGAAGACTGAAAATGACTTCCGAGTTCCGGCTGTCAAAACATACCAAAAACGTGATGTGATACAAAATGTGACGAGGACGCCCGAGGCCAAATCACCGAACGTGAGGGTTTCTTTGAACACTTTGATCTTTTATTTCCTTGCCCTCGTAAATAACCGATATTATGCCCACCAATGGCAGACGGCTTCGAGGTTATAGATCACATATCTCCACACAAGTAGGCGTACTATTCTAAACTAAAAATATTGACCGATAAAAAACTTACCAGATGCAGATATGCAACAGTTTGAGATAATGGTGGGACAATAGCGCAACTGGCCTTGGCTCGATATCATATTTTATGATAATAAAAAATGAAACTAGTCTAACAAGCACACGTGCAAAAAATTCAATTATCACCTTCCTGACTCCAAAAAAATTATCGAGTTTTTTTTTAGTGGCGAGTAGGTAATTGTAAACAAGTATATATACTCGTACATATGCTGTCTTCGTCATTTCAAAGCATAAAAAGAAGCCTACAGGTATTGAAATGCCGATTGTAAACCTTTGTCAGGTATGGATCGCGTATGGATGGTTTGGTGATACAATTTACTAGTTTTTTGGTCGAGTTTTCACTGGCTTACTATGTTTTCTGTTCTGTCAGCACTGGAATAGTACCGTTGTAGAAATTGTTGATCATTCAAAAACTATCCTCTGTTTGAACCTACGCTTGAAAAATCCAATCGATAAGACCATGTTTACATTTTGAGAAAAATAACTAGTAAAAATAGAACGAATGTTTTCGCTCGGCGGTACAAACAGTGTTGTGTATTGTAACCCCGGCCGAGAAAACTCGTTCTGTTTCCTTTCATGGCTATTTGAGAAAATTGAGGATAAAAAAGCCGAAGTTGCGCTGAGATCGTAGGCATTCCTTTCTCTCCCACCTTTTTCAACACTTTACAGTACAGTTACACCTAACTGAAGAAGAACCTCGTGGAGATGTCATAGGCAAATTATAGCCTACGGTAGTAACATAGTTACGAGACTATCTTTGGTTACGAGCATGACTATAATTAGGCCTGGGAGCGAAGTACTTGTTCGAAGAATCAATGGGGACTGATAGCCTAACATGGTTAGTATATTCTAATATACGACACGCACGTGGGCTTATCGATTTTGAGTGTTAGGAGGAAAGACTCGGTATACAATAACTTTCAATAAATAGTAATTTACAAAGTTCATTAGGTTACGCTTCCTTTTAAAACCCACCTTGTAAACCCACGACCCTAAGTGTTGCGGGTCCTATAAATGATACCATGGTGGTGATAACCGTACACTTCTTCCGTAAACTACTTATGCTAAAACTATGCAAACCGATTAATCAAGGTCGTCGAATTATGCACCTCTTACACGACAGTCGTGAATCGTGATGATCGGGTATACATAAATTTGAATTGAATCATTAAATCGTCATGCATTTACGTCCACACACTGCAGATCTTTATTTTGAAAATGAGATGCGACATCAACTTTCCGATACACAACCTAGTTCTAACAAAAGCTACAACAGTGAAAATATGCTAAACGTGGTAGGCCTACATAGCCCGAATTGTTCCGATAGTCCTATCATAAACCATTGCTGGCTGGCTGCAGTGGTGTATATTGCCAATAAAAGAAGTCCCGAAACGCACCATGACTGCTACACGAACGATTTTTGAATACACGTGTGTATAATGGGCATGATTTTTACGCATTCAAATGCCCGTTGCCCAGTTAGGCATGATTGAATAAAGCACTATTATAGCCCGGCCCCGACCTACCGCAATGTGACTGAGAGCTGGAGCTATATTTTTTATTTATTTTCTTCTTTTTGTACAAATTACACATTTGGATTTTTTTCTTGATCATACGGAAATTTCCTGGACCAATAAACATAGGTTTGTGGCGGTTCAGGTTTACATATAATATACTATTCGAAACCCATGAAGCCCAATTTGCTAATTGCCACAAATGACTAAGGAAGGAGCATAATATTTTACTTCATATTACAAAATTTACTATAGCCAAATAACGCAATATTTTACATTTTGTGAAACACACATTTTACACACGTACACAAATTTACATTTTTGACATTCGAACCATTCAAATAACTTACTACAAAAAGTATGGGAACGTGGATTCGGCTCTAAAATAAGTACCGGAACGACGTTCCGGCTCGCTCCGGGCCCAATAACACCACTGGCTGGCTGACAGTGCGGCAACCTAAATAAACGTTTATCCAGAGATCCATATATTTGACACAACCTCTTCATTAGCCTAGTCGTACTTTCAATTAGATTACGCAAGCCCGTTCGAATATAATACAAAGCTGCGTTCCACGTCGATAAGCCCAACACGGTTTACATTTTATGCTATGGCCGTAATATTCAATTGTGTTGGGTTGGTTTCGGTTTTCTCAATCTATGCGTATAAAATATAACCTACTCGCCATGCTATGCTACGAACTAACACTTGAAAGTCAAAATGTTTCATGATCCAGATTTAAAGCAAAACTGTTACTTTCATATTAGATGTTTGCGCATGTCCGTATCACAAATATCAAGAATTTGAGTGCTGTTGGCTATTGCTGTTTTATGGATTACATAAAGTCGCATTGCAATTCGCAAACCATTGGAAACTATGTAAGCGACGGACAGTGGGTTCATCGTAAGGTGTTTTCAGTGTGTTTGTGCCAATGCCAACACGGTTTTTCATTTCCCAGAATACTCATCCACTCCTTTTACGCTTTTATGTACTTAAGAATGTGACGAAGTTTCAGAATCCGGAACGCGATTACTTAGATAGGTTTTTTAATAATAAAAATGTAATGACATATATCATTAATTCATTCCCGCAATCGGGATAAGTTACAAACGTGCAATGCAAGGCATTGTGTTATCACGCGAAGCCCCTGTGAGTAGAATACAGATAGATACAGGCATAAGAGTTTTCAGGAAATTGTTTTTGTTAGCTAACATTATCTTCACATAGAAAAGTCCCCTATTCGAAGATCAGATAAGAAATTACTTCCCATGGAGGGAGAGGAGAGAAGTAGTTAGGACTAGTTTTTGTAGGGGCAAGGTTACCCGGAAGTTACAGTAACGTAGTATAAGATCTTTGTGATGTCAATAAAGGTTTAGAGCAAAAGTTTGTGTGTACATATTATTGAGAATAGGTCACGGATGTTCCAATAACAAAATGTACTAGCCGACAATTGGAGTGCGGGATCAGGGCGTAAGAGGAAAGAGTAGTGACCGCGAAAGTTTCTACTTTCAACCAAGTGCAATTTTAGCACAGGTTGGATGTTACAATAACAAATTACTATCGGCGCGTAAGGGGGGGGGGGGGGGGCGGCCGGGGGGGGGGGGCTTAACTATAAGCTCCCAAACTCCACCGAAAGTTAACGATAGTAAAGATCAATGTAGATTTGTTTCTTTCTTGGAGTCTATAGTGTGTTTTTGTGAATAACTCCTAAATCCTAATACTAACAATTACTACGTGTACATGAGGGTACAGTATGGTTGTAAGACTAGGGCACAGATGGAGACGTTTTTCAGGGATAGTTTTATGAATACTAATTGATTTATAATACTAATTATCATATGTTACCCCCCAGCAAGACAATGCAAAAACCAAAAACAGTTCCGGGTGAAACAGGTAGCCTGCCGGTCTCATTCCAATCTGGAGTGAGGCCCTATTCTCGTAACTTTTTATTGTGAGTACAGAAACGAAAACCGATTATGTTGAATTGAATCTAATGTAAATATTGAGCAAACAAGTTCGAATTCAGGCAGAATTCATTTCATTTCAGTTTCAGAAAATACGTCTACGATAAAAATTACAGAACAGGGACTGAACAACCCTGTACTGAAAGATCGTACTCACGTCACATGAAACGTTAGAAAAAAGAAAACGATCAACTAAACTCGGGAAACATGATACCAGGTCATGTGACCTACCTGTCAAGGACGTCGTAAAACAACAAATAAATAAATAATAATAAATAATAGTATAATAATACAATAATACCCATTTTCTGAAAGACTGTTGTGCAAATGCGAGATTGAAAACGATTTCAGATTTATTTGGACACACGTCATATAAAGAGTGGCATCCACATTCCACACACACCCATGCATCATAGTTTTCAGTTAGGTACTACATAACTAGGTAGTGATACATAAAAAATGACCTTGAAATTGTTGAATATTGATGAACCCACCCACACCACTCACGTTCTTCGTAATTCTTCAACTAACAGAAGTTCATAACCCCCCCCCCCCTCCCCCTCCCCCACTCTGCGCTCGTAGCCAACCAACCACTTGTGTACAAGAACACAATTTCTGGATTGTTTGTAAACATTAAAACAATTATCCCGAACTATCATAGCATAGAAAACCTTGTCATGTCGTCGGTGACTGCTAGGCCTATATAAACCATGACCTTGAGCAATCATCCAAACAAACACGAAAGTGTTAAAAAAGCAGAAGTTCACGGTAGCACAAAATAAAATAAATATATCATTTCGTTTTGGGTCCACAAGCCACTGACTGCCAGCCACGAAATACACGAAAACCACGACATTTTACGGCCTTCCATAATATCCACTTCGAAAATAACAATTAATTAAAACAAACAAATCCTCGTGTTTATGCAAGGAGGTTCGGTAAGTGGTAGCTCATTAGTTACCTACATCAATCTTCTCCCTCCATGCGGGTGTTAGCGTACAATATAAATACTCACATTTATATCCTTATATGGAAACAGCAATACAGTCGCGGTGGAATGTTACACGAATACACTATATAAACAAACTCCCCGATGTCCAATGGCGTTTATAAAGGAATGTGCACTACTTATACTTGAATGCAAGGGACATGTTTCTGTTATTTAAAAGCTTGTCACTACAAACGTTTAAAATAATTAAGTAAACACAAAATCACACACTGTGAATTTAACACAATATCATCTAGTTGACATAAGGTTATGTCATCGATGGCTTATGTATTAATTTTGATAACAATTCACATGCAAAAGTACTTATGTGAGAGCACGCGGTAAACGCCGAACAGATACGCGCGACTTTCCACATCCACTGTTCGCTTCACACTGGCGACCCAAGGAGCAAAGCAAGCTAAGCGAGAGAGAGGGAGATGGGGGGAACGCGCTACCTTCTCACTCTCACACTCTAGCGGCGTGCAGCGGCGTTTCACTCTCACATTAGCTCGACCAACACTAACAATAAGAAACTCACGTCCGTCTGTTTACAAGTTGGGATGACCATTTCAGAGTGTTCCATTTCTGGCTCAATCTCGAGCGCCAATGAGAAAACTCACTGTTTGGTTAATGGTTAGTTCCTCGTTGGTGGTTTTTCATTTCCATAAACATAACATTACATGGTGGGTATAGTAATACTCAATAGGGCACTAGCAACACCAAAATACAAAAATGAAACAAAAGAATTGAATCGCTGTCAAAAAATAATTTCTTCTGATTTTGGAAAACAAAAGAAAAAACAAACAAATACACATACAAAACTTTCACGTATACGTTGTCCATCATTAAAAGTTTTAAATGGCGAGCAGTTACTATTGCTACACTTGTTTTTATTTCTATGGTTGCAATTTTATTATTTTGACAGCTGATTGATTGTCCATCAGTTCAATTCATTTGTTCCATTGTTGTAGTCCTGATGTGGCGTCAGTTGCAGGTTCCCTATAGTAATAATTAATAATGAATATAATTTTGTTGGTAGGAATAAAATCGGGGGCATCTATTAAGTTCAAATTTCTAAAGTTCGAATTCCCAATTTCCGAATTTCCACAATCCCAAAATTTAGATTTGTCTCATAAGTCCGAATCACAAAGACCTATATGATTCAGGGCCGTAACTAGAGTATAAAAATCACCCGTGTATGATTGGGCAAAGTACAATGGAGAGTCTGGGGGAGGTTCCCCAGCCAATACGGGTCCGGGACGCACAGCCCCGGCAATTTGCTTTGATTATTATAGTGTGATTGGAGTGTTTGAACGAGTTTTAGGCATTTTTTTTTATATAACATTTGTTACTGGTGACTGTTGTGATATTAACGGTGGTATTATTATAGCAATTCAAAATGGTCTACTCCCGATTTTTTACCCGGGTTACCAACCCCTAGTTACGACCGATAATATTTCATAACTCAGTATTGCATAGTTACAGCACTGTGGTTACAGGTAGGCCCGAATTCCCACAAACACTAATTAGCATGCACCGAGTTTGGCCACTGAGGGCGCTAGTGAAAACGAATGAAGCGCTTAAGTGGCAATGTTACGCAACTTTACGACGATTCAGCGTCGTTCTTCCTACATCGATAATGGCATATTCTAAAAATTGTTTAATTAAATACGGCTTTTAAAATTTTTGGGCAGATTATGAATCCCATCAGTCCATCTTAAAAGGCAAGGCGCCATTTAATAACAAACAACTAACAACAAACACAAACAAAACAAGACAATAAAAAACAACAAAAACAACAAAAACACAACAACAAGAACAAAACAAACAAACATAAAACCAAAATAAAACTATTTGCAACCACGGAATACAATCTTCATCAATACGTTGCTACATTTGGCCACATATAGCGCTGTATGTACTAACACACGTTGCCTCTATAATTATTTGTCTCGTAAAAGTCTGTATGTGTCGCATTAGCATAATAATAATATAGAAAACCCAAAAGAAGCCCCACATCTATACCGTGGATCCGAATTCCCATAGGTCCGAAATTTTCGCATAAATCGAAATCATAATCCGAGTTCTCATAAGTATAAGATTTCAAGATTTTAGTGTAAGATAAATAAGATGTCGGATAAATAAGATTTCGGAAAAATAAGATTTCGGACTTAAAAGTCGAAAGTTCAAACGTATACAATTGTGGGAATTCGAGCTTATAGGAATTCGGACTTATGGGACGGGGTCACCAGAATCATTGTTTTACAGAACAAAAGCTAAAGTAAATTTAAATATGCTGCTTACTTTATTAGTCAATGTGACCGAAAATGATATGATTGTATGTAACACAATTCAATTATTGTGATCTAAATAACTAATTCATAACTTTTCCCATATTATTTCACAATTAATGTTACGATTCCAATTTGTTCATACACAGTTGCAGGTCCTACTCAGGGCCCAATAGAAGGGACGGTGAAATACATATTATTATATACACACATGCCACACACATGCCAGTGTAGTTGGCCGTGGTTGATTAGGCGTTGTAGGCCTACTGTTGATTACAATACATGGTCCAACCATGGATTTATACTAGGAAAACGCTCTACGTTGGCAGATGAGCGATTTTTTAAAATGTGTCAAACAAAGTATGCTTATGCCATCTGAAAAAATTAATGTTCTACACTAGTTTCAAGTTTTCAAGTTTCAAGTTTTTATTGGCATTGTACATGTACATGTTATTTGCAATGTATTGCATATATAGAAGTATATAGAAGTTGACACCAATAGAAGTGACATAGAACAGAAACACATTATTTTTAAGTTGTTGCATCTGTACACACATAAGTTATATGACTTGTGCGTGTGTACCTAATGCCTGAATTATGCCTACTTCTAACTATGAACTAAACTAAAATAATACATACTCTACATACTATGACATAATGGCGTTATTAAAGGTGTCTCTGGTAATAAACATTTCAAATATAATGTTTGCTGTTACCATGTTGTGCTATAGTTGTATAATATATAATAAAGTAATGAGAAATTATACATTTTAGTAAATTGCTACTATTTAGTAAATGGCCTGCACTCAAGTCTTCATGACTTTGCGGGCTTCTCCAACTTTATATGAAATAGCCACTTTTGAGTAAACATATATCTGTGTGAGAATAAAATTATCTGAAAACTGAATCTGAAAGCATTTGCATATCATTTCTTTTCGTCTGGCTTCGACCTGTCCGCTAGGGTGGCCCTAAACCAGAAGCGAAGCATACACTCCCGTCGGCAACTGCTGTAATACCTTATTGTGGTGGGCAGTGTCCCGTGAGGACAGGGAAAGGGGGGCCCTCATTTTCTCGCCTCTTGTATAACCTGGGCAATTCTACCCAGGGCCCAGACGGGGGTACAGCTAAGCCTATTAGCAAGAAAGTTATTTCCAGTATACAAAACTCACGGCGAGGACGTTGCTGTAATTGAGTTCCACCCACCCACTATTTTAACGATGATAAGAATCATCTTGTGAGCACAACTATACGGTTATTTTAAAGTTACCACTTTCTTATGAAAGAATAACAAGAATAGCCGCTTTCGTTTACCTCGCCAGAGCAATCTGTCAGTCCGCAAACCAAACCCGATCAGTAGCAGGTTACTCTGGTGCGTTCGGCAACTATGCCAGAGTAACCCGGTTTTCTGACCCGATCACCAAAAAAGTGACCTGCCTCGGGAGCAGGGTAAGTTAGGTTTGGGCGGAAAATTCAAAATGTTATGATTTTGATGGTGGTGTTAAAAGTGGCTGTGGATGTTGCATGTGGATATTTGGGCGCAAAACCGTGTTTTTTAGTAGGCTATTAATGAATTTCACGTAGAAAGTAAGTACATCAGGCATTACAAAAAATTCAAAACAATTTTAAGGTTAGGTTTAGCTATGCAAGCGCACGGCATCCATTTGCAAACAAACCTACTCCGAAACGGTTTCGTTTACTCGGGTTGAAAACTCTGACCCAGTGACGTAAAGTCACGTGACATTACTGATCGGACGGGTTACTCTGGCGAGGTAAACGAATTAGCAGCTAAAGAAGATCATACGTTTTAAATGAAAATTTCTTTTTTAAGGTGAATCTATCCTCCCTGAAAACAACACTTTTGCTATAGGAATTACTTGTAAATGTGTATGTGTGACGTATGAAGTGTACGTCTTCTCCCCCCCAACCCCCACTACCACAACTCCGACCAACCTCCACGCGCTTCGTTCTGATTTCAGTCGAGCGCAGGCTCTTGTTAAAGCAAGGTCACGCCCGGCGAGGCGCCGCTCCGCTTACTTGGTGTCATGTTTGCTTCCAATACTTGGATAGCATCTGTACATTTGCGTTATCAACTACTGTTGAGCGGTGCTAGGACACAAGGAGACAATTTCTTTGCGCAAATTACATGTCTAGACCCGTAAAGTAGTAGTTACGGCTGGACTGCGACACGAGCAAACTGGTGCGCTTTACATCCATGTACGTATTTCACCAACACTCGAAAAGTTTTTTACGTAGGCTTGAGACTGCAAGCATTGTGGGAAGATAAGGGTCGAGCGCATGATAGCACTTATTTCTTGTAAGTGAATCTTTTCATAATTAGGCCTAAGTTATGGAATAGTAAACACAGCATATACTCAGGTGCCTTTTCACCGGGACAAGAAAAAATTCATTAAAAAAAACTGGTCACATAATTGTGTTTCAAAATTGTATACTATCATTTACTACGTTTACATGCAGGTTTGAAATCGATTTGAGAACGTTTTGAGTTTTCAAAACAGCATATAAACACTTCGAAAGTGGGTTTGGATCGGTTCGAGTCACGCCTGTTTGCTCGCAGGGGTGACTTGAAAACTAGTTTTGGAAACTGCCATGTAAACACCCCACTGCCGCCAATACGTTTCGACTTGGCGGGCTCATTAGCAAACTAAACCGGCGGTGGCAGTGCAAAGTGAGGTTAGGTTCTCACTTTTCTACCGCGCTTGTATCTTCTAGATGGTAATATATTATATTTTGAAGTCGCAAGTCTTAAAATATAACAAATGTGTGAGGATTACATGTTGTGACAGCTAAATGTGACAGCTTTGTTGTTTTGTTGTTGTTGTTGTATAGATTACCCGCACTGCCCTCTCTGTTGTTCCAATGTCTCTTTAGAAAGCAGTGAAATGTCTTATTGTAAGTGGCGCTGTATACCGGGAAATGTACAAACTAAAAAATGGTTTGAGAACGTATTCAGATCGATGGCATGTAAACGATCGACGGTTTTGGTTTGACTTGAGTCAAAACTTTTTCAAACCTGCATGTAAACGTAGTAATTCCTAAGATAGCAACCTATAGCATAGGTACTATATTTTCGTGTACTTGACAAAAATGCTCTAGAGGTGTTAGTACATGAACGTAAAGACTTTTGAAGCTATCGGTACACGTAAAAAATAAAAGTATAATTTTTTTAAACCATTTTTTGTAGACGTAGTATCAATATTTATCAACCTTCATCAAAAAAACTTAATTTAAAAAGTTACGTTACCTAGATACCTTCACCTTAAAAAGATTTAGAAAAATATGACAAATAGGAAATAAACAACAATACAAATACTTGAAAATTGTTTATTTTAATGAACATAATTTATATTTTTGATTAGGTTGGTCATTAAGGTGTATTAGTATTTGTATTACTTGGCTTTGATGTTTAAATGACGTAACCAACCGTGGGCTCATATTTATTATCACATTTATGCACAAATACATTTCGCGCACACCAAAATATTTTTTTGGATTACCTATACTTTAATTAAAATATCTGTCTTACTTGTGGACCTGCAGACTGACGAATTACTCAAGCACTGCAAGGACTTGCAATTGGTTTCCATGTCAAAAGACGGGCAATCGGACGTCGAGGCTTATGTGACGCTTATACTTATACAACACGAAGAGATCGTTCGAACGCTCGTTTCCGTGTCCGAACATCATTCTAGACTAGTTTAAAAAAATCCGGCACTTTTGTGGCTTTGTCATTTGCTAAAACTAGATCCACCCCTGTTTCAGGAAGTACTTTATCTCTTCCTGGCCTCTTCTTAACTAACTAACCCAAATAACTAACTAACCACGAAGAGATAAAGTACTTCCAAAAACAACAAGGTGATGCTGAAGTCATTGTCATAGGTGAGTGAGTCGGAACCAATCAGTGAGTAGCTTTTTCAAATGTCTCACGCATATATGACGTCAGCATCCACAAGCTTGCTGTGGAACGACTTTAATCCTCTTATGTTTGGAGCTGTTCTCTTTTCTACCAACCCCTGTTCATTATATTGTATGAATAGAAATATTTAATAAATAACATATCTGTGGGTGTACTCATGGGTGTACTCAACAAGTACAGATTAGTTGAAGTATTTTCCAATCACTTCGTAGCTTCTACACTCTATAACACTTATCTGTTGTCGTTGCCGAAATAAGCTTTTCAAAGCTGAAAATAACTAAGTCAATCTTCGCTCAATTTTCACGTCACAATCTCATTTATTTGCACTATAGCGGCACTAGAAGTTTACATAGAGAAGAGGATCACAGAAGAAAGTGATATGGAAATCATATTATTGTAAAGGGAAATGTTATTTGATTTAAAAATCCAGTTTCCGGCTTTTAGTGCTGCAAATTCCTTTTTTCATCGATCTCTTCTGCGGACCCTTTCTCGGTGGAAATCGGGACTATATGCCAACTAAACGTGATTGAGAAAAGTAAAAGAGTCGATAACTTGTGATTTCGACCAAATAATAAATATGCAAATGCAGCAAGACTTTGTTATATGATAGCATGATAGCATTTTTAGTAAAGCCATCATATAGCTTATTTTAATCTTTGAAAAGTTATTCGATTGCTTATGCAGCCGGCCAGAATAAAAATAAATAGTATTATATATTATATTATGGCTGCCTCTATTTGCACCCAAGTTGGGTGAGCCCAACATTTAAAATTATATTTTCACCCAAGTTCTGCGCATGCGCGTGTGTGTGCAGCATTTAAAATGGTATTCGCACCCAAGTTGTTTTCACCCAAGTTGGGTGTATCCAACATTTAAAATGCAATTTGGCCTTGTTTACACATATTCTTGTTACATGTTACATAGCCTTTTTTACAACAATCCTGCACATCTTACAATTAATTCATAAGTATTATTAAAATAGATGTTCGTTGGCTTGAGATTTCCGTAACTTGTTTTAAGATGTGAGTTAAGTTGGACATTGCCCAACTTTATGACACCGAACAACGCATAAAAACAACGTCTTAAAACTAAAACTTTGTGTGAACACCAATGCGTGTTACTGTTTCCTATGATCCAACATTACGAGTACGCGTTAAACCTTAAATCTTGTCTTAAAAATCTATGTGGACCAGCCTTTATATTGGCCAGTGTATAACAAAGCGTCTTACACGACCTTCGTTCACATGTCCTACACTTTACCACAGATAACTCAAGTTAATTAGTTATCTGTGACTTTACCATGTGACTTTACACTAGTGTAAGTCAATGTCAGTGCTGAATCGTTTTTTTATACTCGTCCGTGTGTCAGTGTAAATATTTTTATGGCATTCGCCTGTAATTAAAACTTCACTAGTGTAGCCAGTCTTACACTGGGTCTTACACGAGATTCGTTCGGCTATCCTACACTTTACCCTAGTGAAAGTCAATGTCAATGCTTTATCGTTCTTTTGTACCCGTGTAAGTAAGTGTAAATATTTTTATGGCATTCGCCTGTAATTAAAACTTCACTAGTGTAGCCAGTGTAGAAGATTTTTACACTGGCCAGTTTCGGATCCACTGTAAGACAGGCGAACGAAGCTACGATGTATATAGCCAGTGTAAAAATATCGTACACTGGCTACACACTATAGTGTACAAGCGAACACTAGCACAAGACTTAATTGAGGTGGTTGTGACATCACAGGCGGACAAACATTGTGTTGCTCAGCAACTCCATTGTTGTATCTTTCTTTGATTTGTGCATAATTATGCAATGTTTGTCAGAAACGTAACACGGCCAAATGGCTATTTTTGGAATTGAGTCTTGTTACAAATGTTTACACTGACTTACACTAGTGTAAAGTGTAGGACTGGAGAACGAAGTTTATGATTCCTTCTCACCCCCTCCAAATTCGAATGTCCTGGAAATCATATTGCAGTAAGATTCAGTGCGTACAGGGTCATGCTATGACATGCTACTCGTCACCACATTTTCTAGATTAGCGTGAATACTGAATAGGTGGGAGCGTGTTGGTGATCGGTTTTTACTTTTTATACTATGCTCTACAGCTACACTATGTACACAAACAATACGCGTTGAATTTCATGTAGGATCTCGAAAAGCGTGAGCATGTATGTTGGTTTTTTTCGTATCTTTAAAATGAGGTTCAATATACATTTTTAGAATGACGTGGAGTTATGACGTTTTCCAATAGCTGCACTGGACCGCACTGAGTGCGCCTTTAACAATTTAAAACAACAATACGCATCAATTCAATTCAATAGACGCATCAGTGCGCACTGAGTTGGAAACTTAGGTTGGAAAACGCAAGTTTAGTTATTATACAGATATACCTATATATTCTCAAAAAAATATGCAATATGGATTGTTTGGATACAATAATGATATGACAAGTTATCTAGCACTTGATTCAATCAATACATTTATTCATCCTGTTTTGTGAATATCTTTACATGTCTTGCCTTGCCCGCCTTGCCCTACCGATAAAGAAGATTCAGTGCGAAGCACACGAGGCTCTATTTGCCGGTTCTATACCCGCTCCCGCAAGCGGCTAATCTTGACTGAAGGTTTTCCCGAGGATTTCCTCAGTCATAAAGTGAATGCTGAGATTGAGTCATTCTAACACCCATCGGACATTCCTTTACAACCATTTCAAATACCGCATCCTTAGTTGAAGAGGGGCCATGAGCTATTGTCCCTTGGCAGATTTCGTGCGAAAAATGATATTATTATTATTATTATTATTATTATTATTATTATTATTATTATTATTATTATTATTATTATTATTGTTATTATTATTATTATTATTATTATTATTATTATTATTATTATTATTATTATTATAATTATTATTATTATTATTATTATTATTATTACTATTATTATTATTATTATTATTATTATTATTATTCCAGATATTACGTTTCGACATTTCAAATTTCTATCACACTCGTAAAACATGTCAACACTCAACAACAACAACTCTAACCTCAATTCACATCGCTAGCTAATACAACTAGCAAAGAATCAAGTTGGGATCCATTCAAAGTGGTGGTGAGGTGTTTACATGACAGTTTTGAAAACTTTTTTTCAAGTCAACCCAGTTCCAAAACAGGGTTGACTCGACTCGACTCAAAACCGTTTACATGGAAGTAGGAAAAGTGGAAAACAACTCGATAGCATTATAAAATGTGTTTCGTGTTGAAATCATATGCGTGAAAAAGATAATTCCATCCACGCCTCAAGGTACTAGCACAGTATAAAGAGGATACTCTTTATACTGTGGTACTAGAGTCCCTATTTCTATTGTGCCTCCCCCCACCGCCCTTCTCAACAAAGAAATCTTTCATTAAAATTCTTATTAAGTACTATCATTGGGTTTGAAATTGCCCTATATTTTATACCCAATATAAGGCCACAAATAAGGGTAATACAATACACAAATTATTGTCATCAAAATGTAAAATTGAACCCAAATAAATATTCTATTCTATTCATGAAATGAACTTGCTAAGCACGGATTCTGCAGCTCCACCCCCTCATCATGCGTGAGAGGAAACCTCTCATCAGTTTAAATCACGCGCCAAAGTTATTTTAAAGGCTGTGAAGGAGTACGTTTTATTTTAGCGGGCAGTGTCTTATAGGCCACATCTATCTCAAGGCTGTTATGTTATTTTGCAAAATGAAGTATTTTTGTGTTTTGAATTGTTATTTTTCTTTTCGTACTCGCCTCGTTTCTTGAGAGTTGTATGCTATTAGTAAGGTAAGATCATGGCCTACACAGGAAATAATCGGTAAAGTCTTGTTTTGTGTTTTCTAGGCCTAGGGCTAGGGCCTAGGCCTAGCCAGCTTAGGCTTACGTCTAGCTTGACCGAATGAACTGCCTGCCTCTAAAAATGGCCAAAGCGGGGCTTGCTCTTAGTATTAGGTGCCTGGTTTTAAATTACATGTCTGAAACTACCGTAGGTCTAGCCTAGGCCGAGGGACAGTATTAGGGCCTAGGCCCTAGGCCTAACCTAGGCGTAGGCCTAGGGCCTAGTAGGGCGTAGGCCCTAGCTACTAGGGGGAGGCTAGTGCTAGGCCTAGGCCTAGGCCAAAGATAGGCCTAGGCCTAGGCCTATGTATGCCTGAAGTCTAGGGTCTACTCCTGATTCGTAGGCTGGGCTGCATAAATAGGCCTAGGCTAGTCCCTAGGTTGTGTGATTTTTATCGTGCACATAGGCAGGCCTAGGCCTACACCTAAGTACACCCTTACTTTAGTAGGCTAGGCCTAGGCCTAGGCCCAGGACTTCTGTTTACCTTATCACCGGCTTTGTTTGGGTTAAAAAGAAGTATAGGCCTAAGTCCTAGGCAAACCACCAAACGAAAAATAGTGTGTTTGTTAATTTGTTACCTGCTCTTTGCATCCAAACTAGTGATGACATCGGGTAGTAAATATATCGGAGTCGGCTTCTGAGCCTTAGGAGTCAGGTAGGCCTAGGAGTCGACTCCTCGAACGACAAAAAGATAAAGTAAAAGCGATTAATTTTAACCAATGTTGCAATGCAGCACCCTCGGCGGACTGCGTGTGTTCCAGGCGGGAGCAAAAAAAAGTGATTTGGCAGTCAAGTAGGCCTACAATTCTTTATTGTTTTTTTATTACTGATTTGTAATATAAGGCAAATATTGGAGGGAAAGGGAAACAGAAAGGGAAACAGACCGCCAATACATGATACACTTACACACAGCAACCGACGTTTGAAGGAGTTGACTCCTAGAAAATGTAGTCGAGTACCCGATGTCATCCCTAATCCAAACTATGCATGCAAATGAGAACATGAAATAGGCCTACAATGTTTAAATACAAAAAGGCACATTTTTTCACAACCAAAATGCTTAGCCTAACACAACCTAAAGCCTTGTCATCAAATCATTTCTAATAGGTAAACAAGCAGCACGGCTAGAGTCATTGAGGTAATTTTCACCTTTTTAACTTATAACAAATAGTGGATGAGTGGGTGGGTGGGATGGGTCTGTCATATGGGGATTGCTCCTGTCTAATTTAAGGGTTCAGCGCACCACTGGATGGTAGGCAGGCGTGGGTAGGGTTGGGGCGTGGCAAAGACACAAGGCTGTGTAGAATGCAGAACATGAGCACAGAAAGAGAAAACCAAGTGTGTCGAGTTTTGCAAAGTCTGTATGTTTGTATGTTGGAAAAAGAAACCGTCCACATAGGCTACGTAACTCTTTTCAAACCAATTGCTTTCCAAACCGCTTTGACCAAACTGCTTTGAATGTCGTGATATGTAGTCACTAGTCCATGACACATAATGGTACATAGTTTAGGGTGGGGTACATAGTTTAGGCTTGGGTTTAGGACTAAGTGTAAAAAAGTTCCTAGGCCCAACCCCAAAGAGACATCTGCCAGGCAATTGTTGCACTTAATTCTACTTGACCAACGAGTATTTTGTATTGGTAGGCAGCCTTTGTTTATGTTTATGTTTTGTTCTAGGTTGACATGGATATTATCATGGCCTAGGACTTCTGACCTGGGATTAAATATTGTTTTTAATATGGATTTTAAGTTAAATCATGGATTTGACTTTCCTAAACCTGCACTTGACTTGTTAACTTTTGGTAAAAGTGTACCAAGAGGCCTTTTGCTTCGAGAAACAGGATTTAAGCAAAAACAGAATTGTGTCTCCAAGGAATTCCAGTCAGCTGCAGAGGATAAATTGGTTCTTAAAAACCATGAGTTAATGGTAACTTTTGGTCACCCTTTGTTATTAATACAATTAGTGTTACATATTAATTATAATGCAAATACAGTGAAACATCATTTATGTTTTCTATGTTTTATGTTTGTAGGCTAGGCCTATTAGGAATGACATCGATGAATCAAATTAATTGATTCCTTTACTAATTTATTTCAGATTTGAAGAATTGATTCCTGTTTTTATAGGTGGGGGAAAATAGGTGCTGCAAAAGTGCATTTTTTTAAATTTGGAGTAGGCCTACTAAACATTCGATTTGAAACTGCGGTTTTTACGTGCCTCTAATCTAGGGTAACCATATTTTTAAAATGCAAAAATAGGACAGAGTAGATATCAGCCAGCAGACTTTGAGGCTTGTAGTTGTCTGGGCTGTAAGGGGTCAGGGCAGAGCCCCAGCCGCTGGAGATGAAACATTTCTGCGCTATTTTAATCCTCAAGACAACATTCACAACTACTGAGCAAGCAAGCAAGGAAGGAAGGTTAATTTTGGGGGAATTATCAATTCAAATTTGAATGTAAATTTATCGTGATTCACACTTATGAATCAGTATATTTATTTACAAAAATGCGACAATATAGCATCCCTGAAAACAGTTGTGGGGACACTGGGACAGATCCCGTTAAAAGCGGGACGAATGGACACTACTCTAATTAGGATCCATCTGTGCAACTTCCCCCAAGTGGTAGCGGGTAGAATCACACACTTATCGTCACGATAAGACTCACTGCATAAGTACGAGCAGTGGCGGCTCGTGGGTCATTGTCCGGGGGGGGGCACATGTTACTTGTGAAACACAAGTACACAACTTAAAATTACACGATACATTTAGTGAGGAGTTAATGTACTTATTACTTACCTATTATCAGTTTGTTGGATGTCTAACAGTGGAGTAGGCCGTCCTAGTTTTTTAATTTACTAAATGGTAACTGATTTTCAATTAAACTTAAAATGTGTTGCACTGAATTCATGTTTAAACACTCAGCAATAGCACTCACAATATCCGACCGCACAAATCGAAATCTCGACACAGACTGAACCCACAAATACATACTGGAGGTGATCTGCTAAAGTAAAATATTACAAAAATAAATGTCAAATTGCGTTTTCTAGGAACTCTTATTATTATGTTGGGAGGGGTGAGAATTTTCCCCGAACTACTTTTTTTCCTTCCTAATCTTCGTCCTTTGTGTGACTGGCACGTACTATTGACACAGGTATGTGACAGAGAGATGTCCACTCCACGTGGACTGAAAGTGACCACAAATCAGATTGCGAGCTTGGGACTATTCTCCAATAGGAAGGCTTTCACACTAATAGGCGGTGCTTTTATAAAACTATATTTGCAACAGGTTGTTTAGTGATGTATTGTGCTGTACTACTACCCTTGA
The DNA here is from genome assembly GCA_945910005.1 of Isoperla grammatica. Lineage (NCBI taxonomy): Eukaryota > Metazoa > Arthropoda > Insecta > Plecoptera > Perlodidae > Isoperla > Isoperla grammatica. Next base: position 46,104,551 of record OX246737.1, on the reverse strand, counting down.
AACTTGCACAGACAATAGAAATATTTCTTTTACTCCCTATGGTCTCTGTCGCGAAAGAGGATAGAGATGGAAACACGTTCGATTTCGACCCAAACTCGGCTTCGGTCACCACTTTCTCTGTGACCGAGGAGGCTGCATTTAGCGACGTGTAAAGTATGGGATTCATAGCTGCAGGTAGTGTTGACTAGACCCCATAAGATTAGCTAGAGCAGTCCCGGCTCATCAGGCTTGTGCTCGGAGAGCGCGAACTACTGTCCAAACTAAAACATTTGGCTTCACAAACTTAATAGAAACATTTTCAACATTTCAAAACATTTTATAAATTAAAAATAAGTAGGTATTTAAGAAACGTATTATTGGCCAGGATAATTTATTTATAATAATGATTATTGGTTACCAATAATTAATAGGTGGGGCACGTGACCGTGTGCCCTTACAGTAGAGCCGCCACTGAGTACGAGTACCAAATAAATAATAATACACAATCGTTTATTAAGTAAATGTTTCTTTGAAGTTGCGTGTGTAACAAATGCAAGTAACAGGTAGACTCATCATTGCATTGGATGAGATTGTACTGGACATTTCGAGGATGCCCAAGTCAAATCGTCAATCTAAGAGTATTCAGTATTTACAACTTTTTTCAAAAGACCACGCAACACCTCAATCCCTTTGAATCCTCAAAATGCCGGAGTCAGGTTAACCTGACAACCTTAGCCTCTGAGGCAGATATTTTGAATCATATCCCAAATTACAAGCTTTAATCCTTTTTTTTGTTAACCAAGCTTTGTTTTCATTACAGCATTGTACTTTGCCGGGAAGTCCTACACGATCAACATTTCTTATGGTCTTCAGTCCAGATGGGTTGGTCTTTTGTCTATTTATCCATCTTTATGCATTTTCTTATTTTACTTATAAACATGCCAAATTAAACAATTTTTTTCTTTTACAGGAAAAGGGTAGCATCAACTCATGGAAACCATAACATTTATGTAACTGACCTTACGAGTGGAAAAAATATTAACACACTTTCTGGACATCCTCGAACTCCATGGTGCATAGCATTTCACCCATCGTCGAACCAGATACTGGCATCAGGTTGTCTTGCTGGTCAAGTTCGCGTTTGGGATCTTTCTGTAAGTGATTCTCATTGATTATGTAGTACCGCTGTACCGGTATAAAAAGATTTCAGATCAGTATCACATGAATGGGCTAGCAAGCACTGTGGCACTGTGTTATTGCCAACCGGCAGATGGTTGGTTGCCGGTACTAAAAACAATTTATCTCTAAACTTGGTATCACATCGGCTGTTCAGCACCTCAGGCTAGACCATGCACGACAAAGCGCTGCGATGGGACCGTTTTCAACAGCCCTCACCGAAGCAATTATCGTTGGCGACCATCTGCGGGTGGACTCCGAACGTCTCAAAAGAACTTATTTACAACCTGTCACACCCATGTATTCATTTAGAGAGAAAAGGGAACTTGGGGGTTACTTTAAATTGTTATTCAGAATAAGGTAATTATAGTTTTCGACTTTCCGTCATCGTAACACTATTCAAAAGCTTACCATTGAACGCGCAGCGCTAAGACAACTGTATATAGGATACACTTCTTTAATTGAAGCTGTAGCTCAATTTTTAGTCACACACATCCACCAACTTCCACATACATGTAATGCAGGGTACAACCAAAATACATGTAATTTTCATAATTATATGTTTACAAAGCCTTATTCATGTGTAGCACGTTGGTATAGCCTACAGTAGTGGGTTTATTTCTGCTTCCATTGCAGCAGATCCTGGGGTTGATTCTTGGTTTGGGTAGATTTCTTATAACTTTGGACACAGACTGTATCTATGTATGGGACACTGGCATATATACGAAAACCGTGACTTCACAACGAGTCACATAATAAATTATAATATAATATCCCCTGACTGAAGCTACTGAAAATTATTACTTGTGAGTGTGTAGACTGTAGTTGTACACACAAATTAACTTATATATTAGAATTATTTAATTAGATATACATACTGGTACGTGTAGCTGGTAGCGCACATGGGGAAGGGAGGGGGGTGGGGGCGGGGGGGAAGAGTGCGATTGTCAACCCCCTACCCCCTCAACTTTTATCAACCCATTGAATAAAATATTATTAAATCAGATCTGCGTTCGTAAGTGGTTGGAAAATCAAAATCAAAGAACAGAAAGATGTGGAGCCCAGCGTGTCGCGGGAACTGAACCCAGTATCATCCCGGCCACTGTGCTAGCCTACGTTTCCTGGAAATTTGAAAACAATTGGTGCATGTGCACGATGCAGGAGCTGTGTGCACTGTCTTGTTAACTCCTCTTTCAATTCCTTAATCCTGGCCACCTGTATACAATGCATCAGTTTCTCAAAGCGCCGGTGCTTTTTTTTAATTTTACTTTCTTTTCATGTGGTAATATCCACTTTCAATTGTCGCATCCAAATTTTCAAGCTCGACTTCAGAACAATGTCAAAAAGAATTTGAGTAAGGAAGAGTCACCCATACTCATCAATAAATAATTGCAAACGCACGCAATAGGCACCGAGATTGGCCACTGATGGCGCTAGTGAAAACGAATGAAGCGCTCAAAGTGGCAATTTTGCGCAACAACCTGCTGAAGCAGCGTCGTCCTTCCTACGTCGATAATGCATACCTGCCAACTTGTACGCTTTGCAGGCCAGATCAAGAAGCTAATTTATACTGGATAGCAAGAAAAATGAATGGCTGAAAATAATGAAATGTTTCCTCTTGTGCATCATTGCACAAGAGGAAAAAAAAAAATAACATGAATACAAGTGTCGCGCTTTGAAATTATTGTCGGAACCAAACATTGTTCAGCCCGGCTCTCGATTTGTAAGTATGCATTGTGCTGAAAGGTTTTTCTTTTCACCAGAACCCTTCGCCAACTGCGTTAAATTGTTGGCCGCGTTGACCTTTCCTAAGGGTTGTCCCAAACGCTCGAGTAGGGCTCTTGCTGAACAGCCGATGTGATATCCAGTATATTGATAGCTTGCTTGCTTAGGTGCTACAAAGGCTGTGTGTGGCCATGATCTATTTGATCGAGTTATAGGGGAGTGCTTGTCACTGGTTATAGTTGGATATCTCAAATCCCCTATGTGTAAGGTGACCATATTTACAAATCGAAATTCCGGGACAAACACAACTTTCGGCGACAACAATGGGGGTGGGGGGGGGGGGGACGCCCTTCACAACAGCGCCGCAGGCAATTTTTTTTAAAAGTACGTTTTTAATGTGGTTTTAAGCGTTTTAGAATGAGTTTAGAGTGAGTTGATTTTTTATGTTTTTTACTTTTAGGATGCTTTTTAATGCCTGATCGTCCCCCGTGCGCGACAGAAAATGTGGATTGACACTGACTGCAATGAACGTCGGGATCGTAATTTGCCCGCAATTGCTTTAAACATGGGAAGTCTTCTTGTAACTCACTGTTACGTTAATAAATTTACACTTTCTTTTTTGGTGGCGGCATTGACGCAGCACAAACAAACACACACAGTTTCAAAGTTCAACGGCGACTAATGACAAGCCAAATGCAAGAACCTGTGGGAGGCGGCGAGTCAAAGCCTAGAGGCAGTAGGCTGACGGTAGGGGGTAGGGTCAGGGGTAGGGTAGGCCGGTCAGCTGATATGGTACCGGTAAGCTACGTGTACAGCTGCCATCACAAGTAACTCAATATATCACGCATTTTGTTGTAATACTTGCCGCGTCGATAATTTCCGGGACATTAGAAACGTGTATCACAATTCCGGGACATTTAAGTGCTTTTCAAAAAGTCTTCGGGACGCCGGGACAGAGTGTAAAAAAACGGGACTGTCCCGGGAAATCCGGGACGTATGGTCACCTTACCTATGTGTCTCAAGGCAGTAAGGGCCTTTCCCAGTTGCTCCCTACCTATCATCTTTCCTTCACTTAAGTTTGGCTTTTAGTTGTATTTTTTAATTTTTTACCTGTGTAAAAACACCACACTACTCCAGTCTTTGCTTTGACCTAATAATATTAGTTACTTAAATTGTGTTTCGTTTCCCGCAGGGTGGCAGTGAAACATGGACCGTACAGAGTCAGACTGTGATAGCATCAATTGCGTTTCATCCCACTGATCGCATGCTTGTAATTGCAACTTACAATGAGCTCTACTTCTGGGACTGGAGTCAGCCGGAACCATTTGCCAAATGCCACACTTCTAATGAGAAGGAAAAAGTCAGGTAACTTATTGTGTTCTGTATAAATAGCCTAGCTAAAGTATCTACAATGGCATTTTAAATTTTGATAGTAATGGTAGTATTATACAATGGGTCTGTGGCTTAGTTGAGACCAAGAAAATCAGTCGATCTTGGTATTTCACAAATGATGTACACCTCCACTACCTGGCTAGCATAAACATGAGACGAAATCCCCGAGTTCATTACCGGAAGCCATAACAGAAGTTCAACCATGGGCACATTTCTTGGAAACCCAACATTTAGTGAAATACATAATAGGCGTCCACGCAACAAACAAACGATTACATTTGATTACTTTTTGACAGTTCGAAGCCAACAGTTTCAAGGAAACTGCGGTTGCACTCGGGCTGTAGGTACAAACTACTTACTACCTACCTACGTATAAATGCAGTGAAAAAAGTGCTCTGCGGCATTCTCAGCTTTGCCACGGACAAAGTTAGTTAAAATTTTGATCTATTTCTAAAATATTAAATTCTTTTCTTTAAAACTGAAAAGAAATGTAGGTTGTGCCTTGCCCTTGTGATTGCTTACAATGTAAATGCTACAAAATGGGCTTTTGAATATAATTTGTTGAAACATTCTTTGCTCAGATAATTCTTTACTCAGTCTTGATTTAAAAATGTCTTAAGAAAATCCCCCTTTATTCTAATCGTAAAACAATCACTCTTGAAAATGGCACGTAAGCTTTGGCGTGAGGACCGTATCATACTGCTGGGGGGCACAAGATGTTTACTTCTATGCATATACACCCCGGGATGTCACAGGGTACCGGTACCCGGGTACTCGGGTTACCCTAATCCAGAAATTCCCCAAATCCATTTTTAGGATTGGAATCTTAATCGGGTGGTAATATTTGTAATTAAAAAAAAAAAAATTATGTGACGATATTTCTGTGACTACTTTCTTTGAAGATACAGTGAATTACTGCGTGTGAGCATGGCGAGCAGCCAGCTGATTAGTACACGCTGTCATTACTCCGGGCGAGTTCTGGGATGCCATCTACACTACATTCCCCCTCTACCTCCTTCCCGTGCGCAGCAGCCGCCCAGAGCCCAACCCACACAGCGGCCGGCAGCTGACAAGGGCAGTGAACGGCCTTCAACCTTGTGGTTTTGGGGGGGGGGGGGTTACCAGGATAAGATAACATAATTTAGGCTTTCAGAATTCGGGTAACTCGATTCCTGGAAGGTCTGGAACCGGATCCGATGTTCCTACCCTATGACATCCCTAATATATGGGCCTGGATATATATGTAGGTCTGGAACCGGATCCGAATTTTCCTACCCTATGACATCCCTAATATATATATGCCATTTTCAAGAGTGATTGTTTTGCGATTGTTTTATTTGTATTTTTTTAAATTTTAGTAAAATTACGTACTGTACTTTTATAATTCCACTTCTCACACACAATTCTCTAGGATTATTCTTGTACATTATCCTCACCTATATGCCCCTAAAACTGTCAAGAGATAGTGCTACGTATAAAGCTGTGTCTGTGCCATTTTAGGTTAACAACAGTTCAACAATTCACAGTTAAATGTCATCTTTGTTTTGGTTCATTTTGTTGCCACCAGAATGTGTACAGTCCCTTTCTTTAGTGCCGTGTTCAGCGTAGCCATAAACTATTACTAAGCTATGATTTACAGGTATGTAGCTTTTGATCCTCTGGGCCACAAGATTATAACTGGAATATCAAATGCCCTGAACATTCCGACCCAGTGGGATCGGGTACCAGTAGTGGTTCCCCCAGGGATTGTGCCACCACCCCCACCCACCCAAGCAGGTGGCAATTCATCGACGGGGCATCATCGAACCAACGTGGCTCCAGACCAAGAACGCCGGATATCGATGTGCTACCGGTCACTAGTCGAACAATACGACCAACTCGTCCGGCGTTACTATGATCTCTCACGCTCTCGGGCCACTCCAACGGTAAGTTTTAAAACACTGATAGTGATATGGTACCATTAACTACCTACCCAAGTTTTGTAAGAAAGTAGGCCTATTAATATTTGAAACTTAACATTTCGCTGTTTGCTCATTTATAGAATATGGCATTTTCCGGATTTTTTTGCTTCAAACCTTAAATGTACGTACTAGGAATGACATAGGGTAGTAAAATCTGGATTCGATTCCAGCCCCTCAAGGATTCGGGTAACCCGAATCCTAGAAGTGTAAATCACGTCGCTCAACATGTTATTTGAAGGCCATTGACCGCCCGTGGCAGAAGCTGCCAGCGTGCGTTCTGTCAGCCAGTGATGACTGTCGGGAAGGGGTGGGGGTAGGCCAAGAGCCAGTGGGAGCACAGGCATACCAGAACTCGCTTGCAGCAATCACACCACATAAAATAGGCTCAGTCTATTTTTAATCAAGCCGATAATGGGTACATAACGGAGTGGGGAAGTATTTTATGGAATGGAAACAAGTCATTTTGTTATCACCAATTGTTGAAGCATACAACAATTCAACTAAAAATGTACCAGAACAAGATTCGAATCCTTAGAACGGATTTGGGTAATTTTTGGATTCGGGTAACCCGGATACCCGATGTCATCCCTAGTACGTACATAGGCCTATTACTAAATAATTATAGGCCTCTATTGTCAACATTCTGGACATAGACATAGGACTATTTCATTTTCACATTTTTGTGCACATTTCAGGCACAAAAGTTAGGTAGCTGAAGAGTCCATATGCAGTTATGGCATGAAAATAGGGCATGGTGTCAAAAATAACCACCCTATGACACAAAATAGGATCAAATTTCTCTTGTATGCCGAAAATCTCGCGCAAACGAATATATCAATTTGAATTACTAGTTTCTAGTGGCATTAATTTTCATAATGTTTAGAAATACATTGTTAGATAGGCCTACTGTATCAGAATTTTAGTAAATTACTGAATTGAAATTCATTTTGTGCAGAGATGGGCAACAGTGAATTAGGGTGTCGTGTAAACGTGATAGGCCTACTTGGAACGTGCACATGCCCGCACGAAAATATACATGCACACATTTTCGCGTACCGGTACGGTAAACCATGCCCTGCGACAAAATGACTGTGCACAGTTGGACATGAAAGGTGATGGGTACCTTATAATCAACAATGAACATTTTTTTTGAAGGGAAAATTCTAACTTAATTTTTTGTTTCCATTTTGTAAATTGGAGGAGTTATGTTAAACGCAAAGTTTAAAAATTTAAACGCAAAAATTGTGGAAAAATATACGTTAACAAAATTACATGTTTTCTCCCAACCACGCTCCCAACCCTACAGTGAATAGGCTACATTGATTTTCTTTCTTAACCATGTAAAACTTAGTCCCTCGATCATTTGCAACTGAATATGAATTCCTTATTAGCAAAGAAAACACAAACATTTCATGTTTGCAAAAAAATCCAGAAATCAAAGTGTATACGTCATACATTGTAATTAAGGATGTGGGAGTAGGCCTACTGGAAAATTGATTTGCCGGTAAATTATAATCAATAGCTAGCTAGGTTGAAAAGGATCAGGATCCAGAGCTGGTCCAAAAGTGAATCTGTGCTTATTTGCTATGCTAGACTAGTTAATACCAAGCCATGGAGTGTTAAAAGCAAGGTGCCACGAACAATTTACAATCTGTTGTTAACCTTGTGTTCAAGTATTTTTTTGTAAATGACTAATGAATTTTTTTCCCTCCCTTCACTTGTTGCAGATGGATCGTGGTACCGATCCTATGGACATGGAAGCAGAGTCCTCGTCATCTCCCGGCTACTTCCAGCCACCTACTACGTCTCGCAGTGCCAACTGGAGGAGTGCAAGTCAGTCTCGAGGTTCGGCAAGGATGTCGATACACCATACGCAGAGGCGACCGGCTCGCAGCCGCCGCTTCAACACTCCGTACGCCAGCACGGAAACGCAGCCACGCGGCTCCCGCCCTCACTCGGAGTCCCTGTCCAGAAGAAGGTTCTTCCACTGCCATCGAAGGAGGCGACCGAGTTGTGGCATGTACGCCGACAATGCGGGCGAGATCGGGTCGAGCCACGGCACAGAAACGACCGGCGCGGGCGCGACGGGGTCGAGCCACGGCACGGAACAGACGAGCGCGAGCGCCACGGACCACAGGGTTCACGTGAGGACATACGAGGTGGGTCGGTCGGGCCCCGTGCTGCCGTCATTCTCTCTGTCACACTACCTGCAGGACGCGCTGAGAGCGGCGGCGACGGACGAGCGTTCTCCTCGGGGGCGGCAGCGTTCCGACGTTCCGCCGCCGCCCTTCTTAGTGTCGCAGCGTTCGGCGTTCGTGCCACGCACGCCCAGCGGGTGGCGGCCCCTACCTCGGCTATCGCGGTTCAACGTGAGCCCGGTCCGAGAGTCCGGGCCCGAGGGCGACAGCTCCTCGGACGTGGGCGTCAGATACGGGATACAGCTGCTCAGCAGACATATCGACAACATGCAGCAATTGTGCAGGTAAAACAACATTCATTTTATAATGATAACAAATGCAGCATAGCTATATCCCTCTAGTCCATCCCCATAGTCCCAAGTTTCCACTGCATATGTGATGATGATGGTTGGCACGAAATAAGTCTTTCATTTGTCAAAAGTCAAATCAATGCTGCCTTCATTCAACATTGATAGTCCTTTCATTTCAAGTGTGCAATTAGTTTAGATTTAGGCCTACAAACTATGATTAAAAAAAAAATTGATGATAAAAAATTAAAATTTGTTAAATTAGCTACATTTGAGACACTACATAATTAGAATTGTTTTCTAGGGCTCGCTTAGAAATACTGCAACTTCAGCAAATTCGTCGAATGTGGGAGCACTTACAACGTCAGATCCGTTCTCTTCACGTGGCTGTGCGAGATAGCAGCACTGTGCCCATCACTCATCCGGAGCCTTCTCGTACGTCAGCGAGCCATACAAGACCACAGGGAACCTCAACTTACCAACTACGTAACTTGGCATCACTCTCGGGTTTACGCCGATCGTCATCAATCCCGACACCTGAGGGCATGCCCAGCAGAAGTCAATCAGCAAGTGCACAAGCGGAAACTCAGATGCCTTCATCTTCGCAGAGGGAATCACCATACGTACAAAGAGGAAATTCACTTGCTGGTAGTGGTAGTTGGGGAACTGAAGACGAATTTGCATCCACTACCTCATTATCGACAACTGCATCATCTGCTGAAGACAACAGTGTAGGAGATGAAGACTCTTCCACATTGGCCACAGCTGGCTCTTCAAGTTCACAAGCCTCTAATAGTAATAATGAACCGGAAGTTCAGCAATCGTCTTTGATGTCCTTGTTGCCATTTCGACGGTTAAGTCGTCTAAGGAGGCGCAGATTGTTAAGCGCCTTCATACGTATTGAGCGGGAAATGGGAATTGGCCAAGGGCTTTCTACATCTCCGGCCTGGAGGCTCGGTCCCACAAACCCATTTCAACGACTTACGAGGGATAACAGTTGTGACACAAATGAAGGAAATGTACCACAAAGCAGCCAGTCAAGTTTTAGATGTACAGGTAGAAAAAATTATTCCTACAATTTAAGGAATCAAAGCAATTTAGCAAGAAACAATGAAAAAGCTTCTCAATCTCAAACATCTAAAAAAAAAACCAAAGATGAATGCCAAGTCGTAACACCTAGTCATATTGAAAGTGAACCAGGACCCAGTACAAGTAATGGATCTTCATCAGTAAGTGGAACGTTCAGTACGGACTTTATGGCAGGTTCATCTGAGGCTCCGCAGCCGGGGGTCTCTGGACTAGGATCTCTACCTGGTGGGATACAACGAACAGCAAAGTCTGGGGATACAGGGAAAATGACTGAAAAACCGGTAGGAAAAAAGCTGAAGCTAGATTTGCCACCATGGCGCTTGCCTACCGTGCCTGAAAATATAACATTTGAACGCTCAGAAACTATTCGCGGTTCGACCAGATCTCATAGGTCTGAAGATACACAAATGGAAGAAACATCAAGAAATAATAATAATGCCAATACTGCTGAATCACAGAGGATGTCAAAACCAAGCTCTTTTAGAAAAAAACCAGATCCAGCTTCACTACCTAGTACTTCTAGAAGCACAGATCTCCAAGATTCCATTGCCAGATCAACTGAGGTAGAGTAACTATTTATTACAAGCTTTATTGTATATAGGCCTACTAGTGATATGAACAAATATCGATCTTATTGATCAATATATTTTGTTTTTGGAAAAAACTAAGTCACCCAAAAAGATCTTCCTGATAATTATTTTAGTACGTATTGAATAATAATATATTGATTTTATCATTTATTTCTATAACCTAATAATTTCTATATACCTAGCTCTTATATTATGTGGGTAGGCCTGCTCGGATTCTAAAAGTGTGTTATTTCAATGTATGGCAAGTGTAGGTCTATTTTCATAATACAGCCATAAGAAAGTTTTATTTGCAAGTCATTGCTAGGTTTGAAAACGGTGCACGGAGACGAGTAATGAATGCTCTGTATATGCTAAGGCCCTACCCTACTAATGTCGAGTACGATGACGAAATCTTCCTGATGCACAATCAGAAATTTATAAGGGCTGCCCAACGATAAAAAAAATCATATTAATATCAAGAGAAGAAATCATGATATCGTATCGCGATATCAAAGTTTTCAATTGATGTATCGATATTGCTGATATCGGTGTTATCGGACCTTTTCTCGTCTGTTTTTAGGATTTCCAGATCAGTCGAAGGTAGAGGTGTGCGAGTAGCACTTTTACAAGTCGAGTCGAGTCGAGTCGAGTCGAGTAGTCTTCTAGATACTCGAGTATCGAGTCGAGCTCGAGCTTTTTTTTACTTTTGCATTTTTAGTTAAAAAAAGGAAATCAATCACATAATAACGCACAGAAATAGATAATCAGTGTATTTACATAGTAGCTAGATTGATGCATATTATATCTTGCGGAATATGGCGATAAGTGCAACTGAACATTCAAGACTGACGCTAATTAAACACGAATTTAATAATGTGCTGTGCTGTCTGTGCACAGTGCAGTGAAATAAAAGTTCCAAGCACTACTTGTGATGCTTAAGAGTACTAGGCCTAGACTTTGGCGACGAAAAGATGAAAATAGGCTCATTACTAGGTACTTGTATAGGCCTACACTGGCCCGACATTAGGCCTATTATTGCTATTATTATTATTACTACTTCTTTATTTATTGACGCTAGACCTAGGTTAGGATACATCACAAAGTCAGGTAGGATTAATTTAAAACTGGATAGAAATCGGCGTGAGCGATGTCATTTTCATAGGTTAGGCCAAACTCGAACTTATTCGAGCCTAAACTACTACTCGACTCGACTTCGAGCTTGAAAAAGTACTCGAAAAAGCTCGAGAAATCGAGTACTCGCACATCCCTAGTCGAAGGCTATTCATTTTGAAAAATATTGGGGGTGTACGTAAATAATTTAACGTCGAAATGTGTTACATTAGGTCTGTTCGTTTTGTCTACTACAATAAGCGACAGTAGGTACTACAAAAGCGTTCGTTCTATGGGAGCAGGCGCTTTGGTAGTAAGTTGGCGCTACTACAAAAGTATTTGATTATGAAATGGTAGCTGCTACAAGAAAAGTGGAACGCTTTCAGTAAAGTTGTAGCAGGTTTCAAAAAGGCGCGTAATTATGGATGGAGAAGTGTGCAAGATTGCTTGTGGAGAAAATGGCCCAGAAATAGTGGATGGGCATTACATATTTGATAGTGCAAATTAGTTTTATGCTTAGTATACATTTTAAATTTATATAAATACTAAATAGTGTTTTCTACACTCGAGGCCTAGTGGATTGTCCCAAATCTCTCACCAATGAGTTGGCCTAAGTCTAGGCCTAGGCCCTACTGTAAATAACAATTTTAATACATACTATTATTCTATGAAATATTCTATTCAGTAGCTCGAGATTGATGGTGGTACCTCAAGGTAATTGAGAACTTATTTGCCGTGCAACAAAATCTGCTACAAGACCGTACGTTTTTATAAACTACTCCCATGAGCTACCAACTCCTATGATGTCATATGACTTTGCTCCACAATTTGTGTGAATTGTATTACTCAAAATTTAAAATTATACACACAAAACAGCGACAACAATGCAGAACAGCAACACTGCCAACTGTGCTATACAGAAGAAAAAACATTTTTCTATCAATTAGGCGCATGTTTGATATCACGAAATGAAAGATGTATTAATTTTATTCTATATGGATATCGAATTAGTTTTTTGTTATCGATTTCGTATTGAATTATCGATATCGTTGGGCAGCCCTAAAATTTATCTTTGAATCATTGCACATTAAATGATGAAGTCCTTGTGAATGTCTGTTCCCAAGTGACACTCAAAAATATAAAATCACTGTCTTATGATCCTTTCCTGATCGTTTTACACCCCATACGTAGTTTCATCCATGCCTTTACATAAAAACAAAAATGTTTTTGAAATTCTAAATGTTGGTGTTGCCGATACAAAACCAATTCAAGATCTAAACCATTTTGAAAGATGTAATGACGCTGGTTTCTTTATTAGCTTCTGTTGTCAAATCATTCCTCCAGCTGGGTTTATTGCCATTTTTGTTTGTTTTATGATGAAGTATCCACTCATTAGATCGACAGTTTCTGACTGTCATATTGTGGTTGGGCAAAACAAATATTTCTATATTTGCATTGTTCGTTGCAGGCCAGCCAGGCATTGGAGATAATAATCTCAACACTAATAATAATTGTTGCTATTTTTATTAAATACAATACAGTATTTAATTACTTTTAAACTAGCAATAATGCTTAAACAATTTATTTTGTTATTCATTACATTTTCAGGAGCACGTTTGTTATAAGCTTTCTTTTTAGCCAGTGGCCAAGCTTCATAATCATTTAAGGTTCAACATTTAAAGCCAATCATTACAGGTCATTAAAAATAATCATTGCAACATATTTACTTTTGTTTTAGCTTCTGTAAATACAATATGTCCAGGCCTATGTACAAAGAAGTTTTTTTTACTTATATTTCTTATTCTATGTTGTTCTGTGTTGTTGAGGTGTAACGATTCTCTATTTTTATTGTTCGAGTATGTATCATCATGCTTTGTGCTATATCATCACAGCACAACAAAACGCCTTCTCTTCTTCTTTCAAACACCCATGAACTTACTCCATGTGATTAACTGCCTAGCTGCTCAGTCAAGTTTTGCGCATATTTTCCCTTTCCTGTCCGCTCCATTTCCAGAAGGTCGCTTTCTGCTTTCATGGCTGCACATAAGATGGTATCAATGCTTGTTGATAGGCTAGTTAACCCGTTTACATGCTCATTCGTTGTCTTATCATAGTCTCAAACTGTGTTAAAAGCTAAAACACTAGGCCCAACAGTTATTAATGAAGTAGGGCCTACTTTTTTTACTATGCAAAAATTGTTCTCAAAATCTTCGTTTTATGGGCTGTCAACATTGACACTACATGTTTGTTGACCTACGAAGAATATGTAGTCAGTGACACCTTGCATTTGTAGTGGATGCAGTCCTCGTCTCGCTTCCAAACTCATGCTGGGTCCATAGGTCTCGCTCAATGGAGCTATCTCATTCGGGATGAATATTCCACTACTGACCACCGGCTCTTTTCATCTCCCTTCCACATGGGGCTAGCGGCTGATGGCTCTCTTTCTCTCTCTCTCTCTCCCCCCCCCCCTCCCCCCCCTCTCAGCCACCCACCACTTCCTGTCTCTTCATTCTTGCGCTTGATGTCTTGTGTTGGCATGTTGTACTGGTATTAAATAATTGTTTTATCATATAGTAAAATGTTGTAAAAGTGCAGCTTGAAACAGAGATTAGAGCTGAGCACAAAATAAAATACTGATAAGTATGGAGCCAGTCGGACCGTGTCCTTAAGTATGCATGCACTTTTTTTTACTTATGTTTATTTTATTTGTGAAATTTGGGGAAGAAAGGAGAGCAAACATGGTGTGAAGGGGGACTCATCTATAACACATCTTGTTCCTCTGTGCTTTCACTTTCTGGTTTGTAGTGTAGAATTGGTTTATGAATGCAGAATGGGGTTTGTATTTAGTGGCCAACTGCTTGGTAAATAGGCCAATGTTTTTTTTTTTTTTTTTTGACAAGTTTATTGAATAAATATTTCAATTGTTTAGGGTAATTCCTAACATCACATTTCAGTTTCATGGACCATACAATTTATATATAGAGGCTAAGTAGGCCTATGTATGGTACTTAATTTCTGCCTGAAATATCAAGTTTGCAACCTTGGTTGGATAGATTTCATTTTTGGTTATAATTCTTCAATTTATTTCTTGAAGGCCTATAGTTATAACAGATAAATGATAGATGATAACTGTTTATGCTGCAATAAATACTAGTATGTATTTTCATACTTTAGTCAATGACATTGCGCCCAATGATTGCTCAACTGGAAGCATTGGTGCGGCAGCAAAGAAGTTATCAGTGCAGCCAACAATCTGGAGCCAGTGACGGAAGCCCTTTGACTCATTCCACTACTGAGGAAAGCAGACCTAGGCCTACATCCAGAGCCACCAGAGCAAGTCCCACTTCTGCGGGCTTGTTGAGAAATTATAATGCTGGTTTCAGAGAAGGGGCACATAACAGCAGTGGCAAGTACTATAGATGTTATGAGTTATGTATCATATTAATAACGTAACAAAAACATCAAGTTTCTCAAGTTACCATTCACTAACTGGAAAAAATTTAAAATAAACAGCTGAACAGAAATACAAATAGTGTAGGCTTATTTGATGGACAAGGAGCTCAATTTTGATTGATTACTTCTTGTTTAATTGCGTTGGTGTTTTAAAGACGTACTAGGCGTAGCTAGGTCACATGGCGTCAGCCAAGATCCATTATACATCGCCGGAGTGGTCATAGGGAGGAACACAATGGAGGGAAGGGACAACTGGGAGGAGGAATGTTGAGATATTGGAGATTTCATTTGTCTCCTCTTGTGATTGGCAGTGCCCTGGCCCAAATTCTACCCTGGGCTCACAGACTCAACCATTCGTTCATATGATGTCGGTTGGGCCCTAGGCCAAGTTCTACCCCCCCCGGGCCCAGACAGGGGACAATGAGCTCAAATCAGAAAGTGTGTGCAGTAGAGTGCTGATTGTGTGGCTCTTGTAGTAGGCCTATGTGTAATTTTGAGTTTTGACACATGTATAGGCCTATTAGTTATAAAGTAAGTCCCAACCATTACCACATCATACTATTATGACATTTTACTCCAACCCTCCAAAATTCTACTCGCTAGCTTGCAACTTGCAAGTGATGTTTGATAGGTTGCGAGTAAACTTTGTTTTATCTGCAAGTACCATTTTACCCATTTATCATAGACATAGGCTATGCAATATTGACGTTCGTTTTATTGTTTTTACATCACCTGAAACGCATTTTAGGCCATCACACATAATACAGGACTAACCATTTTTTTTACCTGTGGCAAAATTGCCTCCGGCAGCAGAGGCCTTGCTCCTGACCCCAACTATATCACCCACTTCGTTGCGAGTACAAATTAAACAATGCGAATGGACAAAAGTAGTGGATTTGTGGAGGGTTGGTTTACTTCTCTTCTTATGTCATGTTATGACTTTGACACACATGTTAGAATCATGTCACAGCTAATATTTTATGATTGATAATACACCAGTTACGAATATTCTGATCTTATTTAATGTTGAATTCGATTCTTATATAATTCCCTACCATGAAATAAATAATGACAGATTCCGTTTATTATAGATTGTTATAGTAGAAGTAGAGCGTTGCCACCGTCACTTAAGTCTCGATTTAAAACGGGTAATGCCTTCCTGTTATAAATAACTTGCCCAGCTTGAGACAAGTTTGCTCCCTGCCACATCCCACCCTCTTTCTCCACAACTGCTGCTACACCCCTATTTTGTAGGGTGTTACGGTTTGCTAGTATTACTTACAAAACGTCACTATTATGGGCGTAATATTCAAGTTGAACCACAATTTTTATAGATAACTTGGATCTAGGCATAACAAATAGGGAGTACATATATATAAAACAATGATGCAGGAAATATGGCAATGTCAACACTGGTATACATGTTGGAATTTCAGTAGGGTGGCCAACTTTGAAAAATAAAATTACGGGATCGCTATTTTGGTGGCGGCAGCGGGGGGGGGGGGGGTACAAAAGTTTACCCACATTTCTTACCTTTAGTTTTGATGGTCAAAGTACTTCTCCACTGAACAGCAGCTTCTTGTCTGATTTTACAAGTCAAAAGAATTCTCGGCATGCTTGTGGTTGAAGTAATTACAATTTGAAGTTCACTTTTAATAAGGCCCACGGATCAACGGTTTCTAGCATCAGTCCACTTATTGTTCATGAGGGAGAAGCAACCCAAGACAACCTTACACATGCTTTCGTCACATCCGGGGTATTCCTAGCCAACCAGCGGACCGCCCGAGACAATAGCGCGCAAATACCGATCGCTGATTAGCTACGAATACCTCGCCTGTGACGAAAGCATATGTAAGGTAGTCTTGGGTTGCCTATACAAATGCGTTTGACCCTGGCTATGTTGCCATATTGTGATTTATAAGCGTCTGCTTGGGGTTGCGAAGCCCGCAATGATTTAGACAGCAAGCACTCTACAACTCAAGGCATGGGGCATGCGCAAACGTCAAAATGGAGAAAAAATGTGGGACAAACTCAAATACCCAATTTACTGGATTTTAGGCATCCCGTACAACTTCAATACGGGATGTGCCAAAATCGTGAAAATACGGGAGATCTCGTAAAATACAGGATGGTTGGCAACCCTAAATTTCAGTCAATACAGTAAGCCCTCGTTAATTCAAACTGTTAATTCAAATTTATGTTTAATTCAAATATCTTAATAAGTGATGAAGTCCTGCAGGAGGTTTGGGTGTGCTGTTTCAAGTTAATGTTAAAAATATCTCAAGCTAAAAATAACGCGTGCAAATTAGACGTGCCGACGTATCGATACCTATCTGAAAATTGTTTAGTTGAAATCATACCACAATTTAAATGTTGTAAACATGCTAATTTTAATCAAAAAGAAACAGTGAAATAAAATAAAATGAAAATGTAAATACAGTAGTTGTGACAGTGCAACTATCACAACAATACGCCTGCTGTTGTTTGGATATCGTCTTGCATATTAAAGCTTTGACATACTTGGCCAGAGATATTAAAATAAGCTTGCCATCTGTAAAATTATCTTCAATAAATGTGCTCTAACTTTAGTGCAGCTAATTCTACAACTGACAAAGAGGGATTATTTTACTTATTTATAGTTTAAAAATTGAAATACACAAGTCCTGGGCCGTAGTAGCCAGCCCGCTTCCCTTGGTCGCTTTGATTGGGCTATAGGAATTGCAAAGTCACGAGGTATGATCTAGCTAGGGCTCTAGGAACTTGAATTGACCGTAACCTGAATTTGTGTTTATATGGAAGGGGCCCCTTACCCAACCCTTGATTTACTTATTTTGGAGGGTGTACCTACATACATAGGTAAATAAATTACATTGATATTTAAAGG
The DNA here is from genome assembly GCA_945910005.1 of Isoperla grammatica. Classification (NCBI taxonomy): domain Eukaryota; kingdom Metazoa; phylum Arthropoda; class Insecta; order Plecoptera; family Perlodidae; genus Isoperla; species Isoperla grammatica. The sequence goes on along the minus strand of OX246737.1, from coordinate 46,086,728 downwards.
CTGTTTACCTATTTTTCAGGTAGCAGCTCTGAAACTGGGCTTCATCGTCCATCTGCAGAGGAGCGTCTAACGTAAGTAGCAATGTAATCCATTCAATCCCATCCATATTCACAATGGACCCTACATGTAAGACCATGGTAGCTAAGGACTTTGTTTTCCTCGAGGAAAACATCATGCATAAAACAATTACATTTCAACTGTGGAAGCTCTTTTGTCCCCAAAGACAGGCTATGAATATGTACTTACAAATTGTAGTTGTAGCCGTATTACATCCAAAAATCATAGTTAATTACACGAAATTTTGATGCATGTAAATATACAACCAATTCCTAAAATTAGTAATCTACATAGGCCTACCATATATAAAGTGTAGTCAAACATAAATATTTAAACATAAAAATTTGCATTTTTATGTACTGTACACGTCTATTGGCGACCTACCTACAAATATTCGGCTAAACAAAGGTAAACCCATCTTTCTGTACCTTTTCCTACATTGGAACATGACAATACATTAAGTATACTCCTGCTAGTTTTAAATATAATTGCCAGACATAAGAACATAATTGAACTGACCCTACCGACGTAGTGCATTCAGAAGTAGGCCTACTATCGACTTAATAAAAGAGCTACCACGTATTTCTAGTTTGTGTGTTTTCCTGTGTTACTATAATGAGACAGAAACATCATTGGGTGGTATATATTAAAAATACAATTTGCAATGTGGAATGATTATTGATGATTTTCCTTTTTTTGTATGTTTGTTTCCTAGTATTTTGAAGGACCTGTCTAAGCAGATGTATACAATACTATCTTATGAGGCAAATATACTTTATTGTTAGTGTTTACTTGATTAATAAAATAAAACTTGTTGTGAGGTATATGATATTAAAAAGTCTTGTATTTCCATCCCCAAGCTCTGCTCTTGAGAACGAGACAGACCATGTCAACCGCCTGCATCAGAGGCCGCCTGGACCCCGAGCCACTCAGAGACGATCTGGAGAAGTTGAGGCAACCCGCCTTCGAGCAAGGTAAAATCATGCTTTGCATTCCTACCCCTTTGTTGGCAGCTTTCAATGAGATTGCATCGATATTTGATAATGAATTTAGTATTCTCCAATCGATTATCGTTACGATCGATAATCGAACATCTCGTCCGAGATTTGAAACTTACTGCTTGTTACAAGACTGTCTAGTCTTAAGAGCAAAGGGTACCTCCAGTGGCGGCTCATGGGGTTTGGAATAGGTAGGGCACAAATCAGTTTACATTTAAAAAGGGAAGTTAGTCGCAATTTAGAGTTACATTTAGACACAGACACAGGTACAGAAGAAAGGCCTAATAAAATAACAGCACATGCAAACTTACCTAATATTTTAACGTCTGTGTCATTGTGTTAACGAACACAAATTCTATAGCCGTCATCTATTGTTGTTGTCTGATATTATTCCTACCTATCAACGGTAGACTCATTTCATTGTCCAAATGACTTTGGATAGTCTATGTTCTTTGGTTTTCTCACTCAAGTGTTTCAAATCTTTGACACCAACCAATCCCTACCCATGTATAATCACCGCCAAACAAAAGGCATAGACAACAGAAAATGCATTAGCTACAGGACACCCGCAAATCCATTCGTGTTTTTCGTATGCTGATTTGTTAAAAGTTCTAGTACGAGTTCCATTTTTGTCCCGGCATAGCTGACTAATGCACAAGTCTGGTCTTGGTGGACCTAATGTCTTCGCAAACAGTCGATCTTTGTAACTCGTGTTTCTTTTTCAAGTATCTTACCTCAGTCATTTTGTTTTGTTGTAACACGGAAGATTATCACTGCCCATAATTATGTGATGAGGCTACACTACTGTCAGTCACACACTTCAAAGTCAAAATCCACATAAATCACGCACTGCACTAATGTACACAAAGACAACCACCTGTCAGCTTGGGCTAACATAACTTGGGCCAGTGCAAACACAGGCCTCAACTTGCCCGACCGTCAACATGAACTTTGCATGTTTTACTCAAATCATTCGTGGAAAAATGAAAGTGCGCATGGCCTAGGGTTCCCAACTTTGCAAAATAACATTCCGGGACAAATAGCACATGAAAAGGGAATGGCTCACGTGATACTGCCGAAGGCCCGCCGGAGGCCTATCGCATTTTAACCTTTTTTTCATGATTTACGTTCTAATAACATGTTTTTACTGCTTGACGAGAAATCAAGAATTTTTCTTTTGAACAAAAATCTTTCGCAGTTAATTAGAAATTAGGAGTTCACGTGCCTGTCTGAGATTGTTGTTTTATTAATTATTGTGTTGCTATAACAATATTAATACCTAATAGGGTAAATACTAGATGTACCTATTAAGTATTTTTTTTGAAACATAGTGCATTTGAAAAGTCAACTTTGGAAACCATGCTCACATTAATTTATTATCCCTTCTCACCGCTCGTTTCGGGCTCACGTTTCGCGCGGCGCGGGGTCGCGGCAGAAGTAAGACACTTTCGTGTAATTCCGGGACATTTGCCGTCCCGGAATCAGTTTAATTTCAACCAGGACAAGATCTTTAATTCCTGGTCTGTCCCGGCGAAACCGGGACGGTTGGGAACCCTAGCATGGCCGGGTCGGATGAACGCTTTGGAAGCTGCGCAAGGTCGCCTGCTGGCACTCTGTGCACTACACATTAACGCACTCTGTCGCAGACTTCGGTCACCACCTGGACAAGCTCCCAGCGCGCTTTTATTTGAATGTGCCTTTTGAAAACACAAACTTTTCGATTTTGTGTAAATATGTCACAAGTCCACAACTCGGAATTTTATGTGAGTGATTGTTGGCGAGAGAAAAGGGGGGGGGGGCATGTGCCCGTGTGGCCGTGTGTTTTTACGGGTGAGCCACCACTAGGTACCTCTACGTCAAAAACCGCAGAACATTTTCATTTTGTAATTATATTTCAAGAATGCTACACGAAATCGAAAATCTGAGTCAACAGCGCACTGTGTTTTGGTAAGCCCTACAGACTGAATGAAATATGAAATATTATAAGTAACCATTAGCGTAGTTATTTGGATTATTAAAACGATAATTAGTAATACAATTAATTAGAAATGAACCATACTGATTATGATGTAAGACACAATTTAGAGCATTCAGTGTGTAGGGCTTACCAAACCACAGTGCGCTGTTGATTCCGATTTTCGATTTCGAAGTCCGTTAATGAGATTTTATTTAAAAATAAAAATTATATGCGGTTTTTGATGTAGAGCTACTCTTCGCTCTTAAAGTTAATTGACAGTCCAATGGAGTCCCTTGCTCTTGAGTGTCAATATGCGCATTTGCTCAGAATATTTACGAGTGGTTCTCTGCGAGTATTGCCGTCGGGGAGAGGTGTTATTGCAAACTGTAAATGTGTGCCGTAGGCTTTAAATTGAAGCTGATATGATGAAATATGTAACGGTAATTTCGATTCGATTATTGATCAACAAAAATATCGATATTATTTTATGGGTAATCAATTTTACATGCATGATTATCGAAGGCCTATTAAAATTCATATCGAACGGCAACTCTAAATAATACCAACCCAACTTTGATCTATTCTTATTACATATTTTATTAAACTTGACTCATGAGTCATGAATCCTTTCCTTCTTTCCAGCTAGGTGATAAATCTCAAATAGTTTTTTTTTTAGGTATGTATTACTATTAGTAATGGTTCTTTTTCTTTAATTACAGACAAGTATTGAGCTTAATGGTAGAAAGCTTGACTCAGTTCTTTGAAGAAAATGGTCTCTCTGGCAATGCTCCACAGCCAGGTGTCTTGGATGATCAAATTTACAGTAAGACATGGTTATTTTGTTATCCTTAGGTTAGGGGTGTGCGGTTAGTACTTTTTTAACTCGGTTCGGTTTTCGGTTCGGTTAGTGTAATAACCTCGGTTTTTCGGTTCCGGGTCGGTTAGTCGTAAATAATATAGCTCCATTCCACATTTTGTAGGCAAACATTTTTTGATTTAAATAAACTAAGCATATTCATGACTTTGCAAGTAAGAACCAAATAAAAATAAAACTGGGAAGTAGGAAACAAGTGTATGCTTTATTTTGGAAGAAGTTGATGGCATGCCTGTGATTATGGGAAGTAGAAGAGGTAGAAACTAGGCCTGTGCGAATATTTGAAAATATAGGCTCGACGTCGTACCAAACTCAGTTTTTAATTGGCTGGCGCAATACTTGCACTTGGCACAGATCGAACTAATTTTGGTAAAGTGTGCCCAAATATTTGCCTTGGTTGAGAGGCCAACATCACGTTGTTCAGGCTCGGAAGAACTTGTAGGCCTAGGCCTAGGCCTACGCTGCTCCGGTGGATCATCAGCATCTTCATCGCTCTCAATAATTAAAGCTCTAGGCCTAGGCCTACCTGTGGCTGTACGACGCATTTTATTTTTATTATTTACCAAAAATTACGTTTTATAGCACACGACGGATGTAAATAAACAACGAAAGTTGACCACTACAACAAAGTACAAACCAGACGTGAGCCTAGGCCTATGGTTGGTGGTCTTGGTTCGATGTACGTTCGATATATCGATAGGTCGTACATATCTCGACGCTTAGCGGTGCGATCTAGCAGGCGGAGGAAACTTACGAGAATGTCACGGTCGTTTCAAACATCGCGCGCGGGAAAACCGACTTTCGGGTTTTCAAACGAATTTTCGGTTCGGTTAGTAAAAAACCGACCCGACCCGAAAAGTCGGTTAACCGCACACCCCTACCTTAGGTACATTATCTGTTTTTCAGCATATGACATATACATATTGAATTACCAGTGAGCCATTAATTAATATTTGTAATATTGGTGGCAATGGCGTTTCCTCATTACATAGTTACTACTTTAGGCTTATGAACTATAATTTTGCTAGGCAGCACTATAGGCCTGTCTGGGCCTATCATGGGTAAGCAAAGCCTATTGTGATTTGTCCAGCTTACTTTTACCCTGCCCAATGATATGAGCAGGCCAGAAAAGGAAGCAGTGTTATATTGGATAGTAAGACAAAAGAATGGCTGAAAAAGCCATCTTGGCACAAGAAGGAAAAAAAAAAAATTAAAAAAATAAAGAACTTCTTGCAACAGAATTCTGTATATTTAATAATCCATTTTGTCATGATGAAAGTACGTATTACATATTAGTTGTATTGACAAAACTATTGTTTTATGTACTGGGTGAAATTAACCATACAGATTGACAATAAATTAATGAATGCATGAATGATACTAGTATGGTACCTACCTACGGTATCTACTAAATCCGATATCACTGTAGTTCTATGGATGCTAATAAAATAAATACATACCTACTTCATTATGTACTGCAGGCCTGCTGTTTTTACGGATATTGTCCGTTTTAACGGATATTTGGGGTGGAAAACGGACAGCAGAATTTTTACAGTCATTTACGGATTTTTCGAAAATATTGTATTTCGCGAATTTGAATTTCGCGGGTAATATTAATGTTTGAACGCGATCGATAAAGAAGTCCATGACGTTATCGACTTAGGTCGGTAAATAGTCCGCGCGTGGTAATTTTCTCCGTGAAGTAGGCGTGAACAGCTGTGAGGTAACACAGAACTCGCCCGCAGTAATGACAGCGCGTACTACCCAGCGACCAGCTCGCCACGCCCACAAGCAGGAATTCACTGTAGCTTCAAGGAAAGTAGTCGCAAAAATATCGTCGCGTTTTTTTTTTTTTTTACAAAATATTACTACCCGATTGAGATTCGAATCCTAAAAATGGATTTGGGTAATTTCTGGATCCGGGTAACCCGGGTATGACATCCCTCCCTAGTAAAAAGTATGTTTTTGAATATTAGACTTGCCGAGATCGATTAAAAATGTAAATTTCAAATTTATGGATATTTTCAGGATATTTGACCCACTCCAACAGGATTTAATTTTTTCCCTGGTGGCAGGCCTGATGTACTGTAATACCTTAAAAATAAATAAATCTCATGCCATACATAACACCGTGCATTGTTTGTTCTAGACTTGTACGTCTTGCTACAGCTAGCATTGGAATTGACTGATCTTCTATTAGCACAGTTAGTATCGACACGGTAAGCTTCTGGAAACAAATGTTTTATGTGAGGTGTATTAGAGTTGCAGCAGCTGATCTCATGGATATGTTTAGGCATGAGCTGGAACACCAGTGGACACACCGCCTGCGAAGTCCTGTGGCTCTGGATGCTTCAACAGGTGTGGAACCACAGCGTGTGTATGCTAGGACACGCGGTAGCATGCGAGGAAGACGGGAATATAGAAACATGCTACGACTGATTGCTCAACAACGTCACGAACACTACGAACGACGAACGACTCGAAACGAGGACCCTCCAACGCAGCCATCTCCCACTTTTAGTTCCCTCGTTAATAGAAATGCAGAGATGAGAAACGATTACATAATGAGAGTGCAACGTTTCCGCAACGCGATGCCCCAAGCTGCTCCTGGTCCCTCTGCTGTCCAGGAGACTGTAGCTGCTCCCACACAGCAACCGCAGGAGGTTTTCACAGTTCCTCTAGTTCGTCTTAATGATGTACTGGTACTGGATACAGCGTCTCTAAATCATCAGCCACGACAAAGACCTCAGTCTCCTCCGTTGGACTTCCCTGGGACAGTGCCACATCCCCAGCAACTGCGATACTTGCATCCTCGATACTTTTACCCTCAGCATTTTGACTCGGCAGCCCGGCAGCAAGATCCTGGTATTGACCTGAGGGGTGAGTTTATTATTTTTTAAATACAACACAGATTCTTTATATTGGGAAGCAGTTATATAAAATTGATATTTAATTTGTTAAATATGGAGACATACAACTAAGTGTAAATTAGATTAGGCCATACAAATGACATTTGAATTTCTGCAACTTCTCCAAACCTAGATCGAATAATCACCTCAAAATTGTTTTGGTCTGCGGTATTCAAGGGAGGTCAAGGGGGGGGGGGGCTGCCACCTATCCATCACCTCTCTATTCAATGGTGGATAATTGTAGTCGAGGGTTGTCCCACCCAGCAGTAGTTTGGAATTATTCACTGACAATTTATTTCTGGGAAGGACACTGTTAAAATAATGTTAGTAAAACTTTAATAACCAATATCTATATTCTATACTGTGTAGTGTGTACTAATTAATTAATTAATTAATACATATAGTATTATTATCTTTCCTCAGCATCTCCAATTGCTTCAGAACACATGATGAGTAATGATACACCAACAATGCCCACTCACAGGATTCAGGCATGGGACTTCTCTCGGCCAGTTCTTCCTAATATCAGCAATGGTTTGTGAACATTTAACATTTTATGATTTTTTAGCATTATTGTTGGAATAAAAGTACCTAGACTTAATTAGCTAGAGCACTGGTAAAGTCTACATAGAACCAGAAATTCTATGTTTGCTGAAACTCTAGAACTGACTTATATCAATCAGCCTATCACGCAAAGATAATCAAAGATCGTATTTATGCCGAATATCTCACTGAAATGAGTGTATTTATATTGTTATTCGGTTCCAAAATGAATAATAATTGTGTCCAGCAATTAATTTATACCACTGGTATGATTATTTGTAATAATAATGTAGGCTAACATTATTTCAGTGTTTAATAGTAATTTTGTGCAGAGATAGGACAACAATGAATACGTAGTTTTTTATAATTGTGTAGTGTTGCAAGACGTTGATTGGCAAATTCATTCATAAGCAGTGATGTTTAGTCAGTTATGACGTAACCATCCGTTTCACGATAAAAGTCCGGGAAAGGCAACATGTCAAACTTTGTAACGGTATAAAAATCAAACTGTGACATTTTAAAGTGAGAAAAGTATGTTGCCTGTCTTTGTAGATGAGGGCCTATCTATTTCACATGATCTAACCAATATCGGGAAATGTGGAATATTCCAAATACTAATTGAACAGTAGAATTGACATGCAAGGACCATTGCATACCTCATTTTTGTCTACCCTTCCATATTGTCAAGGACCTAATTATAAAGTAATGTCGTCATATAGGTCTAACTAGTTTCAGGATTTTTTTATTGCTCACGTAAAGTAATAAATGAGCTACCTACAGGAAACTTATGTCTTATGTGAGCATAAGAAATTAGGGATGGGCAAATGTATCAATATTTTGATACAATATCAATATGTCTGAATCATTTTGATATCGATATATAACTAACATCAAAATATCCAAAACTCGCTAAAAACGTAGGTAATATCTTTCTTGGCGATGATTTCAACATTTGAATTTCCCGCGTGAAAATATATTTTCGTCGTTTAGCACACACTTGCACTCATGCCTTCGCGCATTCACCCCACCTCCTTCCTACCCTGGTCAATCAAAAAGGCATACGGGCCACAAATCACGTATGACTATTTTGTATTTTGTCCTCCTCCAAAATCGTGCCGTTATATGGGTGGGGCTTAAGCACCCCGATAACAAGACTGACTGAGCACATGGCACATTCTTAGAAGCACGTGTCTGCATTCTGCACAAGGATTGAAGTGAAAGCGTAGCGGATGGGCGGGGGGTAACTGGCGGGAAAGACCATCCATGGTTCAACACGGCATTTCCATTAGTTCACCTCTTTTAAGAGATTGCGGCCTCAACACAGGTGCATGTTGTCATATCCCACTGTTTTACAAGATTGCCATCAGTTGGAGGGGAACGGGGGAGTAAAAATGTTTTTTGTTCGATAATATATCGATATCGAAATTTTTGACGCGATATCGATAATCAAACCTTATGTCATAGATAGCCCATCCCTATAAAAAATGTTTAGCAGAAAATTTGAATTGCTAACCCTTTCAACAACTACCTAATTCTGGACCTTTTTGTGTTGAATTCATTAGGCATCATGGGGTAGTGCTGAACATATGTAGCCTATAAATAAATGTATGCTCTCTACATTTCCAGCACAGGAGAACATTGTTGCATCCGAGTGCAAGATTCATAATGATGCTAGTGTTGACATCTCAAATGATGGTCATCTACTGGTGACTCTGCTGCCTTCCGGCCGTCTCAGTATGTCAACAATGCTAGGTAAGATACAGTGAAACACGTTTTTGAGAATAAATTGTCACGTGTAGGCCTAATGGGTATATAATATTTAGGCTAATATAAGTAAAACTTCTTTATAATGAACTCTTGGGGGCCAGATTATTAGTTTGTTATAAAGAACATTTCTTTATACAAATTATACCTTTACATGCATAAGAACCCTTTGGGACCTCAAGAACAGTATATAGTCATTTTATATAGAGATGTTTGTTATAAAGAAGTTTCACTGTATGATTGTAATATGGTAGCTTGTTTGTGGTTTATTTCATTCAATTCTATACTTGCTATATATTGCTACATTATTGAAAATATCATTTATTTTGACCATACCGGCCAACATTACCTAGGTCCCTACTTACTCCTAATGTGGCCTACCAATATGACACCTTGAGTGGTCGACTATTGTCATCGTCATTTGAGAGGTGTTAACATTGTTTTTCTTTTTTTTTTTGGATAAACTACCAAACCAAACATGAAACAGCCTAGTCGATACTGATAGCATCCTCCTTCCAAAAATGTACTGAACCCTAAATAAATTAAACCATTCGATTACTTCAATGAAATATGTAGTATTTGTTCAAAGATTGTACATTTAGTATTTTTTAAATACAGTACTAGCCCATACCAGTAGGTAGGTGCCCATGTGAAGTTTATAATATGTATAAAAAAGAGTAGATGGACGCATCCGCCCGCGTCCGCCCTGAAATTAAGCACTGGTCTGCGGGTAGTACTTTTTAGATTCAATTCGGGAACGGGTAGTACAAATAACTTCAGATTTTGGGTCGGATAATGGCGTTGGCCTATTTTCAAGTGGAGTTTGCTTCCAATGGAAAGACAACACAATTTTTGTTCGATATTTTGTATGTAATATTTTAGGGGTTTGCGGGTACAGTATTACTTTTTAGATTTAGGTAACGAAATAAATACAAATAACTTAATAAATGTAAAAAAAAGGGGGGGGGAGTGGTTGTTTTTGTGGCAAACTTGACACTGAAAATTTTCTGGCATGTTTCAAAAGCGTTTTATTTCTAATATGCCCCCCCCCCCCAATCACTCAACACCTTGTGAGATGCGAGTTTAAATAAGTTACTCTTTTTTAACCAAAAAAAAGCCCGAATTTCAGGTCAGAACAACTACCCGAACAAGTACTGGCAGACCCATACATTTATGTGTTATAGTTGGGAATGCTGTATAGTTTTTACACCTTTAATTAAAACCATCGATTGACAGTGACACACATCAGTCACGTTTTTTTTTTTTTTTTTTTTAGAAAATGCACCAATTATTGATTAAATTATAAATATTAAATAAATTTAATGCTTGTTCATAGCTAAGTCATTAACACTTTTTTATAGGAATCTACAGCTTGCAGTGGCATACTCTGGGGCAGTGCTTGTACACAACCAGCTTTGAACAAAATGCAGTGTCTGTGAGTCTGTCACCCATAAGTCGTCACCTCCTAGTTGGGCTGGCTTGTCGACGAGTAGCGCCAATGTCCAACGACTACTTGCCCATGGCACAGATCTTCCGCTTGGATGGTGCTCCCATTCCGGGTGCCAAGGGTAGGCTGTGCCTGTTGCGTGATGTCGAGCAAGGACGAGAACAAGGCTATATGAGCATTAACTGTATTCGATGGGCTCCTCGACCTGGTCAGGGGTTGGTCTATGGAACTAATACCGGACAGTTAAAGGTGCTTCGTTAGAGTGCACAACACAGAAATGGTTACGTAAAACCAATTCCGATGTTGTAAAAAGAATAGATTTAGCTAGAACCTGCCATATCCTTCCTATTGTGATCTTTCTTGATGTTATAACAATTATATACTACTCATAGAATGCTCTATATGTTAATGTGTTAATTTAATTTAGATGGTTGAAAGGCCAGGTATTACTGTCACAAGTCTACCTTAAACAAATTATCGCCTTTTGTTTTGTACCTTGTAGCCCTTCACACAGTCACACCTTCAGAACTAAGACAATGCTTTTAGTATTTAATTTACGTGTTCAGTGCTGTCCACATTAATTTTTGATGTGGAGTACTATTTGGAGTACTAATTGCAATATGACAAAGTATAGCAACCTAATGAACTTAAGACTGTATGACTATGAGTACTGAGTAAATACAAGTTACAAAGCATGACAACTCGGAGGCATTTTATACTGTACAGTAGAAGATGCATTGATGTTATTATTCACATACTTCACCCCAAACTAGGCGGAGTGGACATGACTGAGCAGCAACACACATGTCCTTGTGATGTGAAGTAGGGTTGTTAGGGGTTTGGTGTGGACAAGACACCAAATTGCTTGGTAGAGGTGTTTGAAACTAGTTTTATTTTTCCAAAATTTTGCTTAGTGATTTTAATTTTTTTATGCTAGGTATTTTAATGTTCGAGTATTTTTAATTTTTTTGATCACCAATAAATAATATAGATGTACTATTTACTCTAGGTTACGAAATGAAGACAGAAGAGAAGAACAATAACATAATTATGTCGCACATGGTATGTGATATGATTGGTTATGATATGCATATTAGGCCTGTATTTTTGATGCTACAGTACACACTGTCTTGGTATTTTCATTTCAATAAGAGTATCTTGTCTTACAATTTATATGTGTTTGCTTGGTGGTGGTAAAGTTGATAGGGAACCCATCAACTTACCTGGTTGGTGGCTGTAGGGGTCTTGTAGAAAATGATTAGGCTTAAATGTTTGTTCAAACTATTTTTCACAAATTCGAGACGGCAATTACACAGCGACTCTTAAGAATTTTTCTTTCGAGTATGTAAAAACTTTTTTCTTTAAATTCTGAGGCTCTTTGAAACAATGACACATCACTTTTGGAGATCTTGACTTGGTACGAGTAAGACATAAATACAAAAACCTGAGCAGAAGTCACAAGCAAAACAAAATAGGACCACACAGTGTCCGTCTGCCACCAGAAACAACAGTCTGATCATCGAATCTTGTACTCGCAAATAATTTAACCAGAACATCAACAGAAAATAAAAGCTAATGTATTTATTTGTTACAACTTCACAAAAAATGTTATTAAGCCCAGATTTAGCTTTTTACGTAAATTTCGCTTTATTTTGCTGTTAGTCTTTAAATCTTAGTACCACTACGGACGACCATCCTTCATTTTTTTATTATTAAAAGCAATACTTAAGAATTTCGCTTTATCGCTCAGAGCGAAAAACAAACACCTCTACTCATTGGTCCATTTCATTCAAATATTGTTGTCAATGGTTCCATGTTAAAAGCAATTTATTTTGTATACGTAACAATAACATTGTTTATATGTAATTGACAGTGTTGGAAAGTAGCGCTCTACCGGTAGCATGCTACTTTTCTTCAGTAGCGGGATGGTAGCGTGCTACTTTAAAAAACGTGGTAGCGTAGCGAGTAGCATGCTACATTTTTTAAGTAGTGTCAGCGGAAATTGCCGCTTTATTTTCCTTCCTGGCTCAATTTTTTCAATACATGACTAAATGCCACTTAACACTACACCCAATACACCCACCCTAACTTGACATGGTTATTTAAATATCTTCGAGGGTCAGTGGTTGATGAGTATTGAGTACTTCGAACGGCCGGCTACGGTCGGGCGGATGGTCCCGAGTTTGAAAGTTTTATATTTATTCTACAATGTCTATTTACCTTCTAGATTAAGTAAATATTTACAGATATGTATAATTATTATAATGCACTGCTTTTGTATCTATCTACACAATCATGAGCATAAACTTTGTTGCATACAAATATTTTTAGAATGGTGTGATACGCCCAGAAACTTGAAACCACGATGTTTATTTTGTTTGTAGTTTTGCGTGATATGTCATAGGTACTTGTTGTTTTCAAAACGTAGCGTGCTACTTTTTTTTTTTAAGTAGCGTGAACGGTAGCGCGCTACTTTATAAGCGGAAGTAGCCGTAGCGTTAGCATGCTACTTTAATCCAGTAGCGTTTATAACACTGGTAATTGAATTATTAAATTGTATTGAGGTACACAGGTATATATGGTACAGTGAAACTTCTTGATAACAAACGTCTTTATAACAAAATCAAAATGATTCGTATAACAAACTTTTTTTGAGGTCCCAAAAGGTTCTTATGCATGTAAATGTACCATCTTTATAAAGAAATGTTCTTTATAACAAAATAATAATCTAGCTGAGTTCGTATAAAGAAGTTTTACTGAAGTTTTTTTTTTTTTTACTGAGTTTTACTTTTTAGAAGTTACACTGCAGCACATTTAAAATCACCTTATTTATTGTGTGCTCAGTATGTAATAAGCTTTTCATTGAAGGCCCTTAAATTTCACATTGCTCACATGATCCTAAGTTTAAGGCTGCCATGTTACGTCCACCCAAACTAGTTTGGGGGGACCTTTAGCAGTCAGGTAATTAAAGGACATCAAATTTTCCTTTTAATGTAGTACGTAGTAAGTAGATACTACTTTTGTACACAAAAGTCAATGGTGTATAGGCACCGTGCGCTTCAACGTGTGCTGCTCCGCGCGGCGGTTTTGGCAAACACGTAAGAGTAGCAGCTGTTCGCTGTGCGTGTAAACAAATGCGTTCATACGTCGTTAGATCAGTCATTCTTTGCAACAAATAGATGCAGCTATGCAAAACGAAAGCAGAAGGACATCTAAGAGGTATTGCTGCCTTGTTGGATGCCACAATTCTCCGCGTAACACTACCCGTGATGTGATATTTTATAGATTTCCTAACAGACCATGGGAGAAAGAGCTAAGAAGAAAGTGGGTTCAAGCTGTCAGCAGAAAGAATAAAGTACGCTTTTGCTTTAATAAATAGTTCATTGAGAATTAATTGAAAAACATATCACCTACCCAAGCCTACCTATGCCAAGGAAGCGTAGACCCACGCCCACGTAGGCTTGACCTAACCCTACTTGTTGACAGCAAACAAATCAGGTTCGGCCTACTAATATTAGGCCTAGCTAGATTGTCTCTGTACAATATATTTGACACTTTAGTTTGTACGGAGGCTACATAGGATGTGATTATTTGATTCACAATTACCAACAAAACATAGATAGGACTAGGTAGGCCTAGGTCTAGCCCTACTGGGTAGGCCTAGGCCTAATTGTCACAGTGTCAACAATGGTTTCAAACAAGTTTGACACATTATTGTTCAGTTACTTAGTGGATTTACTGGATTTATTTTTGGTTTGGTTTGGGTTTGGGTAGGTTTGGGGTAGGTCTATTTGAACTAGTTGAAGGTTTGGCCCTACCCCAAACCTGTGGTTCGTCTGTCTTTGACAGTCCCGAGTGTGAGTTGATGAATGTCAGAGTGGCGCCTATGTGTTTGCACACTCATGCTCCCGCAGCGCAACTACATTCTCTCACAAGCTACCCGGTCTTTATTTATCTAAAATACAAGAAATAGTACAATTTTATAGAATAATAAAATCCAAATTATGTTAGTACTTAAAATTGGCTTCGATAACTTATCTCAATCTTCACGTCATACGGGGGTAGATTGACAGACGTCTGACGTACAAGTGTTATAAAAGTTGCCGGCATGATTTCTTATCTTATATTCGGTGACATTTCCTACTTGGCCACTTTTCAACAATCCCATACCCTTCTTAAACGAATTAGAGGACTCATAACCCGGCAAGACGTTTTTAAATCCATATTTTATTATTAAATCGCCGAGTTGTGGCTCCATTTCAATACGTGGGTATCGTTCTGCAGTAGGCGAGGGAGACTCTTACCTGGTGCGCGAGGCGGCCGCCAGTCCGCGCCAACAGTCCTAGCGGTGGCGCGCTCACCGGCCATGCACGGTGCCTATTATAGAAGACAACATTGTTAATTGGAAAGTTGTATAGAATGGGTTTGGGTGGTTACCCAGATTCATAAGCTTACCTCTTTCTTGTCAATGACCTTCATCTCCTTTCTGTCAGCCTAGATGTTAAAAACTTAAAATGTACTTTTTACTGAAGAAAGAGGACTGAGCTTTGTGTTTGCTATGTTGTTTTGAGATTTGTTCACAATTCGATGTTTTTGGTACTAATCCTAGGTCAACGTTTTTGAAAATTGTGTGTGTGTGTGTGGGGGGCACATTAGGCTTTGCTTTTACTGGAGAACCACCATTTCTGTAGTGTATTGAAAAGGCTCAAAAGTTGTTATTGTATCTATGATATGAAATCGATACACACATTAAGACTGCAGAGTCAAAACTAAGGCCTGCAAAATTGCTGTTCAATAAAATTCGAGGACCGCAAATGATCGCTGTAAAGCAGAACAATGCATATTCCATTGTAATGTATTTATTACAAAACCAAGCATATGCACCTCATATTGGTAAGCTATGAAGGTGGGGCTAATTAAAAATAAAAAGTGCCATTTTCTAACTAAATATGTATGGATGCTTTTACATCAACATAATTATGTTCTATATTTGAAATACAGTACAGTAGTGGTATGAATATTAGTATTAGAGGATTTTGTTTTTGTTGGATACTTGAAAAGGAGCCAGTAGTATTATACTGCACCCATTCTTAACTGTTGTCAAATATCTAAGTGCTCGTTTCATGCACACTGTTTCCATAAAGATCAATCAATGCCTGGCGTTCTTTCTTTTATAGATTTGCAAATGGGATCTTCTGTTATATTCCAGTCACAGCAATGTCTTTTGGGGTTTGTACTGATTTTCTGCTAATACTGTATGTAGTTGGAATGAAATTACATATACGTATATAGTACATTGTAACATAATTGAATATTAAATATGATATGAAATTGGAGACCGAGTCCTAGGTAATAAACTAATAATGTACGTAACGATGGTTGTAATGCAGTGAATTTGAAGGTCTAATAAAAGTGATAGAGAAAAAGAGGATTTAAAAAAAAAAGATTACTAACCAAGGGTAATAGTTAAAGACCGGCTGTGTTGTACCCATGTTTTCTTCATAATTATTATGAATGGTAAAAATTGACATTACTGTAGTCCAAGGCTTATGATGTGGGCTGTTTTGTGCCATGTTTGGTAAAGCAGCTTTATAGTACAGTAGGTTGTTTGGTTTCAGTGTCAATAAATATATATTAGAGGAAGCTAAGCAATCGAGTAGAGCTTTTAATATATCTTATATCAGTATAGTTATGCATTGTTGTCTCACCTTTTTTTTGTATTTTACTATTCATTTAAATAGCGCTATAAAAACAGGCCTCATATGATGAAAAACATCGTTATCCAGTTTCAAGTGGCATAGATTTTCAGTCACATTGTAATATGCGCAACTGCTGAAGTAAGTAACCCAACAACTCTTCGTAACTTTGAGTTTTGAAGCGAGTAGTTTTAATTTTTTTAAAGTTTTCTTTAAACCTTGAAAGTTGAAACTGTTTTTACTTTTTAGTAAGCAGTCCTTACTAGCATTCTTTAAAGTACATTGACTGATATCCGACACATTTGTTGGTAATAGGAAGTATTCAATGTAGTTTGATTTTTAAATAAACTCCTGTATGTATTTATAAATATGTGAACATTACACAAAGTAAAGTACTGTACATAATACTGTTAATACATAATGTAATGAATTGATACTTGAACATTATGGGGTTATGCATTGGCATCCTACTCATTTTAATTTTTGATCCCTGAATGTCCCTTTCCTTTTTGTGAAGATGTATCTTCTCGACTCCAAAGTAGTGCTGGGCCGCTGGCACATGTACAAGTAAGTAGGACGCAAAGCGGGGCAGTATCAAAAATAAACAAAAACCGCACACAATTTTTATTTTAAAATTATATGTCAAGAGTAGACTTCGAAATCGAAAATCTGAATCAACAGCGCACTGTGGTTTGGTAAGCCCTATACATACTGAATGCTCTAAATTGTGTTACATTATAATCAGTATGGTTTTTATTTCTAATTACTAATTAGCAATTTAACAATCAAAATAACTACGCTAACGGTTATAATATTTTATTCAGTCTGTAAGGCTTACCAAAAGCACAGTGGGTTGTTGACTTAGATTTTCGATTTTATGTTGCAATCTTGAGATATAATTAAAAAATGAAAATTTTATGCGGTTTTTGACGTAGAGATAGCCTTCGCTCTTAAGGCTGTACTTTAGGGCAGGTATTTTATTTTGAGTATTGTTCAAAATAGAAATATTAATGTTTCATTAATTAGCAATGGAAATATTCCACAGAATCTCGTGAATTTTTCTGAGTACCGGTATCTAAAATCTGTGTGTTTTAGTACCTATTTGTTAAACTCTGGCTGGAGCACAGAAGTTGTGGCGTCTGCTGTGTTGCCTCACGTAAGATTTAGTTTGAATAATTTTATATTTGTGGAGCCTGGGAAGGACTAAGGAGTTTTTCCTTTTAGAAAAGGTTTCTAGAGTTCTCTTTATGAAAGTATAAAACAAAATTGATGATCTTTAATTTATTACAATTTAATTGCAAAAACAATAGCATACAATACATTAAACAATACAATAGATGCAAACAATACATCAACCTTCTTTTTACTGTTAATCATGTATTGAAAAATTGGCTAAGTACATGTAATGCATTTGAAATTAAACCACATTTTGCAGTTTAATGTTAATGCTTAAATAGTTCATGTTTTGATGGAATATGTACATCTTGTCATTTTTCACATTGACATCGAGTCGTTTGAACGTGTCCAAATTGTCGTGCACTGTGACAAAATGACCAGTGGACAGAAATGGCGGCAGGTATAATCAACAATGAATATAAATATAATAAATTATAAAACAAACACATTAGGCCCTAGGCCTAATGATGTGTTTATTTATTTAGTTGAACATTTTTCTGTGTGGAGATCAATTTCTTTTTATTATTTTGTGAGTTGGAGGGGTGTTACGTTATCAAGTTCACAATTAAAATTTAGTTGAACTAGCCTGTTTAGTTGGTTTAAATGCGAAAAATCCGGAAAAATAAATGTTTACAAAATTAAACGTTTTCTCCCAGCCCTATTGCTTTTGTTCTTTCTCTACTGGGTGTTGCTAGATACCAAGTTGTATGCACTTGCTACACAGCAAGAATGTTTTAAAATAAACAAGCATGAAATACCCTTTGTTTGTCAGCACACCTACATTAGCCAACCTAGAGCAGTCCTGAAATCCAAGCAAATGTGTTTTTTAGGCAAATGTGACCCGCATGGAGAAATAACCTCGACAAGTGTTTTAGGTGCCATAGGGGCTGTAATTTTTATACTACATACCAGTACATATGTATGTATTTAGTTTTACTTTTGAGATTTGAGTTTGATTTAGTAAGTAGGCCTACAGTACTATCCATGATATGCCTACAAATTAGAATTACTGTGTGATAAGCTTGAAGTTGACGTTCCACCTTGAAGACTAGAAAACGTTGGCAGGGACACTCCTTCTGAATTGGATGTGGCATCCTGAAGGTTTGCAGATTCATCAATAAACAACAAGTTAGTCTGACTATAATTAGTAAACATTTCGAGGGAATGCTTATGGTTAATTGTTTTAACATTACTGTTTGTTATTGGAACACCATGATATTCAGATGGGGTTAAGTGATGGGAATTTGTAACCAAATCGGTGCCAAGAGAGACATACTGAGATTCGTGACTTGATTCTTTAGCGGAAGAATTATGAACAGCATTATCTACTCTAGGGAGTGGATTTCTGGCACTTTTACAACAATCAGAAGAGACTGTAGAATGATCTTCAAAAATTGATTCCAGAAATTTTGGATCAGAGTCATTTAATAAATTGTGTTCAGCTTGTGGCATGTACGTCACAGGCCGTGGTTGCTTTGTTAACACTTGAAGCGTATCGGTATATGGCTCAATCTGTTGGACTGCAATCTGTTGATCCTCTTCATAGTGTTTTCTCAGATGGAGGTTAAGGTTACTCGTCTGGGAGAAAAACCTGGAGCATCGAGGACATTCGTACGGGCGTTCCCCAGTGTGACTCCGGTAGTGGCGGCGAAGTTTGTATTTGGTTGCCAAATGCTTCCCACACCGATTGCAGCTGTATGCGTTCTTCTCTTTAACAGTTCCAGGACTGTGCATACTTAGTACATGAGAACTGAGTGAAACCTTGAATCGGAATGCTTGACCGCACTGACGGCACTTGTAGGGATTCAATCCAGAATGACTGTAAACGTGCTGCTTGAGACTGGATCGTTGACTAAACCCTGTGCCACACACTTCGCACAAGAAAGGTTTCGATCCGCTGTGAATCACCTTGTGACGTAACAGGTGAGCATGCGAGTGAAAGCTTTTGGAACATATTTCACATGTGTGCACTTTGGTTGGTTTAATGTCATCTCTAATTGTTTGTTTTGTTGCAGTCTCAAGAAAAGAACAAGAATAACACCAGATAGAGCTTGTATTTTCCTCACTTCTCTTATGCCTGTTGATAAATCGTGCCAAGTCTCCCTTTTCACCACACAGCCGACAACAGCATATGACGGTACTAATTCCATGGGTTACCATGTGTAATGTCGTGTGTTCAATAGCATTAAAGCGTATTTTGCATACTATACACTCAATTATTCCATCTGGCCCAATGCTAACTGTTGCAATATTTCCATCAGTTAGTTCATTATTTACTTTTGGCACCTTTTTTTTGGTGTGGTAGTTCTTTTCTAAACTAATGATTCTTTCTTTTTCATATCGGCTTTGAACCTCTTGGACCATGTTACAAAAACTGGCAAAATTGTTAATAACTACCTCGCAATCACTACAAACAAACTTTGGAAGTCCGTCATTGCACATAATATGAATGATCTGAAACAAATAGCAAATGAAGTAAGTTAATTTTTACTTCATTTGTAAAAAAAAAAAAAATTAGTCATGGGTACCGGTAGGTCTAATGGTACATTATAACAAAATGAGAAGTCAAGACTTGGAGCACAATCATCAGCATTGGGGAAAGAAAAATAACTTTTAAAAAGAACATGTCCCTTTTTATGAAGTTTCTAAAATGTACTCTTTTTAAATGAACAAACGTAACTTTTTACTACTAAAACTAAACTAAGTTTTTTAAAATTTATTTTTTTAATTTATTATTTTTAAAACGCAAATCAAAGAAAATCGTGAATTTACTTTTACCAATTTTGGGACAAAAGGAGTCCTGAAATGAAACATTTCAGGATGTGGGACATTTGGGTCAAATTCGGGACTGTCCCGCATTTTTCAGGATGTCTGGTCACCCGAGGCGTACATAGCAGCCATCATCCTGTAGACTGAGTCATTGTAGCAGACAAACAAATGAGTAGGCCTATGTAGCATACCAAGAACAACATCTTCTGAAGATAAAGCTTGCGCACAGGTGATCGGCTGTTATTGAGGTTCAAGGTCAACACTACCCCTAACCTTTTGAACGTCTTGAACTAGGTATATAAAAGCCACGGGTTCATCCAAGAATTCATACTGACGTTTGAACTGGTTTTAGGGTTTTTTCATGTACTTACATACGCCATATTGCCATACTATTTAACGTGATTCACATGTCAAAACGATGTATATACAAAATGGAAATTAACTATAAAAAACATAGGTTACTATTTGTAAAAAAAACAAAACAAGTTAGAACTTACAGATAAATAATCAAATCAATTCAATTTCAAATCCATTTTATTCTCATATCTTAACATAATTATGTATGTACATAAGAATAGTAAGTTTATACACAACATAAAATGGTAGCATAGATAAAGGTACTAATCGTTATACACTTTAAATAGGAAATGTGTATAGGCCTATACGATTTACATAGTACTGTAGAAGTGTTTCGTTAAGGTAGGCTACATAAAATAGTTAAGTTAAATATGTATATCTAGAGGTATATAGAATAGTAGTGTATATGTACTGATACAAGCGAGATTACAAAAATAGTACAGTAGTACAGTATATGATTGTAGGGCACTAGTAACTAGTAGTATAGTAGCTATTGCAAACTAACATTATGCAATGACTAATTCTAATAATATAAAATAGTAGTGAATGTACTAAATGTATACACTGCAGTCATTTGGTAGGAAGTGTGTAAAACGATTTACAAAGTAGAAGTAAATGTTGGAGGTAAGTTAAATGTAATTAAGTTAAATAGAAAGATAATTAAACATTTAGAGTTGTAAATCACTATGTATTATGTTGTGTTGTTTGTGTTACTGTTGTTATGTTGTACTATTGTGTTATGAGGAACCCTTAAGAATAAATTCTTGTGTGCAGGTGACATTATTATTGATTTGCTTTTACAATGGGATTGAGTTATTTTATACAATTGCTTGTTGAGTGAGATGGAACGGATTTTTTAGTTACCTTAATTAATTTAGTCTAGTCTGGAGAAGATATTTCGCATGGTTACTTGGTTTGAACAATATATTCTTTTCTTTTCTATAATCCAAGTGTGTATTTTTTTCTTGAATTGACACAAGCATTTCAATGTGCTAATAGCGGATGATAATTGATTGAAAATGCGTGGACCCAGGAAGTCTGCATGTTTTTGGCCGAGTGAAGTGTTTCTTCTAGGCGCATTAAGTATTGACTGTATTGGGTTATTGTTATTGTTTGTATGGGTGTTGTGTACTCTTCTATCATCTTTTGTTTTGCTTATATGTTTGTTGATATGTTTGTAGGTGAAGGTTAGTATTTTAATTGTGTATATTTATTTATCTTATATCTAAAACCTGCATTGTGTTGTAGGCCTATAGGTGTGCGGTTGAGAATTGTTTGGGTTTTTTGATGATAACTTTTAAAATAGCCTTTTGCATTGTGTTGTGTTTAGACATTTTAAGTTAGAGTCATTCACCACACCCTATCCAATTATCATGTACTGTATTATTGATTTAGCAAGGGATTTGTGTACTGTAATTAAAATCTTTGGTATTTGGGGAATGAATGTGACTTTGTTTTTTTCAACGAAATTTAACAAAAATCACTTTTTTATGTTACCTGTTGCTGTATCTTTCCAATTATGTAAGGCGCATGCTTCAAATAGTCCGTATTTATGTTTTAAATCAATTTAATTATGTTGAATTGGCTATAGCCTATGTCTATGCACGCCATTCACCATTAGCAACATGCACACAGCCTACTGGATGCTACAATCAGCTGTTCTACGTTGATTCAGTAGCCAACGTATGAAATGAAACCGAATATTGCCCGCAAACTTGAAGAAGGGGTAATTTATTTTTTGGGTATAAATTTTTTTTTTAAATAATAGCCTAACCTCTTTTTCAAATTACCCCTGAGTTCTTCAAATTTGAAGAAGGGGTAATTTATTGAAAATACTGTGATTATTATACAGTAACTTCTGTTTAAGTTGGTGCATCTGCTGATAACAAAGAACCAAAGCACTTATTTTGCTGCAGAGATATCTCTCTTCATCCTAGTGTTGAACAATGGCAAAGGCTCTAGCTAATTCAACAGAATTAAATTGATTTAAGGCTATTCCACCCCTTTGCACAGTCTTGAAACATTATTTTTACAAGCTACAAAACAAAATATCTTTACCCGAGTCACCCCGAGTATGACCAGAAGAAAAAAAGAAAGAAAACATGTTGTTTCTACGCGTACCGGCCGTATACACTTCTAACTTGACGGTGCTGGCTCCACGGTTACAAAATAATAAATGTGACGTTTTAAATATTTTTCTCGATTTGAAATACTTATGAAATAATGATTGTGAAATTACATGGCTGTAGCATAAACAGGGACTAAACTACAACAATTTTTGTGTACTGATAAATAAACGAGTACAAATTGGAAATTTTTCGATTAACAATGTATGCGGAAATAACTGAAACCCATGCCTCAAACTTCTTAGTCATTATTAGGCATCATTTACGTATAATTGAGAATTGACTTGAAGCCTCCAGCCCTGTTACTCATTAAAATGTGAGAGTGCGAAAAAGTACGTACCTAATTAGTTGACGCTAGAGGAGCGAGTGACACGAACTTGCTCCCACAGTGTCTGTAACTCGACTACCCAGTAACTCGACTGCCTGCTGATACCTCGGCTTGGCGGGGTGGGGGATATTAGTATGGTCACATTGCGTCATATATCAACAGCTGATAATGATTAAACAGTTGTGCATATTTGATAGCGGGCTGGAATGGCCTTAAAAGGAAAACATAAATACGTACTATTTGAAGCATGCGCCTTACATAATTGGAAAGATACAGTAACACTAACAGGTAACATAAAAAAGTGATTTTTGTTAAATTTCGTTGAAAAAAAGAAAGTCACATTCATTCCCCAAATACCAAATCTTTTTACTTAGGAGATTCCGAAGTCTATAGAAGACGTACAGTATTTTATGGAACTTTTTTGTAGTATTTGTAGTATGAGTGTTGCATCTTAGGTGTTTGTCTATCATTATACCAAGGTATTTTGCATTTTCTTCTTTTGCTAGTGTATCATTGCATTGCAGTTATTTCCAAGCGAGTAGGCCTATGTGTTTTTGTGAACTTTTAGGATTAAGTTGTTAGGAGGTTGGCTAGTAGCTAATAGGGATACTGGTAGGTATAGTTTTTGTGTGGTTAAGTGTCAATCATGTGTATGTAGGCCTACTACGTACATAATCAATCTCGCAAAGGAATACATAAGAAAAGTGAGCAGAACAGCCGATCACCTGTTCGCAAGAAATAAGCGGGGTGCACAATCGCCCAGCAACGGTAACGATAAGAGTTAGTACCAATGCTAGCTTATGGTATGACGCACAATAGCCTTCCCGTTCCCGTCTGACCTTCTAGCCCGGTAACGATAACGGCAAAGTTCGCCAAGATTTAACTTAACGTTACCGTTCCCGTCTGTACGTTACCGGGACCAATCAGAATCAAGCGTCCACGGCCTGTTAAAAATATTAGCAAATAGCCGAGCGTCTGCTTAACGGGCAATTGTGCATCGAATGCCTTCCCGTTACCGTTTTATGGTTATCGTTACAGTTACAGTTATCGTTACCAGGCAATTGTGCAGCCCGCTATACCCTTCTTTCTGAAGAGTGCACAGCTGTCTGAATATGAAAGCTATGATAGTTAAATTGATTCTAAATATCAAAAGGGGCCAAAACAGTGTCCTTGTGAACAGTTGCGGGACCTCGGGAACGATCTCTAAAAAACGGAACTGACCCATTAAAAGCGGGACGAATGGACACACTATATCAATGAGACAATACAAAACTTCTGTAGCTAAATACTCGCTATACGCAGATCAGGAAGTATGCTATGTGATCTAAGCACTAGTGTTTTGTTTGTTTTAATTAACAATCAATTGCCATCGGGGATTCCATCATATTTAGATATGCATGCTCAATAACTATCTTCCAGGAATGTCCTTAAGATTTGGTAGGCCCTATGCCTATTTATTTATTTAATGTCTATCCTATTCAGCCTAGGCATTGGGTTTAAAATGCCCTAGGCCTATCTCGGCAGGCGTGGCCTAGAGCTAACCAGGATTTCAGACAGCCCGTATGCTTAGGTACTTCGGATTGCGAAAAGGACAGGGCTAGACCCTAGGCCTAGCTAGGCCTAGTCGATTACGATGCGTTTGAATAAGACAGGATATTGCGCCAAGGGCCTGGGCTCGCATATAATTTTAAGGTTATGTAGGCCTAGATGCCTAGGCCTATGCAAAGCATATTTACCTCTTTCGGCAAATATTTGTTGATTTTTCCAAGAAGAGAAGACGTCTCATTTTTCGCTTCAATATCAGAACCGCATGATTTATCCACACCACACAGACGACACTTGTTACGAAAAGTAGGTCTAGTATTTGACGTCATTTCTGATAGAATTTCATACTTCACAGCTTGCTTGACTGTATAGAACAAAGATACTGGTATAGAAGGCGTGCCAAACAGTGATGCCAATATATATCCGATATCACGACAAAGATTTTATTCACAGTACAACAACCACAACAACAAAAGTTCTTCCGTCTCACGTTGTGACCAATCACAGCGTCTCTTTCCACCCGGATGTGCGCGGAAATGTTGTTGTTCCGGGAGCCAACTTCACACCGATATTCTCGCACCCTTACATCTGGCAACACTGGGCAAGGCCAAGTCGGCGCAGCAATGGCACCTGTCAAACAGTGTGGAAATTCGTACATAGTAACGTCGCCGTCCGTTTTTGTTGTGATATTTTATTTATTGTGTTCTTTATCTGTACAGGTACCATGTACGACTGGTACTCATATATCGGGAACATGGAACACAAAAGATTTCTTCAAGTTTTTAGTGAAATTCGGTTTTCAAAAAACGGATGTACACAGACCAAAAGATTCTTTAGGTTATATTTTCGGAAATATAACTTCCAATTCGAATTTCAGCCATCCAGTGACATTTGCTGTTTTGGGAAGAGGATATTTCTTAGAATATTACGGCAATCGATCAATTGTAAATAAGGAGAAAGCTTGCTCCAAAATGTTTAATAAAATAAGTAAAGTTGCTTATGATGCCAAGTGTAGTGATACAGGTGAAGACTTCCTTAGGAAAATTCCTTGTGCTGAAAATCGGTTGTGTGTTGATGAAGATGCACCAGCAAATGTTGTTAGAGGACATCAGTTTACTTATGTGGTTGAAGATTTGCAGCAACCAAGGTAAATAATTACAAATTAGTTTGAACATCTAGGCCTAGGTCCATTGGTAATGTAGGGCCTAGGCCTAGCCCAGCCCAGTGTTTCCCAAATTGAAAAGCTTGCAATGGAACCCGGGTTTATTTTAAATAATTTTGATTAATGATGATGCCTTTTAATTGTATCTACAGTTTAAATGAATATTCTTTAGTACTTGGAACTTAGCTGTAAAACTGCTAAAAGGTTTGCATCCTAGGCCTAGGCCTAAAGAGTTTCGGGTTGAAATTGGGCAAACGCAACTTGCCTATGTTTTAAATCTTCAATCTGTTCTTTGCTCTGTGATCACTCTCCCGGTGCCAGAGACCTGCCTATGAAATTGTGAAAAGAAAACAAGTAACACTGGCCAAGGCCACCACAATATGCAATTGCACTTTGTGTTGTTTTTCATGGTGCCATTTCTCCTCACATATAATGCCCTCTCAGAGGGTTGACGTCTTCTGTGTCCATGATTTCCTCTAATATGGATCTATAGCCTGGAAGAATCAACCCCTTAAATGTTTTGTTTACAACATGACTGATCTGTACGATCGTACGTCGTATACGATTTGTATATATTTTCCACTCCACCACAGTTCTGCCAAGAAAAACTAACCTGCCAAATGTTTATTTTCCACCCTGCTATGTTGTACGTGTTTGTCTGCGGTCACTCTGGGAACGTTCCGAAACTAGCCGAATATGCCATTTCCGTGCTGAGGCCGTTCCGTAACCTCCTGAATATCATAGGCTGGGCGTTCCGTAACTTCCTGCGCCAGCATATTCAGCATCATTAATATGCCAGCCGGTTCGAGCGAGGGCATCTGCCAGCATTCACAAATCATGGCGGCGTTTTCAAAATCTGATAATTTAAAAGCTTGTCAAATTGTCAGGAATTATATAATTTGACCGTTATTTATACCACGGGTTGCAGGATTTTATTATCTTTCATGTTGTATTTGTTATTATTGGGAAACGATTGGAATATTGTTTTTTAATTTCATTAGGTAGCCTACAAATTTTTAGCACCCATTTCCTCCGTCTTTTTGCTTGTAGGCGTTCTGAAACACTTGACAAAATGTGACGCTGGGACGTGCTATCTGATGCTGGAACCCCATCATTTTCAGGAGGTTTCGGAATGTACCTACCCACTATTAGGCCGAGCTACTGTTTCTAGTATTTAACCGTGCGCATTATCCTGCTAATTTTATGTGTATAATTACACAGGCAGACAGGGTGTTTTATTTATTTATACCAGTAGGCCTACCTGACAAATCAAATTATTTTCTTTAAAACCATTATAGGTAGGACTAGGCCTAAATAAAAAAAAACCCATTGCAGCAGCAGTAAGCCTATTTTTTATTTTTTACTGCACAATTAAATTGCATTTTTTCTTCATTTGAAGCTGGTACACATACACAAGAGTTCAGAGCGTATTTTATGAGAAACTTTCCTTGAAACGCTAGAAAAGATGCTTGAAAAAATGTGTGCACACATTGTACGTGTCCTACATGTAGGTATGCGTCAGTAATGTCAGTCTTTCTGTTGTCTTACCAGTTACCACCTTATTTAGGCATAGTTGACCATATTACTTTTTAGGGCTTACCTAAATGTAGTAGGCTATTTATTTTATGGTCTCATTTTCAGATTTTGGTACATCAGCATGGTGTCATGCTACAGAAATCTGTCAACATGTGAGTGGCATCATATGGATCAAGATTTCGATATAGAATTTGATATTTGGCTTGTAAATGGGAATCCAAATGCCAGCAGCAGCTATAACCCATTTGTTTATCAATTTTCGTTTGATAGACAGGTAAAATACAATTGTATATTTAAGATTTTAACTTGTTAGACCAGCCCAGTTTACTCTCTTGCATAATAAGGTTTAAGATTTAAGGGTTCACCAAGTTGAATCAAGCCAGTTGCATCATAGCATTTTTTCGTTTGATTATGCCCTGCCCTGTTGATGACAATTTAATGCTAAAATAATATGTATCATTTAATATTCTAATAATGTATTTTTCATTTGATATTGCAGGATACAGTAGAACTGTACTTGGTGTTTTTCTTGTGCTACCTTGTACTTGTTCCATTGCAAGTGTACGCTGCTATGCGCCAACGGCATCCAGTTACTCGACTATTCACTGCAAGCCTTTTGTTAGAATTTGTTGCCCTTTGTCTGATTCTAACCCATGTTCTCAAGTTTTCTTTGGATGGGACTGGCATCCATGAAGTAGCTGTTGCAGGAGATATTCTGGACATCCTGTCTAGAGTAAGTAATGTCATATAATATTAATAATAATATGTAATGGTAAACTGGTACGTCAAGTAGGCAAGGACCTGCTTCATAGGTACGGACAGGAGGTTTTAAGGGGGGTGGGACTGACCCAGTATATTATAATAAAAGAATTAGGTGGTTGAAGAGGAAGTGCAGAGGGATATATAAGAGGTATAGGAAGACAGGTAAAGGTAAGGAGAAACTTAAGGAGTGGGAGGGAGTTCTTAATAGGGCAAAGGTCGATGCAAGGGATGATTATATGTTGCACTTAATGGATGATGAGGGATTCCAAGGTAAAGGGAGAAGGTTGTATCTACATCTAAGGAACCAGAAAGGGGGGAGCGAAATACCCACACTTAAAGGGACTGGGGATGAGTTATTTACTGGTGATAAGGATAAAGCGGAGGCTTTGAACGCGCACTATGGGGAGGTATTCCAAGAGAGGGAAGATTCTAGTATGCAGTGGGAAGGGGGGAGGGGTAGCAAGCCTCTCACTATAACGAATCTTGATATTAGAAAGGTTTTAGGTAAGATGGGAGGGAGAAAGGCTTCAGGACAGGATGGGTTGATGTGTAGATTTTTGAAAATTGGGGGGGAGGGGGTTGTTAGGTTTGTAGGGGATATTTGCAGGAAATCGTTAAGGGAAGGTACTATACCGGAGGGTTGGAGGGAAGGACTTGTAGTGCCAATACATAAGGGGGGGGATAGAAGTCTAGTAGGGAATTACAGACCTGTTAGTCTCACTTTGGTAGGGAGTAAGATAATGGAAAAGGTAGTAGCAAATTATGTTAGGGAGGTGTTGGAGGGGGAGGGATGGTTGGTAGATAGCCAGCATGGGTTTAGGGAGCGGTATTCTTGCGAGACGCAATTAATAGGTCTTGTTCAGGACATAGGGGAGGCTCTAGATAAGGGGGAGGAGGTTGATGCAGTTTTCCTTGATTTTGAAAAGGCTTTTGATAAAGTGTCTCATGGGATTTTGATGAGGAAGGTTGATAGTGTGATTGCAGAAAGGGGTTGTAAGGTGGATGGGAGATTTTCTAGCAAATAGGTCGCAGAGGGTAAGGGTGGGGGATAGCGTATCAACAACTATCGAAGTTACATCGGGGGTGCCGCAGGGGTCGGTGCTGGGACCACTGTTATTTATAATGTTTATTAATGATATAGGAAGGGATATCGAGTCAAGATTAAGGTTGTTTGCTGATGATTGCGTCTTGTATAGGGTGATTAAGGGGGTGGAGGATGCTAAGTTGTTGCAGGATGATTTGAACAGGATAGAGGAGTGGGTTGATGTTAATAGGATGGGTTTGAATGCGGGAAAGTGCAAAGTGGTTGGGTTCACGCGTAAATTAAAGGGGGATGCGAGAGAGTATTTTCTTGAGGGGGTAGTTTTAGAAAAGGTAAAGAAGTATAAGTATTTGGGAATTGTATTGGCCGAAGATTTGGGATGGGGGGACCAGGTGCAGGAAAGTGTGCGAAAGGGATATAGAAACTTAGGGTTTGTTATGAGAAATTTGAAGGGAGCTAGTAGGGAGGTA
Organism: Isoperla grammatica; assembly: GCA_945910005.1. NCBI lineage: Eukaryota > Metazoa > Arthropoda > Insecta > Plecoptera > Perlodidae > Isoperla > Isoperla grammatica. The sequence goes on along the minus strand of OX246737.1, from coordinate 46,057,210 downwards.
AAGGATATGGCTTACAAGACAGTGGTACGGCCTATATTGGAATATGGTGGTGCGGTGTGGGATCCATATAGGAAGGGGGAGGTCATTGAATTAGAGAAGGTGCAGCGTAGGGCAGCAAGAAAGGTTACAGGACAAGTTAGGAGATGGAGGTATGTGGAAGATAGGTTAGGGAATGTGGTAAGAGCTTATGATAGTGTTACAGCAATGGTGGGGGAACTGGGTTGGGAGTCCTTAGAGGAGAGACGGAGGAGTAATAGGATGTGTAATCTATATAGAGCAGCTAGGGGGAAGGGAGGGTGGGGGGAAATCCAGAGCAGGTTGCAAGAAGGAGTTTATAGAGGGAGGGGGGATCATAATTGGAAGTTTCAGCGTCGGGTAGTGAGAAGTGATCTGGGTAGGTTTGGTTTTCTTGAGAGAACGGTAAGGGAATGGAATGAGTTACCCGAGGAGGTTGTTGAGAGCGAGTCAGTAAGGGAATTTAGAAATAGATTGACGAAAAGGAGGTGATGGGGGAGGGGGGAGGTTTGGATAGGTTGCCACCGGGTAGTTGTGGCCCATTTGCAGCCTTTAAGTGTTAAATCTAATCTAATCTAATCACATGGCGGTGGGGCGGGGGGGGGGGGGGGGGGGGGGGGGGAGAGAGAGAGAGATATTGGTTGATGGTCCTTATTAAAGTCATGATTAAGGGCAGCAGGGTCTTCTCGTCCATCTAACCTCATTTAAAATAAACCCATTTTAGATAGGCCTGCATAGGCCTATATTGGGTAACACATTAATCTCGTATATCTGCTTGATGTCTCACCGCTAAGGATGACGATTCTTTGTGAATGCCTTGTCAGATTCCAATCGATCTTATAGGCCTATGGTGTGATTCTTAAGTACTCTATATATTTTTTGTTACAATACATAGGCTACTAAAATCAAATAAATGGGCTGTATCATAATGTTGACCTTGACACTGAATCACTACTTTTCGTTTTGAAAAGCTAACACAAAGAAATCCATAGTCACATGACGCGATAAATTGTGCCATCTTGCCGAATGCATCTATCGCCTGCGTCTTATGAGACACTGACAAGATGGGTTGGTCCTGTCGGGGAATGGCCAGGCTTGGCAGCTCCCACCTGGGGGGCTATTCCTGAAAGTGTTGTCATGGTGACAATACTCACTTAAAGTGATATCTAAGTGGTTATCACTTGCTATTGGCCGATTGCTGTGGCTATTGGCTCATTGCTGTGGCCGACCACATGGAAAACAATCAGCCAATAGCAAGTGGATGTCTCACTGAGTAACTACTGTACTACCAAGTTGTCACAGATTTCAGAAATAGCCCCCCCCAGTAGTGACCTAGGAAGCTTATAGTATTTATCGGGTGATGTAACTGTCACTTGCGTCACGTCTTAAGTTGTTTCATCGAATCAACAAGATGGTAATTTTAAACCTATGTGTTGTTGCACTAGTTGCCAATGCCATTACAGTATAATAGTTTGATCTATTATTCGATACAAGTTTTTGATAGTTAATAGCTAAACAAGGTTATTATCTATCCGACTATCCGTTGGCAGATTATTTATTTATATCCTTATTCATGCGACCCATTTATATAAAGGTATAACCGACTCCTCTAGAGAGAGAGACGGCAATAAATAATTATTCTAAAACTAAAACACTAACAAAATCTATATTAAGATCGAATGAAATAGATTAAAATGTGTTAGCCTATATATTATGTCTTATATTATTGTGTTTTGTATTATGTCCAAACAAGACTTTCTCGCTACCTGTTGTCCCCATATTTTATTACCTACTCTAACAAATTTATAATGTAGGCCTATAGTTCTACAAGTTTAACATTTTGGTTGCTGAGCCATCTCTATGGATAGGCCTATAGGTACTAAAGTAAGAGCCGGTCTTTCAATCTCCTAATACGAAAGTTATTTGTAGCAATTAAGCTATTTGGAGGATTTTAAGGGTTTTGATTGGTGGTTGCCATGGAGAAAACAAGCTATTCGACGAATAAGTAGTTACTGGGACATTGTAAGACTGGACCTAATTGTCATAAGTATAACTATGTTAACTCTCATTAGTCATTATGGCAATACAACTGAAAACTTTTGTAGCCTTTGGAGCATGTTGAGAAAAGCAGTGAATTAGTGCTTACAAACTAAGAAACCTTTTGAAAAAGCCTTCAGTGGTCTAGTGTTACCAACCATCAAGCCAACCTTGTCCTTAGTGCTAGAATCTACCTGTAGTGTTCTAATGATCCTACTTCTAATTAGTACTTATTTTGTAATTTTTTCAGACATTATTTATGCTACTTCTTCTTCTACTAGCAAAAGGCTGGGCAGTAACAAGACTGGAGCTCACATGGAAACCGCTTGTATTTGCAATATGGTTTCTATATGGAGTTGTTCATATATTACTATATGTCTGGAACATGGTAAGTTAATCTAAATAACATATGTAGACATACCATTTTATCGGTTAGGCATTTTTTGAGATACTGTCATTGCATAGTAAAGACTTGTTTATTATTTCTATACATATTTCATAGATTTGTATACTACACTAGTGCAGTTAAATTAACACGTATGTGTTGACCCATAAGCTTATTTTGTGTAAGATGAGTAGTACTATAGGTAGTAGACTTGAGATTTTCTTAGTTTGATGCTCCTCTGCTGCTCCCCTCCATCGCTATGTGACCACCTTTTATCCCCGTGACAACCTGACAAAATCATACCATATTTATTGATAGTGTTTATTTATAATCAGCCATATTTGTTATGCTGGACAGTGGTTTCATAACTAGGTGATAGGGCTTCAAACAATGTCAAACTGAAAATATTTTACCTCTACTTTCGGCACCCAGAGGTGTCCACCGCCAGCTGCGATTGCAGAATCCCTTTCCCGTGTGCCTCCCGATCGCCGGCCACGTTTAGGACAAGTTGGTGCCTCACACCAGATCGGTGTCTGTTTATCCTTTTCACATTTTCATTTTAGTGTCAAAGTTTTAGTTCTTCGTTTTGCACTAGTTCCTCGTGCACTTATATTCGTTTTATGTGTGTGCGTTCTTACTTTTATTTGTATAAATATTATTTTTGTGTGTTTATGCATTTACATATTATCTTTGTGTGCATTTGACATGCAGTGCAGACATATTCTCTTCCCTCATGATATCTGTTGTTTTTCGGCCATGGCCTTAGCATCCTCGTAAATCACAATCCAAAATTAGGATACCTTAATATGTACATAAGATTTGGTGAGTGCTACATTGTGCCAAGTCTATGTTTGGTGTTTTCTTTTGCAGACTGAAGTTGACATCATTGAAGACATTGATGAATACCAAACGTGGCCTGGTTGGTTAATAATAGTGTTTCGAACATTAATAATGATCTGGTTCTTGTTTGAGCTACGCCATACAATGCTTTACGAGCATAATACTCAAAAGCTCAATTTCTTCCTTCACTTTGGAGCGTCAGCACTTGTTTGGTTCATTTATTTGCCAATAATTGCCCTTATTGCACTACAAGTGTCTGCACTTTGGAGGTTCAAACTACTGCTAGGTAGGTAACCATTTATGTAGAGCTTATTGTACCATTTGAATAGTTAAATAAGTTCAGAAGGTGTCTGGTGTCCTTAAAATGATTTTTGGGACACTTGTCTGATTTCCACATTAGTTGTACCTAGTGCTAGTTGATTAATATTATAGTATAGAATGATATGGTTACCTTGTCTTCATGAACTCCGAGTGAAAAAAGAAAACGATATAGCTTACAAGCGAATGCACGATCGATTCTCCTTCCTTCCCCAGGGGGGAAGGAACCACCTATTCTATGGTCTATATAGGAACCACCATTCAGGCCAATAATTGGTTTTGCCAGTGGAGGGTATCACTTACACATTTAAAAAATTAATGTGTATACAGAATATAGATGCATTGACACTCATTGGAATGCTGCTATACATAGCGTAGTCGGAGGCAGACATACATGGTATTCTAGTAAATTAATTGCTTTTTTAACAGTTCACTCATCATTGATACCGGTACCTCATCTCTTCAATTATTTTATCACAGAAATGTCTATTCATAACGTCTTTCCCGCAAGCAATAAGCATAATAAAAAAATAATTGTAATTGGTTCTGGGTAGGGTTGCCGTATTTTAACTCAAGCTGGAGGGACACATCTTTGCAGGCAAAAACAAACACGGGGGGAGTTGGGGTCAGGGGCAGAGCCTCCCAACAACAGCGCTGCATGCAAATTTTTTTTAAATTTTCTTTTAGAGTTCGTTCTGAGCGTTTCATAATAAAATAATGGAGTGAATGCAATACCAAAATACTGTAGTTTTTGTAAAGCAAAATCAAGAAAACCACGCACATCACTTGCACGATTTTAGCACAACCGGCACAAGTTCCAACTTGTCACATCCACCATCACCTTCATGGTCACCTTCCATATCAATTGATGTTAAATTATTTGAGGTGCCTGGTTCATATAGGAGAGGAGTGCATACACAGTGTAAGATAAAATAGGGGCCTGGCCTGTATCATGTTTATATAGCCTACCCGAGCCGATAAAGCGTTTTTATTTCGGTAGCCCTTGCTTGAGCAGCAGGCCATTTTGGTGGGCAAACAGGCCAGGCCACCAGGCATTTGCCCAGTGGGCAATAATAATTATTAATCAATTATTAATAAAAAACTTTGTCACCTGGTAAATGGAGCAATATTTGTTTGCTGCAAATCATATGTTCTACGACCACTAATAGCTTCAATACTGCAACATGAGTTATATTGTTGCCAAAGGGTGGGATGAAGTGGCCGCGTATGTGCGGGCCCGCACGGACTCGCTTCCCGACGATCGTTGCCTCTCCGTCGGCCAAGCGCCAACCCCTCGCCCGCGCTGCTGACTGCTTATTACGCGATGCCATCTCAAAGATTATGCGGCCGGAAGGAGGGGGGGGGGGGGTGCTCTCGCTTGACAACAATTATTAATTGAAATGTGAAATTAAAATTATCGCATTGAAGTGAATTTGCGTTTTTACGGGAAACCACAAAAATTGACAGTTGATTAGTTATTTAATTAATTGACGAAAAAATCGATTAAAACAAAAAAAATCGATGGCGAAAATTGTCACCGACATCGATTATTAATCAATTAATCGATGTCGACGCCTAGCCTTAATTTTCATGTAGGCCTACTGTATCAAGTCTGCCCTGTAGACTATAGTATAGGCCTATAGTACACTATTGAAGAGATAAATACTACTATACCTATATTTGTGCTATAAATTACTTACCTAAGTGATGAATACAAAATATGAATGTGATAATGTGTTAATATGTGTTAAATATGTGTTAATGAATACTATTTCATTGTATGGATTTCTAGCTTCTTGCATTGTAAAACAAAGAGATGGCGTGTTTTTCAGGCATCACATACTCGGCTGACTGTCTTGCATTCTGTGTGATGACTCATCTGCTCTGGCCAACTCGCAGTGAACAGTACTTCTTGTTAGCTGATGAAGTCGATCTAGGAGATGAACTGGACGAGTTTAATGAAGCACCGCACGTTATTAACAATTACACGGCACTCAATCAAAACTCGATAGCAACAGAACCTCCAGATTACACAAAAGTAATCGCGTAAACATGGTAGGCAATGTTTTTCATTACAAAATTATATTTTAGTGAAGTAAAGTTACTTGAATAATGCTTGAATACTAAATAATAATAATTAAATATTTTGATTTTTATACCGTTTCATTTATACATGTATTGGTACATTTTCCTCAACTAAATTAATTAATTGAAAATTGTATTTATAAACTATATATGCACTAGTTTTATGGCTCACAGTCACCTATCATTCTTACTGATGAATGTAACCTTAACCATGTGTTATAATTAATATCAGTACAGCATTGAATTACTTTTTTTCAGGAAGGTAGCAGACAAATTATTTCATTAGAACTGCTAATACTACGTAAATTATGGCAGCACCTTTATGTAAGTAAAACTACAGGGTTCGGATCCACTAAACTTAATGTTTTGCCAAAACCCCTTGTTTCATTCCACCTCAATTCTACCAAAGAAAACACTATTTTTAAAACACTGTATCCACAAAGAGTCCTGAGCTTCGTTTGCCTGTCTTATGGTGAATTCACGACCTTGCGTTGCGCTACGCAACTTTGAACTTCGAAGTCCTAGCTGCCAATCATGAGCATCATCTGTGCGCGACTGTGCGATGCTGCAAACATTGTTCTAGTTCAACTTTCCAACGCAATAATGCAAAGCAAAGCTTTCTTGATCCTCGCGGCATGTATGATCCGGGACACTTGGTTTAAAGCACAGCCTTCTCGAACGTTGGTTCAATCCAAGGTCCGTAAATCCTCTGGCGGGGCCCGCGGGGGACTCGTCAAACTCCCAAGTTTTTACATTGAGGTTTACCGAACCTCCGCCAGGAGATCGACGGACCTTGGGTTCAATCCACACAAGGTCCACTTGATTGGAGATCAAGTAGACCTTGAATCCGCGGTTTGACCTGTCGAGAAGGCTGTAGTTTAAAGCAAGGTCGTGAACAGATGATGAAGTCAACGCAACGCAACAAAGTCCAACGCTCAGCTCAGCGCAACGCAAGGTCGTGAATTCACCATTACACCGGGTCCTACTCTGGTCAGTGTAGCAAAGCATCTTACATATACATAGCTAAATAGTCTTAATAGCCAGTGTAAAACTCGTGCACTGGCTACACTAGCATAGTGAAGTTTTAACAGGCAATTGCCATTAAAATGTTTACACTGATTTACACTAATGTAAAGTGTAGGACAGGCAAACAAAGCTATTGTTTATCATATTGTTGTTGGGAAAATGGCAGTGTATTTGAATTGTGATGTCATGAATGAGGTAACGAATTTTAAACAATCAAACGCAGTTTCGATGTCAACTGGATACCATAATAATTTCGAAAGTTGATGTCGAGAAAACTGCCTCCAAACATACTTACCAGAGACCAGAGTTGTTTAAGAAGTTTCCCCTTGGGGGGGGAACTTCTATTAATAAACTAGTTTCGAGCTTAGGTTATGAATAAGGTGACCATATTTACAAATCAAAATTCCCGGACGAACACAACTTTCGGGGACAACGATGGGGGGTGTGGGGGGGATGCCCCCCACAACAGCGCCGCAGGTAATTTTTCGAAAAAGTGTGTTTTTTATGTAGTTTTAAGCGTTTTAGAATGAGTTCTGGGCTTCACACTACCTACTAAGTAATGGGATAGTTTCATTAGTCTGTTTATTAAAACAATGTATTTATTAATTGTCTACAACATAAGTGTTAAAATTACAAAATGAATATTTATGAAACATAGCCTGAAGAAGTTTAATACATTGCCTATATTACATTGATAATTAATTGCATTTGGTATACGTTTGTATAACCAACTAGTTTTAATTAAATGGGACAATTAAAATTAGGCGTGATTAATACAGCTGCTGAACCACAGTGTGGTACGCATGGACACCTTCTTTGGCAGCTAATACAAGTTCCTCTTTCCCCGCACATGTATTATTGAAATAAGACGTCATCTTGCTGCTTGCAGCGGAGGCATTGAGTGTTTTTTGATGTTTTTTACTTTTAAGATGCTCTTTAATGTCTGATCGTCCCCCGTGCGCGATAGAAAATGTGGATTGACACTGACTGCAATAAACGTCGGAATTGTCATTTGCCCGCAATTGCTTTAAACATGGGAAGTCTTCTTGTAACTCACTGTTAAATTTACACTTCCGTTTTGGTGGCGGCATTGTCGCAGCACAAACAAACACACACACAGTATCAAAGCTCAACGGCGAATAATGACACGCCAAATACAACAAGTCAGAACCTGTGGGAGGCGGCGAGTCAAAGCCTAGGCGGTAGGGAGACGGTAGGGGGTAGGGGTAGGGGTAGGGTAGGTCGGTCAGCTGATATGGTACCGGTAAGCTACGTGTACAGCTGCCATCACAAGTAACTCAATATATCACGCATTTTGTTCTAATACTTGCTGCATCGATAATTTCCGGGACATTAGAAACGTGTATCACAATTCCGGGACATTTAAGGGCTTTTCGAAAAGTCTTAGGAACGCCGGGACAGAGCGTAGAAAAACGGGACTTTCCCGGGAAATCGGGGACGTATGGTCACCTTAGTTATGAAAGTAGGTGCCAATCGGCTGGAATGGTATATAATGTGAGGAAAGGATCCAACAGCTTACCTTCGTTTAAGATGACGGATTTACATGATGTCATACCTTGTTTTTCCTGCCGTATTGAAGTGCACATTTTCGACGTGGATTTTTTCAATGAAAATATGCTCTTGGACATAAAGAAAAACATTTTTTAAACTTGGAAAGATGTCCTAATGTCAATACAAATACAAAAGAAAATTCAGGAGTCTTCCCTATTGTTTTATTACATGCTATTTCCAAAAGAAAAACCAACTATGTATAAACAAATCCTATACTTAGCTCAACTGTGCATCAGGCCCTTGAACACCTAACAAAACATATGGCGTTTTCCACTGGCCGCACTGGTGCGCACTCAGTGCGAGTCGCACGTTCCACTGGTAACGATAAATTGCACTCGTGCGGGTTTCGCGTATTCCACTGGCGAACTTGCACTGACGCAGTGCACTCGAGTGCGCACTGAGCCGCACTGGCTTCGGGGGTCAGTGCGGTATTTTCAGTGCAAATATGGCGGCCATAAACGCGGGAAAATTGTACGCGGAAATGGAACTTCCAAGTATTTTCGTCAGATAGTGAAGCTAAAATCGAACCAACATCTAAACCAAACATAAAAACACAACTGGAAGATGTTGTTTACCACTATTCTGATATAGACGCAGTACGGCGTTATTAAGTTTGAGGTTATGTTTACCCTTTACCTAGGCTATTTAATGGAACTTAATTTCTAGTACTTCTTATATAGCCTAGTTAACGACTGTACCTTCTAGTTGCAGTAACTTGAGTTAAGTTGCTTTGTTATCCTCTAAAATCCCTTTCATATTGTTTAAACATCTTGATTTTTATCACTTTTACCGCCAATTTGTTGCACTGAAAAAATAAATATGTTCCACTGGGATTTGCACTGAGGGCAACACTGGTGCCGTGCATCACGTGACTGTGACGTTTCAGGGCGCACTCAGTGCGGCCCAGTGGAAAACGCCAATAATTTTTCTTTTGTGGATCTGGACCCAGAACTATTGTTGACAGTCAATTTTGTAAGTGACATGTGGTCATTGAAGGAGTATGTCATTGAGGGTCACAACTTCATTAAGCTCCGATTTAGTAAGCTTGGTTTGGTAACCATGGTTTCAACAAATATTACATTCAAAATGCATGGCAGTTGAAATGTTTGTTCTTCGAGAATCTCCGATTACCGGCTAATGCTAATCAGAGTTTAAAAAGTTGGTGAAACCTTTCCTGCGGGAAGTACAGTACATTCAATCTAAATGTACTCTAAAAAAAGAAAACAATGTGATATTGAAACATGCTAAAAGTAATTTATAAAATTGTAAGCTAGGCTATCAAGTGTATACTATTATTGTGAACAATTACTAATTACAATGAGAAGAATTTTTAACTGTGACTGCCTGACATTCTAACTGATATTCTGGTGTCAAACTACTTAGCATTTTACCTACAAGTTGGATGGAATAATATAAAATATGTATGTATGTATGTATGTATGTATGTATGTATGTATGTATGTATGTATGTATGTATGTATGTATGTAGGCCTATGTATGTATGTATGTATGTATGTATGTATGTATGTATGTATGTATGTATGTATGTATGTATGTATATGTATGTGTGTGTAATAGTGGTGTGCAACAATATTTTTCTATATACTATATATCAGTGCTATTTTGTGCTATCTTTATGGAAAAAACATAATTTATAGTGATATTGATTTTTCTACTTATGGTCATAATAATAATAATAATAATAATAATAATAATAATAATAATGATACAGTAATAGTAATAATAATAATCACAATTTTAAACTCAACCCCAACTGTGAAATAAAAATGATAAAACAACACAAAAACTATCTTTACAAGTTACAATACAAGACAGTTAAGTTCAAGTTCAAGCCTATCAATCGGCGGTGCTCTGGCAGATCTAGTTATTTACAATGTTGTCAATGACTATTTACAATTTTCCGAAAAAATTTTCAAATCTAAAATAGTTGCCAATTGCAAATAATGTATAATGTAATGTGTATAATGCTGTGTGAGTGTAAGGATACAGTTACCTCAGTCTGTATGGATGACGATAATATTGCACTTATTGTACCATACTTTCAACTTACAACTCCCACTAAAACATTTAATTGCATGTGAAAATGTTCAGCCCAATCAGCACAAAATGATCTTGAAAACTATAGGGTAATGTTGCCCCAATCCATAGTGTTGCAAAACCACTGCCTTGTTCAAAAACATTTATGGGGAAATCTAAACATTCAAATAATGATACTAGATGCAGATGATTAAAAATTGGTGTTGGGAGTATTTTAGTCCGCCCCACCCTGACAATATGCCTAAATATGGAGTTGTTATTTGCTAGCATACATAAAATAGCATATGAGCAAAGGAATAAAGGCCACAGTCCTCCACAGAGTCCATATACCCACAACAAAACATAATTTATTGGCCTGAAGATTCGAGCACACCTATTTTCCTCAGTCAAATGCTGGGTTACGAGAGGTGACATAACAAGCAAGTACGGTGCAGTTTTGAGATAAAAGGGTCAACTCAATAGAGTCGCAAAAGCTTGAATGGAAGCAGATTTAGGGTAGCATTAAAGTAGCGGGCTACATTTTTTTGTAGTTTTCGCCAATGTGACAAAGCTACCGTACATTTAAGAAAAAGTGGTGACGCTACTTTTTTCTGCCAAGTAGCGATAGTTGTAGCATGCTACTAATTAAAAGTGGTGGGCCCAAGACTGCTTATCATCTGGATATGGGATCACTTGTCACTAGCAGTAACTGACAGAACATTGATTTGGTTTTGATTATACATGTTTCATATCGCGATATTTGCAAAGTAGGGAGACTATATCGATATCGAAATTTACCTTAATTTATTCATGATGTCGATGTATCAAATAATCAATATTGTTGCACATCACTAGTAGTAGGCCCTACCGGTATGTATGTAGGCCTATGTGTGTATGTAAGTGTATACTGTATTGTGTCCTGTGTTAAGTTACTGTATGTATTTGCATTCTGTAGTTAGTCCCAAGGTTTTTCGTTTAAAAGTGAACAAAAACTACCATGTGCATTAGAAGTACTGAATTAGTTGTATACATTTCAAGGAAAATACTTAGTAAGTTATTAATAGTTTTCTTTAAGAAACTGTCAATTTTATGGTACTTAAGGTATGGTCTACTCTAGATATAAAGCTCAGTGAAATTAGTTGTAGCCCCAAGTATGTAAACTTGCTAAATACGGGATTGATAAATCAGTTTCAAACAATTTTCTAGAACCGTGCATAATTTTCCTTGTGGTAACTTGCATACAGATTAAATTGTCACCTCATGATATGTACTGCAACCATTGTCAGTTACTGGTATAAATATGTAATAAATTGCAGTATTATTTGCAATAGATGTAAAAAAATGCAAACATTACATCTTTGCATACACTTCAGTAATTATTATCCATAGTGTTTTTTTTATAAGAAGTCACTAAGGAAAATTTCCATTTAAAGTCAAGTTTCAGCAAAACTGCGTCTAAATGCTAATACTTTGTACCGGTAATAGCAAGTGGATGCTAATACTGTATCAAGTTTACAATTACAAAATAGCCATTTGGCCATGTTTTGTTTTGGCAAACATTCAATGTGTACAACCAAAGGAAGATACAACAATGGAATTGCCTAGCAGCCAACAACTGTTTCTCCTACGAAAAAAACAATTACTACCTATACGTGCAGGTTTGAAATCGATTTCAAAATGTTTTGAGTTTTCAAAACTGCATGTATTGTATACATCATGGATGTTGGTTTGGATCGGTTCAAGTCAATCCCATTTTCCACTGGTTAGTGGCTTGTAAACAAAACACAGTGCAATGCCTATTTTTATAATTGTAAATTACTGCTCTATGTTATATCTGCTAATATGTATATTTTATAATACTGTGTAATGTAACTATGCATTTTCATTATAAAATGCATTTGATATAATATACTTTTCATCTTACCTGTAAATCTTTTTATGTTTTATGCATTTTTACTTACAAGTCTTTAAGACTTAGATGTCTGATTGTTGTGCAATAAGCTAATTATAAACTGTGATGCATTAATAAATGTGATTTTCTTTAATACAGCTAGCAAGCCAACTCCATTTTACTATTTTATATTCAAATAGTTGTTATTTGCAATGATATCAGTTACCTGTATATGTGTACCATACAACTCCAACAAAAACAAAATCCCTTGTGTGAAATAAATATACAGCATGCAAATTTTGTGCAAGCAACATTTACTCATTCGTGTAAAACATTGTTATTAAGAGTGTTCGACACAAATAGCTTGTAAAGCTATCAAGAATTAAGGTTTTCAGTTCGTATCTTTGAAATATCACATTCACTAAACACTTATGGAATATAGGCGTAACGGGCCTACATAATAAATATTATCATGATCTACAGATATCTAAAAAACGAGGATGCAACATTGATAGTGCTTGGATAAAATCAGGCTGACAATTTCAATAATATCGCAAAGCGTTTTATTTGATCCAAACGTACTATAATACATTTTAATTTAAAATCCTTTAGCTGTACAAAATGCAGTTCTGAGTGATCAAAATCTCGTTCCGGAAACGTCTTAACTATCGTTAATCGTATCGTATTTATGTATTGTCTCTTCAATACCAACTTTCAACTCTCAAATTCATAGTCTTACTCAAAGATAAATAGTTTGATGCTATTCCTATACTGGACTTCTATACTATGACATAGGCCTACCTATATCTTGATGGTATATCCAAAATCACATAGGTTTGGGGAAGCAGCGTCGTGTTCCATTTTGTTCGGACTGCACACAAGAATTTACAAACTATTCTTGATAGTCTTATTGCTACTTGATAATTTATTTACAGTACTTCTAGTACAATGTTACATGTAATATACTATCTAGGGTTCTCTCGTATCACAGCAATTTGAGATGGCTTGTAATATTGTCTATAAGAGAAGCTTTACCAGGCCCAATACCTAATACAGTAATGCTTCCTGTCTCTACTTGAGTATGTCCTGCATCTCTTATTAAAACACTTACAAGATTTAATGTTTCTGCTTCTTCGAAAAGTCTCAGTAAACATTGCTCTCCATTGCCATCTGAGCGGAGAACTATCTTTGGCTGACCAAGGCACTCCCACAAATTCAATGCATCAGGGGCTGTGACGAGTGCTTGTTTATAACAAGCAATTGCAGCGTGTGCACACTGTGAAGCAATTTTCCCTTTCTTCATACCAATGTCGGTCCGAGCAATTAAAACCATTTTAATGCCTCCGTTATGGGATATGCCCATAACATGTGCTAGTCCCTTTGCAAGTAACATTCTTATAAAATATAAATTTAAGACTTTGCTTGAAAATGAAATAATTTATGATTCTTGAAGTGCCCTTTTCTTTATGGTGTATGCATCCATGCAAGTACGGAACGATTTCACTTCTTGTTGGCATTTCCTCCAATCTTGTCTCTCAGCAATACATTCCTGAAAAAAACCTATGTACAATTGGCTTTTTGGTATACATAGTAAGTATTAAGTAATAAGTAGGGCTAGGATGTTCAGGACATTTCCTTTTTTGTCTATTGGTAAATACTTGCCTGAAAAATAGTTTTAAGTGTGTTTCAAGTGTTAGGGATGCCAAAAATATGCATTTTATTTTGCCTTAAAATGCCTTACATCATTTCATGAGAAAAGGTTCTTTTTGGGCATTTTTAAGGGACTATTGTCCTATTTTGATATAATTTGCTAAAACGGATGCAAAACGTGCGAGTGCAGTGTCGAGCTTGCCACATCATCGGGCCAAGCATACGCAATTATTTGTTTGTTGTCGAATACTGTAACGTTGTAAATACAAACAGCTCTACAAGCAGCATAATACGGCAGACCAGGCTTTATATAAAACACGACACAATGAAATAATTTATAATACGTACGTTTTTCTTAAATGTGAAATTAAATTAAAAAGATGAAATTATGTTTTTAATTTTTCTTCTTGTGTTTGATACATCGACAAAACTATTACCCCCCCCCTCCCCACGAAAATATATTGTTGTAACTGAATTATTTTAATAAAACAATACTGAAAGTAATGAAACCAATAGAATTCGATTAAATTCAATAGGTCCTTTTTAGGTCCTTCTTGGCTGTTTTAAAGGTACTATTTGCCTGCCTTTTTCTCACTTTGAAAGGTCCTGAACATCCTAGCCCTAGTAATAAGTATACATCAAAAAATCTGATACATTATTGAAATACAATTTGCTGTGCGTCCATATGTTATGTCAATGGTAAAACTAATGGATATGATAAAATTGGGTTTATACTAAAAATGGGTGATCCACAAAATTGTGTGAAACCACATTAGACTAGGGTCGTAGTCTGTGGACAATATTTTTTTGTAGAAGATTTAAAAAAAATGAAGGTAGTGAGGTCAGTGAAACTACAGTGGTACTGTACTAAACTGTACTAAGAGATATAACGGGAACTCTAGGCAGCATACACTCATGACATTATGTTGTTTTAATACCTCTCCTTAGGGATCGGGGGTAGCATAGACCATGGGTGACTGCCAGTCATAAAAGCGACGAAACGAGACATTCAGAGTGTATTCCTCGAAGTAACTGGTGACCAAGACCTGGGCTCTGTCATACCAATTGGTTTATCACATCATGTCTCTGTGCTCTTTATTTTGCTACTCTCGATGCTGGCACCATTGTGTTCAAACCCTCCTTCAAACCATGTTTGGAGTGAGACTGGGCAATGGAATGATGCAGGGATTTCAAAGCAAAAAGTTGAAGTAAAAGTTGCTATTCAAATTTTACGTTAACCCTTTTGCTGCGTCACTAAAGCTTTTCAATGCCTGGAAAATTACTCAAAAACACCCCAAAAATAAAATAATTTTGTTTGACTCAAAATATTTGTTTAGTTGTTATTTGAGGACTTTTCCACAACCCAGAATTAAATTTCTAATTTTTCACACATTATTTTCATTGTTGTGATTTTTAAATTTAAAAAGTGTAAAACCCAAAATACACTTGCATAGTGCTATACATGCATGTATGCATGCTGCTGTGATCTAGTGGGGAAAAATGATCTTTTAGGGACACAGCGACTATAGTCGAACATCGCCTGTTAGCCTCATGTTTTTTTCAGTGATCGACTAAAGACGAATTTCGAACCCGGCTCCAAATATTACCCGGGGCCGTTTTTCAGGTCGGGTCAATTTTTTAGTTCGTTTCTAGGCTAAATTTATGCGCCAATATTGCTGCGGTCGATTCCAGTGGAGCCAGCAGGTAGGCCTATCGCGTGCCGACCCTTCCCCCAACCTTCCACAACACGTGTTACAGAATAGACGCGAGCTGACTTGCATTCGTTACTGTTTGTTCTTTGTTTATGTACTTGCTTAAAGTGACGTTCTGTATGATCGTTATAAATATGGCTACAATAGATTTAAAGCATAAAAATTAAAAAATGAAGTGATTACTGCAGGTGTATTCCGAGATGCTAACCACAGTATAAGGGTGCTAACTGAGAGGGCAACGTGCATATCATTCGTCCCTTGTCGTCGCGCACTTCATAAGGCCTAGCAATATGTTTTCAGGATCAGGGTACCCGGGTAGTTGAGAGCTGGAACCGGTTTCGAATTTTACACCCGATGTCATCCATCCCTAATCTAGAGTCTACCAACTCAGGCACATAACTGGTTTTCAGTGGGGTACTTCGATTTAAGGCGACTAAGCCAACGCTGTAGGCACCGAACCGGTGAACATCATCGCCAAGCGAGCGATAACCAACCAAGGATCAATATTTTAAAGTATGAAATATGGGAACCAGTGGTTGGGCAGCGCGAACACTCGTGAACAAAATAATGCCAGAATCAACAATGCTGATTCAGGACAACTTTGAATTTATTAAGTGCTTCATTGCTATAGAACAGCTCCAAAGTCACCCTTTGCCTATTCCCAAGATTAGAAGTGATGGAATTGAATCCATACTAGAAGTTAAAAAACTTCTGTCTGAAGTGGGATTTGAACCTGGGACCTTCTGCATTGGAAGCAGGGATGCTAACCACTAGATCTTTCACTAGAGATATCAAAAACGATCTTTTTACTTGCCTGAACTTTGAAATGCAACTCCATACAGCCCGTCTTTTTCAACATTTGTTCAACAGGATCTTCTACTTCATCACTGTGCACACTGGCCACAGAGGACATAATGATGAACCTAGGGATAGACAATAAAATAATTAACACGACGATAATTAACAGTTCAATATTTATTATTTGGTAACATTTGTGAACTCGTATATTTTGTAATATGTATTTTTAGACTTTTCTATATTTTTTGTTAGTATGATAGACTTTTTTTGTATATTTTGTGTACTACTTGTATATTTTTCTAAAATCTATCTCAATCCAGCTTGATAGTAGTCAAACTGTTTTTTTCTGATCTCCAGATTTTGTGCAACCCTAATTGTAGCTTAACACTCACAGATGAATGGAATGACAGGTTTCCTAATTGATTCACAAGATCGGTCACATACTGGAAATAACCACCAACACAATATTATCGGCAACTGAATTAATTTATTACTATTGCAATATTTAAAATAACAGTAGATTTTTATTTTATTTTTCATCAATGTCAAATTTTGAATGGAAGCTCTAATGCAAAAAACTGGGCCACTTGTCTAGAAACACAATGGCAGTTCAAACAGGTGTTGATTCCAAGATGCTATATTAGGATTTTTGATCATGCACGATAAGCCGGTAATTGCTTGTCAAGAATGTCGAGTGGACGAAGCGCGCACGTAATCACAGTGAAGGAATCTATAGGGGTCGGTAAAACCCCACTCTTGCACTGGTATTTGCCAGTTCTCGCACTATCATCCTAGAGTGAGATAAAGTTTATGTTATTTATTATTTTTTTAGGATGATAGACACTATGCATATGGGGCATAATGGGCTTTTCTATCATCCTCCCAGCTTCCCACATTTGGAAAATAAATAATAATAATATAATTTTTTAAATGAAATATTTTCATAATTCATAAAAAGGTAATTGTATGGCAGGGTGTATATTTTTTTTAACTCACAGTTTCACGCTTCCTTCATGGGATTCCTTACATCTATGTCCTATTTACATATTGTTGCAATATTAATAGGCCCGCTTTCAGCTACTTTTGATTAAATGACAAGGGTGTTTCCTATAATAAATCCATTTTACAAATGCACCCTGAAACACTGAAAATGCAGTAGGTATTTGAAGGTGTAAATTATTTTTGGTGTGATATGTAACCATCAAATCATATCAATACTAGGAGTCAGACCCATTAAACGTGAGTATAAAAACCAAAACATGGGGCTCCACAATTACAAAAAAAAAAAAATACTCTGTCATACTTTTACCAAAGATACCCATTCCAAAGGCTGCTTCTTTTCTTAGTTCTTATTGTTATTTTGTTGCTACGTTTGTTTGCTCTTGTAAACAAACAATACACATGAAATCAAAATGAAGACTTATCAGGTAGGCCTATATTGAATATTCATTGCCGAAGACAGCATGGCTTTATTTTGAGATGATAAACCCCAGTCATGGCCTTTTGCATTTTGTTAAAGGCAATGTCTCGTACCAGACAACCTCCTTGATACTAGCAACCCTGGCGGCCGTAAGTGCAACTGTTACAGCCTGTCTGACAGAAGTGCGGCCTTTGTTAAATGATCCAATATAGGCCTAAACATCCACATATTTAGTTTTAATCTAACAATAGCCTAGACCTAACGTAAGGATTTATGGACTACATGGTCACGGTGAAAACTGTTCTAAATAATATTATGCATTATAATTAAACCTGTAAATGTATACATATTACATATTATGTGTCCTGAATGAATAAATAAATAAATAAATTCCCAACAAAAGACTGTACAGTGGACACATGTGTGGTACATGTATTGCCAAACTGAGGAAATCATGTTGATTCAGTTTCTGATTATATTTTTTTTGTATTATTATTAAGGTAATTAGTGAAAACACCTATAGCAATAGTTCGATATTTTATAGTTACTCTAAAACTGATGATTATTCATTACTAGAGCCCCAAAAAAATTCTCATTAACTATAAAAGCGAAAAGTGAAAAATGTAAGTTTTTACGAAAGTTCTCGAACTTAAGTAGGGTCACATGCCTAATTCAAGCTTTTTTTTCTTGCGAATTCAAGCAAAAAACTCCATTTTATGCGATAAGCGCGAAATATACGAATTCACGTTAATTACGACGATTTTTTTTCGAGTTTATAAACTCGAAAATTTCGTCGTAATAACGTATAGGGGAGATAGGGGTAATTAGGAACACTATTATGAAGTTACTTCAAGTGGTGTTAACTTTATGACTTTCTCTAATCAATTTTTCCTTCGGCCATTAGAATCTCTAATATATTGGCAATAAGACTAACTAAATCATTTGTTAATTCTTTGAAAGGATGTACTAAAAAACACATTTTTTAAAAATTCCGAGCTTGTTCATATTTGCCCCATGAATTTGGGGCAAATAGGAACAGGCTTGATTCTGGCCTTAAGATTAGTAGTGTTACATATTGGGGTAATTGGGAACATAGCAATCATTTAGCTGAATAAGGGACATTTCACAAAATTGAAATAAGCCAATAATTGTTGAAGTTATGATACTTTAATCTTTGGAATTCTCTATTACAACAAAATATATACAATCAATTATTATGACTTTTGTGTGAAACTTTGCAAATAGTGCCACAAACCATATCTTGATTGTATTATACTAAAATGTTAGGCCTACAGATAAGAAAAACTGATCATCACGTTTTTTAAATATAATTTGATATTACATTTAAATCATTTTTTCCCATGGGGAAATTAGGAACACATAAACGGTGAAATAAATGATTTTGATTACACTCAGTTTTATACTAGAGGCTTAATCTTGAGGTAACTTTTTTAATCATTCCCATGCAGAATGAAGTTGAATGAATATTCCGCTACTTTCTTTGCCCTTTTTTTAAGGTTAAATAGGCTTCAGCATAGGCTTAGATTTGGTCACCTTAGGTGCCTCCCTCTTTTTCCCCTTTCGTCTTCCTTTTAAGCTCTTCATCAGAGATGCGTTGCAAGACATCCTTACTAGTAAGGACCTCACCGTATGTGTCACAGTTCCTAATTGCCCCTCCATAATAACATAGTAAATGCACTGTCTGTCCCCATTTCCCCCACATATTCCTAATTACCCCAATAAGTGGTCCTTATTACCCCAAAATAACAAAATGCTGAGGTAAATAGGAACATCTAAATAAACAATAGAGGTGATAATGTTATCAATATTGGGTATATAAAATATTAAATGAGCAACTTAAAGTGAGCCAAACAAATATATAAGTGTAGCAAAGATTAAAAACTATAGCCCTACAAAATTGATGTAACAAGATGTAACAAATGTTGCAGCAAAGGAATTTTACAGGGTTTCAAACTTAATAACAAAAAAATAGTTTCACATGAATGATTTATCCCAATATATCATCTTCATATTAAAAACAAACCATACTTTACATATTGTATAAAACAAAAATTAAATATGGACCAATGGGGAAGATATTAGACATGTTCCCAATTGCCCCTGTTCCTAATTACCCCTATCTCCCCTAAGCAATGATAAAAAAAAAGAAAAATAATACATTTTTGTTTATTTCCTGAACATTCCATTCCACTATTTCCATTTGCTTACTAGGCCTACTTTAGTTTTTGTTGTATCCATATTGTCAATGAATAATCTCAATCAATAACTAATTTTGTGATCACAATTTTTGGTTCACTACTAATATTTTGTTGCTAAAACCCCGATTTCAGATAAAAATTACCTAATTATTACTAAAATTTTGACTTTTTAAAATAATTAATGCTAAATTTGTTAGAATGAACACTAAAACAAAAAATTAATGCTAATTTCAGGGGCCTCTATTCATTACTCAATACTGAAATACAACAATAGACAATTATATGTTCAGTTCTTAACAAATTGTTTTTTTATTACAAGTTAGTGTTGTTCTAGTTTACTAGGAAAACGTTCGATATATCTGTTGATAGTCTATATCTACGAACTTTCTTACGAAAAGTTCTCAAAGCTAATAAAAACAACAATTAACAATTCAAGAATGCGTATTGCAATTTTTTTTCTAATTTCCATAGCCATTATACTTCTCGACATTGTCGAATGTCCTGCAAGGGAAAAGAATTTTCGTTGTCATTTCGTATACGGTATACGAATACGTACTACGTAGTGTTTTCTACACGGTCCGCTACTGTTACTAACACTTATTGACAACAATAGGAATGTAATGTATGGCTTTAGTTTGTATCAGATCGCGTTTAAATCATTATATTTGTGACCGGATGAAAATGTATAATTTAACCAATAACCACCTCATATTTTGCTGTTACTGTGTTTCAGAAAAATATTTTTGAGTAGCTTTTGTGTAACTTTGCCAATACTTATTAGATTGCCATAACATGCACATATTCGTGACTGGATTTTTTTAATAAAATATGGCTATCTCACATTTTGCTGCCATTTTGATTCAGAAAAATACTTTTCAGTAACTACTAACTATGGTGTAACTTTGTAACTTTTCAAACGATTTTGTCACAAAACTACACACCTTCAATCCACATTGAGGCTTGTGGATGGTTCAAATTTCAACTTGATCAGACTTTCCGTTCGACTGCTATCGACAGACACAGGTAATAATAATTTTTTTTTTTATATCTTTTATATCTTTTATATCAAAAAAAAAAAAAAAAAATAACAAAAAATAACAAACAAACAAACAGAAAGACTCCAATAAACATAAAAATTAACATCTGCTTAAATACTTTGGTGGAACTGTTGATATGGTTTCCAGCAAGCACTGCCATATAGATTGAAATCAAATATTATGAATGAAGCTGTGAATACAACAATCACAAGGCATGTCAAAAACAGCATAAAACAAAAGTACATTTGAAAAATAAACCTTTTGCTTGATATGAAATCTACATACAACATTTTAAGCTTCAAGTAGTAGCAATAATATTATTACCGTACTACCTGCAGATATTGGAAGTTTTTAATATCGGTTATCCAAAGAAGTTACAGAAAAATGAAGAGTCGGCTAAATAGCACACCCATAGGAAATGCTGGTAGGCCAGCTGATGATTCCATCACAAATCTTGCAAACTCACTTTCACAACCAAATTTCCACAAATCAGTACACTTCTCAGATTACGATGAAATCTCTACTATTGAACCTATAACATCCAGACTGCCTATGCCATCTCTACAATGTAATTTTAGGTGTTTCAAGGGTATCCTACCTGTTGCTTTTTGGTTACCAAAATATGATTGGAGAAATAATTTGCTCCATGACTTAATAGCAGGTTTAGTTGTTGCAGTAATGCATGTACCACAAGGATTAGCCTACGCTCTTCTGAGTCATGTGCCCCCAATAGTAGGTCTTTACATGGGTACTTATCCTGTTGTTGTATACTTTTTATTTGGAACTTCTCGACACTTGTCCGTTGGCTCATTTGCCCCTGTGGCCATCATGACAGGTGCAATAGTAAAAAAGTACAATTGTACATCTGGTACACAAGAGCATCCATCATTAGATGGTTGTGAGACAGAAATTGCTTCAACAGTGGCACTGTGGGTTGGAATTTGGCTCTTGGCAGCTTATTTTCTACGGTTTGGATTTTTTGCCACATTACTTACAAAAACCTTAGTGAGTGCATTTACAGCAGGTGCTAGTTTTCACGTATTAGTGTCTCAAATTCCAGACTTTTTCGGTATAACAATTGAATATCCATCTGGTTTGTTCGGACTAATATACACAGGCATCGCAATAGCCAAAGCAATGAGTACAACCAATATTGCAGCCCTAGTTATTTCGATATTAGCAAGTATAATTTTAATAATTAATATGTGTTTCATAGACCCACGCCTAAAAAAGAAAATTCACTTTGGCTTACCAATGGAATTGATACTTATAGCAATTGGGATAACTGTAACAAAATATTGCGAGTTACATGAGACATACTCGATTCCTATTGTTGGGGAAGTACCTCAGGGACTCATGCTACCAAAAGTAGCATTTTATACTCCTCTTGATCATATTTATTTGGACAGCATCTTAGTAGCATTAGTTTCTTATGCAATTGCTATATCCGTATCATTGCACTTGGCAACCCAAGGTAGTTATGAAATTAACCCCAATCAGGAATTTTTAGCTCTAGGATTAGCTAACATAGTGGGGTCATTTCTTTATTGCTTTCCAATAGGAGCTTCTATGAGCAGAAGTGTGGTGCAGTACAAGAGTGGTGGCCAAACTCAGCTTACAGGCATATTTTGTGCACTTATTTTAATAGTTATCGTATTATGGATCGGCCCCGTTTTTGAAAAGTTACCTACAAGTGTTTTATCTGCAATAGTTATCATAGCTTTATTTCCTGTAATTAGGCAATTAGCGGAGTTTCCATCAATCTGGAAAATATCAAAGCAAGACGGTATTTTGTGGCTTTCCACATTTCTTGGGGTAATAATTTTGGGCATTCCATACGGACTAGCAATTGGCGTTCTTGTGGCAGTTCTTTTTATTTATTATCGTAGTACAATCCCATATGTGTGTACATTAGGAAGAATTACACTTGGACGGGTGAGCCAAGATAAAGAGCATGATCACATGTTTATAGATTTGAGACATTCACAAGCAAGTGAGATTCCGGGTGTAAGAATTATTCAAATTTCATCATCGTTACATTTTGCTAACCGAGCATATGTAAAGACAAAGGTTCAAGAACTTGCAGGAGTTTATCCTCGGAATGTTTTAAAACAACAACGAAGCATGCTCAGGGCAAAAGAAAGCGAAGAGGCAATTACTGAAAAGTTAAATGAAATGAAGACTGTACAATGGCGTTTGCATAAGAAAAGTACTAGCACCAGAAGATCTTCAATCAGTTCCTTTTTTCAAGTTAGACACATACTCCAAGGCATCATTCTTGATCTACGTTTAGTGAATGAAGCAGATCAGGCAGCCACCATATCGCTACAACGTTTGATTACGCATTACCGAGATATAGGAATTCATATGGTGGTCACCTCTCAGGATCCCAAAATGAAGGTTTATTTATATTCTTTCCCTAATATTAGGACCGCAGTTAAGGAATTAATGAGAATGAACCATAATATTTTGTAATAGCATCTTAGAAATCCCACAATGATAGAATTTTCATTGTCATGTAAAATTCAAATTGTGTTTTGTTGTTCTAAAAGATGTATTTTTTATACAAGATACAATAGGCCTATACAATACACAAGAGCACTATTTTTTACTAAAAGGTTTTCCCAATGCCTAGAAATAATAAATGTTTTATTCTGCCTGCATATTATCTCAACATCTAAGTCTGGGGCTTTTGATTTTAATTCAGCCTAAATTATGATTGAATAATCACTTTACATTGTATTACTGTATTGATATGATAACTCAATAAGCACTTTTGAAGGTAAATAAATGTTCTAAAGTGCTATTTTCTCGTGTCTATAATTGTTAATTTTGTGATATCATATTTGATAGAAATTGGTTGAGTAGGAAAAGGTTGCAAGTTAGGACCAAATATCTTACTTTAATAGCTTAAGCACTTAATAGCAATACTTATTATTTGCACCAGTTTAAGTAAAAAAAATTCAAATTTCAAAGTATTATATTCTCAACAGCAATATAGGATACCATTGTTTTACGTGTGTGTAGATAAATTATATGGAAGACCGTATGACAGGTAGAGTGCACTGTGAGCGATGACGTTCAGTTTACCTATTAGGCCTATATCAAATTCAACTTCATTTCAGTGCTCCAAATCTGATACGCCTAATATACTATTTACAGTAATTTTGATTATAGACATACTTAAGCACTTAAAACTTAATTCTTAGTAAGCGTTATGTTATTAAAATATCATACAGCTGAAGAATCCAAAAAACAAGTGAAACTTAGTAGTTAGCACCTAACTTAGTACAATGGTTGACGGAATGACACAGTCTACCACACTCTTCGCACGCAGGTAAGGTTAAGCCGTCCCACAGCCATCTGTATTTCCACGACATCATTATTGCATGCGTCAAGTGAGGGGCATACTGACATTTGTGTGAACAGGAACGCTCGCAGCGCTGCTGTCATACGGTCTCCCATAGTATGCAAGTTAGCGATCGGCAGCAACAGTTCTTTTAGTAGCGTGACAAGACACGTGTGGTCCGTATTCATATTCGTCCCCTACACCTAGGGGTTCCCGTTGTTGCTATATGTAACCATATCATGCATGTTATTTCCCATATAGGCCTACAAACAAACCCTTAACAACAGCGGTTGTCCCTAGGGGTAGGGGCAACTATGAATTCCAACCACCATGTTCAACATTCAGAAAGCATTCACAATTGCGAAAGCGTCAATCATCAACGCTCAACTTTGAAGTTTGCATTCACATTTGACGCTTGCGTATGCGCATTCGTATGTCGCCAAAGACGTTCTAAAAAAAAATGTGTTTGTCTTCCGAAGAAAACTGTTTTCCTCTTAGGTATTTTCAAGTTTATTGTTACCTCGTATGCAACAACGCAACACGTGGTGTTCTGTTTTATTTCTCTACGTATTATTTCTCTAGTAGTACCTAAGCTATTCCTATTAAGGTATTTGCTACTAGGGAAACGCTGTGTGTGACGCGGTGATAAGCAAGCGCGTCCACGAATTTTCTGGCAAAAAATTCTCCAAGCTATTGTCAATGTTCAATGTAAGAGATAATGATAAAAGTGTTGTAAACGGCCTTGTTACTCCAGCGCCGGTATACTGAAAACATTATCATCATCAATATCAAGGTCTACTTGATCTCCGCCTGGCGGAGGCTCGTCGAAATCCCAACTTAGGTCATCGCAGTCCGTTCCACAATGTTAAAAATCACATAAGAAAGAAAACAAATGAAGTGATCTGTCAAATAGAATTACCTCCTAAAAAGGAAAAAATCACCATATTTTATAATCGTCAATCATTGTATTCTATCAAAATGTCTCTTTTAGGTTTTTTAAGTATTGTATTACATGATCTACAACGGATATTTAATTATTATTTATAACAGTTTTTTGAGTGGGATACAAAATGGCGATTTTGGTTCCCTTGCGACGACCTAACTTGGGAGTTCGACGAGCCTCCGCTAGGCGGAGATCAAGTAGACCTTGCATCAATATAAGGATGTTCATATTTGTTCAAAAAACAACAATCAACAACCAAAACAAAAATGTAAAAAGATTAGAATTTTTATTATCATAGTTACTTTCTGCCATTGTTCAATAAAAGATTGGTTGTCCATATAAATTAAAGCTTGGATTTTTCGTTGTAATAGTTACTTCACTGCAATTCAGCAAAACAAATGTAATTTGTACCTACAATACTTATCAAATCGCGTTGAAATTAGTATATTCGTGATCGGACAAAAATGTACTATAATATGGCTATCTCACATTTTGCCGCCAGTTTATTTCAGAAAAATATTTTTTAGTAACTGCATTGTAACTTTTCAAACGATTTTGTCACAAAACTATACGTAGGTAACAATCGAGGCTTGTGGATGGTGCAAATTTCAGCTTGATTATACTTTCCGTTTGACCGCTATCGGCAGATATATATATATAAAAAAAAAAAAAAAAAAACAGAGTGCCATAAAAGTCTAATAGAGACGTTCGCTTCGCTCGATTAATAATGAACAAGCATATTATTGAAGGTGGTGAATAACAAAGAACCACGAAGTTAGCCAATAAGTAGAGATGTGCGAAAATGGTTGTTGAAACTTTGATATTTTGTGGCTTAGAAACTGTATTTTGCAAAATTTTGCTATACCTAATTTCAAAAACCACAAATTGGCTCCCACATGAGTTAAAAAGAAAGTTACGACATTTTGTTGTTGTAATTAACGACACTGGTTGGCTGATAAAGGTCACGGAACATCACGACCACACACGACAGAAATTTGAGTTTCACACCATGCTCGGTTTGGTAAACATCATATGAACAAACAATATATTCAAAATGCATGGCAGCTGCCATTGTGTTCGTGGAGAATCTCCGATTACCGGCTAATCTGAGTTTTAAAAGTTGGTGAAACCAAGAGCAGCTTAAGGTGTTTTCCCATGAGCCAACAATACCTCTCCTTACCCAGGTCTGCTCGTCCGCTGTCCGCTGTAACTCGTTGTGCACATCTAAAGTGGACATCACCCAAAGATTGGTATAGAGTTATGCGGAGAATTTCCTCCCCTTACCCCCACTTCCATCCGCGCACAGGCGAAGCGAGGAAACGAAAGATTTAATCTCTCTAATAGACCGGCGAACCTCACAGTTATGACAGGTAATTAAATATGTCAACTTTGAATAGAAATAAGTACCCGTGTTGTAATCACTTTAAATATTGATCAGATACTAATTGTGAGTATTTATTGTGAATCTTGAGAGGAAAACAATACAAATGCTATTTTGAATGAAAAAAATCGTGCTGTTTGTAGGCCTACACAACAACTAGAACACATGTCTTAGTAAATCACAATCTCCATGAGTTGGAAAGTATGATTACACAGGTTTTAAGATATAAGCCAGCTTTATGGGCAATGATGTCAAGTGATGCCGTCGTCGTACAAGTTTGCCACGGCCGGGAATCGAACCCGGGTCTTTCGGTATTTGGTTTCGGTAATTTGGGATATTTATTATTTTTATCCTTTATTATTTATATTTATTATTATTATTATTATTATTATTTGTATTATTAATATATTAATATTATAAGTATTTATCATTATAATTATAATTATAACTATTATTATTATTATTATTATTATTATTATTATTATTATTATTATTATGTATGAAGTAATTGCATGAAGTAATAACAATTAGAAAAAAGTTTTCCCCACCCGAGAATCGCACCCGGGTCTTCCGTTAATTCGTAACGCCGAAAGACCCGGGTTCGATTCCCGGCCGTGGCAAACTTGTACGACAACGGCATCACTTGACATCATTGCCTATAAAGCTGGCTTATATCTTAAAACCTGTGTAATCATACTTTCCAACTCTTGGGTATGAGATTGTGATTTACTAAGACATGTGTTCTAGTTCTTGTGTAGGCCTACAAACAGCGCGATTTTTTTCATTCAAAATAGCATTTGTATTGTTTTCCTCTCAAGATTCACAATAATTACTCACAATTAGTACCAGATCAATATTTAAAGTGATTACAACACGGGTACTTATTTCTATTCAAAGTTGACATATTTAATTACCTGTCATAACTGTGAGGTTCGCCGGTCTATTAGAGAGATTAAATCTTTCGTTTCCTCGCTTCGCCTGTGCGTGGATGGAAGTGGGGGTAAGGGGAGGAAATTCTCCGCATAACTCTATACCATGCAATCTTTGGGTGATGTCCACTTTATGTCATGCTCCATATGAAGTTACATGTTCCTATTCTTAAACACACTGTAAACTTGTAACACTTGTTGTAAGAACTTGTGCCAAGTGTTTATTTTTTTAATAATTGCAGGAAATATTTTAAGCCATTGGGAATTTTTAATTAAATAAATTCAAACCTGAATGTTGATTTTTCAATGGATTTCCGCATACTTTTCATAAAACTGTAGTATACTAAATATGCTCTAATACAGAGGTTCCCAAACTTAAATGACCCACGGACCCCAGTGGCCATTTAACAAAATTGGGCAGACCCCCCTGCCCCCCCCATATAATTAACAAAAAATGCGTATTAAAATCGAACATTTTTAACACAAATTGTTCACAAATAGCTTCTTGTAAATAACTTATTCCACGGTACTTTTCTTTTTATTGTTGATGTTACTTTATTATTATTATACTATTATTACAATTGTTGTTGCTTTTATGTTTAAATACACATTTTGGTTTTCGGACTTCAGTAGGCCTTAAGGCTGGTCCACACAGATTTTTAAGACATACGATTTAAGGTTTAACGTGTAGTCGTAAAGTTGGATCATAGGAAACACGTACTGGCGTTCACACAAAGTTTTAGTTTTAAGACGTTGTTTTCATTGTTGTTTTTAAAACAACGTCTTAAAACCTTATGCATTATGTCTACAAAATCTGTGTGGACCAGCCTTTCAGTGGCGTGCCGTGACTTTTCTAATGGGGGAAGCAACTACTTTTTTATATAATCCCTTGGCAATGGCACTTGTGAGCCCCCCCCACCTAATACATGCATGGGGGGTCTGGGGGGTGGCCCCCCAGTCAATGCGGGTCCGGGGCGCATAGCACCGGATTTTTTTGGATTATCGTGATTGCCGTAAGAGCCTTTTAACGAGTTTTAGGCAATTTACCATAAGAAATTTAAGAACAAAAATCTGATCCATTATAAAATATCAGTGCTAAAATGCCGAGTGCATTTTTTGGTTTTTGAATTGAGATTTGGCAGAGCTGGTGTTGGTCGGCCACTCTCAATAATTGCACATTTTTCTTGAAAAGATCGAGTGCTAAATGGGCGCGCAAATAATTCATCGATTACATAACATTCAATCATGTTCATGGTTATTGAAAGTTGATAGTACAAATTCAGAAAGGAGTGCACATTCGCGCTAGACCTAGATCCTCCACATCCGCGCTAGACCTAGATCCTTGGCCCACAGCAAGCGATCCGATCGAGCTCGCAGACTCGGAAGCAATCCTTCATATTGCTTATTCGCGCGTAGATGAACAACACACCAAACATTTGTCACACACTACAATTATACTCAAATAATCAACTAATCAATGTAGAATCGCATTCCTTCTCACACTGAATGAATGTAGAAAATAAACGAAACGGTTTTACGGTTATAAAGAGGTAAAAACACGAACAACTTTCAAAACCCACGTGTGTCTCGGAACAGTCTGGCTTACGGGTGCCGGGTGGAGGCAATCCGAGGCATTGCTTCCACTCGGCTTTTCTTCGTCAACCCTCGGCCACCCTCGTCGCTTGGCCCACAGCGAAGGCCTGGCGCTCGAATTCAAACGCGTAGAATATGGTACAAGGATTTTTCATTGCGCTGTCAGTTATTTCGCATAATTCGGGTAGTTAAGTTTGGTTCATTAATTATATTTTAGTGTTACTGGTAAGCGATATTGTTAACCAGCATTGAGGGTATACATAGGTAATTTAGTTAAAAATAAAATGGAAGCAATGCTTCCATTGCTTTGCTTTCCATTTGACGGCACGCCACTGCAGCCTTTACATATTTTAATGCGAGGGATGGGCCTGACTCGATGCACAAAGAGCTGGTATGTCCAGTTTTAATATTTCGTCTTCAAAACGGGGGATGGTTGCATTCCACATGAGATGATGAATTTGGTTGCGAATGACACACCCAATTTCTACGGAAAAGGTAGAGCGCTTGCGTGTTTGCACGACCAAAAAGATACAAAATAGGCCTAATGTTCACTTTTTTTCAGGGCCTGTGGGGGCACATTATCTATGTACCGTCAATACATGAAAATTGAAAAGTTCTATAAAATTATGCAGTTCATGTAGCTTTACTTATCTCTGGGTCTGGTTGTATGGGAATAGTTGGAATATTTAGAAGTTTGATTGCGTTAGTTTTATTTTTATGTTATTTATTTTTATTTATTTAACAAAATTTAGCTCAATTTTTAAATGCTCAGAAATTCTCGCGGACCCCCTGATAAGTGGCCGCGGACCCCCAGGGATCCGCGGACCACAGTTTGGGAACCTTTGCTCTAATACCCTACATAGAGTATTAAAGTTATCTGTGAATACAATGTTACATAATGTAAAGGTTAGATCTACATACTGATATTGTTAAATCATTCAACATATTCAAACCATTAAAAAGCATTGTAAAGTCATGACAAAATTCAAACTTTTGCATGTTTGGGCCTACTATTTGGCCCGGCCATTCATAAGGGGTGACCAAATGAGGTCCACCTATTGTCCATTTCCTCCCAATGGACTATTGGGTATTATCCTTAGCCTGTTCGTCCAACCTCTTCTCCCATTCATACCCCGGATAGAATTAGTCCAGGGAAGCTCTGTATCTTGTAAGAGTTGACAAAGAAGCCGACGTCATCATCAATAATACTAATAAAAAAAAATTCTATCTTCAGTATTTTTTCATTACAAGCGTAAATATATCAATCAATTTTATTCATTATTTAGCTTAAAATTCATTTCATTTTACTTCAGAGCATTTTATTATTTTATTAGTTTATTTTATGAATTGATATGAATATATATAGATGCCCACTTAGTAAATCTTGGGGGGAGGGTTGCCTCTGCCACCGGGCTATAAGGCCCAGCCGCAGAAGAGAGCTACTACTACTAAATTAGAAGCAGCTACAAACGAGTCCCTGCGAGGCCAACATGGGGAAGATAGGCCTACAGCAAACTAGGCTAGCAGTGACAAAGGCTCAATTATTAAACCCTGGAAATAAAAGTTTAAAAATATTTCTTTCGTATTATCGTACATATAAATACACATAGCCTATGTGTATTTATATGTACGATAATACGAAAGAAATATTTTAAAACTTTTTTTAGGACTATGTGACATAGGCATATCATGAGCAATTATTAGTGGTTAAAAATACATAAAAGTTGGTCCAAACCAGGTTTGTACCACCAGGTTTGATGATGATGATATTTGGGGTTTTACGTCCCATATTTTTGCCACAAGGTTAATCGATCCCGGTTTGATATACATGAGTTCAAGCATTTGTAACCAACATATAGGCAGTGACAAATCAGTTTCAAATCAAATGTTTGTACATATTGTACAATTGTTATTCATTCATTGCACCCTACAATTTTTTTTAAAGGCAACTTAAAAGACGAGGATATTACTTATGAAACCTTTTTATGCTGAAAGAAAATCTTGAATTGACGTTTGCCCGCCACGATTGTACAAGATTGCGTCACAGCCGCGAGGGGAGTAGGGCGTAATGCAGTCTAGTGTGCGCATGGGCAGACCTGGGTAAGGAGAGATATTGTTGAAAGTCCATGGTTGGATTATGGTGTTTTCCGATGGCTTGCAGCACCGAGTGTGCCTAGGCCTATGCCTATTGTATTGTTGTTCTAGTTGTTAGAGTCACACTCTGGTCCAGTGCAGACATTGGAAAATGCTATTAGTTCCTGCTTTCATTGTTGAAGGTTGTAATAATGGGGTGGACCCTAGATTATTTCTGCCAGCAGCTCCCATTTAAGGGCCTACAAACCGAATGGTCCAGGCCCCGGCCTAGGCATTGGGTTTGTAATATAGGGTGATATATAGTAATATAGTCAGTCTTGGGTTCGCTACTTTTAATAAGTAGCATGCTACAACTACCGCTACTTGGCAAAAAAAAGTAGCGTCGCTACTTTTTCGCTAATTTATTTTAAATGTAGCGTCGCTACATCGGCGCTACGAAAAAAGTTTAGCGCGCTACTTTGACGCTTCATTTGTTTTTATTGACGTTTTAACGATTTTATTGTGTCTCAAAACGTGCCGTTCTCGTTTTATATGCCACCACGCAGCGCGTACTTGCTTTCGTAACCTAGCATTTGATTTGATCTGAAAAATAGGTACTCTGGAACCTTCAGACAAATGAAGTATGTCTTTTTATGTGTCTGGAGCATATTATTATTTCCCTACTCCCTTCGCGTGTACCTCTTTTCTCTTGCGCTACATCAGACAAACAACAACCCCAGCGACGACCCAGAGCTGTATAGGCCGGGTTTGGGGGGGGTTTGGGGAGGGGCTGAAATAGGCTACTCGGTTTGTACATGACCATACCCCCCCCCCTTATTTACACCCCGCCCATTTACAAAATATCTACCCACGTGTTACACTACTGGAGCCAAGTGGAACATGGCTCGCCACTTTTACAGTTTTACTATTATTCATTCACCACGCACATTGATTACAATGGGTCCCGGTCAACCACCTTACATTTTTTTAATAGCACTCGTAATCACTAATGTTGAAGAGCCTATCATGCATTTTCTATTCTTCTAGAACAACGATTATTCAAGCAATTAATTTTGTACTTTAAATGTCCTTTCACGAATTATTTAAAATAACTGGAACTGGAAAATAATAAATAATAATAATTTATAACATAAGATGATAGGCTATATTATTCTTTACCTTCTATTGCAGCTGTAGACGTCTGGGAAATGTTGACATATTTAGCCAATAAGTCGCGAGTAGGCCTACCTTTTCAACACATACACACACATTCATGGTGATAATCACAACAGTCCCAAAGTACACACGAGCACGGATTATCTACTATCTACACACCAGTAATTGATTATAATCTAAGCTAATACAAACGAAACAATCACACGGTAACACGGTAACGTTATACATAATACGACTACGTATTTCTTTTTACGTATTTACGTATTTCAGTCACAATAAATATTATTTTTCGATATTCGGTATTCCGATGCACTACGACAGAAACGCAATAACCAACCCTGTGCAGTGTCCAGCTCCAATACACGAACAAGACTGTTCCAGATGGCAATTAGTCGCAGGTTAACACCCGATCCAGCACCTCGTACGTGCCCAAAGTCGGAAACATGGGATTAGAGGGTTGAACGGTTGACAATGTTATTGTCCATCCAACCCTCGTGGGCTAGTGTGAGGGGGAGGGCAAAGACCTTCGGAGAAACGGTTCAATATGAAATGAGACGCCAAAAAAATTATGAACAGTGTTATTCCCACTGATATTCGTGATGGTGAAAATGGAAAAATATCGTCTCGGAACTGTAGAATAATTGGCACAACCGTTTTTAAAAGTAGCGACAAAAGTCGCGCTACTTATATCGCTACAGCTACAAAAAATGTAGCATGCTACAACTACATTTAGCGTGATAAAAAATGTAGCGCGCTACTACCCAAGACTGAATATAGTACAGTTATCCCCCTTAATTCAAATTTCAAGGGACCCTAAAAACATCAATTTGAATTACAAAATTTTGAAGTAAAAGAACTTTAACACTAAGCATCATACCTAAATCTTCTGCTGGGACTCCATCAATACTTTGAATTAGGTATAATTAATTTTGAATTAACCGAGTTTGAATTAACGAGGGACTACTGTATAGGGTAATATAATGTAATAATTATACCCTAGCCCATGATACAATAATATTACTGTGTGGACTAGGTATGGCATTGCGCAGATGCTAGCGGCAGCCAGCCCGCTCGTGACGTCATGTGGATACAAGAATCGCCCAGTGCACGCATTCAGGGCTCTGCTCTGAGTTATTGACACGGGCAATCAATGAACACTGTCTATGTCTCTGTTCTTAGCTGAACACTCATATTTCATTCTCGTACTTTGTTTATGGTTGCCGTGTTGGTGACAACTAGGGATGACATCGGGTACCCGATTAAGTTTCAATGATGTTATTGTTATTTTTAATTTATTGACATATTCAATGTAATTTAAAACTTACAACTCAAAATGATTTGCATTATCAGGTCTTGATGAACAAAACCTCCAAACACCTAATATTATTTACAAGTAATATCTAGACGGAAAAACCACCGTATTTGAATTCGCATTACGCTCGTATTTAAAGCCAGCACAATCACATGTTATAATTCGTATGTGAACAGTTTACAAATGAAATGTACTGACTTTAGGCTATACGTATTTTTATTGCATGTGATGTGACGTTATACTGTACAGTGAACAGTACAGTGAGTAGAGTACTGTACAGTGAGTGGCATTATTATGTGCTACGTTTACATGGGCCTAACCATTAGGGTGGGTCGAAAAAGTCGTTTTTTCGCGTATCGAATTCTAATAGTACTCGAAAGTTGTGTATTTGCATGCTTATCAAGGGAAAAATATTGAAAAAAATCATAACTTGGATCTTCAGTTCGCGCAAAGGGCCTAAAGTTTGAAAAAAAATAGAAAATATAGGAATTAAATTTTCAAGTGTCGAATTCTTATAGAGCTCAAAAATTGCGTATTTTCATGCTTATCAATGGAAAAATATTGAAAAAAATCATAACTTGGATCTTAAGTTCGCGCGAAGGGCCTAAAGTTTAGAAATAATGCAAAAAAACACCAAATTTTAGCTTTACGCTCAAAATATACAAATAATGTGTTTTGGCTTTTGATAGCGTCTAAGTACAAAGTACTTCATCGCGCATTTAAAACACATTATTTGTATATTTTGAGCGTAAAGCTAAAATTTGGTGTTTTTTTGCATTATTTCTAAACTTTAGGCCCTTCGCGCGAACTGAAGGTCCAAGTAATGATTTTTTTCAATATTTTTACATTGATAAGCATGAAAATACGCAACTTTTGAGCTCTATTAGAATTCGATACTCGAAAATTTATTTCCTATATTTTCTATTTATTTTTTCAAACTTTAGGCCCTTTGCGCGAACTGAAGATCCAAGTTATGATTTTTTTCAATATTTTTCCGTTGATAAGCATGCAAATACACAACTTTCGAGTCCTATTAGAATTCGATACGCGAAAAAACTACTTTTTCGACCCACCCTACTAACCATGCCTCCTAACCACAATTTTTGGTATCGAGATCGGGATCGCAAGCCAGAAATCATAAAAAGTTAACTAACATGGTTCTTATGGCACTCTTCACAACTAAATCGTAACGTCGTAACTCGTAATTGATTGAAATGGAAAATTGTACGATTACAATTACGAATCCGATTACGATTACGATGGCAAAAATCTTGGGCCCATGTAAGCATTAAATATTATAATACGCAATATTATACAATGGTACGAATCGTAACTGACGTAATTGAATTTGGCGTAACTCTGGGTAGGCCTACGAATAAAATGATAATGCTTAAGCAAAATAATTCCAGCTAAAAGCATTTTTGATTGGTTATCGCTCACTCGTCGATGGTGTTCGAAGCCTACAGGGTTGGTTTGGTCACTTTAAATTAAAGTCTCCCACTAAAAATCAGTTTAGTTACTGAGTGGGTATACCGGTACTCTAAATGTGAATTTTTTATTTATTTTTATTTATTTAAAATGTGTTTGGTGTAACTATATATTTACCTACAAAATGTGTAGGCCTATTGTGTGTTTAATGTTGCTGTGATGGTTTTATCACGTTCACATGACACATAATCACGCAAAGATGTTTTATCGGTCATGTCTTCATGTTACCACCGTATGCCTAATATTATAGTAGTTTCTTCTGAGGTAATATTTCTATCAACTTATATAATGCATAACACATTCAAATACGAGTTTGGAGTTAAATTTTGCCGAAAAATATTTAATCAGTGGAGGAGTGGATTTTAACACGAGCGAAGCGGCAGCCGGCCAGCGATCATGTATCCATGTGACGTTATGCGCGGGCCGGACGAGATCCAGCGCGCGAGAGTGCCAGACCTAGGATAGCTATCGTTAGACCATGACCCTAGCCTATATTACAAACCCAATGGCCTAGGCCCCTATATCATTGGGTCAGTACAAACTCAATGCCTATATACAATCTCAATTTTTGGGCTAGGCCTAGGACTAGCTATTGGGTTTAAATCAAGGCAGTGGATATTCTTACGGCAGAACGTAAGATTTATTATAAATTATTCTTACGTTCCGTGTTTCTATTGGTTGTCTAATCATGTGACTACACCACCACCAACGTAAGAATAGTGTGTAGCCTAGGCCTAGGCCTAGTAATTCTTACGTTAGAACGTAAGAAGCCATCCGCAAACGTAAGAATATTGTAAGAATAATAAATACCCTTTAGGCCTACATTATTTTCATTTCAGGACGTAAGAGTAGACCTTCATCACCCGCCGAACGTAAGAATTAGGTAGGCTTTAATGTGCAAGAAATACCCTTTAGGCCTACTAGGCCTACATTATTTTCGGTAAAACTTGCCCACAGCTGATCCGGTGTTCTACTCACTTTTTTCGCTTTTTTTCGTTCAAAACCACCAAAGTTGCGTTATAAAGTTGCGTCTCCTTGTAGGCCTACTGGGCCTACCTACCTTATTTTCCTTTATTGTGGTTCAAGATCAACATTCTCCCTAACCTTTTAAACGTCTTTATTTTATTTATTTATTTATTTATTAATCATTTCCATTTACTACAAAAGTGAATGGGGGTTGGCAGAAAAGAGCACAGCTCCAAACACCAGAGTGACTGCCAACCCTTACTAAAATTACTTAAAATCTAAATATAATAATGAACATAATACAAAATATAAAATACAAAACAAAAAACATAAAATGAATGAAAATATAATTATAAGATACAACTGTTAAATATGAAGTAAAAAAGAATAAAAAAATGAAAATTTACAAATCAATGTTTAAAAAATGCTCCGTTAAAGAGGCTTTGAAGACATCTAATGAGCGTGCCATCCTGATCTTGAGTGGAAGAGAATTCCACGATTGACAAGTCCTATAATAGAACCCTTTCTGGTAGGCTGCTGTTCTGGCAAAAGGTGGCCTGAACAATAGACCCCTACCAAATTGGGCACTACGATTACAGGCTTGCAGTCAGTCGTCTCCGTGTAGGCCTAGGCCTAGCCTACCTCATTTCCCTTTATTTGGTTCAAGATCAACATTCCCCCTAACCTCTTCAGCTCCGTCGATAGCTCAACGTAAGAATAGTGTGTATTAATTGTTACGTTCTGCCGTAGGAATATACACTCCGTTAAATCAAACCCAA
Source organism: Isoperla grammatica (assembly GCA_945910005.1). Lineage (NCBI taxonomy): Eukaryota > Metazoa > Arthropoda > Insecta > Plecoptera > Perlodidae > Isoperla > Isoperla grammatica. The sequence goes on along the minus strand of OX246737.1, from coordinate 46,020,179 downwards.
TGCCTAGGGCCTAGACTCACGCAACAATAAATGACAATTACAATATTAATAGCTAATTGTTGTATTAGTCAACTAGAACTAGGGCCTAGGCTACACGTAACAACAAAATGTACCTACCCTAGGCTAGGCTAGGCCATTGAGTTTAAAATACCTTTCCCGTAAGGGATTTTATACACAATGGCTAGGCTCTAGGCCCTACCCTAGGGCCTAGGCCTAGTTTAGGCCCAAGCTTTGCAGGTCTTACGATTTAACCATCCTATACCTAGGCCTAGTAATAATGTCAGTATCTCTGACTCTAATATGCACAATATATTCACCTCTCACCAAAACACGTCTTAAATATGATTATTTTTAAATGTCCAGGACCCTGGTTCAGGAAAGCACATGACAGCTGCAAAACTGCCAAAACATTACATTACAAAGTCCCCAACCAATATTCTAGTCACCATTATTGCCACATTCCCCGGCAGCGTAAACTAAATTAAAAGTTCCAGAAAATAATAAAATGATCAAAAATTTGTATAATTACATTATGCTTGAATTACCAGGGCACAACATTGAGAATTATAGCAATGATTATAGATTGGGTATAAATATTTTAGGTTGGTGGCAGCAGAAGGACTCCATTCCAGTCACAGCCTTTCAGCTTTTTCGATGGATTAACCAGTGATTGACCGTCGAGAAAGCTGTGCTTCCAATACAGCAAACATTACAATGCAATGCAATTTATTGTATTTCTTATGGGATAATCGGGACCAGCATGCTACATGAGACTAGGGCCTAGATACTCTTATTTATCATCCTTGAAAATTGAGAATTAATGTAGCAACGATTAAAGAAATACCTTTATACTTACACCTAATCTTTGCTTACACCTACACTATCCATCACATTCACGTGTATGTTGGCCTCTATATTCCAAGGTCTTTGGTTGGCCTCGAAGTGCATTGTAGTATCTTTGGTTGGCATTACTGGTAATGGCGTTTTTAACCAGCAAATTATACGGCTCGAGTTGTGGTCGAGGCGGGACACGGTAATTCACGAAGATAGAAGACAGCATCAGAGCTTTTTGACAGGTTTGTTTAGAAAAAATAAGGCATAATGAAAATCGACTTGAAATTCTAGTGTCTGTGTAGGTTCTACCTTGCTGCTTGCAGGAAGTTTGCTAAACTACGCTTACCTACCTACCGTAGGCTAGGCCTAGATAGGCCTAGGCCCAATCTGCGTTGTGTAGAGGGCTCGCACGTGTTGCGAACGCCATCGGCGTCCTAGGCCTAGGTTTAGTAGTAGACAGACAAAGGCAATTCGAAGCCTGCAATACCTTGGCATACTTAAATCAATTGGTGTAGGCTAGCCTATACCGACGCTAGGCCCTAGTCCTAGACTAGCCTACACTTTTTAGAAATGTGGGGACCATCACCGCGAATGGGACCAGGCAGACCATACTTACCACCTATGAGACCACCAATGAGGATGAGACATGCGCCACCAGGGATGCGACCACCACCGCCTAGGCCTATGCCTGGACAAAGACCTCGATTCCCTCCTCACCCTGTGTTACGTCAAGGGCCTATCCGACCACCGCCACCCATGTACGGACCAATGCCAGGGTTGAGACCTCCTGGACTAAGACCTCTTCCTCCTGGACTGAGACCTCCTGGATTAAGACCTCCACCTCTTGGTCTCAGATCTCCTCCTCTAGGTGTTAGACCTCCACCTCCCGGCTTTATGCCAGGATATCGCCAGGGTTTCCGACCACAATTGGGCCCTGGTGCCCGTCCAATGAGGCCGATGGGGGGCCATGGCCGTGGTCGTGGAGGGGGTGCCAAAGGAAACCCCAAGGAAAAAGTTCTACGCCAAAAGCAGTCTGGGGTAAGTTGAAACATTATATAGGCTAGTCCTAAGTCTAATACTTCACTTGTATAGTGATCAAATCTATTAAGTTATGGTATGGTATTTCTCAAAGGTTCGAGAAATATTTTTTTTAAACAAATTTCAAAACACCACTTTTTTATGTTACCTGTTATTGTATCTTTCCAATTATGTAAGGCGCATGCTTCAAATAGTATGTATTTATGTTTTAAATCAATTCAATTATGTTGATAGCACAGGACCAAATTGAGGTGGTTGTGACATCACACGCAGACAAACAACGTGTTGCTAGGCAACTCCGTTGTTGTATCTTTCTTTGATTGGTGCACATTCAATGTTTGTCCGAAACGAAACACGGCAACATGGCTATTTTTGGAATTGGGTCCTGCACAACCCTCGAACATTCCACTCGCCAGCTCGCCATTGGCGAGTGAAAAAATGTTAATGGCGAGTTGCTCTCACTCGCACTATTAGCAAAACTTCAAATGTCCCGCCCGCTGTACTATGCGCCAGGCCTCCGCGCAGATACATATGTCCGCGAGCTCCCAACTTCTACCGAAATAATTTGTGTTGTGGGTGATCGGTCTTTGACTCTTTGGTTATTATGTGCGGTTAACGGTGTTTGGGGGGGAGGGGGTTGGTTCGGGGCAACACGAAGCTGTGGCGCCTGTGACCTTCATAGACCCAAACAAAGCCGACAGGCGACGAGGCTCTGGAACACGTAGGATGTAACTGACGATAACATCTCCAGCATTGAAGGAACAATGCCTAAGTATACGTCAAAACAAGTTCGTAATGAAAAATGGCAATATAATAATTCAAATTAGTGAAACACAAAACAACCGTTTACTTGTCTACGCGATCTTTTTTTCTGCCACTTACAAGGTTGAATGAATAGAAAGAACTAAAAGGAAAACACAGCGAGCGGGTGGCTTGCCGTGGCTACAAAATATAGCGCTGTCTCAGTCCCTCTGTAGCTCATAGACATTTGCGCGCTCTCTCACTGCTTCACTCGCTGGCCAGTTCACCTAACCCCGACTGCCGGCGACTAGTCTATGCAGGATCGAGGCGGTCTGAGGTTCCGTCGAGCTGTGATCGTGTAATTCCGCATTTTAACTGTTGGAGGTTTAGATAGGTCTAATTTGAAAATCTACAATTTGTAGTACATTTTCGTGGTTTGATAGAGAGCGGCATTCTATTGATATTTTAAACCCCATAGTCCTTCTAAAAGCTTTACTACCCTGAACACTGTGACTACCCTTTTCTGCCTATCTAGCCACTTGCGAACACAATAGCAAACATGATGTTTTAGAGTGCTTTCTGTGGGTTACCCTCTACCAACTCACGAAGCAAACTTATGAAACACCATGAATAGACAAGTGTTAGTACAAATCACCGTTCGCTTCACACTCTGTAGTGCCTCTAAAACGCCATTTAAATATCACCAGAAAAAATTTTGCCTGCGGCGCTTTTTGGGGGGGGGGCCTGGCCCCCCCTCCACCCCCCCGCGGTTCAAAGGCGAGTGGCCAGTCATTGTTGGCGAGTGCACCTAACCACGAATTTTCGAGGGTTGGTCCTGCACTGCGATTCTGAGTGGGCAACGTTAAGTTTAACGCGAACGACACTCGTCGGTAGACTTATCACGCGGTAAGTTAACGCGCGATTCCGAACAACAATTTCGTAATGTGCGGTAAACGTATCGAAAAGAGGTAGCCGTTGCAGCGCCTGTTATATATTAGTTTGTTTATGTTTTCGAGACGGCTGTGCATATTATAGAAAGTTAACCAATGAAAACGCGTGAACAAATGCAATCAATTTCAAATCAAGCTGTCAAAAACCAACACAATTCTAAACAAATCTACTCTCAGCTATCTCAAAGGGATAGAAGTACCGGTACTTATTAAATTCCTTATGCACTATGCAGTCACAAATACTGCCTGCCCTAGTCGTCTTCATTATTTAACTATTCAAGCCCCCCGAAGGATTGTGCAACATTTGCCATCATCGTTAAGTTCGTAATAGTGCGATCTCTAGGCCTGGGCCTAGGGCTAGCCTAGACAATGAATGAATGCGCGCAGCCAGTTTGAAGTCAAGTTTCACAAGTAAGGTTATGTTACCCCTTTACATATGGTTTCCATCTCGCCATGCAATTGATGATGTTTCTTCATATTGAAATTAATTTAGAAATCCAAATATGTAACAGTTGTATCGTTTACTTACCAAAATCTTTTAATAAATCAAGTAATATAACTGAAGTGGACATTCGAAAGTCGGCCATGTTTGTTTAATGCATTGCTTACCGCAGGGGTTAGGTCCGTGATAAGTTTATCGACAGCTGTATCGACGCCTGTCGTTACGCATAGATCAGGAATCGCGTCGTTACGTTTCCGCCTACCGTAACGACAAGAAAGCTGCGTTTAAATGATCACGGCCATTCAGAATCGCAGTGCTGTGCTATTGGCTAGAGCCTATGCCTAGTCCTATGCACGCAATTTGCCGTTGTTCAAAACTGGGATGAAGAGAAATATTGCTGTAGCAACATAAGTGCTTTGGTTTTTTGTTATCAGCAGGTGCACCAACTTAAACACAAGTTACTGTATAATAATGGCAGTATTTTTGATAAATTACACATTCAAATTTGAAGAAAGGGTAATTTATTTTAAAATTAATTTATACCCAAAAAATCAATTACCCCTTCTTCAAATTTGTGGGCGATATACGGTTTCATTTCATACGTTGGCTAACCTGTTGGCATTTAACGCCATCTAGCGGCAGACCACAGAAACAACGTAGAACAGCTGATTGTAGCACCCAGTAGGCTGTGCATGTTGCTAATGGTGAATGACGTGCATAGGCATAGGCTCGAAGCCAATTCAACATACCGTAATTAAATTGATTTAAAACATAAATACGTACTATTTGAAGCATGCACAATACATAATTATTAATTGAACATATATACAGTAACTTAACAGGTAACATCAAAAAGTGATTATTATTAAATTTCGTTGAAAAAAAATGTTTCGCGTAGTACCTTTGAGAATTACCTATGGTATTTTTACAAAGAATGACTTGAAGCCCGCCCTATCCACAACTTGTAGGCATTGTGATTGCAATTGGGATAATAATAGAAAACCAGCTTGTCCACAATTGGTAATGATCACAAACTACTGCAAACCTACAACAGAGAGACCTGAAACAAGGTATTCTATTTTATCCTTGCTGCTTGTATGCCTAACTTGCCTCAAATCTGTTATGACGCCATGTGACATTGTCGAGTACATTGTTTAACACCGAATATTTTACCTACGTAGGCTAGTCATGATCTTCCTATATTTGTATGCCCCTACAAGCGTAGGCCTATAACTTAAGAAATTGTGGAGCACCACGTTGCAGTTTTTATACTCACTGTTAAGAGCGAAAGGTAGTCTCTACGTCAAAAACCGCAGAAAATGTTAATTATTAAATTATATCTCAAGGTTGCAACAAGAAATCGAAAATCTAAATCAGCAGCGCACTTTGCTTTGGTAAGCCCTACAGACTGAATAAAATATTATAACCATTTGCGTAGTAGTTTGATAATAATTCAATAATTAGTAATAAAATTAATTATTTATAGAAAGACATACTGATTATAATATAAATCACGCCTTAGAGCATTCAATGTCTAGGGCTTACTAAACCACAGTGCGCTGTTGATTCAGATTTTCGATTTTGAAGCCCATTATTGTGATATAATTTAAAACGGAAAATTTTGTGCGGTTTTTGACGTAGAGGTATCCTTCCCTGTTAGGCCTAATGGATCTGATTCATAATATTGATATAATTTGTTGTTATTCATGTTCATATAGGCTAACACCAAAAATGAATTGAACCTTAATTTAAAATATGTATATAGGCCTACCCGTACCATATTTTCAGTGTTTCTAGGCTATTTATAAATAAACGTGAGTAGGGATAAAGACTGCAATGTGGTGCTCCGCAATTATCATTACAGTATAACTTGAGATATGCATACTGCACTAAAATAATAGAGAAGTAAGGGAATCTATGTAGATTTATTAACTCGACGCTAAACATTAAGCCAGGTGTTTAAAAGTTCAGTTCTGGGCTAAAGTTGAAAACGGGTAGACCTATTACGACAGCCAGCTAGCACGTATTGACTATTGGAGGTTCAAATTTTGGTCTCTGCCTGGATTTCCTGGCAGTTTCCACTTGTTGATGCCTCTGCTAAATTTTAGCCCTGGACTACAGTTGTTGACATCATGATAGGCTAAAGTCTGGTTTCCAAATGAAATGTGTTACGTAATTTTTGGTTTTAAGTATTTCCGGTTGACTATATGTTCATATGCCATATGCCACACAACCAATGATGGCTGCTCTCAGGAACAAAGTCCACTGGAGAACATAACCTATAACCAAGACTAGGCTGAGCCTATTTGTGTAGACTTGCCGTCACTAAACATTTAGAGATTCTATTGCCAGACACCTAAAAGCTACATATATAAATTGGGTTCAGTTAGGCCTATCCAGTTGATGTCGAAATAAGTGGAGATACACCCTAGAATATCAGATAATACAAATGGACCATGTATCAACATTGAGGACGAGGGTTGGTTACAGGCTAACGTCTGGTCCTGGGACTATTTTCACTGAGAAACTTTTTTTCTTATCGGTAATTTCGTGATTTTTGTTTCTACATACACCTACTGCAAATACCTGCCAATGCATTACTAACATTAACAATAGTACCTAATATGAGCAAATAATAATATATAATGTAAGCACATATGGTAAGATGTTAATTATAGGTACCGGTAGGTGGTATAAAATAGGACAGATGAACAAAGTGGCTGTGAAAGGGCAATGCTCTTATAACCAAAGTAAAATTATTTGTAAAAAAATTAAGAATAAACTTCTTCAGAGAAAAACAGAGACGAATATTTTTAACGCAACATGAAAGAGCAAAAAAGTTTCAGTTATGCAGGGTTGAGCTTGGGAATCAACGTCCCTCTGATTACATAGAGAAAGTTTGTAATTGTTGTACCGTTAAAGCTGAGTCGTGTAAACGCCCGCGGGAAAATAGCCTATACATGTACAAATATTCATACACATTTAACCGTGTTATACCCCACCTGGTCAATCCCCCTCCCCTGCCATCCCCACTTAAAACCAAAATTCCCAGATTTTTTCGATATCACAGCTCTTCGACGAGCCGACGAAGCATAGCTTAGTGTGTGGAGTCAAAATGACTGTGGACAGTTGGACACAAAGGTGGGAATATAATCAGCAATATATATAATAAATCACCCCGTTATTTCGTTGAACACTTTTTTCCGCAAACACCACCGCAACAACAACTCATTTTTTTGTTATCATTTCGTGAACATGAGGGGGTTTTACGTTAAGGCCTAAACGCAAAACATTTGGAAAAATAAACGTTTACAAAATTTAACGTTTTCTTCCAGCCCTATATACCGTTTGCACAGCAGGGCCAGTTTTTCAATACTTTGAGTAAGTTCGTTAGAATGCTGAATGCATGTTTAAGCCATTTTTCATGTTTTATGTTGAGTCTCCATTAAGATTTTGAATTTACGACATAACCACACTTTTCAATGTGTGACTGGTGTTGGGCTAAGTATTAAGGTGAATGTATATAGGTATTGTAACCTTTTAAAATAAATTTTTTTTGATATAGGTTAATATTGATATTAGGTGTGCAAAAACTTGTTTAAAAAGTTACATTTACGTATTTGTTCTACGTGTAGCGATAGCTTCAAAAGTCTTTACATTGATGCTACTAAGACCTCTAGACCATATTTTGTCAAGTACATGAACATTGAGTATACTGCACTATTATATTATACTGTAGGCTGTTATCTTAGGAATGATGAAATACAATTTTATAGTACAACTATGTGCCTAGTTTCTTGTAATGAATTTTTTCACGTTCCGGTGAAAAGCCACTTGAGTATATACTGTTTTTACTATTCCAGTATTTCATAACTTATTTATGAAAAGAGTCACGTAAAAGAAATAATTAATCATGCGCATGACCCTTATCTTCCAAAAATGCTTTCAATCTCAAGCCTACATCAAAAACTGTTTGATTTTTCGTGTTACACGTACACGGATGTAAAGCGCGTCAGTTTGCTCGCGTCGCAGTCCAGCCGTAACTACTTTATGGGTCTAGAGAGGTAATTTGCACAAAGTCTTTTTATTGTTTCCTTTTGTCTTGGCACCACTCAATAGTAGTCGAGTACGCGAATGTACTGCAATCTCAAGTGTTGGAGGGAAACATGTCACCAAGTGAGCAGAGCGGCAGCATCGGGCATGACCTTGCTTCCTCAACACTTCCTACTGGACTGGGAAGAAAACGTAGTGCGCAGAGGTCTATCGTATTTTTCGTAGGGGGGGGGGGGGGGGGGGAGGCACACTTCGTGCGTCACACATTTGTAAGTAGTTTGTAGAAAAAGTGTTTTTCCAGGGGGGGTAGAATCACCTTAGCACAAGGATTTATGATTTTGAAGGGTTGTTGGGTGAAGTGTGGAGGGTCTATTCAGTTCTGTTATTATGTCGTTTTGTTAGCGTTTAGAAATTATCGGTTCCTTTTTTACACTGCATATTTATCGGCTGATTGTCTGTCTGCATTTCAATGTCGTTCACTGTCTGTACAGTGTAGGGATGGGAGTGGGGTTTGATTCAGAGAGGTACAGTAGTCTTGGACCTGCCACGTGTTCAGCAAGTGCATAGTAGGGCCTAGTGAGTGTATCTAGGATACCGGGGAAATATATGCGCACGCTTTCATTATTCAAAAGAATAACGGAAATAGCGAATACCTACGTAATATTAATAACGCAAGTCTGTAAAATTGCCCTGGAAAGCTGATTGTGCAGACATGATTCGCGTGCCAGAATTCAGCAGCTGAGTCTGCTGAGCAAGCGTAGTGTTCCAGTATGAAGCTGCTGCTTACTTCACTGATAGTAATTAAGGTGTTCCATTATTCAGTATACTCATAGGCGTGCGCAGCATCTAACATTAGACCCGGCACAAGATGGCATGGTACAGCTGGGGTCTGGGGCAAAGCCCGTGCCGCCGGAGGCAATTTCGCCACAGGCAAAAAAATTTCGGTTGATGCAGTAACTTTTATGGCCTAAAATGCGATTTTAAGACGCGACGCTTTCCGCTGCCATAGGATCTTGTGGCCTCTATAGAGCTATGTTTCGTTTCATTTAAATACAAGATAGATTATAAATTATTTGGGCAGCCCCGGTGAAGTGTGCCTTTGCGTAAAAAAAAAAAAAAAAAAAAAATTAATTTCAAAACTAATTTAAAGTTAAGTTTAAAGTTAAACTGCTCTCGGGCCTCGGCCCAGGCCGGGTCTAAAGGAATTGAAGTCCAGCGCGGCCCGACCGCCAAGTTGACACATTAGGTCCGGCCTGGGCCGAATAGGCCTAGGCCGTGCGCACGCCTTTGAGTATACTGAGTAAGCGAACTAAGCGGAACAAAGTGCCGCTGAGTCCAATTGCTAACCTCAAACGCGGTAAATACAAAACATAATACTTCCTTTTTTGGTATTTCCTTCTTTTAGTATAGGTATTACTCAATCCTTTCACTTAAATAACAGATCTAGCCATTTCTTGCACTAACATAACAAATTTACACTTTTTATTATCGCAGTCGCTTGACAAAGAAGAATTAGAAATAGGACATATGGTATTTTTTGACGACCCGCCATCTTACAAAGAAGCGTTTTCATTCCAAATATTACAAGTCAGCGAAGTAAGCGTGACGTCCCACTATCAAGCAAACTCAGCAGCTGAATTCTGGCACGCGACTATGCTCCGACTGCTCTGCTCGATAATAAAAGAATGGCATCGATGACACTCCAATCAATAAAAGAACAACCTCGAGCCCCATCCATATGCTCAGAAATATAATTAAAGATCGCACCATTACAGTAACTGACAAACTATTTACTTTTGGTTTTACATTTTTGTTTGAAATCGCAATATTTCCGATATGGTAACTAAACGATACCATCTAAATTAGCCTCCATTTATTCATGATATCAATATATTATCAAATAATCAATATTGTTGCATATCACTACTTGTTAGTAGTAACCTATTAGCAAAATAATGTTAAAGAACAGTAAAACTTCAACCAAATGCCATCTGAAACATTGCAACAATTAATTGCCAGTGAAAAGTAAACAAACATTCCATTTCTGCACACAATATGGCTGTCATGCATATTATGGTAATGCACCCTATAGATGCGGGAAAACAAAAGTTATCAACTCCTCTTGTTTCTTACAAAATCATAACACAACCTAATGAGTGATATCATCTTAATTTGCTGTTGCGTCATGTGTGGAACTGTCACACCTTAGATTAGCTAAATATTAAGTGCAGCCCAGCCTCAATTTAAAGCTGCATGGAGTCTGGTTAAACCTTCTGGTTAAACCTCTAGTAATCGATCACAAAAGAAAAATTTCTTTGGGGAAAACGCTCCGTGTTGATGGATGGGCACGCTTGTGGAAATTAAAAATATTATAAAAAACCATTTAAATTAAAACAACTTTGAACAATTTTTAATGAATTTCTAAAAGTTAAAAATACAGCTCACTGGGTCGTCGTTGATGTCAACTGGCAATGGAAATACTGTACGACCGGAAAAGGTTTTAATGGTACTATAGATAAGACCCATAAATTAATAATGAACATCTTAAAAAAATAAAAATATCCTGAAAATAAGCGTAATTTTTTACAAGATAGTGGCAAATACAACACACAAAGTGCCGATCGAGCCGAATGGTGAGATTCACTCCGGTACGCTACGCTCATTTAAAAATATAAATTCATTCATGTTAAGAAAAATAATTACGAATTGTCAAATAAGGTGCCCCAATGTAGCTTGTATCATGCATAGGAAATAGTGCTCAGAGTCTAATAGTACCAACTAAGTTTTCTATTCTCTAGTTCCTACCATGTATTTCCCAACAAAGCGGCATGACTAATGCACTAAACTATTTTTTTAAAGAAAGTGTAAAAAAAGCCAGGAATCGCTGATTTTCATATGAACAGTGTGCATAAAAGGAGCAGTAGACAGTGGCGTATCCAGGAATTGGGAAAGGGGGGGGGTTTTCAACCCATATTATAGAGAGTGGAGCCGAAACATAATTGGGGTTCCGGGGGGAGGGGGCTTGCCCGAAAAAATTCTCGTCAAGGTCATTTTAGTGCAAATCTGTGCGTTTTACAGCGGCCAACTGAAACATGATTACTCAGTTTCTGGCAACACATTTTTTCCTTAGCACCACTAGGCGCTAATAAACGGAACCTCAATCAATTATTTGCATATTTTTCGTATTGCTTTTGCTTTTAATAATTACAACAATATACAATAATTATAAAGTAAAACATCTATCTGTCTATTGAAATACTGTCTATTGAAATGTAAACGGTCATTTTCCATGTTTCCTTTGCAAAAGGGGGGGGGGGGGGTTGTCCCCCCCCCCCTCCCCCCCCCCGTGAATACGCCACTGGCAGTAGATATGGATCCGAGCTCAGTATGAGACTACTAGTAAGTAGTAAGGTATTATTATTGTTGGACTATACACTATTCCTTGTCACAATTAAAATTGAAACACAATATTTCGAGTACTGATCAGTACTCTTCCACAGGAAGAGCACGTATCAAGCGGTAAAACAACCTACTGCAGAGATACATGTAAGACAATGATGCTGGGGTTTGTGGAACCCCACGCGAGTGACGTAAGATTAAATTAGTTGGGCAAAATAGATTGAACATATTGTAGGCTTCACTATGACAATGATAATTAGTATCTTCCCTTAATAATTAGGCCATTATTTGGTAGGCCAGAAATCTAAACAATGTGCTAGACGAGGGAAGCCAAGAAATTATCGTGATTCCTGCCGCTCTAGTGAGGAGACGAGAGTCGAATGCCCCCCAAGCTCGGCTCATTGCTGGCACTTCATTCAAACACACACACTTTTCTTCTGATTACTGCTGATGACTGCATGTATCATGCTGCCTGGTGGTAGGGCTACGTGTTATCAGCTGTGTGGAATATGTTTTGGACTTGTGAATTATTTCTTATTTACAGTGAAAATCACATAAAAATTAACTTCTTTACATGGACTGCCAGATTTATTATTTATTTTAGTTTATTTATTTATTCACCATGTGACGTGTACATGGTACAAATATTGGCGCAAATATAGATACGCTACTACAAAATATACATGAATAAGGAAGGATGCATTGCTTCCCTTACTTCCATGACCACTGATATGCACTATGCAGTATAGGATAGGACTACGTATCAACATTTTCTGGAGATCAGAATTGGGATTTTAAATAAGATTGAAATTTAATACTTTTCATGAAATGTGATATATATATATAAAAAGAGACTATTGATATTGAAATTGGTTTGCTGTATAGATATACATGGAGAACCCTATTTATAATTTTGTCTGTTTTTAAGTAGGTCTATCTATTTCCATAGTGCAGGTCTAGATTTAAAGTAGCCACTTTAAGTATTGCTCTTACAACTTGACTGTGTTCTGCAAGTAACCATGTACCTTGCAGGACACAGATCTAAAAAAGCCGTGGATCTCTGGAGAAATGAAGGATGAAATCTTAAAAAAGCACAAGCTTTACCAGAAGGCAAAAAAAAACAATGAGGCATCTGACTGGGAAGCATTTAAAGAACATCGAAACAAAGTAACTGCTATGGTACGTGCGGCTAAACTTGAATATATAGGCAATCATCCTGAAAAGGTAAGATCGTTATTTCCAATTTTTTGTGACAATGTACAGATTTGAATGAATCTTCTGTAGTAGTACTAAACTAACACAGAAGTCTGAATGGGAACTGTTTTTGCAACTAAATGGTCAGTTTGCATGCATTTTAAGCAGTTTTTTCTGATAGGCTTTGCTGTAATCATTCTATGGTTTTTAAGCATTTTTAGGTCGAAATATAGTTGAGGATAAATATTTAGATCACCTTAAAAATATCTTTTCTGTTCTGTATGTCACATCAATCTGTGACAAAGCATGCTATCTGCTGACTGCACTACAGTGCTGAACATTGGCAACCACATGCCAATGAAATATTCCTGGTGATTGGCATCCACCAACATAACCTTCTCAAATTACTAAAGTTGCTCCATAGCAACTTTGGTGCTGGGGATGTCACAGATGAGTGAGGCTTGGCCAACCAAATGTGCGTATTGGTGAAAGCCGCCCGCTGATTGGCTCTGACACGCCCATCTGTGACGTTAATTTAATGATGTTAATTTTGTAGGCCTACCACTATAAATTTTACTCTATCCCAATTTTTCCTTTTGCTCATTTTAAACTAACCCGTAAGATTTAGTACCACTCAAGTGATCAATAAAGATAAGTTGTGTTGGACTAATAATCTAGATCAGGTTTGCTTAAACACCATAGATGAAAACCTTCATTTTAATTCCTGTGTATCTGATTTTAGTGGTTAGTTACACAGTAGGTTAATAGGGAACACGCGTATGAAAATTTTTATCGATTTTTGACCTTGTCACTCATTTAATAATCTTGTATCTTCGAATTTTGAAAAACGGATCAGTCTATGCCTCAAAATAATTGGTTTAGTAACGATAAATATAAGGGTGCGAAAAACGAGCCGCCACCATGTTGATGGGATTAACGTTATGGTTTGTGCCTGTGTACGCTCACCGCCTCAGCGATTGGTCTGTTACCCCACGTCTACCGAATCATGACGTCGCAGCCACCTGTACGCGTTTCAGATCCCCGAGTTAAAACTTCAATAAATGCGATCACACAAAACCCATTTAAAAACGTATTTTTTGCTTAGGACTTGCATTAATACTTTTTGTATCTGATACTATTAAACTAAGTGCTTGGGTTAACAAAAAAAATCGTACGCGTGTTGCCTATTGCCTGGTGAATAATCATTATCTACTTACCTTATGCAACTTAGGTCTAGGCTATTCAAATTTTTTTGCCAACAACTTTTTTTATAGTTCAGATTCAGAATCAACTAAAGCAACTTATTTAGATGGATCTGTAGCAGGCATGGGCAACCTTTGTCATCCGTGGGCCAAATTCTGATTTTCTGTTTGTGCCACGGGCCAAATTATTAGAGTGTCTACTGTCTATATTTTAAAAGTGAAAAAACAGGACAGAGCACCTATCAGCCAACAAACTTTTAGGCATATAGCTGAGTGACTGTAACGGGTCTGGGGCTGTGCCCTAGGCGCCGGGGGCGAAAATTGTTGCGCTATGTTTATCCTCAAGACAGCATTTACAACGATTTGAGCAAGCAAGAAAGGTGAACTTTGCGTGAGTTATCAGATTCAGATTTGAATGTAAATTTATTAATTGTGATTCAATTCACACATAAATTAGTATATTTACAAAAACAGGCAAAACAGTGTCACCGTAAAACAGTTGTGGGGACACCGGGACAAATAGACACCCCAGCCAAATTCGATTTCAATTTAATTATTGAGGTTATCAAGATGCTATTTTGGAACACATCATGCACAGCAAAAGACTAGCAGCGACTGGACACAAACCCGTGAATTGATGGCACGCTTTAGCGAGTAGAGGTGGGAACAGTCGAAAGTGGTAGATACCATTAACTCCAGGAAAGGGATGGTTGCAGAGTAAAGTTACATACTGCGTAATCTCACTATTATATACTGCTGGCCGCCTTGTGGCACGGCATGACTATATGATAGTGCACACTCGACATTTTCAAGGCATACAAAGCCTCGCGGGCCGGATGGGCCGTAGGTTGCCTACGCCTGATCTATAAAGTGGCAGAGCCCATAATACCATTTCATTTTGTTTCATCTGGGGTGAAAAATGTAGAACTTTGAAACTAAATAGAAAGTAAACTATTTAGTATTTACTTCAGAAAACATTTAAACTTTTGTATTTCTGGGATTTGTAGATGAATCTATTCCATGCTGAAGTACCAATATTGAAAATCAAGTCATGTTCCCTATTCTGTTGCACACTGAATTTTTTTTTTTTTTTTTTTTAATTTTATTTATTGGGTGAATTGAGTTTACACTATTTATCTACACATTATTAACAAAACGTTTGTATTTGTATGTGTATTAGAGTGAATTGATGAACACCTTATAATATAGACAAAAAAAGTGATGTTAGATTTTCATCTCCGTAATTCAGCAAAGCTGTAGCCGAATTACATTTTTCATTATTTCAGCTAGTAGTTCTTTACTCTCAGCTGGGGACTACACCGAATAGTAGTAATTTTACGAACCAGTTAATTTGGGGAATTGGTTGCACACTCTTGACTCAATAAATGCACATAATTGAGGACCGCATTTCTGGAAGTTGAAATGCGAGAGCTCTAGGCCTACTTCAAATCCAGTGTCCAGGCAGAGTTAGAACATTTGGGATGGAGGTTGAGGGGGGGATGTTTCCGAGCTAAAGGGGACTTAGCTAGGTTGAAATAATTGAAATAACTACTCCAAATGTATGACTCGTTGCTTTGTTTTGACATCGCAATAACCACACAGTAAAGGGCTAATAAATCCCACTCGTGAGTCGAGTCTTCCCGCGAGACAAACAGCAAAGTGCATTGCCGACTGCCTGGGGCAATGCCATGCTCAAGGCAGGACTCAGTGGCAGGGAACACGATGACGCATCTTGTGTTACGTGGGAAAGAACGGGCGTTAACTTTGATACTACATAATTTTTTTGCATTCCCAAAAACCCGGTTTACGAAATAAATTACTGAAACCGGTTAGCAATTATTCGATGTAGTCCCTACTCTCAGCCCATAGTTTTTTGTTTGTTTTATGCTCAAAATAGGTTTTGTAAGCCTATATAAAAAATAGGTTTTCATATCTTGGTTCATATTGGTCACAGATCATTTAGTTACAATTTTAAAACTTGTTACAAATAATTTAAATGCTAAATTTGTGCCTGTACTGTTTCAATATTATGCGGATTTATTTCCAGGACGTTGATAAAATCATGGCGGAAGTCAACTCTCAATCGACAAAATGAAAAAGCAAGTGCTACTACATTTTACTGTATCCAGTCACCATTCTCAATACCTACTATTAGTACCTACATGCATTATTGGGTATACAGTTATTTGATAAAACAAAGTATCCCTAGGCCCCAGGTTGACTGGTAACCTCATCATTTTCCAATTTCTATAGTGTTCAACTGTGACAACACAAAATATTGATTTGTGTGATTAATGTTAAGTTTATGTCTATTTACAATTTATAAAGGTAGCTGTCACTCCCACCAACATATTCTATGTAAATCAGTATTTCTATACGTACAAATTTTCACTTAGTTGATACTTAACCCATCCATTGAAGAAGATTGTGTAGATGTAAACCAAGCATCTAACGTTGTACTGGACTTCGGTTAAGCATTTACATCCATTAAGATTAGTATTTTGTTACTTCATACTGGACAAGTAGGTAACAACATCTCATTTGTCGTAGTTTTTTCCGAACACCTATTTTCCATATTTCTAAGTTAAGTTAGTAAAATTAAAATATTTACTATTACATATTATTGTGAAATAAACTAAAATGATTATTGATCATTGTTATTTTAAATAGAACTATATGCTAGTTTTATTTTAAGTAAAGTAAATTAAAAAAACAAAACAATTTATTTGGTTTTATTGAACTTGAACACCCGTAGTAAGTCGAACATTGATAGGCAATTTATCTAGGCAAGTCAACATTCATTTGCCACGCCTAAAGTGCAAACAAAAGGGTGCAATTTTGTCTTTATATTCCTCAGATTGTTTAAGCAATTAAGTATTTACTTGCCATTGCTAGTATACTCTTTGATAATACAGTAACTGGATTGCTGTTGTTTATTTGCGTTATGGTGAGCCCGTATATGACCTTCTTGGGACAAATTACAACTTGAAAGTAATTTCTTACCTACCCTAGAGAGATAAGTAAAAAATGATAGGTACATAGTACAGGTTAAAAGTATTATAGTTAGAATTTGTGATTTAAACGAAGAATAAACAAGAAATAAACTAATAAAGGTTGTAACAGTATAATATTTAATATATGTAGGTGTAATGTGGGTCTTCTAATTAGATCACAAAGTCCAGACGTGTGAATGTTTGTTATGTCCTTGTCATTTACTACTACTACTACTAGTATTGGTAGGTCCATCTGAAAGCTGGCAGGTGGGGATGTCATATTTTGTCCAATTTATGGCTCTGCTTGTTTTGAGCAGAAAAGTAGAAAGAAAACTTAATTATAATATCCAGGAATAGTCCACATTTTTACTCAAATGCAGTTCTTAAATGTTATCGCTCCATAGTTTTAAATTGGGTGTTCATTTTGTATAATCGATAATCGCTTCTATTAGCAAACAGTTGCTAGCATTCATAAATCGTAAAGTTCACTTATAAGGAGGCACGGGGTCTCATCATTGCCTCTTGTGCATCAACCAGGTAACAATAGCAGACAGAGAAATTGTATTGAATTAAATTTCTAATCTTCATAAACCAATAAAAGCTTGGCTACAATCTCTGATTAACTTTTTATTCTTCAGCAACATATTTTTGCCATGGCAACCATCAATAACAATTTTTGAGATTATACAGAGCTCTATAAATAGTTATTTGTTGATTGTTAGACAAGAATTATTTCTGTATACAAATATGTTAAATCATTTTCAAGTGTAGATTAAACTGTAGTTTTTTTTTTTAAATTTAGCTACCGGTACTAAAATGTTATTAGGCTAGCATTTTTGGTGCTACAATTGACTAATTGCAACATTTGGGTGAGTTTGAGTGGTACCCATACCTGTTACCCTGTTCTACTTAGAACTAAGGACATAACATGATATGAAAATCCAAGGCGATAATTGGCCAAAAAATAAAATATCACAATCATGGCAACAGGTCTATTAACACCCATGGCAATCGCTTTTTTCAGAATATATTTTACATTTTAATTTTTAATGCAGTGTATGTTACAAACTACAACGTTAAATAGTAACAGTATAATATCAAATCATTATGTCATAACCTGGTTGTGTAGTAATTAATTATTGATACAAATTACAATGAAAGACGAGAGGTTTCATCAGATGTCAGCAACTGTGAAAGCTATCGAATGTCGCTCCTTTAATGGAAAATTCAAATTAAAAACTTATTTATTTTGTATGTTAATTGTGTTGCACCTACCCATCTCTATAATACCAATTATTTATTGATGTACCTACAAATGCAGAGCCTATATTAAGGATTTTTTCCAACTGCACAAACTATCTTGCAAATGTAAAAATATACTATAATCCAATGATAGTTGTTAATTAGCATAAATTAATACTTTAAATTTCAGGGTTATTTTTAATATTCTTACAAACACAAATACAGTAAAATTTTAGTAAAAAGATGCTGAAATGAAAACTCAAATTTTAAATCCTGGCTTTAAAAGCATTTCCAACTGCACAAAACGAGATTTCCAACTGCACAAGTGACGCAAAATGTGTCCAACTGCACACTAAATTCATAGGTTGCACGTACGTCTCATCTTTGCGCGTGGCAGCCACATTTGTGATCAAACTTTGACGTTGCCATGGAGAAACAATTGAAGGCTGTTGTGGTAAAACACATAAATTCTTAGTTCTTTAAAATCCAGCCTGTTTTTTAAATAGAATTGGTACGTGTGATAATTCTTTATTTTTGTATTACTTATTATTACTTTTAAATTCTAAATTAGGCTTATTTATTAAATTTGAATAGTATTTTCCAATGATCTAGGATTGGTCCTCCGCAACTGTGTCGCAATCATGGCCGCTGTGACGTCACGTGGGAACTATGAATAGGCCCTGTACAAATGTTGACATCCCTACTATAGCCTTCCAATATTGTCAGGCTTACATTGATATGGTCTGGCTTTAGAAATCATTTTTTTTTTTTTTTTTTTTTAGAAATCAATTTATTATCTTTTGCTTGATATTGCAGTTTTCGTAGTTGAATTGAAAGCCTTTAATTAAGAATACAAAAATACTGTGTGGCTCATTAGTCTTATTTGGTACATTTTTGTTCTCAATGGAAATGGTTCTGGGCTAGATTGGCACCAAGGCTTTTGGTTTTACAGTAATATCTGTAAATTACTCTATAGCAGTAAGTAGAGATGTGCTTTTTAAGTTAAAACTATAAGTGCTAAAAGTAAGATAATAAGATTTATAGTTAGTTTAGCCAATTAGCCAATTTGGCAATTTTGCATCCTTTTGAGAATATCTCTTGATAATAAAATTTGGCCCCACACAATACCAACATTTTGTTATTGAATGTCATTTTTAAGATAAAAAAAACACATTGAATTCCCATGCTTCTTCTTAAGCTATTTGTGTTGAATGTACTCGAAAATCTAATTAGTACTTGAGTTTTGTGATATAAAATGATTCCTTGCAACATGAAGAATGCAACGTTTTCTTCGTTTGGTCTTGAATCATTCGCAAGTAGAATTCAGACAACCATATAGAAAGTAGAAACTAGGTAATTTATAGCATTCCTTTGCACTTATTTTGGCATCAAGAATAGGTTCTGAAAATATTGAGCTTCTTTGTTGTAACCCAATGGCCATGCGTGTTTTCAATGTGAAATATGGGTTTACACTTTATACAGTCCATCTCTGACATCACTTGGCTACAAATTACGGATTTGAATTAAATATTTCTAGGATAGGCCTATATTTTTTAGGATTAGGCGAGTGATCTAGCATATTTTCGTTAGGCTTAAGGTTCAACTCTTTTTAACTTTTACTGCTGCACAACTTTTAGTGTTTGTAATGGTTAGGTCTATTTTTGCCACTTATTCAATTTAAAAAGAGTGAAATGGATTGCTGGCAGCATTCTTACTAGTGAATGTTTTACTGCCACTGCCTCCCAGTCCCATAGTTTCATATTGATTTTCAGAGAAAGTTTTAAATTTGTTAGTCTAGGAGTTGTTAGTACATCCAATCCGTATCCCTGAAAGTAATTATCTATTATAGGCTCGCTTAACTCAGTAATGTACAAATGCTCAATTGCATAGAATTGTTAATAATAATATCAACAATAATAATAATGATCATAATAATATAATAATAATTTATAATAATTCAATAATGGACAATTAGTTGAATTGAAACAATAAATGTTAAACTTATAATTACACAAAGTAATATCACACATATAATAGTACAAAATAGTTTTAGTGATGCCTGCCTGTATGTCAGATGTGAGCACACATTTTCTTTGGGTTTCAAAACTATTTTTTTGGCTGTAGGCTCAGTTGATACATTCTTTTTCATTTCTCTATGGCATTATGGAAACCATTTTGTTGTAGGCCTGGCCTACATAATAAAACACGAGAATGAGATGAACATAGTGTTGTTTGAGCTAAAGCATTATGCAGTGTTTTGTTTAGATTGCTGCCGATGAGACTATATCTGGCCACTCAAAAATATTCAGGACATTACATGGAAGATACTTTATTGCTGATCTAAATTGTCTGCTGTGGTGAATATTTTTGCTTCCAAGTCTCCAATTTCTTGAAATAACATTGTTGTTTTTTATTAGTAATTAGTGATTGATTTTCTTCTAATATGTGACCTGAGAATAGCAAATTGCATCAACTATGTGGTGTGCTAAAAGAGGATTGGCTACAGTAAGTTAACTCATAATTTTATTCTTATAATGTATTATACTGTATGTATTATAATATACTCCTATAGGCATTGCCTGGGTAATTGTGAAATTGATAAGAAAAACCTGCAATTTCTCACTTTGTCCAGTAACATTTGGAAGTTTTTGCCACACATTTATGGAAATTCCACAGCATTAGAAATTAATTTTAAGTTAGACTTGAGCAAAGAATCAGTTAAAACCATTACATTAAAACACAACACTTAGTTTTTTGTTTTTTTTAATTTACTCAGTCATGGGGAAGTGACTTATGAATTGAAACATGCTGTCAGTTACATAATATTGTGTCTGTCAACCATTTAGAAATACTAGGTATTTTCTAGCAGTCGCCCACAGAGACATTTAAAGTATGTTGTACTTACTGTTTTGATATCCCACAGCAGTGTTGCCCTGTGTTGTAAACATAGTAAATGCCTATTGCACACCAACTCTTAAAATTATATTTTTAGCATTAAGTTTAAAAAATGTAACGTACTTGACGATAGTACGTTGACTACGTTCTATTATTCATTCATTAATTCAGGATTTTACTTATTTTATTTGAAGTATTTTTATTTCTATTTAGTATTTACTAATTTGCCCTTTTTAGAAATGTACCAACTTTCTAATTTGTATTGCAGTTGACCACACATATAACAAACTCTTTTAATAAAATAGATATTTAACAGTTATAGTTAGTTCACAATCAAAGAACAACCAGTCAGCCCACATAATGTGTAACAAAGTTTGATTTTAAGTTTAAACAGAGTAATTTTGATTCCCCTTACACTTTGGTCTTTACTTAGGGTTGCCAACTATTGAATGTGAAAATACGAGAGTTTTGAAATCGAGAGGGATGCAGGACGGTCATATAGGTCTTAGGGTGTGGTCTGAAATTAGACCGGTTGGGCCTGGTCCCGACCAGCCCATTCCGTTTCTGTTTGGTTGCGGCCAAAGGGCGTTCCCAAATCAACCGGTTATAAAGTGGTCAAAACCAACCCCACTGCAGATTTTGGTCAGGCAGCTCTGGTTGTGGCTTAAAAAGTGCACGCATTATAAAATGCAAAAGCATTGATAATCATAACATGCACCTGACTGTACATTTAAAGTGCATTTAGTATTCTTTTACGGTGTTATAGGGTTAAGAGCGAAGAGTAGTCTACATCAAAAACCGCAGAAAATGTTCATTATTTAATTACCGGTATATCTCAACTCTCAAGATTGCAACAAGAAATCGAAAATTTAAATCAACAGCGCACTGTGTTTTGGTAAGCCTTAGAGACTGAATGAAATATAACCATTAGCGTAGTAATTTTGATTATTTAATCGATAATTAGTAATAAAATTAATTATATATAAAAAAAACATACTGATACCAATATAAGACACAACTAAGAGCATTCAGTATGTAGAGCTTACTAAACCACAGTGCGCTGTTGATTCAGATTTTGGATTTCGAAGCCCATTCTTGTGATATAATTTATAAATTAAAATTGTGTGCGGTTTTTGACGTAGAGGTATATCGTTCCCTGTTAACAGTTCAGAATCATCACCTGAACGCTCAAAGGATTAAATATATAATTGAGGTATGGCTAAAGTTACCCCGATTTTCCTGATTTTCATGACCGGCCATAGTCGGAAATCATTCCCTTGTTCTTAAGGATCAGAGGCGATCGGTCACGCTACAACAAAGATCGGTCGGCTCGACTGGTCGATTAAGGAAATACAAATAAGACGTTCAAGTGTAGAAAGTTAGTTCAGAGATATAACTTTACAGGTGTACATTTTCTTATGCAATTTATGTTAAATGTGGGAGTGGGTAAACAGAATGAATGTGTATCGTTTTGGCTGGTTACTTTTTATAGTACTCATGCGATTTTGCATCGTAGCATCTTTGTATTAGGGATGAACATCGATAAAATAAAAACTATCGATAATCGAAAAGATGACTGCATTATCGATCGATAATATCGAACGATAATAAATTTACAAAATTGAAGTAATCGTTAACAGTTTCAGTGATATGTCGCCTAATCGAGCACATAACGATATGGCAACATTACTTGGACACGTCTGACGTGACACTGCTGAGAGTATAATCACATTTTACGAGGCCCGAGGCCTAGTATTTTGGCAGTATCTTTGAGTATTTCAATACTAGAAAGGTCCGAGAAGAACGAAATAATGCTTTACGAACCCGCTTTTTTAGAAATCAGACCATTCGATAATATTTGTATTATCGATTATCGAAATTTTATTGCATATCGAATATCGAACGATAATATCGATTATCGTGTGCATCCCTACTTTGTATCCCATTTTACGTAATTATAAAACTTCACGTGAACACAAATTCTACTTGTATGCTCAAAAAAATACAATTAGGCCTACGCCAAAAAAAAATTTGAGAGTGAATGTTCATATATAGATGATTTTGTATTGATTGTGTGCTGGTTGGACTGATGGTAGCTTCCTTTGCAAACATTCGTTTTAAAGCAATTAATTGCTGTTACAATCGGTGCTCTAAATTATGGTAGTCCAAGGCTGCTGAAAACATTCACAGGCTGCCAGTTTTATGCTTCAGACCTGCTTTTAATATCCTACAATATTAAGAAATGACCAATTTAAAAAAACATCAAATGATGATTATGTTAAATATAGGAATTCATCTCACACCTCCCTCCTACAAATTAACAAAATCTGTTGATCAGTTATCAGACACATTTCAAGGTGACTTAACAAACAGGTGTTGAAATACAAACAAACAGGTGTGTGGTAGGAATTTTTGTAGTGGCATACACTGTCTTCTGTCAAGAAGGGTTCAACTTCAAACATGTTACCTAATAATTAAATGTTGAAGTTATGCCGGTGTTGTGTTGTGTGCCAGATCAAATGGCTTGGCGACCGCATGCACCTCTGCATGCCTGCACCTGCACCGCGTGCACCTCTGGTCTAAAGTATGAATTTTTTCTTTAACTGTATTTTGTTTATCATTATTTTAATCAACCGGTACAAATACACTCGCCCTACTGGTAGATTAAAATAAAAGTTTAAACAATGATAGACAAAAAAACAATAAAGATAATGCACTGAAAATACTTCATACCCTAGACGTTCAATTGTATGTTTGTTGTATGTTCAACAACGGTAATAAAAATTGATGATTGCGATCACGAATTTCTTGCAAAACTTAGTTCGACATGAAGTGGATTAAAGTAGCAACATTGATGGCAATATTGAAGGTTAAACTTTGGTGTGTTAAGCATGTAACTGCAACTATGTTATATAACCGAGACTCCACTGTATTAGTTTAAGGATTTACATTTTAATAAATAAAGACTCAAGTACTTTCTGCTCATTCCAGGAAGATTACTTTTTTCTGCTGTTGATTTTTTTACTTTGAAATAAATTCTATAAATGTGATTTTATGAGTTGTGTATCAAAAAGGCATTCTAGCATTCACTTACGATTAAGAATTTTGATTAGAAAAATAAATTGATAGAATAAGTAAAGTTTATGTGTGTTTATGTGTTTGTTTGTTTTGTACTGTAATCATCTCCTTCACACTGATCTTACAATTTGTAAATAAGAAGCCCATCATTGATCAGAATTCAGAATGTCACTATTAGATGTTATCTGCATATAGTCCTCCCAACGAAACTATTCTCATGCTTTCATCACAGGCCATGTCCAGAATGGCAACTTAACTTGTCATTCCTCCGTGTGCTTGATGGAAGATTGCGTCGGATTGTTCTCAGTTCGTGGGTTGGCCAACTTGTCCGATGTTGATAAATGGTAATTCTCTCATTTGTGTAAGTTGCTATTAATAATATTACACGATGAATATTTTTAAAAATTAAATACAAATATAAGTTTGTAGTAACAAAACCAATAAGTCATGTTTGAAGAGAAGTGATAATAGAAAATAGTTCACGGGAACCCAGCCATTCACAGCTTTCGATACCAAGAAATGGCAGAAACACCGGTGTTTAAACGACTTTATTTCATAAAACTAATGTAGGATGGACTATTCGTTTACAGTTTAGACCTACCTCTAGAACACAGTGGAATATTAGAATAAATACTTGCTGCGAGTAGTTAGCCTGCTCTATGGATCTACTCAGTAAAGTGTGAATTTTTTTTGACAGGCTTTCTATAAAAACAAAAGACAGCCAATGTTGCTCACAGCTTGCTGGATTTTGATAGTTCCTGTGAACTTCTTTGAATTCTCGAACTCTCATTGGCTACACAACAAGGTCTACTTGATCTCCGTCTAGCTAAGGCCAAGTAGACCTTGGCTACACAATAACGATTTCAACGTTAGCCATCTTAGTATTCGGCAATAGTGCGCGCATGAACACAGGCAGTAAACCGTCCGCGGAAGTTTACTTCGAGGCCTCAGGGGTTATGACGAAAGCATGAGAATAGTTTCGTTGGGAGGACTATACCACAAGGGATACATGCAATAGTGGTGCTTAGAAAGCCATCCATGTCTATTTGAAAACCCATTGTTCCCCTGTTTGCATTTATACTTGACGATAGCCAAAAGATGCACCTTTCTTGTAATTAATTATGAATAATTGTACTCGACCTTGGAAACAAGATATTAAAAAGTGTAGTGAATCATATTATAATTTACTAGCAGGAAGGGTGTCCAAACAGTATTATAGCCGTAATTATACCTACATTTTGCTCAACCATTTGAATTTGATTAGTGTGAAGTTAATGTGAGAAACTACCAATTGTGGATATTTACTTTTCTACTTTGTCGTCAAATTGTCTCTGTAATCACTATTGCCTCTTAATATGCTTTTGACAACGCAGGTTCTTTATCAGTTATCACTGTCATGAACATAAAATATTATGTTATTTTATCTTAGTTTGCTGTGTATGTACTGCTTTTACTTTACTCAAATTATGTATTTATTTAATTATAATATCTAATGTATGCTTTTCTAGTAGCCTAGGGCCCAGTGTTATGAACTTCAGATAAGTATTTAGTAAGCTACTAACTTGTTTTGTGGTGAAAACTAGTAGTAGTCTTATAAATATTTATCAGCGTCCGGATCCACCAAACTTGTTGTTTTGTCAGAACCCCTTGTTTCATACCACCTCAATTCCACCAAAGAACACCTTTTTTAAAACACTATCCACAAAATATCATATTGTTTTGGGAGAAATGGCAGTGTATTTGAATTGTGATGACATGAATGAGGTCACGAATTTTAAACCATCAAACACAGTTTCGATGTCAAGTGGGTATCATAATATCGAAAGTCGATGTTGGGAGTGAACAAAACTGCCCCTCCAAACATACTTCCTGCATGCAGCTAGACTAGCCCACGGTCTACTTTAATCTTTGCTTAGCGGAGGCTCGTCAAACCTCCAAGTCAGAGTTCGACGAGCCTCCGCTAGGTAGAGATAGTTGACTGACACAGATGACGGTCAGCTGTTTGTTGTTATCAGTGGGCCTAAACCAGTTTTGAGGTTATAGTTTGATTTTGGGAAAATTAAACTTCAAAAAACCCTTTAAAGTATAGGTATGTAAAATAAAGCTGCTTCTTTCATGGTTCCTTTTTAAAAGGCAGTTGACTTGAAAATAATTATGTTTGAGAATAAACCATTAATGTAAATTGCTATTGGCAAGCAAGCAGTCATTGTTTTTCAAATCACCCTCAAAATACCCCAAATACTCCTCAGTTTTGATTGGAGAATTGTAACCACAAAAAATCATTTCTCTTTTATATTGATACTGACTGTAGGTGGAATTAAGACTTTGAGTCACCTAACAAAACACAATTTTTCTTTTGTGGATCTGGACCCTGAAGTTCATAATACCGGGTGTAAGCTCTTAAAAGTAACTTCCCCATAACTGCATTTATTCAATCCAATTCAATTTAATTTTAATTTTTAAGTTATCTTATGGTTTCTGACACATGCAGGCCTACACAATGATATTTATTCCTATACCTGAACCCTCATTGACTTGGAAAATGGCTTGTACTATAGGCACGTTTTGAGCTTATTTGTAAGTATTTTGCATTTTCATTGCAAAGCACTTTGCAGGGGTCGGTAAACCAACTTATAATATGTGGAAGTTTTTATAGATTTTCACACATAAAAACTTGTGCTATGTAAGAACTTGACCCAAGTGATGTTTCATTCAGAGTTAACAATTTGTTTTAATGTGACATTGCAAGCATCTGGTAGGAAGTAGTGTAGGTCTCCAGCAGCAAAACGAGTCGAACAGAACATTTGAGTTGTCTTTTCTACCATATTTTTAGCTTACCACACTAGCACTCGAAGGATTAAAACTTATTTAGTCCCGTTGTACCTAGTTTGTAAGCACTACTACCTTCACTTTTTCAGGCTGCATCTATTTTAGGAAATTTAGAATCATGCTGTTCAATTCAAATAAATAAAATTACATTAAAATTCCCCTTTTAATTTCAACATGTTTCTGGTGAAATTTACTGTAGAAAATCTCCCAAAAAGCATAACACCGCCATAAAATCGAAATTATTAAATCTATAAACGAAATTTAAGAAAACATAACACCATTTACAAACACCTCTATCTATAGCTATAATCCACATATTACAGTTGACATCAAGTCAACAATCAAATTTGGTGTCATTTCATCTGTTTTGCTTTTGGGCTAATGTAGCAGAATTGTCTTGGGTAGAAGGGCTAGCTCAGCAATGCTACAAGTCTGAATATTGGAGTGCTTTGCTAACCTAGCAGAGCGAGTAGCTGAATTCTGGCATGCTACTTATATTGTTATTCTTATTGTAGCTTTGCTTTGCATTTGCATTTCACAAAGTCACCATTTTCCACATCAATGAATTATCATAGCTACAATATATATATGTTAGTATACCATATATTAATTATTACAACCCCTTCATGCAATTATCACTCTTTAAAGTTTCCACTCAGCTTGCAGTTTTAAGACATTTTGGTTTAGAAATCAACAGAAAGTGGGCTGTTCTTTTCTGGAGCTGATCTCAGCACCCCTGGTCCAATTTTTTTTAACTATCCTTGAAATTAAATTTGTGAATACTAGTGTAAAATAAGTTGAATGACAAGCTTAATTTGTTTTATGTAGTCTTATGCTAAGCCAGCTTGGGCCTGGCAACGAGTGAATGCAAAAACTAAACCAACATAAAATGGTTGTTTATGGAACATTACAATGTCATTCTTTATTAAAATCGATTTGTTATTTGTTGTCACTAACGTACTTAATGCATTTCATGTGTTGTACCAAATGACCCATCAATATAAATATTGGGACTTACCTGTTAACCGTAATTAACAGCCCTGATTCTCTACAATTTAGATTGTATACATTCAGTTGTTATGTCCAACCCGTTTTAAAATTAAGATTCATATCATATGGTTGTGTCTTGTGTAAGCTTGTGCTCAAGGATTTAAAAAAAATTGTATTATTAAATTAACTACTAGATAGCATCAATAATAGAGTGTACCTTTTATATCGAATGGTACAATCTTGTCAAGCTCTGAGTGGAAACCCTTTTTTATGTATAATTAATTGTATTGATATCAAATTACCAATGTAATAATTATGGTATGTTTTGTGCAGAGTGAACACTTCTGCGAGACTTGCGACCGTAGCTTTAAAAGTGATATGCAACTATCTGAGCACACGGCCCAGCATCGTACGTGCGGGCTTGAGGGATGCCAGTTCACAGCCCATCCTGGAGTCGTTGCTAAACACATCCAAATGCAACATGACTCGGGTCTCTTCAAAAAGCTAAAGAACCTTTACACTCCTGAAGATATTGCCAAGTGGCGGGAGGAAAGAAAAAGGCAAGAAGTGGCGAAATTACTCTTTTAAAGAATATTTCTCTGCTAGTATGGTGCAAAGTCTCAGTCCAAAAGTTCCATTGCTAACTTTGAAGCTAGAAGTAACATTCCATTTACCCTTTATATAGAAGATGACCTCGAATTTAAGAAACTCCCCTATTTTCAAGAATTGAAAACTGGAAAAATCATATTCATTTTCATAATCTTAATACGTGAATTTAAGACGACCCCCGATATTTTATTTATACAAAATGGAAATAATTATAGTCTTAGATTCGGGTAAATACGGTAATACTGTATAGGTATATGTTAATGGGTGGGTAAACGTTCTCATATTAAACAAAACTGTTGATATCTGTGGATTGAAGGTTTCACCACTACTTTCCAATATTTGATATTGATGCTATCCGTACTAGGCCATTCTTGTAGTGTAAATCATTTTGTAATCTGTAAACTGACTAGGTTGTAACTAGATACATATAGTAACAGATTTTATTTTAAAATCTACTTTTAAGCTTGCATATTTGTCAGCAGTTTGGAGTTGTAATTCTACTTAGCGGATAAAGGGGGGAATGGCGATCGTTTGTCCCCCCATGTTTGTCGGACCAAAGAATTATTAAACTACTGTATCTACAGCACTGATACATAGGGTGGGGGTAATACCTCTGCTGAGGGGGCAGAGTGTACTTTCCCTCCGCAACTTCATACATGGTTTTAGTTTAGTACTAATGTCCACAAACATCCTTTTGAATGAATATTGAATTGATCATGAGTCAATTTCTGGGGACTTGTGAAGTGAATTTGCTGAATTTTTCTTTCACCTTCCCCAGACCCCATTCATTTAAGTATCACCACAGCAAGTATCCACCAACCAGAAAAGCCACTACGAGCATGAAATCCTGGGCTGCCACTGCTATCAGAGCTGAGCAAAATATTCAAATAGCTGTATTTTAGATACAAAATACTACTAGGCCTAGATTCTTTTGGAGATTTGCATTTTCGATACAAAATACATTTGTATTTCAAAAATACTAAAAATATAATACATTGTCTATGTTTTAATATTATTGCTGGGAAATAAGGAACGACCTTCACGATAGGAATAAGATTTTGGTTTTAGCAAAAAGCAAGTGCTTTCCACTTTTATCCCCCATTGAACAAAATATGATTACAAATCCAAAGCGATGTAATAGGTTCGTACAAAGGTTTTTGTATGTTAAAAGTGTGCTTTTAACTATATTCTTCAAAATACATTTCAAGTTTTTTTTTAAAATCTGAATTTGTTACTTTAGAGTGTCCCTTTAATGAAGAAATAAGAAAATAAGTGTTCAAACGTTCATAATATATTCTGTTTTGGCTCTCGACTTAATTTTCCGGTATCCATTATTTTGTGTTCCTTGAGGGGGGGGGGGGGGGTATGTATGACACAAGTGGAAATAGAAAGGGATTTACATTTAATCAAAACAATCCTTTTTTTGCTATCACCCTTGGTGCTGGCAGCAAACAATGTATCCACAAGTTGTAATAGATTTAAAAAGTGAATTGCCCCTCCCATGACTGAAGTCTAGATCTGAGCTTGGGGGGAAGGATAGGAAGGAACCAACAGCTTACCTTGTAGTAGTTGCAGCCTTCGGACTTGATAGAAACACAAAAAAGATGTATACAAAACGTCGAGACAGTTTCGGCCTGACGTGGTCTTGATCACCCGACGAAGGTGGAGGAAAGAGGAAAGACAAATTCACATTATGAAGTCTAGATTTGTCACTGTTGTAAATTGTAATGCCTTGCACGTTGTATTTACAATCTAGGTATGGCTTGTTTTTAGGAGTTATCCCTCCAAGGACAACGTGGAGAAACGCCAGGCTGTGCAGGAAGAAAAACAAAAAAGAGGCGAGACACTAGTAAATGAAAGTCAGCGCTTCGGGCACAAGAATTTTAACCAAAGGGAACGTCCGTATGGCGAACATGCAAGGGGTCGAGGTGTTAGGGGCAATAAAACTAGAGGGAGAGGACGCCTTCCAAGACCATACCCTCACTCTGCATTTACACCAGCTCAAAAAGGATTTCATGGAGCATCAAACATAAATGAGGATACTTCGACGTGGTGTGGCAACTTGCGACCTTTTTGTGGAACAGGTTAGTAGTAGTGATAGTGATGACGGTTAAGAATTTTCCTGACCATTTGTGATAACCGGTTTTCAAATGGTTATAAATGGCAACAAAACTCGCAGTTTTCATCTGCAACATAGGCCTAAGCTAGTTAGGCCTATTTCAAGAGCATGTGTGTAGGTCAGCTGATTTTGTATGTCATAAACATCAAATTATACTTATTATGGATGGTGATTACAATTTATTTTCAATGTAATATTGCCATTGGGATATAGCCTACTACACCTGTTTTTTAACAAGTGCACAGTCCATTTGCTACACAGTGAACTGTCAACAGGCTCCCATGAAAATAAAATCCAACTACTGTATTACTGAACGTGTTTTTCGTTGTTAGCGAAAGATTTCCTAATGTGAGCTAAGTGTGATTTCCATTGGACTATCCGCGTTAATGTTCACCGTTATGTCAAATAATTTTAATCTAACATTTTAATTTAGTTGAATGCGTGCTATCGCGGTCACTCACGCCCCACATTACTAGCGCTTTCTTTCTCAGTGCCGATAGCAGCCGACATCTCTGTAGAACTGCTTCGTCACATCTCGCTCAGGCTCAATACCACTCGACCGTTCTCTCTCGCTTGGTAATGCATCTTGTTTTCGGCTGCATGGCTAGCCCTTCAGTATACAGCTTATGTGTTCCCTCATAACGTTGTGAGGAAATGTCAACGAGAGCACGAGAAAAGTTGTTAAATCTGTGGTGTTAAACATTTTTTCCAATAGCAATTTTATTACATTGGCTCTAGTTGAAAATGTAAGCCAGCAAAACATTAATAATATCCTAATTTATTTATTTATTTATTTATTTATTTATTTATTTATTTATTTATTTATTTATTTATTTATTTATTTATTTATTTATTTATTTATTTATTTATTTATTTATTTATTTATCTATTTATCTATTTATCTATTTATCTATTTATCTATTTATTTATTTATTTATTTATTCATTTATTTATTTATTTATTTATATATTTATATATTTATTTATATATATATTTATTTATTTATTTATTTATTTATTTATTTATTTATTTATTTATTTATTTATTTATTTATTTATTTATTAATTCATTAATTAATTTATTTATTTATTTATTTATTTATTTATTTATTTATTTATTAATTTATTAATTAATTAATTAATTTATTTTATTTGCAGTCATTTGACTCTTTACAAAAACATTTATAAACAGTGTTGATCAAATTCAAAAACCAAATCCTTTTACCAAACCAAAATTAAATCATTCTACATAAATAAAAAAGATGAAATGAAAGATAATAAAATCCTACAAGGTCTGGTCTAAATAATGGTAAAATTCAATTGTTCTTAAAGTGTTTGACCAGCCTCTTAGGATTCAATATGGTATTGAGTACGATCCGACTGTTCAATTCTCCATGTATAGTAGCCCCAACAAAAGTATTCACATACCGATCTCATGTCATTGTCTACTGCACCTTTCAACTGCACCAATTGAAAGAAAATCAAAATACCAAATCAAAATAGCATACCTGGTGTTCTTTCATTCGTAAATACTGTACAATGTACATGGTTCGGCTTAGTCGAGTGCCCATGCGGTTTGGCCACATGTTACAGGTAACCAATGGAACGTCTTAAATTATCCCCAATGGACCTGTTTAGATTAGATGGTAGGAATAGGAATTAGCGAAGTAGAAAATTAAGTTGTCACCATGGACTTGGCTGTGTCGTAAGCATCGGAATACTTTCGTTGGGGTAACTTTACAACCACTTTGAACACGGATTGGAACGGTTGGGTCCAATCCCCTAAGAGTTGTAATCGTATTAAATTCAAACTGTGCATGTAAACGATTTTTAATATCATATTGAGTGCACTCCAGTAAAATAGAATACATAGGCAGATTAAAGATGGCTATGGGTATGAAGCTCACAGAACTTCTGCTAGGTAACAGTCACTTGGTATTGAGTACGTGTTTAATTCTGGACATGTAAACGCACATTGCTGAATCCAATCTAATCCTAATCCAATACTGCATCTAAATTATAAACATGGCTATTAAATATTAATTGCTTTTGAAATCTCGATCATAATTATGAAAATGCTTGCAATGCCAGTACTAAAAGGTGCGAGAGTCAGGTTGCGGAATGCCCGGTGTAGCATTTATAGCTGGATATTGAATGACCCTAGCTATGCTGCCTAGCATGCTGTAAGTCAACAGGTTTCAGACTAGGCCTACTCTTTGTGCACAATTTTTTACCCTGATGTTATCACATTTATATTTGTTATCAATAATCATGCATGTACCTAGTACGGTGGTCTTGACTCTTGTTACATGTGCCCGATAAGATTTTTTGTCGAGTAATAATAGTGGTGTTTTGTCTCTTTTTTAGGATTGTGTGATGAAGTGATAGTACCTGAGGTTGAAGTCAAAGTAGAGGAGTTCAGTGACAATGAATGGACGGAATCCAGTGCCAAAGTATGTCCAAGAGTTCCAATTATGAGCAATGCACTCTCTTCTCTTTTGGGACTTTACGGGTCTGATTCAGATGAATCAGAAACTGAAGGTTAGTTTTTATTTTGGAATTTTTCAAAGTCTTAAAAAAGCATGTTAGAATTTTTTGTTATTTTTCGTTTTCATTTTTCTGGTATTCGGGACTACTGTCGACATATTGAACGTACTCGGACGTGTGTGTGTAATGTGACTAATGTCCAGCTTTTTTTTAAATTTCAGTTACAGAAACGACTTGTCTGACCAAACAACCACCAACTCAATTGTCTTCAAATACTAAAGCAAATACTGAAATGAAGATTAATGGTACAAATGACAACACCAATGATCTGGAAGTAGATGTGAATGCTCTAGAGAACTCGTGTAGGCCTACTGTAGTGGTAAATGAAGAACCATTAAGCCTCAATGGGTTTCCTGAATGTGTTGGAGAGAAGAGTGTCCCAATGGAATCTCTACTTTCTCCAAAGCAACCTCTGGCCCCGTCTCACCTCTTAGCTGATGATGACAAACCATCTGAAGTTCCCATTTTGCATAATAGCCCATGTGAAAATACTGCAAACAACAACATGGATTTATTGTTGGAGGATTCTACATTGAATTGCAATAGTATTCAACAAGATAGTCTTAATATCAGCGGAGGTCTACAAACTGGAGGGAATCCAAATAAACGTAAACGAAGTCATAGAAATCATTCTAACAAGGATGAGAATCCCAAAGTAAAAAACCACCAACAGAATGTACCTTCCAAAAACAAACCATTTCCATCCCAACGAAGGCGGCCTACTCTTCTGCAAGAGGTACATTTTCTTTAATATCTTCTATTAATTATTATTAATCACATCACAAGAAAGTCTGGACCAAATAAATATCGGTTTACACTAGGCATGACATTAGTTAGTAAAATTGCTATATAACCAGATCCAAAGCCGGTTTTAAACAGGTTTAAAAAAAAAATGAGTGTAAGATTGTATGGTCAAGGGGCTGAGGCAGAAGCATATTTGCTGTGCTTCATCGACATGAGAGGACAAAGGATCAGGAAAGCAGGTTAACGGTAGCTTAAGATATTGGCTACCTGCTTGTATTTACAAGGGGGGTGGGAGGGAGAGGCAAAAGCAGATTGATTTAGCTAGAAGTATGAAAATATAGCATTGATTTGATTTTGTCGCATGTGTTATTTCTAAAGATGTTCAACGATATCAATAATTTGATACGATAGCCTATATATCTATAAATTGCGGAAAAATTGCCATTAGTTTTGGTAGGCCTACCGATATGGTAGTGTCATATCGAATATATCGTGATATCGTGATCAACTTATAATATAAAATATTTGCACTGTAGGTGTAGCATAAACTGTAGGTACTGCAGACTACAGCAAAAATACTTCAAATTGACTACGATTTCTTATGTATTGTTTTATTCCCGCCAAAAAAAATCCAATATCGCGATATTGATGTCATTTTTTTTTTAAAATAATGATATCATGATACGGATATCGTTAAAACTTAAAATGGCACCGATACCAATTAGAAATTATTTCATGCCTAAAAATCCGAAACGGGATCCTGCAGAGCGGCACCGTTTTTTCATTTAAAAAAATCACAAAATCAATTTTTTTATTTGCTATACAAAAACAAAATGAAGTGTATCAACTTCCCTTTGAAGTTTGAACAATGCTGGCGGTGTGTCTTTGAAAACACGTAAGCTCTGCTGCCTGGAGGTAAGTATTTACTGCAGGATCGCGGGACTGACTCATTTCCCAAGGATCCTTGGATGATTGGGTAAAAAATGGGTAAAGAATAGAACCGGTTTTTAAATGTGGACCTGTTCGAAATAGAACCGGTTTAGAACCAGTTTCCGGGTACCTACCCGAAGTCATTCCTAATATCGATACAAAAAAAATATTGTTGAACATCTCTAGTTATTTCGGATAAAGTATCGCTTGTATCAGGGAACTTACCTTGGAATTTACTGATGTTTATTTAAAAAGAGAAAATAACATTCACGAGTTGTAATCGATTGTTTATTAGTCTCAGACAGAAGTAATTTACGTCATTCAACATTTCAAATCAATATCATTGTCATTGACCTTTGCCTCAAAAGTTATAGCTAGCTAGCCTAGACACCATTTTGAATGTGCTAATCAAAAGTCGAATTGATTAGTGCACCGCTGTCTTCAACATCGACTTCATTTCAATGCAAATAACCCTAAAAATCTGGGAAAACGGCAAAACTGCCATAATGCGTAGAGACTTCCTAGGATGACCATTTTAGCATTTGGTGTTTTTCATTGCTGTCAGCATGTTTTAGACCGCTGAGATGTTTCGAAGCTTCAGAATGTGTTATCATCTTGTCTAGCAATGACTTTAGATACCCGGAAACCAGTTCTAAACCGGCTCTATTTCAAACCGGTCCACATTTTGAAGACAGTTCCATTTATTCAGAAGCCACCTTTACGAGATTGATACTAGTCAACACATTAGCCGCGAGCCCCCCCCCCCACGTTCTGCGCAGTGTCTGTAAGCACGAGCAAGTCGGCCTGACAGCGCGGCCAGACCACCCTAGCCTCTGCGACATTAGCTTAGTGCCTTTCGCCATGCAAAAAACATGTTATCTCCAAGAAATCGTGAGTGCTTCTGCTAGTTTTTCCCAATATCATCCAAAAATCCTTGCAAAATGAGTCAGTCCCACGACCCTGCAGTCAATACTTACCTCCAGGCAGCAGAGCTCGTGTTTTCAAGGACGCACGGCCGGCATTGCTCAAACTTACACTTCCTTTTATTTTTGTATAGCAAATAATCGATTTTTTTATTTAACCCTTTCAGGTCATGTTTTTTTTTATGATGGTTGCCCTCTGGTCATACTTAATTCATGGGATTTTGTTGAAAAATAACAAATCTTTTTTTAAATAGCTATATTACCCTATAATTATAATAAAAATAATAATAATAATAATTATTATTATTATTTATTAATAATAATATTAACTAATAATATTTAATAATAATAATAATAATTAAAGTATTATTTGTAAAAAAAAAAAAAAAAAAAAAAAAATTATACGCGACGATATTTTTGCGAGTTTTTGACTTGAAGCTACAGTGAATTCCTGCTTGTGGGCGTGGCCAGCTGGTCGCTCGTTAGTACGCACTGTCATTGTTGCGGGCGAGTTCGGCGAGCCACCGCTAGGCGGAGATCAAGTAGACCGTGTCTTGCTGCCTAATACTTAGACCATAAAGAAGGCCTAACATTCATTCTGGAAGGCGATGAGTCGGTGGCTCAGTCGACAACATGTGGAAATAGTTCACAAGTCCCCGACAGATAGCAGCAAGCGTTTTTTTATGACGATATCTGGCGGAAATTTTGAATACCGACCGTGTCGGACGAGATCCGACATATGACTGGAACCGGAAAATGCTGATGTCGGACGAGATCCGACTCATGACCGATAAGGGTTAAACAAAAAATAAAAAAACGGCTCAAACTGGTTCATGCTCTGCAGGAATCCGGTTTTGGATTTTTAGATCCGAAGTTATTCCTAATCATGTCATAGCACCATTCTTTCAATTACATTCCAAGCACCTGGTGCAAACGACATATAATGCGTAAATCTGATCACATATTTCTCATATCAAAAGTAATGTAGCCTTGTAGGCCTATGTGTTAAAACAAAATTATTTAAAAACTGTGTACTTCATATCTTTTATTTGACAAGTAGCAAGACATAAATCACGATGAGGCAATTGTCACCCATCACAGAAATGTATTCTGGGTTGTTTAGTGAAGCTGACTGGTACCTGTTACCCGCTCGACGTAGGCGGCTATGAGTTTGACTTTCATATCCAATTACTGACTGTACCTGCAAACCCCACTTTACTGATTAATATGCTAAATATTAATACACATGGCTCACTGACATATGCTGTGTTTTCTTTTGTATTTGTCAATATCATTATTTTTCTTTGATGTTTGCCGCTCACAAAATAGTAATTATACACAAAGCGTATTTTTGCTGCCGACTTTACGTTGTGAATGTGGATGGCGTGGGGGGGGGCATTATTCGCGACGTCACCTCCCAAAAGTCTTCCATCTCAACGGAGTACAACCCCATTCAACGATGATTGTCGTCCCGCTCGTTCACCCACCCGCGTCATCTCTAGTTGCTTCCGAACAACCGCATCACAAAATGACATATCATGATGTTACTGATCAACTGGAGTTCACTAGCAATCAATGCCATAAAACTAAAAGTAGTCTCGACCTTTTCCGCAACACACCAGTCGATTTCAATTCAAATACTGTAAAACCATAGGAATACTCGAGCTTAACTTTTCACTCAGTTGGAATAGGACCCTCACAATAAAACAGGTACCTGTTTCGAAATTGATTTCTCGAACTGACCTCTACGTAGAACAATGAACTGCAATACAATTGTTTCAACATACTAATGCCTCATTTGACATTTCTGTTTGCAGCTTCTCAGGAATGAAATTCGGCATGAAAGGAATGTACTCTTGCAGTGTGTAAGGTACACAGTAGAAAACAACTTTTTTCAAAAACCAAGTGCCCATACAACTTAAGTGTAAAACAAAAGAAGATCTGTACTATTCCACATACCTGGAATAAAAGAGAGGTTACACAAGAAGAAATTCTGGGTTGAAATTATAGAACCACCAAGGTCCCCCAACTAAAATACCATACACTGATACATAATGTACGTATATAAATTATTGTAATTCAGAACATAAATTAACATGTTCCAGTGGGAGAATGGTACAAAAGGACAACAGCTTACCTTAGAAATTAAATTATATTTGTCACTCATTGTTAGATGGGATCCCTTTTAACTTATGTCGTGGCTGAAGTTTTATTTAACATACAAGAAATACAAAAGATGTTGAGGGCAAATTAAACGGGGACTTGACGACACGATGGCTTGGTCACTAGGAAGGTGTCTCTAGTCAAATGACAAGGTGACTTACTCATTGGTTCATTATAACTAGTAGTACAGTAGTACCAATACACAATGTGAGGTGCAGAATCCAAGGGATGGAAAGCAATAAGCATGTACTTAGGGGTTTGGAATGCTTCCAAAAGAAAAGGATTTGAAAAACATGACATAATAGCCTAATAGGATAAAGTAAGTGTATGAAAAGGAATACAAGTATGCATGTAGTATTGAGGAAGCAAGGAGTGTCCTGGTATATTCAAAAGAATGTGATGCATTGCAATCTATCTATATACAAGGCCATACTCTAGCTGTTCCAATGAGAAATTATCATAGTACAGTATAACATGTTATTGTTGGATGATCAGAATGTTGAATTAATAAGTCATTTCAAACACCACTTGTCCTTCAAAAATGGTCTCTAGTTTTTACACAAACATTTTAAGACTTTAAACATAGTCTGTGCCAAACTTGTTTCATTATTATTATTATTTTATTGTTGCAATACATACAAAGTACAAGCTCAGTCAAAACTGGCGTAAACATGTTGTATGGACATAAATGTCAAGTATTCCCATATGCGTACCTTATTAAACTCTATTAAAACTACGTAATTAAGTACGTATAATTCATTGTTCATATTATTTCTCCAAAACCAACTGTAGATGCTATGTTTGGTCATGGCCAATTTCAAATTTGTACTCATCCCAGCATTTGCTCTTCGTATAGTGGAAACCACGAAAACCACCATCAGGATGGAGAATTTCTTGAAGTTTTTATTCTTCTAAGTTCAATTATTATTATTATTAGTATTACGTATAATTAATTTGCCTTTAAGTTTTATTATTTTATATAATGCAAATTTAAATAGGAAATGACCGAAATGTACAAAATAGTATACAGTAGGTCTAATGGTGATTTACAATACCTAAACATACCTAGGCCCGAATGCATAGTTCACACTCAAGCCCTCCTCAACTCAGCCTCTCCTCAGCCTCACCTAGCCACCAATCACAGAGCCGTCAACATAGCAATGCCGTTCCGTGATTGGTTGTTGGGCGAGGCTGAAGATAAGCTGAGTTGAGGAAGGCTTGAGTCTGGACTATGCATAGGGACCTTAGTCGTGATTGCATTGTAAGGAGTATATAGGATTTTAATTATAGAGTTTCATTACTTGATCAAAGTCACGATCACTATAATTGTTACGACTTTTACAGTTTGTTAAGTAATTAATAATGCAAACTTAATATGTGACATTTTGTTACCAATGTCCACTTTCACCTATCAAATTTGTCAACTTACTCGAAGGTAAGCTGTTGTATCCTATCCCCCTATACTTAAAGGGATCTGGGATAGTCAAGTAAAAACTAAAAAACTACCATTGTTTATGTCTACCCTCAAATATGAAAAACTTGATAAAAGATATCATATCATACATTAAAAGAAGGCAATTTCATTGGTAGTTTTTCACTTGACTATCCCTTTAACTTCTGCAGTACTATAGACTGTATGACTGCATGTTCTATGCTATTTTGTTGTCAAATCAGTATACGTATTGTTAAATGTTTTCTTTTATTCTGTGCCATCAAAATGCTGTCAACTGTTTTACATGCAATTAAAGCAATGTTTAAATCATTGAAAACATATTAAGTGGTAAATATCCTCATTCAACCCCACAATTTTATCCATATTTAAGGTGATTCTACCTCCTCTGAAAAAAACACTTGCTACGAACTACTTGCAAACGTGTATGTGTGACGTATGAACTTATGAAGTGACCCCCCCCCCCCCCCCCCCCCCCCAACTACTATAACTCCGACCGACCTCCGCACGCTTCGTTCTCTTTCCAGTCGATCAGGAACTCTTGATGGTGCAAGGTCACGCCCGTGATGCTGGGGCTCTGCTCATTTCATTTGTGTCATGTTTCCCTCCAATACTTGGATTGTATCTGTATATTTGCGTACTCGACTACTGTTGAGCGGTGCTAGGACACAAGGAGACAATTTCTTTGCGCAAATTACTTCTCTAGACCTGTAAAGTAGTTACGGCTGGACTGCGACACGAGCAAACTGATGCGCTTTACATCCGTGTACGTATAACACCAAAACTCAAACAGTTTTTGACGTAGGCTTGAGACTGCAATTAAGCATTTTGGGAAGATAAGAGTCGAGCGCATGATAAGCACTTTATTTCTTGTAAGTGACTCTTTTCATAAATAAGTTATGGAATAGTAACAACAGCATATACTCAAGTGCCTTTTCACCAGGACACAAAAAAATTCATTACAAAAAACTAGGCACATAATTGAGTTCTAAAATTGTATACCATCATTCCTAAGATTACAACCCATAGTATACTACATTTTCGTGTACTTTACAAATATGGTCTAGAGGTGTTACTAGCATTAATGTAAAGACATATGAAGCTATCGGTATGCATAAAAAATTAAAATGTCATTTTTTTAAACCTGTTTTTGCAGACATAATATAAATATCTACCAATCTTCATAAAAAAAACTTAATTTAAAAAAGTTACGATTTCTAGATACCTTTACCTTAATTAGAATAGATGTGAATGAGGCATTACCAGGAAAGAGTTCATGGAATAGCAAGGGAAAATATTTTGCCAACTCTGGAAGTAGGCCTACTGCACACTTAATTCAAACTTGATTGAAATTAAATACCAAAGACCCAGTAAGGGTTTGATAAAACTTTTACGAGTGTCATCAAAGGAACGTTTGTAAAACAACTGAAAAAGAATCATCG
Source organism: Isoperla grammatica (assembly GCA_945910005.1). Classification (NCBI taxonomy): domain Eukaryota; kingdom Metazoa; phylum Arthropoda; class Insecta; order Plecoptera; family Perlodidae; genus Isoperla; species Isoperla grammatica. The sequence continues at coordinate 45,979,373 of OX246737.1, read as the reverse complement.
AAATCGGTCCACAGGCTCACGAGTTCTTTGCTCTCTACCTGCCGCATGCTATGGCTACGCGTGACGTCCTCTGGGTCTACGGTCAACCGGACATAGGGTTGGTAGTCTAGCTCGTGGTTTACCTTACATTCATAGCTATGGCAGACGCGAAGCCGTGCTACACGAAAGGCGAGTAGGCCTACGCTGTTATTCAAGAAAAACGGGCATCGGAAAACCTAAGATTAGAAATGGTGGAAGTGGAAATGTGCTATGGTGTAAATGTGGCGCATGTGCAGAAATGGACACAGAATCAGTTGGCTGCTCTGAATCACTTCTAAAACAACGTAAGGCAAGATTCAGATTGCATAATATACCAAGAGGCATTTGAACGCCCATCGTAATTTACTGTCCACTATTTTCAAACGAAATGTCATTATTCAAGAATAAAGAACTTAAAAGTGAAAGCAACACACTCTGGAGGCATATCACACACACACACGCATGTGTTTTTATATGGAACAAAGCTCATCCATTTTAGTTTATTTAACCACTGTTTATGGAGAACAGCTGAACAGGAAATCGTCTTATCAGGGAAACTGTGCCTAGATATGTTCGGATTGTTATTGCGCTATTTATTACACCGAAAATGCAACACTTGTTGACCACAATGAAAACAAAACCACATGCACACATATTTACACTGGTATTAATTAATTTTATTGTTATTTTCCTGTCCTATGAAAGGACAGGATGGCCAGTGTAGGGTTATAAAGTAGGCCTACTGTATTGAAAATTGAAATGTAGATCACTGTCAGTTGGATGTAGTACTAAGTAGATCAATTGGAATGTGTAATAACTGATAAGTAGTAAAATTTACATTTCAATTTCATACTATGTATAAGTAATACATAACATGTTCACCTCAAATTACGTTAACGGTATAGTATTAGCGAGGCAACCATTTTAGTAAGAGAATTTTAAACAAGGAAACCCCTATATTCTGTACATAAAAGTACATTTTATGATGTAAATACTAAAGAGACTGCAGCCTCTTACAACTACCAGCTGATGCCGCATATTACACAAAATGGTTCCGGGGCGCCCCGTCTCCTTCAAACAGTGTCAGAGCATTGCTCTGGCTTCCATACACCACTGGATATAAAAATACTGCTGCTTTTGCAAGTAATGGAAGCAACTGCATTGGCAATTATATTTTAATCAAAACAAATATGATGTTGAATACTGCCAACAGTTAATTATATTACAATTTCTCATTTTATTAGACTGCACACATCACATTTATGCTGCGAGGTTAATTGTGATGAGTGGTAGGCCTAAACATATACACAGTGTTGGGTAAGTTCCTTAAAAAATGGACCTAGTTCCAGTTCCACGCAAGGAAAAAGGAACTCTTTCCAGTTCCAAGTTCCTCTAAAAAAAAAAGGAACTGGGGCGTTCCTTAGTTCCTTTCAAAATGGAACTAAGTTCCTAAATAGTTCCTTTCCGCAAACAACCATTTTTCTTTGGATATTGCCGAGCGGGATACTAACCATCGACTCAATGGTTATTATCCTGGTTTATGCACCAAGAACATTGACTAAAAGTAAAAGGTTATTTTATATTGTTAATTCTTAATGCATTACAGTTTACATTAATTATTAATAACTATTATAATTAATTTAATTAAAGTTTTTATATTAAATTCAATGCCAAGGGTTCGCAAATAACGCCTAAAATATGGTTGAGATTTGTAGGAATCAAAATGCATGTGCTTCTTTCGATGACCTCGAAGCACCGATTACTTTATTAGCTGGTAAACAAAGCAAGAATTTTGCCGAAAAATTTTCTTTGTCGCCGAAAATATCACTTTCACCCGGAAAGAAAAATGGTCTGTATTTTTTAAAGGGCAGTACGTTATTGCTACGAACACCAGACATTATAACAAAACGATCGAAAGAGACAGCGATGTTGTCACATGCACTTGTCACGAAGAATTGAATAGATAAGTAAACATCGAGATAGCTCCTTGCCCCTAATTAACTTCACCCCCACCCCACTCGGACCACATCTTTCATCATCAAAGCCTTTCCGTTTCCAATGAATTCGAATGCAGTTTTGCTGGCGATGCGAATAATTGGTATTAACACCGCCGAGGAATATTGACTGAAGTGATGGGTTGACAAGTGATATATTTCATGTTTTGTTTGATTTTGGAATGACAGTCTGAGTCATGTTGCTCTCTCACCTGTGTATAGGAGGGGTTGGACGGTTGGTAGGTAGTAGGGCGGCGACACACTTGGGATTAGTCACCGGTTTCGGGTCTTCGACTTGTGCCGGTGTGCGACTAATTGGAGACCCCACGCGGGGGTGGCGTAGCAGGTGGAGGGTTAGGATGGGTAGACAAGAATGAAATATTACAAAAAAAGTTGTTTTAGATTTCTCGTTTCTGTCATCTTGTAAGTAAATTATGTTTTGGCGCTTTCGTTCTTCAAGCTTGTACATTCAAGTAAAAATAAAAGGAACTTATGAAAATAAGTTACAGTTCCTGGAAAATTGGAACTATGGCGTTCCTTAGTTCCTTAAAAAGGAACTAGTTCCTAGGAACGGAACTAAAAAAATCCGTTCCTACCCAACATTGCATATACACACAACTAAGATAAAGGGAGCAGGTACTTCAGAAGTCCTTGTGCTTCGTTTATTGGAAAATACATCTTCATATTACAGTGAACATCTTTACAAGAATTGATTTTCACGAAGTGACATGCATAGCCTGCATATCGGTCTGAGTTGCCGTTCACATGAGTTTCAATGAGCCAGACATTAGATATAGGTATATATTTCAGTCAATTTTAACAAATAACAAACATCTAATTGGGAAATAAAAATAATTTATCTTGCACACTGGATACAGGAATAGCATAACACCCACTTATCACACCATCTCCTAATAGGTGCCTCTAACTAGGAGCACTCTAAGCGTTCAGAGATCCAACCACCAGCCATTTAATTAATAGCCAAGTGGTAAACTGTACTGTGGGTGGTACATATTTCATATTGATTGAAAACCATATTATTACACTCTGTGCTCTTGTGTGATGCTCCAACCACAGATGCAATTGGACAATTTGTATTGTTTTTCTCTTGAGTAGATTTCCAGATAATGTTCAAGCTGTGGTATTATGTTGTTCACAATGTTGGCATAAAAGTTGGACCTGGCAGATGTGGCTTCCTAGTAATAATTCAACCTTTGATATCCATTCTTTTAAAGTTAAAATACAAGAAAATTTATGTGTGATGAACAAATTGTGTGCTTGTAGTTACTTGATCAAGGATAAATAGAGATGTGCTTTTTTACCATTTAAAACTTAATTTAGCATTAACTTTTGTAAAATGAGTACTACTAGCATTTGTAAATAACTTGGTAAGGACATTATTTTTAATACAATTTTTGACAGGTTAATGTGGTTTACTGGAAATTACTTATCAGCTTGATCAAGTGTATGGGAAATGGACGTTTTAAAATTATTTTCTGTACAATAAAATTTCATTTCATTTCATTGTACAGTAAAAATATCAATTACTGTGAAAAATTAGTGAGAATTGACCAGCATTACCTATTTTGGTATTAATACCACTTTTTGCATCAAGCAAAAATAAACTATCATTTACACATACAGTTTATGTTCTAAAGTTCAACAAATTAAGTTTAACCACAATTTTCCACATTTACTATGTTTTAGTTTCAACTAAAAAAGCACATCTCTCTCACATCTCTCAACGAAATATTAAAACTCAAGTTTTGAAATAATTTCGATAAAAAGCCAGTTTGTTTGTTTTGTTGTTGTGCTCAAATGAGATGCGTTTAATACATGGTTGATTACTAATTTGACATTCACATTTGAACGGACCAAGTCAACTGATTCAAGTTGAATATAAAATCATTCAATAATGTGAAGCAACACAAGTTTACAAGTTCGATAAATTGAAGTGACAAAAAACGAAAGATTTAAATTAATAATAATGTTTCAAACATCAGTCAAGTTAGCCAAATAATTTCTTTGGTCTATCTATGGAACAAACTTGCAATCAAGGTTTACTGTGAAAAGTGAACCTGCTACTTATTGTATGGTAGGTAGTGATAAACTATACATTTGTGAGTTGCTTTTCATAAATACATTATTAAGGTTGTTTCACATTAATTAATTAGGTGAATCACCTACCTTTGCTTTAGACTAGAACATGCAAGTATTTCTGTATATATAACTGTACCTATACAGTTTACAAAAGGCATCAAATTGTGCTTTTTATAGATTTTTACTGAAATATTATTTTGCAAACACTCACAATTTACCTGCAGACACCGTCAAGAATATCATTACTTCTTTAGGGTACGATCAATCAATTTGTTGCTATATAAAGGATTCGCACATCTTTCCTGGGTCACAAAAATGTCTTATTCTGCGATTTACCTATGTCATACTTTTTAAATCAGTTTCACAGCCCTTATCAGATCTCAATATTGAAATAACAGTGTTCAGTTGTCATAAAATTGAACCTTTATTATGTGCCACAAAATTTATAGAATCGGGTATTTCGTGTACAAAAGAGCACTTCTCAATGTATTGTTGGTTCTATAGATGCAGGTAATCGGTTTTTGTTTCATTTCACTCTTCTTTCTTCAAGAAAGCCATTGTTGGAGATGCTGCCTTCCAAACATGAAACTCACAGCAGTCTTAATGGTTGCTAGGGCACCGTGGGTTAGCACACGCTTGGGCTGGTACAGAATGAACGTAGCATAAAGAGCAACTCGAGTTCATTCTTCTTTGTCTTGGGATGCCTGAAGAGCTCGTAGTTCTGCATCTGTACACACACAAAATAACACCATTCAAACACAGAATTTTTATTAACTCAACGTAGTCAATTGTTAGCAAGGTGGAAAAGTCATACATCGTTGATATGCATTTTTGGTTTTTGCTGAGAATTGTATCCATGCTAGACATTTGTTCATAGAATAGTTCATACCTCGAACCGCCTGGTCCTTCCAAATCTGCTTGTTTTCACCCAAACACACCACCCAGGGCTTAACCAGTTGGAACCGGGGCGACAACTCTGGGCTGGATGTTGCACCTGCAACATTTAAATGTAATGTAACTTGCATACTCTGATGCACGGGTGTGTCCTTGTATTCATATGCGCAACCAGTGGCAAAATGGCATGCGATTGGTAGTTCATTGTTACAATTTTCCAAATGGCGTTTGGTTGAAGTTCAACCGTTCTCTAAATTTGGTTAGCTATTATTACTAGGAATGTCAAAGATAATCGCATATCGATAAATATCGATATTATCGCGATATGGCTAGCCATATCGCGATAATCGTACGATATTAAATTCTGTGCGAAATCCCGATAATCGTGGCGACTTGATTTCATATTTGAATTTGGCGCCTGCTCAACATTAGCCGAGCGACCACCGACCAGCCGCCGAGTGCCCTCCTTCGATGTAGCCGCAGGAAAACCATTCGCCACTACCCTTCCCCCCCCCCCCACATATGACGCAATGTTAAAAAGTAGTATTAGTGCTTATTTCCTAATATCGCGGCGATATATCGCGATAAAAATTGAAAATGCAATATCGAGACGATATTTTTTTATTGTGGTTCCGATTATCGATATGGAATTTCATATCGTTTGACATTCCTAATTGTTACTGAAAATAAATGTAAAGAAAGTAAGAAACTCTTATCTCGGCCACTCTTTGTGTGATTCACATCACCATTTTCGTAAGTTTATCGGGGCATAGCCTATACACGTTAAAACACATATTTCGGTGTAAGCACATTTGTCTTTCATGACAGCTCAAACATAATTTTTGCCTCAAATATGGCCGTTGTGACATCACGTGAATACACCCTATAACTATAAGCAATATGTAACATATCAGCATATTGTAGCGTGCACACACACAAAAGTGAACGCGTTCTATATAGTGCAATGTTATAGCTTACAGCAGCAATTGAATGGCTTCAAGACTGTGAAATAGCAGAACCCAAGCGAGGCTCCATCACTTACCGTTCTCAGTCCTGTTTACTTCGTTCTCCTGGACGGGGTGTTCAGGCGTCGCCTCTCCAGCTGTTATCGGCTTAATGGACGAGTGAATCGGGCCCAGTATGATCTCTAACATATCACTGCATACTGTCATGCTCGGCTCGACAATAAATTCAATGAAACCTGCAACAAGTAACATGGACGTGAGCAGGCGCATAGGAACGTTTTGAAAGTTGTGGGGGAGGGGGTTGGGGGGGGGGGGGGGTAAATTTATTAGCAAACTCTCTTCTGTGTCAACGTGTGGGCACACATTCTGTCAGTACTGTATCAAAAGGTAATTATGAAGTAAGTGAATTATTTATTATTGTTACTATAGCTACTTTTACTCATAATGCCAATTTATTATGGCAAAGACTAAGGGTCAAATGCATAGTTGTTCCTCACGTGCTCCTCAACTCAGCCTTTTCTCAGACTCTCCCAACCACCAATCACAGAGCAGTCCACATGACAATGCTGCTCTGTGATTAGTGGTTGGGCGAGTATGAGAAAAGGCTGAGTTGAGGAGCACGTGAGGAATGACTATGCATTTGGCCATAAGAGTTGAACTGTAAAAAGCAACAACATTTATTTTAAATCAATGTCTGGTGAGTAGTATGCAGGGTTCAAAGTCACATGCCTTGTTCGCATCCAACTGTACGATCCATCGTTGCTGGCAATGTTCATTCATAACAAGTAGTCAATTACCATACAAATATATGTTTATATATATAGCTTACATTCCCTAAGGCTGTAGGGTGGATATTGGCCTTTTCTGACGAGTATTACTTCAGGGAACTAACTCGATTTTTTAATTTGGGTAGTTGGATAGTTCGGGAAAAATATCCGAGGGCTGTTTTAGTACAATCCCCCAATTCGCCTGAACAACAAAAAAGAAACATTGGGGGAAATGGTCAAGTGCTGAGACCAGCATTAATATTCATATAGAAAGCCACATGAGCTAGAATGTATAATTCGCGCTGTCTGGTTTAAGCTCATGTTTTCAACCAGTTAAATTGTGATTTAAAATATGTTAAAGATAATTAATAATAAAAGTAAACTTTCAACGTTTTTGTGTAACGTATCGCTTTGAAACGCGCAAGTTGAATGAACGTTGTTCTTACCTATCTGTGATTCAGCTACAAGAGTGCTTTTTCGATCACAAAGTGGACTGAAGGGAAGTCCTAGCGATTGCTCCTTGTCACCTTGGAGGAAGAACTCTTCCAAGAGACTCATCGTCCATTTGTGGTGCAGGTCCCACCGTTTGGCTGGGTGCGAGATGTCGCAACAGTGGAGAACTAGTGACAGCGCCTTGGACTTTTCCACGCTGAAACAGTAATACTTGTCTTACACACTCATCGTCCATTTGTGGTGCAGGTCCCACCGTTTGGCTGGGTGCGAGATGTCGCAACAGTGGAGAACTAGTGACAGCGCCTTGGACTTTTCCACGCTGAAACAGTAATACTTGTCTTACACACTCATCGTCCATTTGTGGTGCAGGTCCCACCGTTTGGCTGGGTGCGAGATGTCGCAACAGTGGAGAACTAGTGACAGCGCCTTGGACTTTTCCACGCTGAAACAGTAATACTTGTCTTACACACTCATCGTCCATTTGTGGTGCAGGTCCCACCGTTTGGCTGGGTGCGAGATGTCGCAACAGTGGAGAACTAGTGACAGCGCCTTGGACTTTTCCACGCTGAAACAGTAATACTTGTCTTACACACTCATCGTCCATTTGTGGTGCAGGTCCCACCGTTTGGCTGGGTGCGAGATGTCGCAACAGTGGAGAACTAGTGACAGCGCCTTGGACTTTTCCACGCTGAAACAGTAATACTTGTCTTACACACTAGTACTGTTAAATGTTAATTGTCTATAAGGGAGTCGCTTATCAGAAAGATAATACAATGTGATGATGTGGTGTGTGGGTCTTGCCCTTCGACAAAACATTAACAATTTAAACCCGGCACCCCCACCAAGTGTCCAAATATTTTGTATAATGCGATGTGATAACAGTTGTCACAAGAGTTAAGTCCGATTGGACTTCTGCATTATCTTGTCTCTTCAATTCTTTTTCCAATATTGTACTACCGAGGCGATAGAGCAAACAATTATTAGTTACACATACATGATGATCAAAGAACAGAAGAAAAAGAGTAATACCATTGAGTTTGTTAACAAACTCAATGGTAATACCTAGCAATGGCACCTATTCCCGGGTTCTAGACTCAACTCCCAGATGGGGAGATATCACTATTTTATACTTTCTCTTACCATAATATCCACATTCTATATATCAGTGGAAAATGAGACAAGAAACTGGCTCGTTGTGTGCATGACTCAGCTACAACACGGTTTCTACCCGATTCTCGCTCTATCACATTGATTCCTATTCGTCCATTGAAAGGAGAAATAAGCTGAAAACTCGTAATGTTATATCCGAATGGTTATGAGGTCTAGACAGGACGTTGACAATGCGTGTTGAAACTAAATTATGTATATGGTTGTGCTACTTGCTCGTCAGCATGCAGGAAATGATGCACAGTAAATACAACACAACAATTTGCGTGCATGCCAAGATTAATAATTGTATGTGAATCAGAAAAACGTAATTAACAATCTAAGGTCCGAATTCACCAAACTTTTTAATTGGTCGATTTACTAAACTTCGATTGGTTACCATGGTTTCAACAAACATTACATACAAAATTATGGTGGCTTCTACCGGGCGCCAATTTTGATCTCCGATTAACATAAAATCGCCGGATTAAAGTTTGGTTAAAGTGGTCCTTAGATGGATGGATATGCTTTATTTGTTTGTTTATACAAATACAATTTTCCATAGTTCTTCCACCTAACAAGTATTAGTAGGCTAGTACCTATAACCAGTAACTATACTATCAATCAATACCGCCACTTCTCGAATAGAGTATATATAGGCCTATAGAGTATATATAGAGCCTATACGTATAACTTAATCTCACAGGATACATGCAATGCTGCAAAAATTTTGAAAACAATTTCAACCCATAGCTCAGGGCTCATGGTAATATGTTGTTAGGCCTACCTAGGTTCTGCAAGGGTGAGAAGGCTCTTCATGTTCTTTAGCTGCTGGAAGTGAATGCTCATGTCTGTAGCGAGGACCATGTCGATCACAAGGTTTCGGAACTCCCTGAATTCCTCCCGTGAGAGGTTCTGTAGGATGTTGCACTCCTCTTCCTTCATTACCCTGCACGTGACAGTAAAACACAAGTCAGGAAGTCCACACATGCTTTACCCAGAGCTGCGTTCGCCTGTCTGTCTTACACGAGCTACATAGCAAATCTCCTGCACTGGATACACTTGTGAAGTTTTATAATTACAAGCGAATGCCATAAAAATATTTACACTGACATATGGGTACAAAAGAATGATTCAGCACTGAGACTAACTTACGCTAGTGTAAAGTGTAGGACAGATGAACGAAGCCCGCAGGTAATAAACTATACTTGCTTCTACTACGAGGTCGCCGATAATATGCAAATATAGTGGTTATAACGAGACGTGGATGTATTATTAAAATGCAACTGATCACTACTATAGGTGATGTAATGTTTATAACTTTAAAGCAAATATTTGTACAACAGTTCAGTCTTGGTATTCATAGTCTATAATGACTAAGATCAAATATTGCGATGATTTAAATTCTTCTGTCAGAAATATAATGCTTTTCATCATGCTGTGACAGTGTGTAAAGCTGACTTATGCCTAAGTACTAACCATCTTGGTTATAGTGACACTAAGCACAGTGGTATTTTGAAAGAAAGATAGCCTACAACTAGGCTATCAACAAAAGTTCTTGATACGGTGGTTAAATAAAATAATATCAAAATGAATAATAATAACGATTCAATTTTAAAGACACCGAAAGCTGGTTAAGGTGTACTTCGCCGAAGATTTTAACATAATTGCTACAATATATACTAGAAAACCGTCCGCGTTGACAGATGAGCGATCTTTTGAGCCGCGTAGCGTCAACTCCATTGGCCAACAGACGACGAGGCGAATGATGTGCGTGCAGTGAGCTAGTGAGTGTGTATGACGTCACCTGAATGAGGTAGTGAGTGTGTATGACGTCACCTGAATGAGGTAGTGAGTGTGTATACGTCACCTGAATGAGGTAGTGAGTGTGTATGACGTCACCTGAATGAGGTAGTGAGTGTGTATACGTCACCTGAATGAGGTAGTGAGTGTGTATACGTCACCTGAATGAGGTAGTGAGTGTGTATACGTCACCTGAATGAGGTAGTGAGTGTGTATACGTCACCTGAATGAGGTAGTGAGTGTGTATACGTCACCTGAATGAGGTAGTGAGTGTGTATACGTCACCTGAATGAGGTAGTGAGTGTGTATACGTCACCTGAATGAGGTAGTGAGTGTGTATACGTCACCTGAATGAGGTAGTGAGTGTGTATGACGTCACCTGAATGAGGTAGTGAGTGTGTATACGTCACCTGAATGAGGTAGTGAGTGTGTATGACGTCACCTGAATGAGGTAGTGAGTGTGTATGACGTCACCTGAATGAGGTAGTGAGTGTGTATACGTCACCTGAATGAGGTAGTGAGTGTGTATGACGTCACCTGAATGAGGTAGTGAGTGTGCATACGTCACCTGAATGAGGTAGTGAGTGTGTATGACGTCACCTGAATGAGGTAGTGAGTGTGTATGACGTCACCTGAATGAGGTAGTGAGTGTGTATGACGTCACCTGAATGAGGTAGTGAGTGTGTATGACGTCACCTGAATGAGGTAGTGAGTGTGTATGACGTCACCTGAATGAGGTAGTGAGTGTGTATGACGTCACCTGAATGAGGTAGTGAGTGTGTATGACGTCACCTGAATGAGGTAGTGAGTGTGTATGACGTCACCTGAATGAGGTAGTGAGTGTGTATACGTCACCTGAATGAGGTAGTGAGTGTGTATGACGTCACCTGAATGAGGTAGTGAGTGTGTATGACGTCACCTGAATGAGGTAGTGAGTGTGTATGACGTCACCTGAATGAGGTAGTGAGTGTGTATACGTCACCTGAATGAGGTAGTGAGTGTGTATACGTCACCTGAATGAGGTAGTGAGTGTGTATACGTCACCTGAATGAGGTAGTGAGTGTGTATACGTCACCTGAATGAGGTAGTGAGTGTGTATACGTCACCTGAATGAGGTAGTGAGTGTGTATACGTCACCTGAATGAGGTAGTGAGTGTGTATACGTCACCTGAATGAGGTAGTGAGTGTGTATACGTCACCTGAATGAGGTAGTGAGTGTGTATACGTCACCTGAATGAGGTAGTGAGTGTGTATACGTCACCTGAATGAGGTAGTGAGTGTGTATGACGTCACCTGAATGAGGTAGTGAGTGTGTATGACGTCACCTGAATGAGGTAGTGAGTGTGTATGACGTCACCTGAATGAGGTAGTGAGTGTGTATGACGTCACCTGAATGAGGTAGTGAGTGTGTATGACGTCACCTGAATGAGGTAGTGAGTGTGTATACGTCACCTGAATGAGGTAGTGAGTGTGTATGACGTCACCTGAATGAGGTAGTGAGTGTGCATACGTCACCTGAATGAGGTAGTGAGTGTGTATGACGTCACCTGAATGAGGTAGTGAGTGTGTATGACGTCACCTGAATGAGGTAGTGAGTGTGCATACGTCACCTGAATGAGGTAGTGAGTGTGTATGACGTCACCTGAATGAGGTAGTGAGTGTGTATGACGTCACCTGAATGAGGTAGTGAGTGTGTATGACGTCACCTGAATGAGGTAGTGAGTGTGTATGACGTCACCTGAATGAGGTAGTGAGTGTGTATGACGTCACCTGAATGAGGTAGTGAGTGTGTATGACGTCACCTGAATGAGGTAGTGAGTGTGTATGACGTCACCTGAATGAGGTAGTGAGTGTGTATACGTCACCTGAATGAGGTAGTGAGTGTGTATGACGTCACCTGAATGAGGTAGTGAGGGTGTATGACGTCACCTGAATGAGGTAGTGAGGGTGTATGACGTCACCTGAATGAGTAGTGAGTGTGTATGACGTCACCTGAATGAGGTAGTGAGTGTGTATGACGTCACCTGAATGAGGTAGTGAGTGTGTATGACGTCACCTGAATGAGGTAGTGAGTGTGTATACGTCACCTGAATGAGGTAGTGAGTGTGTATGACGTCACCTGAATGAGGTAGTGTGGGTGTATGACGTCACCTGAATGAGGTAGTGAGGGTGTATGACGTCACCTGAATGAGTAGTGAGTGTGTATGACGTCACCTGAATGAGGTAGTGAGTGTGTATGACGTCACCTGAATGAGGTAGTGAGTGTGTATACGTCACCTGAATGAGGTAGTGAGTGTGTATGACGTCACCTGAATGAGGTAGTGAGTGTGTATACGTCACCTGAATGAGGTAGTGAGTGTGTATGACGTCACCTGAATGAGGTAGTGAGTGTGTATGACGTCACCTGAATGAGGTAGTGAGTGTGTATGACGTCACCTGAATGAGGTAGTGAGGGTGTATGACGTCACCTGAATGAGGTAGTGAGTGTGTATGACGTCACCTGAATGAGGTAGTGAGGGTGTATGACGTCACCTGAATGAGGTAGTGAGTGTGTATGACGTCACCTGAATGAGGTAGTGAGTGTGTATGACGTCACCTGAATGAGTAGTGAGTGTGTATGACGTCACCTGAATGAGGTAGTGAGTGTGTATGACGTCACCTGAATGAGGTAGTGAGTGTGTATACGTCACCTGAATGAGGTAGTGAGTGTGTATACGTCACCTGAATGAGGTAGTGAGTGTGTATACGTCACCTGAATGAGGTAGTGAGTGTGTATACGTCACCTGAATGAGGTAGTGAGTGTGTATACGTCACCTGAATGAGTAGTGAGTGTGTATGACGTCACCTGAATGAGGTAGTGAGTGTGTATACGTCACCTGAATGAGGTAGTGAGTGTGTATACGTCACCTGAATGAGGTAGTGAGTGTGTATGACGTCACCTGAATGAGGTAGTGAGTGTGTATGACGTCACCTGAATGAGGTAGTGAGTGTGTATGACGTCACCTGAATGAGGTAGTGAGTGTGTATGACGTCACCTGAATGAGGTAGTGAGTGTGTATGACGTCACCTGAATGAGGTAGTGAGTGTGTATGACGTCACCTGAATGAGGTAGTGAGTGTGTATGACGTCACCTGAATGAGGTAGTGTATGACGTCACCTGAATGAGTAGTGAGTGTGTATGACGTCACCTGAATGAGGTAGTGAGTGTGTATACGTCACCTGAATGAGGTAGTGAGTGTGTATACGTCACCTGAATGAGGTAGTGAGTGTGTATGACGTCACCTGAATGAGGTAGTGAGTGTGTATGACGTCACCTGAATGAGGTAGTGAGTGTGCATACGTCACCTGAATGAGGTAGTGAGTGTGTATGACGTCACCTGAATGAGGTAGTGAGTGTGTATACGTCACCTGAATGAGGTAGTGAGTGTGTATACGTCACCTGAATGAGGTAGTGAGTGTGTATACGTCACCTGAATGAGGTAGTGAGTGTGTATGACGTCACCTGAATGAGGTAGTGAGTGTGTATGACGTCACCTGAATGAGGTAGTGAGTGTGCATACGTCACCTGAATGAGGTACTGAGTGTGTATGACGTCACCTGAATGAGGTAGTGAGTGTGTATACGTCACCTGAATGAGGTAGTGAGTGTGTATGACGTCACCTGAATGAGGTAGTGAGTGTGTATGACGTCACCTGAATGAGGTAGTGAGTGTGTATGACGTCACCTGAATGAGGTAGTGAGTGTGTATACGTCACCTGAATGAGGTAGTGAGTGTGTATACGTCACCTGAATGAGGTAGTGAGTGTGTATGACGTCACCTGAACGAGGTAGTGAGTGTGTATGACGTCACCTGAGTGAGCTAGTGAGTGTGTATGACGTCACCTGAATGAGGTAGTGAGTGTGTATGACGTCACCTGAATGAGGTAGTGAGTGTGTATGACGTCACCTGAATGAGGTAGTGAGTGTGTATACGTCACCTGAATGAGGTAGTGAGTGTGTATGACGTCACCTGAATGAGGTAGTGAGTGTGTATACGTCACCTGAATGAGGTAGTGAGTGTGTATGACGTCACCTGAATGAGGTAGTGAGTGTGTATACGTCACCTGAATGAGGTAGTGAGTGTGTATGACGTCACCTGAATGAGGTAGTGAGTATGTATGACGTCACCTGAATGAGGTAGTGAGTGTGTATGACGTCACCTGAATGAGGTAGTGAGTGTGTATGACGTCACCTGAATGAGGTAGTGAGTGTGTATACGTCACCTGAATGAGGTAGTGAGTGTGTATGACGTCACCTGTATGAGGTAGTGAGTGTGTATGACGTCACCTGAATGAGGTAGTGAGTGTGTATGACGTCACTTGAATGAGGTAGTGAGTGTGTATACGTCCCCTGAATGAGGTAGTGAGGGTGTATGACGTCACCTGAATGAGTAGTGAGTGTGTATGACGTCACTTGAATGAGGTAGTGAGTGTGTATACGTCACCTGAATGAGGTAGTGAGTGTGTATGACGTCACCTGAATGAGGTAGTGAGTGTGTATACGTCACCTGAATGAGGTAGTGAGTGTGTATACGTCACCTGAATGAGATAGTGAGTGTGTATGACGTCACCTGAATGAGGTAGTGAGGGTGTATGACGTCACCTGAATGAGTAGTGAGTGTGTATACGTCACCTGAATGAGGTAGTGAGGGTGTATGACGTCACCTGAATGAGGTAGTGAGTGTGTATGACGTCACCTGAATGAGGTAGTGAGTGTGTATGACGTCACCTGAATGAGGTAGTGAGTGTGTATGACGTCACCTGAATGAGTAGTGAGTGTGTATGACGTCACCTGAACGAGGTAGTGAGTGTGTATGACGTCACCTGAATGAGGTAGTGAGTGTGTATACGTCACCTGAATGAGGTAGTGAGGGTGTATGACGTCACCTGAATGAGGTAGTGAGTGTGTATGACGTCACCTGAATGAGGTAGTGAGTGTGTATGACGTCACCTGAATGAGGTAGTGAGTGTGTATACGTCACCTGAATGAGGTAGTGAGTGTGTATACGTCACCTGAATGAGGTAGTGAGTGTGTATGACGTCACCTGAATGAGGTAGTGAGTGTGTATACGTCACCTGAATGAGGTAGTGAGTGTGTATACGTCACCTGAATGAGGTAGTGAGTGTGTATGACGTCACCTGAATGAGTAGTGAGTGTGTATGACGTCACCTGAATGAGTAGTGAGTGTGTATGACGTCACCTGAATGAGTAGTGAGTGTGTATGACGTCACCTGAATGAGGTAGTGAGGGTGTATGACGTCACCTGAACGAGGCGCTGATGTGGTGGTTCTCAAGGACGGCACGATCGTTGTACAGCAGTGCGATGTCGGAGCCAGACTGAACGTGGAAGTTGTTCGTGGTACCCGTGTGCTCGTAGTCGTGGATGATGGCGGCGACGAGGGTGGCGAAGATCTCCAAGTCCGTCAGCCAGTTCTGGAGGACGACGGGAGTTACATTAGTTGTTTTCAATTGACATGACTCATTTTGCGCTTAGTTCTAATTGAAGGACATACAAAGTTCGAACCCCAAACGTATATATAATATTTAAAAAATCAACTTTAAATCCTTTATATTTTCATTACTTAATCTAATGTGCGTTATTTTTTCGTCATATTTAGCGGTTTCTGGACAGCGATCACGTTTAAATCATTCTTGATAATATTGACCACATGGGGTAAGAAAAAAAAAATAGTGTATCTCAATGATCGATACGAAATAATAACACAGTTGAAAACAAGCAAACCCCTAACAGCTTATGCAAGTATATTTCACCCAAACGACAGAAAATCCATCCTCCTGCATCCGCAGCTGCAGTTACGATGCTCCTTTCCCAGAGGATTGTGTGCGGCCAGAGTACCACTCTGAGCGTCCGGCGTGCAGTACTTTCGTACTACACAAACTATACGTGCACAAAAATTCACTTATTTCGATTCTGTTTGAACCAGCATTTTCAGAACTAAACTGTTGTTTTACGTACATAGAGTTTTTGTTAGATTAATGCATAGATTTTTTGTTCTCGGGTTCCAAATGTCCCTAAATTTATTAGTTTTTCATAATTTTTAGTCCCCGTTTAAAAATTGTTTGTGTCCGAACTAGATCGAGTTTGAACAAAAACTCTACGTACGTAAATTAACAGTATCATTGTTAATGCGGATAAAAAATATGAGCGTGATCCACGTAATAATGTAGACGTGAGATGTTTAGTACGAATGCTCTGCAAACCACACATTTGGCTCTGGTTCGTGGCGCTCTCTCACGAAAGTTGATTATTTTGCTTTGAAGCAAGGAGGGGAGGTAAAGTGGGCGGGATCGGATACTGGATAAAGCTTGACACCATATTACACGAGCACCTATGTGTCATTGTATCGTTTTATAACATCTCAACAAATAAAATATCATAATAAGAATTTCATAATTGAAGAGATGTCGTGACGCGGATTACTGTATATTGTTGATTATTGTCAAACGCATGAGTATAGGTATCTGTTTCCTTTGGTTAAGAGCGAAGGATACCTCTACGTCAAAAACCGCAGAAAATTTTCAAGTTTTTATTATATCTCAAGATTGGAACACAACATCAAAAATCTGAGACTACATAGCGCTGTAGTTTGGTAAGCCCTACACACTGAATGATAAATGTATTTAACGTTATCATCAGTATGACTGTGATAAGTAATTCTTTAGTAATTTAAGTAAATCGTTATCACAGTCATACTGATGATAACGTTAAATACATTTATCATTCAGTGTGTAGGGATTACCAAACCACAGCGCTATGTAGTCTCAGATTTTTGATGTTGTGTTTCAATCTTGAGATATAGTTAAAAAATGAAAAATTTCTGCGGTTTTTGACGTAGAGGTATCCTTCGCTCTTAAAACAGCGTGCACGTGACTGGTGGTGAATATAAGAATGTAATATGACAGCATGAGTATAGGTATCTGTTTACTTTAGTTGAAACAGCGTGCACGCAATTGGCGGTTGACTATAAGAATGTAATATGACAGCATGAGTAGGCATCTGTTTGCTTTAGTTGAAACAGCATGCACACAACTGGCGGTTGAGTATAAGAATGAAATATGACAGCATGAGTGTAGGTATCTGTTTACTTTAGTTGAATCAGCGTGCACGCAATTGGCGGTTGAGTATAAGAATGTAATATGACAGCATGAGTAGGTATCTGTTTACTTTAGTTGAAATAGCATAAACGCAACTGGCGGTGGAGTAAAAGAATGTAATATGACAGCATAAGTATAGGTATCTGTTTACTTTAGTTGAAATAGCATAAACGCAACTGGCGGTTGAGTAAAAGAATGTAATATAACAGCATAAGTATAGGTATATCTGTTTACTTTAGTTGAATCAACGTGCACACAACTGCCAGTTAAGTATAAGAATGACATAAGACAGAACGAGTATAGGTATCTGTTTACTTTAGTTATAACAGCGTGCACGCAATTGGCGGTTGAGTATAAGAATGTAATGACAGCATGAGTAGGTATCTGTTTACTTTAGTTGAAATAGCATGCACGCGACTGGCGGTTGAGTATAAGAATGTAATATGGCAGCATGAATAGGTATCTGTTTACTTTAGTTGAAATAGCATGCACGCAACTGGCAGTTGAGTATAAGAATGTAATTTGACAGCATGAGTATAGGTATCTGTTTACTATAGTTGAAATAGCGTGCACGCGACTTGCGGTGGATTATAAGAATGTATTATGACAGCATTAGTATAGGTATCTGTTTACTATATTTGAAACACCGTGCACGCAATTGGCAGGTGAGTATTAGAATGTAATATGACAGCATGAGTAGGTATCTGTTTATTTAAGTTAAAACAGCGTGCACGCAACTGGTCGTTGAGTATAAGAATGTAATATGACAGCAAGAGTATAGGTATCTGTTAACTTAAGTTAAAACAGCGTGCACGCAACCGGCAGTAGAGTATAAGAATGTAATATGACAGTACGAGTATTGGAATCTGTTTACTATAGTTGAAACAGGGTGCACGCAATTGGCGGTTGGGTATAAGAATGTTTTATGGCAGCATGAGTAGGTATCTGTTTACTTTAGTTGAAACAGCATGCACGCAACTGGCGGTTGAGTATAAGAATGTAATATGACAGCACGAGTATAGGTATCTGTGTACATTCGTTGAAATAGCGTGCACGCGACTTGCGGTTGATTATTAGAATGTATTATGACAGCATGAGTATAGGTATCTGTTTACTTCAGTTTAAACACCGTGCACGCAATTGGCGGTTGAGTATAAGAATGTTATATGACAGCATGACTGGGTATCTGTTTACTTTAGTTAAAACAGCGTGCATGCAACTGGTGGTTAAGAATAAGAATGTAATATGACAGCATGAGTTATGGTATCTGTGTTTTTTCGTTAAAACAGCGTGCACGCGACTGGCGGTTGATTATAGGAATGTATTTTGGCAGCATGAGTATAGGTATCTGTTTACTTTAGTTGAAACAGCGTGCACGTAACTGGCGGTTGAGTATAAGAATGCAATATGACAGCATGAGTATAGGTATCTAATTACTTTCGTTGAAACAGCGTGCACGCGACTGGCGGTTTATTATAAGTGTTTAGGCGGAGGACCAGTACTTAGACAGTACAAGAAAGTGGACTGTGAGATTTCATAGGTGAGACGAGAAATGATAGACTTACGCAAGTGATGACTTGACGGCGCGCCACTGGATGTATAAGATGGGCGTATTTGTAAGCCCACCATAGACAGTAAAAGAAGAAAGATATCCAAGTATAGAAGGAAAGGATGAAGTATGAAATGATTGGAGCGGGAGGTCGAACTCAGGACTGCAGAGATGCAAGGCGATCGACTGACGTTGCGTTAAGGTCAAAGGCGACAGTTAGCAGACAAAGCGAGATTGGCGGTTTCGATATACCGGTACGGAGAAAAACTATAAGTATTGTACTTGTACTTGTAAGAAACACTGTACGATAGGTTTATGTCCAGGTTATTTGAGGAAGAAAACTGATGCAGGCAGGATGCGCTGCACGGAGGAATATGGTGAAATGTCACCACGAGAACTGAGCTACACGAACCAGTGGCGCACACCCTATTTTGAACTACTGGAGCGACTTTCTTCGTGACCCCCCCCCCCCTAGTTCCAGGAACTACAATGGGGGGTCTGGGGGGATGCCCCCCAGCTTATGCGGGTCTGGGACGCATAGACCCAGAAAATTTGTTGGTCCTCTCATTGCATTTGGTGGCATTTTACGAGTTTTAGAGTACTTTCCAAGCTAATGTAAGCAATAACTTAATCCTGTTATATAGGTAGATGGTAGATGGTGTCCGCAGGTTACGCTGGGTATACGCACGTTTAAGAAAAGTAGTTTGAAAATATGTGATCTAGTTGACGAGATTACATGTTCTTTTTAAAATAAAATGTGTTACCAGTGCTGATGAATGTTGGTAATCCTGACTGCGAAAATCGTATATTGTTTAAAGTGACCATATTTCAAATCAGGAAATGTGGGACAAATACCCAAAGGGAAAAGGGACCGGACAAATGAAACAGTGGGGGGATGGCCCCCACCAACAGCGCCGCAGGTTTTTTTTTTTTAAATACTTGTTTTTGACGTGGTTTTAAGTGTTTGTTTTTAATGCAGTTATTACGTCCGACGTCCCATCCATCCTTAAGGTGACACGAGTAGTGGTGTGAGCACCTCCACTGACATAATGAACATAATTTGCAGGCCAAGTGTTGTTTTGTTATAAATCTGAATATGGGTTGCCAACCATCCCGTATTTTACGGGATCTCCCCTCCCGTATATAACAGTATGGATTTCGTAGTGCATTTTTGTTTATACTATGAGAAGTGCGAACATCAAAACTAAAGGTTATCAATGTGAGGAAACTTTTTGTACCCCCCCGCTCGCCGCGGCCAAATAGCGATCCCGTTATTGTATTTTCCAAAGTTTGCAACCCTATCTTCTTTAAGGAAATACATTCATGTCGGGATAACATTATACCATTGGTTATACCATTAAGGGTATTTTAAACACAATGGTTATACCCATCCATTCTTTCCTTTAGGGTTTGGACTTTCTTCTTTTCTAGTGTGTTTTTATTTTATTATTTGTTTCACATTTCTTCTTTCACATTTTTTTCTCAACCAGACCCCCCCCCCCCCCCCCCCCCCCCCTTGGTTACTGGAGCGGCCGCTACCCTGCTCCCGTAGGGTGTGCGCCACTGACACGAACCGTGCGTTGTGAGGCCAAACCAGAACAATACTGACAAACAACGAGCTCGCGACCGGCAGTGCAGCCGATAAGATAAGCGAAGGGGAGGGAGGGGGTGAATCAAGTGACGTGAAACTAGAATACACTACAAACTTAACATCGGCGCGAACAATAAGAATGTAATATGACAGCATGAGTATAGGTATCTGTTTACTTTAGTTGAAACAGCGTGCACGCAACTGGCGGTTGAGTATAAGAATGAAATATGACAGCATGAGTATGTGTATCTGTTTACTATAGTTGAAACAGCGTGAACGCAACTGGCAGTTGAGTATAAGCATGTTATATGACGGCATGAGTAGGTATCTGTTTACTTTAGTTGAAACATCGTGCACGCAACAGGCGGTTGAGTATAAGAATGCGAATATAAGCATAAGCATGAGTGTAGATATCTGTTTACTTTAGTTGAATCAGCGTGCATGCAATTGGCAGTTGAGTATAAGAATGTAATATGACAGCATGAGTATAGATATCTGTGTACTTTCGTTGAAACAGCGTGCACGTGACTTGCGGTTGATTATAAGAATGTATTATGAGAGCATGAGTATAGGTATGTGTTTACTTTAGTTGAAACAGCGTGCACGCAACTGGCAGTTGAGTATATGAATGTTATATAACAGCATGAGTATGGGTATCTGTTGATTTTAGTTGAAACAGCGTGCACGCAACTGACGGTTCAGTATAAGAATGTAATATGACAGCATGAGTGTAGGTATCTGTTTACTTTAGTTGAAACAGCATGTACGCAACTGGTGGTTGAGTATAAAAATATTATATGACAGCATGAGTGTAGGTATTGGTGTGCTTTAGTTGAAAAAGAGTGCACTATTGGCGGTTGAGTATAAAATTGTAACAAAATTGTAATATGTCAGCATGAGTATAGGTATCTGATTGCTTTAGTTAAAACAGCGTGAACGCAACTGGCAGTTGAGTATAAGCATGTTATATGTCAGCATGAGTGTAGGTTTTGGTGTGCTATAGTTAAAACAGCGTGCACGCAACTGGCAGTTGAGTTTAAGAATATAATATGCCAGCATTAGTAAGCATCTCTTTAGCCCTGTCTGGCAGAGCATGAAGTGCGTCGTCTGCGTGAAGGTTGTTGTGGTAAGGGTTCTTGATGCGGATGTACCCCTCGTACTTACCATTAGCCCTGTCTGGCAGAGCATGAAGTGCGTCGTCTGCGTGATGGTTGTTGTGGTAAGTGTTCTTGTAGCGGTTGTACCCCTCGTACTTACCATTAGCCCTGTCTGGCAGAGCATGAAGTGCGTCGTCTGCGTGTAGGTGGTTGTGGTAAGGGTTCTTGATGCGGTTGTACCCCTCGTACTTACCATTAGCCCTGTCTGGCAGAGCATGAAGTGCGTCGTCTGCGTGTAGGTGGTTGTGGTAAGGGTTCTTGATGCGGTTGTACCCCTCGTACTTACCATTAGCCCTGTCTGGCAGAGCATGAAGTGCGTCGTCTGCGTGATGGTTGTTGTGGTAAGTGTTCTTGTAGCGGTTGTTCCCCTCGTACTTACCATTAGCCCTGTCTGGCAGAGCATGAAGTGCGTCGTCTGCGTGTAGGTGGTTGTGGTAAGGGTTCTTGATGCGGTTGTACCCCTCGTACTTACCATTAGCCCTGTCTGGCAGAGCATGAAGTGCGTCGTCTGCGTGATGGTTGTTGTGGTAAGGGTTCTTGTAGCGGTTGTACCCCTCGTACTTACCATTAGCCCTGTCTGGCAGAGCATGAAGTGCGTCGTCTGCGTGTAGGTTGTTGTGGTAAGGGTTCTTGTAGCGGTTGTACCCCTCGTACTTACCATTAGCCCTGTCTGGCAGAGCATGAAGTGCGTCGTCTGCGTGAAGGTTGTTGTGGTAAGGGTTCTTGTAGCGGTTGTACCCCTCGTACTTACCATTAGCCCTGTCTGGCAGAGCATGAAGTGCGTCGTCTGCGTGAAGGTTGTTGTGGTAAGGGTTCTTGTAGCGGTTGTGCCCCTCGTACTTACCATTAGCCCTGTCTGGCAGAGCATGAAGTGCGTCGTCTGCGCGACATCGGCTGCGTGTAGGTTGTTGTGGTAAGGGTTCTTGTAGCGGTTGTTCCCCTCGTACTTACCATTAGCCCTGTCTGGCAGAGCATTAAGTGCGTCGTCTGCGTGTAGGTTGTTGTGGTAAGGGTTCTTGTAGCGGTTGTACCCCTCGTACTTACCATTAGCCCTGTCTGGCAGAGCATGAAGTGCGTCGTCTGCGTGTAGGTTGTTGTGGTAAGGGTTCTTGTAGCGGTTGTACCCCTCGTACTTACCATTAGCCCTGTCTGGCAGAGCATGAAGTGCGTCGTCTGCGTGAAGGTTGTTGTGGTAAGGGTTCTTGTAGCGGTTGTACCCCTCGTACTTACCATTAGCCCTGTCTGGCAGAGCATGAAGTGCGTCGGCTGCGTGTAGGTTGTTGTGGTAAGGGTTCTTGTAGCGGTTGTACCCCTCGTACTTACCATTAGCCCTGTCTGGCAGAGCATGAAGTGCGTCGTCTGCGTGAAGGTTGTTGTGGTAAGGGTTCTTGTAGCGGTTGTACCCCTCGTACTTACCATAAGCCCTGTCTGGCAGAGCATGAAGTGCGTCGTCTGCGTGAAGGTTGTTGTGGTAAGGGTTCTTGTAGCGGTTGTACCCCTCGTACTTACCATTAGCCCTGTCTGGCAGAGCATGAAGTGCGTCGTCTGCGTGTAGGTTGTTGTGGTAAGGGTTCTTGTAGCGGTTGTACCCCTCGTACTTACCATTAGCCCTGTCTGGCAGAGCATGAAGTGCATCGTCTGCGTGAAGGTTGTTGTGGTAAGGGTTCTTGTAGCGGTTGTACCCCTCGTACTTACCATTAGCCCTGTCTGGCAGAGCATGAAGTGCGTCGTCTGCGTGAAGGTTGTTGTGGTAAGGGTTCTTGTAGCGGTTGTACCCCTCGTACTTACCATTAGTCCTGTCTGGCAGAGCATGAAGTGCGTCGGCTGCGTGTAGGTTGTTGTGGTAAGGGGTCTGGTAGCGATTGTACCCCTCGTACTTACCATTAGCCCTGTCTGGCAGAGCATGAAGTGCGTCGTCTGCGTGTAGGTTGTTGTGGTAAGGGTTCTTGTAGCGGTTGTACTCCTCGTACTTACCATTAGCCCTGTCTGGCAGAGCATGAAGTGCGTCGTCTGCGTGTAGGTTGTTGTGGTAAGGGTTCTTGTAGCGGTTGTACCCCTCGTACTTACCATTAGCCCTGTCTGGCAGAGCATGAAGTGCGTCGTCTGCGTGTAGGTTGTTGTGGTAAGGGTTCTTGTAGCGGTTGTACTCCTCGTACTTACCATTAGCCCTGTCTGGCAGAGCATGAAGTGCGTCGTCTGCGCGACATCGGCTGCGTGTAGGTTGTTGTGGTAAGGGTTCTTGTAGCGGTTGTAACCCTCATCTATCCGGGTTAGGAAAGCCTCGAGCGTCCCCGGAGGAACCTGAACAATGGATCACAAATAATTTGGTGCTTTCATTAGAAGGGGATACATCACGTATTCATATATATAATAGTACAACTCCATACGGAAGCACATTAGAGGACGAAATGAATGAACAAATAAATGAAATAATGAATGTTGAATATGACGTCATAACACAGATGTTGTGCACACACGCATTATGACTTATTAATTCTTTCTAACTACACAGTTAAAGGAAATGTACACAAGCAAACATAATAAATTAAATACATACATTTTTGTATTGTCTACTCACTCAGTTAAAGGAAAGGATTTTTAAGGGGGGGGGGGGGGGACATTTAATGATTGTACTACGAGCTCGAGGCTATGACAGCTCGAAAGTCACCGTTTACACCTGTATCATATAGATAGATTAAAGTCAAGTTCCAAAGTTAACAAAACAGCTCGAACCGGGAATCGAATCCTGGACCTTCTGCATTAGAAGTAGGAAGTTTAGAAACGACTGCCTCGACTAAACAACATGGGTTTATACGGATCACTGTCGTGTCGAGTTTCACGTCTAGAAGCCTGTGTTACACATTGTTCCCATTGTTCCTTCAATCAAATGGTTTGTCCCACACACGCTTTATAGAAACGTGTTTCTTGTTAGGTGGAATTCTCTCAATTATGAAGGTTATGAGTATTAAACAGGTAAATCAGTTGTTATCTCTTATTTGTGTCACGGTGAATTTGTAGTAAACACAAGGTTGTACTTGTATTAGGGTTTATGCACGTCGGTTTCGGCAGTCGGTAGTCGGCTTCGGTAGTCGGCAAGGAGTAATAATCTTATGAGTTTCTTGTCCATCGTTTATGTAGTGATGTAAGCGTCTGCAAGTCGTTACCTGAAGTCGGCAAGAGATGGTCAATATTCATTCCTTACATGACTCGGTAAGGATCTAGCCAATCACAATTCAGGAGAAGACTTTTAGCCAATGACAACTGTTTTCATGTGAGGCGCGTGTTTATTGTTTGACATTTCTAGGTTAGAGTTTCCCGTTTCTCATTGGTCGGTAAGAATCTCTTTGGTATGCGCGTTAACACCAGTAAAGCCACTTGCCCATACTGAAAAGGCTTGCCGACTACCGACTACCGACTCCCTTAGTTACATAAACCCACCTTTATTGTATATCTTTTATATTTTTATATCTAAATCTTATGCACATAAAGGCGACATAACACATGCTTTTATTTTGGGTATCATGCAACACATTACACACATTTATATTGTATAATTCTTCCACAAATTTTCTTTAGTATGTAAATGGTACGCTATTTGTACTTTATTCAGCAAAAAGAATTATTCAATTTAACTCGCCTCAGGACTAGCATGTTTTCATCTTGTCAGTGTTTGAGCTAAACACTATTTACTATTTAGTAGGATACTAACCAATAAACCATTAGTCCTCAAATTAGTCACGGGTATAGATACGCATCACGTGAAATACCGTTATCTTTCACTCACTGATTGCACTCCGAGTGACAAGTGGCACTTTGTACTTACAAAGACCGTCGATAGGTCGTTTGTTTGAGAGCTTTTTGAATTAGACGTGCTCAACTATAGAAATGAAAAACGGTTGTAGGATCTAAATCAACGAAAACTGTAATTTCTGAAACTCCCCAAGGTAATTCTTCAGATTCGAGATCGATAGGCTCAATAAAGTATTACCCTAAACTTACCTTGAACTTGTGTATGATGCCATAGCGGTTGAGGAGGTCATAGCCGATATATTTGACTGGCTGGCAGTGGCTCAGCGCAAACACGTCGAATGACCAATCGTCGAGGTGCTGTGGACAAGCAATGCCAATATTTGTTCTATTCCACTGTAAGGTCATATGACGTGGTCCCTTTTACGACAGGCAAGACTACCCTGGACCTAGTTTACCATGGGGTCAAACGGAGGGGACGGGAGGGTGGTGGAACAGTTGGAAGGAAGAGACAAGTAGGACCGTAGGAGGAAATACGAATTAAATTTAATGGGGCAAATGCAACAATGTTGACGGCTAGAAAATAAGTGGTTGTAAAGTAAACAATAATATTAATTAGTAATATATTTCGAGTCCAGTTAGTACTAATAATAGGCGGCCTACGTACAATAATTCCGTGCAAGTTTTGTAGAAGAACTAGGAATAGTAACATTCCTTACGTACCTGAACACAACGGACGCGATACACAGTCGGGTATAGTCTATGTACGAGAGTATAAACACGAAGCTAACTGTTTTAAATCTGGTCAATACTAAGTAAAAAATGCTTGTATTTTAACTGTTATTTTATATTTAATTCGTAAATAATAAAGATACAAGGGTAGAATGTAAAACATAGAACGGCTTCCAAATTCTTAAAACTTTTTTTTATTACTAAACGGCCACCAGGGACAGAAACCAAACGTGCCCAAGCTGAACTCCCAGGAGCCCCTTCCCTACTCGCTTACTTGGCGGAATCGTGAGGGTCCCTCATGAATCACACAACTCCTAACATGTGCACTCCCCCAAACAAGGAATCTAATACATTATTCATAACAAAGGGAAATCTCACACTTGTGTGTGTGCGTGTGTTAAAAACATATTATTTTGATAAACAAGGGCAGAGTAACACACCTATAGCTTATCGGAAATTTGATAGGTTATCTCAAATAACTTGTTTTAACTAGAGAAGAGCTTATTTGAAAGAACTTATCTCAACCATAGGATAGTACAAAAAAAACTTGTCCCAAATATGGAAAAGTGCCTGAAATAATTGTTCACAAATAAGGTAGGGTGTTTGAAATAACTGGTCCCATCTCCCAACTATAGTATAGTCACAAAGAACTACTCCTAAATATGGAAGAGTAGGTATGTGAAATAATTTGCAACTAGTGTAGTGTTTAAATAACTGCTCCCAGCTATGGTAGCCACAAATAACTTGTCCCAAATATGCAAGAGTGTCAGAAATGATTGTCGCGACTAGAAGAGTGTTTTAAATAACTGGGTCCCATGATAGTAACACATAACGTTTCCCAAATATGGTGCTTGAAATAATTTGTTCACAACTAGTGTATGAAATAACTGGTTCAAACTATGGCAGTCTCACATAAATAAGTTACAAACATAGACGAGGTCTGAAAAAGGTTGTTGCAACTAAAGTAGAGTGTTTGATATAACTATAGTCCCAACTATCGTGTTCCCACATAACTTTCCCCAAATATGCACTAAAATAAATTGTCGCAACTGGGAATATATTATCTGTCTGGACAAGAAAAGAGTATATCAAAATGTACTCACTTTGAGTACTCTGACGACATCCGAGGGGAACTGCATAAGCGCCGTGCTGGTAACGCGGCGGTAGATGCGGTCGACGAAGATGCCGGCCCGTATGGCGTGAGCCACGGACCTGAACTTTGGCTTCTCGTCGTTCTTGCGGCGGGTGGTCGCCAGCTGACGCGTGAAGGTCGACGCCAACCACTCACGGACTTCGGGCGGGACGGCATCCGGCTGTACCTCCGAGAGCTCGTCGTCCTCGTCCGCAAGGCGCCTAAACGGGGACACAGTGGACGACGCCGAGGTTAGCATTTCCTTCGCTTCTCTCTCACACACATAACACATACCCTAACTTACAAGCTATAGGCCTACACACATTCGCCAAACTTTACATGAAAATAGATCCCTCCGTTTTGAAAAACTATCGAAACGATGACATTGTCCATAGACTAATTGATATTACATTCGAAATTGGGTTTCAAGAATTTGAAATATCGTTGCACGTAAGCTTATGTATAGGTCAATACGTTTGTTGGCGATGTGTAATAAATCACAACACTTGTAAAATCCTGGAGACGTCAAGATTATACCATCCACAAGGGACTTGTTTGGACACGTTAGCTTCACGAAGTCTTGTTTGTTTAGCAACGAGGTCCACGTACTTAGATTGATGGTATCGTCAACTTCTGTACCCTACGTTTTAACGTATCACGATTGCTGCGAAGTCGGCACTCTCGCTGAATACCTCACTGATAGGGAAACTGTTGGCCAACTTCCAGGGGGTATAAACTTGGTCATTATCACCTTTACGGAGCGCGGCACTTGGGCCTACTGACAACCTCACAGTCTCGGTTATTCCCAGGGTAATTTCGTTGAGGGTATGACCAGATGAAGAGAAACATTCACCCAGGCAATCTTTACTCGATCAATGGCGCTTGGAGACAATGATAAAAAATGTAGTAAGATAACCACGTGTAGGTTATTTGATTTATTTATTCAATGTTTATCTTATACAGTTATAAAGTTAGCACGTCCTCCCAATATTATATCAGCTGGTTGAGGTTGGCTTTTACCCTGCACCTCCACCAAAGAAGCTACAATAGTAATATCCTAATTTAGCTCGTAAGCTTTTAAGACCGACAACCATGAATTTTTTTACTAACGAACTACTCTACTTTACTTACGCTCGTTTTTGTTTGAAATATTTTGTTTTCTTTTGTTAAACCTTGATGTGGCCGAAACTTTGGTTTTAAAATATCAAATACTCGGACTTACCCGAAAACATATCTTTGATATAATCTACGTTATTGGACGATCACAGTGTCTACCTGTTGTCCCAAAAGAAACTTAAAATATATGTTTAAAATATAAACGGATGATAACGAAAATGTCAGTATAGGCAGCTCAGCGGTAATACATAGATTTCGAATTTTGCAGGTTCCATTTCGGCCACATGCAAACTTGACTGAAGAATGTTCCGATGTTTCCTTCAGTCACAAACCTAATACAAAGATTAAGATCAATCAGTCTGGCTGGTAGAAGGGAGCAATTTTTGTCTTAGAGGAACGTTCCCTATACCTGCTGGGTAACGAGAATATGAAATAAGTAATCAAGTAATACTTTAACGATTTTACTCGAGTGAAATGAAAACTGCCTTTTACTCGATTCCCCACAGCCCTCATCTTGGTAAGGTCTTAACTCATCCCGAATCCATAGGTGTCCCCTAAATTAGAGAATATTCCAATTATTTCTATAAGTACTGAGTTTTTCTTATGGAAAATAACACGAGTACTACAAGTTCATAGCAGCCAGAAGATTCCACTTACTAGGGGTAATCTCTTCATGTGGCTTGTTTCACGAGTAACCACCAAAACTACGGTATTACCGCGAGAGTGACGATTTACGTAGGCCTACGTAAACATTTCCGAGTTTTTCACTAATCGACAATAAACGACCTTAAATGTATAAAATGTATAATATCTCATTTCGTGTCCTGATCTTTCTTTCGTTGTTAGAGTAAAGTACAATATTATTTGACAAACTTTAGAATCTTGAATAACTAAACACAATTTAAAAAGACGTCTTCTCAAAGACGAAAACTCATATCATCTTGGATCGTAAAAATTCCTCATACGTTTGTGATACCACGTTTGTTTTTGTTGTGAATGCACTGATAACCTAGTTGTTTTGAAACACCAAATGGAGGCTAGACATGATATTAGTGTACCCGGCGCCTCCACCATCGCTCCCTTGTTAGCTAAGTAATAACGAGTAGGTTGAGCGAATGGAAAGTATTCGGCTATTCTATACAAAATTTTAAATAATATCGAGTATATTATAACGTTGTTACAATTTGTAATACAATGGTTTTAGTCTGAAATTACGAAAAATTCCATATTTTTATGTAAGGTATATGTTACTACGTAAGTTTCCAATAGCGTTGCAATAATCCGAATCCATGGCAATGTTGCTTCGATAAGATAAGTAAGTAAGTAAGGAAAACTACTTCGAACAAAGCTTAACTACTATCAAAGTATTACTAATTGAGAAAAGTAAAAGTTCTATACACTTTTGAGATATTATGTATAACACTGATAATTTTAATAAAATAACCAGTTAAAACTATGACTTACAAGAACCAAACTGTTATCATTTAAAATAATTATTCATAATGTTCTAAAAGTCCCACAGTCGCGTTGAGGCACTTTGTTGCTAAGCTGTCGACTTCTTGAGCGGGTCTTGTTGCTTGAGGCGCGGACGAGGAACCAC
Organism: Isoperla grammatica; assembly: GCA_945910005.1. Taxonomy (NCBI): domain Eukaryota; kingdom Metazoa; phylum Arthropoda; class Insecta; order Plecoptera; family Perlodidae; genus Isoperla; species Isoperla grammatica. The sequence goes on along the minus strand of OX246737.1, from coordinate 45,949,454 downwards.
TGGCTGGCCTCTTACCCAACACAATACAATCCAACCGGGGACCGTAGGTAGCGTGTCTCGAAAACTTGAGTGGTTTTACGGGAATTGAAGGATCGGTAGGGACCTAGTAAGTATTAAGGTCAGATCAATGCATCATTAACTTGCTCAATATTCATTAAATTGATTAGATTTTAGGAGGGCTGTATTTTTTTCTTGGAAATGTTTAATTTCGAGTACGTTCCAGTTCTCGTTGATGAGTGACAAGGTTCTTGAGCAGTGAAAGAGGGCACATAACACGCCTTGTAGCTCAAGCTTTTAGTACTTCTCCAAGAACAAGCAGACTAGTTTTAACAGCTGTGGTAGCTGTTGAATGGCAGCTCTTTATTTCGTAAATATAACAGTTTATTGAAATGTATCTTTATTTATAAACCATTTTCGTTTGACCGGTCAAAGTTGAAAGTTCATTTAACACTACATAAGAATCGCGTAATCAAGACGAGACTCACAAGCAAAGTAGTTGGGGTTCATTTTGTTATTAATTTGATGGAACCATTTATGAAGCGGCTCGTCTGTCCTTGTCAAACTAAGAGGGACCTCATTGATCTGTACGGTCGTTGGGCCAGCTACCGAAATGTTGCCAAGTTTGTTTCGGCAATACGGTTGCGCGTGTCCTCAGTCAGCCAGCTGCACGTCACGTCACGCACCATACATTGTTCTAATGACACATTTCACCGAAAAACCTCTAATCAAGCTTGGAAAACTCGAATGCTATTTCTAGAATAGAGCGGCACGGGGCCTCCTCACTAAATGAAGGACTTTTATGGAAAGCCGTGTCTCTTGTACGTTCTCAACTGTCTTGTTTGCATCACCGCACTGAAATACTTACGTTGTACATCCGCTACGGTGACGGTGCATGTGCAGAGCCAGGTTAGATTCCTGTCACCGAAACTCCTGACTACATGAGGAGTTTCATCAAATCTTCTGCAGTCAAGGTGAATTTTGGGATTGTTTTTTAAACAGCTGTTGCAAACTCCTTTGCAACTATCCAAATTCCATGTATTCGTAGATAAAAGGAGACACCAGATAACCCCTATAGTAAGAAGTCGATTGAAATATATGGTGTTGTACCTTTTCAATCCCGAGCTTGTAACACTTAAAGCTTTAATAGAATTGAATATTTAACGTTTCCCTTGTATAGTGCGTGTTTGAAAGAAAGGAGTGTTCAAAGTTACAAAATACGCTCTCAGATGTATCCATTACCACTTGATTTATGGTAGGGCAAGATAAAAAACATATGCACATTTTTGAGAAGTGAAATAAGAAAAAAAAAATTAAAAGCTTCAAATGATCTAAAATGTACTAAAGAAAATAAATTTTGTTTAGGTTACAAATGGCTTAAACTTGCTAGAAATAGCCCAGTCATAATTTTCAATGACGAGTGTTGTAATGTAATACTGTTTTGGACCATCATCTATTCATATAAATCATCCCCATCTTACAATAGCACTTTTATTTTATTTTGTGATCCATTTCTGGTGTCATTACTCTTACTTACAACTGGATTCAATAACTGTCCCTGGCACTGTATCTTTGCTTACTATACTTAATTGTACTTATTTGTATGAAAAAGGATGCCTCTAATAAAACATACAACAAAATTACTACAAATATCTAGTACCAATGTTATATTCCAAATTATTATTACTTATCTGTATAAAGGATGCAATACAATTCAAGCAGTACATTTTATCGGGAGACCATACAACACATTTCCACAACTGTAGTTGAGTGAATAAACATATTTTCCTTTTTAACACTTCACTTATTTAGATAACATATTTTAATGGTTACTCATTGAAATAGCTATTGTGTTAATAATAACATTAGGGTGCTTGAACACAAAAAATGGTGTGATTACATCAGCAGCAGCAGAAAATGTAATGAAAACATGAAATGTGTTGTAAATGTGTTAACAAGACACACACGGATTAAGATATAATTATTATTATGAAGACGGCCAATGCAATGAAACTACGTAGTTATATTGTTTGTAGTGAGTGAGTGGGTGAGCTAGTCATCAGGGTCACGTCCCGTTTGTAACCGGAGTGGGACAAACCTCAGGGACTCCCTATTTCCGAGGTCAGGTGACGTCATCATTGCGCATGCACAGATGACAAGCAAAACACCTTTTCCTCCCTCGGTGGAGAGTCTCGCTAAAAGAGCAGTTTCTTGTTATCAACTTAATAGACTACGTATCTATCTACTAACAATAGCATGTAAACAAATATTAATGCTACAGGACGCAGGACGTTGCTTCCGCCATGCCCTTCTTCCATGCCCTCCTAAAATGATGATGTCAATGTCTCGTGCACTTTATTCTACTATCTATCACAGCTTAGTTAGGAAACTTATTGGGGTAAAGTAGCACGAGCACAAAACAATACATTCATTCTTAAACAAGGCGATCAGATCTAGAGCTAAGAAGATATAAAGCTAAAGCATATCCAAAACAGAAAACAGAAATACTAATAGGGTAAAAATAGAAAGACACACCTAAACACAACAGTCGGAATCTTTTTCGGGGTCGCTTCCTGGGATCTAGAAGAACACAGATAACAGAACAAAATTGAAACAATCATTAGAGACAGAAACGTGCGGGCTCGGGCAGGGTAAATATCTTTGAAGAAAACAAATACGAACATATTTAGCAGAAGACAATGCTTTATATGGAATAAAACTAAACAATAACGTAGTAATAGTGTGTATAAAAACGCACATCTAACAGGGTAGACTATCAGTTGCATTCATGGCACATAGAGGGGTGTGAGGAACTAGAAGTGAACTAAGATCTGACTAGCATGATGCTCATGCTACGTAGAGGGCCGCCTCGTGGTGTATATAATGTATAATGTCTCCTGACTACTCCCACAGTTGAGCATGCATCCTCTAGGGGCGCAGTAGGCCTACGATGACCGTCGCTTCGCGAGTGGCGCTGCTGGTGTGGTATAGGAAGCTAGGTAAGGATGCCAAACAGTAAGAGTGGATGACCTGGCCCAGACCGGCGTACGGAGGCGGCGTCGCTGATGGGGCACGTGTTGAGCGCCGGGGCATGGCGGGGGTGGCGCGGCGGGGGGCGGCGCCACATCACTGTCACTTCTCTCCCTGTGCAACGCAACACACACCGACACAAACAGAAACAGAGATAACAGTCGTACACATCAACAGTGTTTCCCAAGCTGGAGGTAAATCCCTCGTGCAGAGCTTCACAATTCTGAGAGAGAAATAAAACCAATCTTGCCTCCGACGTTTCGCACAATGAATTATTTACTAGAGCTTTTTTAAGAGATAAATATTCAACGCTGGCTGCGAAGCCAAATCTTGAATTAATGTTAGCTATTTAAGAAAACTTTTGTTGCCTCATTAAAAGAGTACTTTCATAGATAGTAAAAATAAATGTAAGGCGAATTATGAACGTTTTTACTTTGGGTGAATGTTTTTTTAATTTAAAGAGTAGACCTACGTTGAAAATAAAAATTCATTAGTTAAGTACTCGCAATGATTTTATTTTTTATTTTTTCCTGACAACGTCAAAGCAAAGATTATAAAAGACCCTTTATAATCTTTGGTCAAAGCATAGAAGAAGGCGGTAGAAGCGAGAACATCTATACTGAAGGAATATTGTGACGATGAAATGAATAAATGAAGGCCCATCACACGTAGGCAAGAAGCAAAGGCCTCCACGTTGTCTATGGAATGTTGCAAACATGGTAAATTACCAGCGTGAAAATACCTTCATGTGCGCTAATCTGTGCGAGGTGACTGAAGTTTTAAAGACATCGTGACAGAAGATGGGGGTTCCAACATTAAAACCACTCGATATTTACATTGTTTTAGTTGCATCCCGAGAACGCTCCACAACATTGAAAGGGTGAGAACATAGCAAGCAACATGAGGTAAAGTAAAAATTAAATACTGTATGCATATCCTCTTGTATTCTAGACTCAAATATTATTTTGGATTTAGTTTAGGTATTCCAAAATAAATACAAAGATTACAATAATATTATACGCGTTTTCAAACAGTCATCAGTTCTTATGAATCCACATGGGGCGATGTTCTCACTAGTTAGGTGGAGGTGTTTGTAGCATTCTTGAGTTATGATCCTTATTCCTTAACATGTAAAATTGTACACAATCGAACAAAAAAGCATGTTGTGTATTCAGAGGAACAGCTGTGGATGTGTAGAAGTGCAGAGGAGGAAATTGATTGTTCTTTGTCAATCTCTTCAGTGGCAGCATCTGCATTCAAAACAAAACTCCAGCCATTATGATGAAGCAGTACGTTGATTACTGAGAAGCATGTGTGCAAAGATTATAATAATGTGAACCATTTATTTCAAATATTGGACAAGCTTTGGGGCTAGTTTCGTTTTAAACCTTTTGAAAATTGATTACTTGCGGTGTATTTACATGTCACTCAAACACATCATGCGAGTATTACTCTAATCAGATTAGAATGCCCAGAAATACATTAGTAAAACACGATATTCTACCAAAAAATTTTAACTTGAAGTAAAGAAATAAACGAAGAACAGTAAAAAATGGTCTGATTTGAACATTTCGGTCTAGAAATTCACATCAACGGGAAACTACCTGAATGTTTGTTCTCAACAACGCCAAGTAAAACGATATTTTCAATCGAGAAGAATAAAGAAACTTGATACAGGAGACAAGAGAATATTTTTATGGAAATAATGATGCGAGTCTGTCTGCATTGACAACGTAACAAGGTGAAAACAAAATGCGTGAATAATTTAAAAACGTTACCTCACTGAACATTGTTCGAGCTAGATTTATGGAGGCTCCCTGGAAAGAGTGGCCTGGTGAGCTGTAGAAGGGATTTTAGTAAATAACGATGCCTATTAATGAGAACAAACTTGTAATAAACCATTCATAAACTTGCTGTCAGCAGACTCTAAAAGTGGAATCAAAATAACGCCTCATCCAACAAGTTCAGCTAATGGTGTTTCACGTGAGAAGAATCAATATCGCTGATCTATGATGGTTCAACCCTGGAAGATAAGTACATTACCTACATAATGGAGGAACAATACTTAATGGGTGTTTTTTTTTTGTGAAATCTAATAATGTGGATTATATCAACACTAACATTGAGTCATCTGGAAAACATAAAATACATTACTGATGAACATTAAATTAATTACGCTATTTTAAAATCTCTGTATACTGGCTTGATAAAGAGTTTAGCTGCATTTCTAACAGTTGATACATAGTGAAATGCACGGCCCAATACTTTCATTATGTCCTTGATTCAAGGACAAAATGGAATTAATTAATAAAAACAAATATTTGTGGGTATTATTGACCATGCATGTTTTGACCGACCTTCGTTGTTGATTTCTTGAATTAAAACTGAATAGAAACGTGTAACCGTATAATCCAGGCTGTAGAAAAGTTAAAAGTATTTACATGATATTCCCGTGTGAAGATATTGGCCACTGGATTTGCAAGGAAACAATATCATGGAGACGAATACAATTACTAAGGTTTTCGTTCATTCTTCGTGCTAATCGATTTTACAAAAGTATGGATATTATTATGATGATTTTTTTAACCATGTGTATCCTTCTTATGTAAGGGCGTAATTACTAATTAATGCTTTGAAAATAAACTTTGTCAAACTACGAATACTTTTACCAGTGCAATGTGGCAAAGTGAGTGCTTCCACCTTTCCAAAAATGTGACAATGAACACTAAAGGTCACTTAAGATCACTGAAACTTGAGAAGAAGTTACGTGTAAATTATTCTGTAAAAAGTAGGCTAATCATTTACTGTAACCAACATGATTTCGTAAATTTGTAGAGATTGATTCAAACAAGAACAAAAGTTTACAAACATATTTAACAATTTATTATAAATTATTTCCTATATAGGTGTATAGTTTATTTGTGGTAAAAAATGTTTTAAGCGTCAAACAAAACAATGACAATTGGTCAGAAAGGGAATAGTTAAAGTAACAAAAGGTGAAAGCCCTGCAAAGTGTAAAATAAAACGGCTATTATCGTTTCAAACTCCTAATATTATGAACACTTTATTCTTTGCGCCAATTTTGCAATGATTTTCAACATATTTGATGTTCGACAAGCAATTCCTAAAGCTATATCAAATACTTTGTTATTTTTCTTTGAGGGTTAACAATTTAAACGTTACAAGAAATCTATTATATTATTAATAATCACAATATGCTCTTGAATTTGTTACCTTGTACAGCGGTTTAGTTGCATCTGAACTGAACACTTTGTGCCAATTTACAACGTTGCCAATGCGTTGGTGAATAAGAAAACACGTGCGTCCACCCAGTACATTTTGTTGCTATCTATCCTTACTAGGTAGTTTTATTTTACAAATAAGGAACAGGAATAGAAGTTCTTTTCAGGTCGATTGCTCAAACGGGGTTCGTCGATATAAATTTTGCTCTTTTTTTGTAATCCAATATTAAACCCAAATGATCTGTGACTGTTGAGAGTAGTACTAATATCGTAGGTCCCAGTACCCTAGTATTCAATTGTTTGTATGAACGTTTTGCTTTTGGGAAGAGAAATTAACTATAAAGCTGTATGACGTATCTGTACAGAGGAAGTGGATAAACATTAAATAGGTAAAAAAAAGTTCCTAGTGAAGTAAAAATAAACATTTTGAAAACATAGTTGATCAACTTTTGAGGAAAATAAAGTGACATTTTTAACACAAAGACATTGAAATTGAGTGCAAGTACACTGTACAGTGTGTAATGACTTAAAAATATACAGTGGACATTTCCTTTCTCTTACTTTGTTTCATCGATGAAAACAGCTTCCAAAACTTTAGCGGCATAGTGAAGATTCTTCTGTAGTAACTCTGCGGAGATCTCCCCTCTTTGCAGCTGTCTTAGCAAGCAACGTAGCCTAGAAAGAAGAGAAAACAAACAGATTAGTAGAAGTATTGAGCCATTTAATTATGTTTCATTTACAGAGGCTTTTTATCCTTCAAAGCTAATCAATGAATGATGCTGTTGAATAAGAAAGACGGGAAACTAGTCCCATACCTGCTACAAGTCTTGTGCTTTATTGGATGTATAGCGTAAGTAAATCAATCAACAGCCTAAAGTTCCGAGCAGTGAACGAGAAAGGCAAAAGCTTCGAAGCCTCTGATCTACCTATCAATTAAAAGTACTTAGTTTCGTTTCGCAGGTGATACCCAGTCTTCTTCCGTTTTGATACTTAGAGCAGCTGCTAGCTACATCTTCTCTCTAAGGTTTAATACTTTGCCATCTTTAGTAATCCGAAGTTCACATTAAAACCAGCTAGAAAGTGAATATTTTGGAGCTGTGGTCTGTATGTTTTAGAAGCTGCGGTCTTGAGCGTCAGATGCTGCTGACTCAGAGCAACAGAAACATCCGAGATCCAAGTCTCACAGTAGATTTAGTTCTCAGATTTAGATTAAGCTCTTACTCAAGGTCATTATATAGGTTGAGTCTCACTTTGAAGTTAGTACAAAGTCCAGACAGAACAAAAGCTGTTTTATAGCTATGTGTTTTACTAAGTGTTATGCCTATTCGGTTGATACGGTCTACCCTGCAGTATGTAGTTTCATGTTTCAGAATTCGTACGATTACAACAAAGTTAGTACAGGACAAAGATTCCTCGCTGGTAGTTACATAACCACATACTTAAATATTTAAATATATAACAACCATTTATATACTTTTTTATATTCGAAATTGTTTCAATATTTAATTAATGAAATATTTTACCAAGAAGAAACAACCCTTAGATTTACTACAATAAATAATTTCCAGCGAAACCCATGCTGTTTCGTTTAAAACTTGAAATTTAATAGCCAACCGTAATTGCACTTGTTTTTTTTCTTTTTTTTTTGGTTACAAAATGTATTTTTGTTGGTTACAAAATGTATAATAAAAAACATTTTTACGGCTAACCAATCCTACCGCCTACGTTTATTTTCAAAATTAATATCAACCTTTCGACGACGTGCAGACTCGTCTTTTTCAGGATGTATAAAAATAATTAATTATGTTTTTAAAATTCCCTACGTTTCAAAACATTGTTATTACATAACGTGGCATTTTACCATACAAATTAATATAATACAAATATGGACCACGAAAATTTACGTCAATATATATATACATATATACTATTGTATAGTTAGTAAATGACATCAAACTCAATTATTTTAAGTAATCAGTTTCACTTCTTCTCTAGGAATACCGAATAAATTAAATTGGATTTTCATAGCTTTGAAACTCTACGAGCTTATTTCGCTCCACAAATCAAGTGTAACATGAATATGCTTGATGAAGCTGTGTTTCTTTCAACGAGTTTATAATTGACGTAGCTTAAAGAGCTTTGAAGCACTAATTACTGATATCACAGAGCTTCTCTGACGTCTAAGCAAGCGAAGCCGCCGTACAATTAAGACTTGCTTATTAGTTATTATGCTATGGAGATACAATTACGGTTGGCTATTAAATTTCAAGTTTTAAACGAAACAGCATGGGTTTCGCTGGAAATTATTTATTGTAGTAAATTTAAGGACTGTTTCTTATTCGAAGAATATTGCATTAATTAACTGTTGAAACAATTTCGAATAGGAGGGTAAATTCTAAATGTATTCTGTTTACAGAAAGTTTAGGATCAGTGGCTTTGCATTCGAGGGTTGAATACACTTCTATGACTGAGTAGTTAAGCTTACATTTGGGTAGGATTGGGCTGCTTTCCAATACTACGAACAGGGCTCAAGAATAAGATGTAGGTACGGTTTATATGGTATCATAGATAACGGCTTGAATGTGGTTAAATGTATGAAACTCATATGATGTACTGAGCCCTTCAGAAACTAATTAAAAATTAGCAAGTACAAACTTTGGGAACATCGTTTAAGATTTTGTTGTTAGATCTCGAAGCTTGAAAGTCGATTGCGAGTCTCCTGAACTTCTCTGTTTACAAATAACTTCACGCTCACTAGGCAATGCCATCGTTTGAAACAAACTGGGAAATGTCACTATTATCGTGGAAAGCAAAACAAAGCCGTTTCTGTTCATGGTTCCTTGCTATGATGATTCACGTGCTTAGAGAATTAATAAGAAACTCGTATCGATTGATATGTTTTCAAGGCCTTGAAAGTTCCAATTACCATTAGCGTTCCTAATAACTTAATTGAATAATTTCTCTTTACGATAAAAGATTTTTAATATCCACATTTCACAGTAACCTCTCATATTTAGTCAGCGCCGGTTGAATTTTGGAATATGTAACAGCGGAAAACTAAAATAAAGACATTATATTGAAACGTAAAATGTTGGTTATCAGCCAAATCTACAATGGCAATTAGACAATTCTTGATTTATATGAACTGTGCAGCTACCATTTTATTAGTTTGCACCTTATATGTGAAGGATTTCATGGGATCAACTTTATTACGTGAAATCTAGCTCCGTTTTTACTTGGAATCGTGAATTGGAACGACATAATTTGAAAACTGCTCCAAAGCAAAGTCAATAGTGTGTTAACAAAGTTAGTGAATAGTGTTCAACACTAAATATGTTATAACCTAGATCTCTATACTTCTGAAAACTATCATCTACCAAGCCAGATTACAATAATATCTTTCAGTATGTCACACATGCTAAGTGAGGCTTGCCATAAAAAATACGAAGGCTCGTATGCTGACGAAAACGAAATAGTCGAGTCTAACAGTACTAACTTAACTTTCTATTTCTAACTAGTTTCTTCCATCTACTTGAACCAATTATAAAAAAACACTCTCGTTAACTGGCACATATGTAATAAAAACACTGTAAAAATTGTCTCGATGCTGTTCAACATCACGTCACGCACACAACACAGCGTGACGTGATGTTGAACAGCATCGAGAAAATGTTAACTGTGTAAGTCCTACAGTGTTTTTATTACTCGAACCAAGTCCATTAGTAATAATTATACAGCCGTGGATTGGTTACCTGGAAATTCCAAACACGGCTGGCGTGATTAATAAAGCTGATGCACTCAACTAAGCGGAACTCGACTTTTACGGGAAAAAACAGGGGCGGTGGATAAGGATCAGGGTCTGGTATGAGGTGAGTGGAGAGTGTAGTAAGTTACCTGATGGCGGCCTTGTCGCAGGCGTCAGGCGTGTCTACGGCAGGCAGATTCTCCGTCGCCAGGTCAACGGCGTCCAGTGTCTCATCGTCTATGGGTGGCGAGGGTAAGGATCTGGGGCCGGTATGAGGGGAGTGGAGAGTGTAGTAAGTTACCTGATGGCGGCCTTGTCGCAGGCGTCAGGCGTGTCTACGGCAGGCAGATTCTCCGTCGCCAGGTCAACGGCGTCCAGTGTCTCATCGTCTATGGGTGGCGAGGGTAAGGATCTGGGTCTGGTATGAGGTGAGTGGAGAGTATAGTAAGTTACCTGATGGCGGCCTTGTCGCAGGCGTCAGGCGTGTCTACGGCAGGCAGATTCTCCGTCGCCAGGTCAACGGCGTCCAGTGTCTCATCGTCTATGGGTGGCGAGGATAAGGATCAGGGTCTGGTATGAGGTGAGTGGAGAGTATAGTAAGTTACCTGATGGCGGCCTTGTCGCAGGCGTCAGGCGTGTCTACGGCAGGCAGATTCTCCGTCGCCAGGTCAACGGCGTCCAGTGTCTCATCGTCTATGGGTGGCGAGGATAAGGATCAGGGTCTGGTATGAGGTGAGTGGAGAGTATAGTAAGTTACCTGATGGCTGCCTTGTCGCAGGCGTCAGGCGTGTCTACGGCAGGCAGATTCTCCGTCGCCAGGTCAACGGCGTCCAGTGTCTCATCGTCTATGGGTGGCGAGGGTAAGGATCAGGGTCTGGTATGAGGTGAGTGGAGAGTATAGTAAGTTACCTGATGGCGGCCTTGTCGCAGGCGTCAGGCGTGTCTACGGCAGGCAGATTCTCCGTCGCCAGGTCAACGGCGTCCAGTGTCTCATCGTCTATGGGTGGCGAGGATAAGGATCAGGGTCTGGTATGAGGTGAGTGGAGAGTATAGTAAGTTACCTGATGGCGGCCTTGTCGCAGGCGTCAGGCGTGTCTACGGCAGGCAGATTCTCCGTCGCCAGGTCAACGGCGTCCAGTGTCTCATCGTCTATGGGTGGCGAGGGTAAGGATCAGGGTCTGGTATGAGGGGAGTGGAGAGTATAGTAAGTTACCTGATGGCTGCCTTGTCGCAGGCGTCAGGCGTGTCTACGGCAGGCAGATTCTCCGTCGCCAGGTCAACGGCGTCCAGTGTCTCATCGTCTGTGGGTGGCGAGGATAAGGATCAGGGTCTGGTATGAGGTGAGTGGAGAGTATAGTAAGTTACCTGATGGCGGCCTTGTCGCAGGCGTCAGGCGTGTCTACGGCAGGCAGATTCTCCGTCGCCAGGTCAACGGCGTCCAGTGTCTCATCGTCTATGGGTGGCGAGGATAAGGATCAGGGTCTGATATGAGGTGAGTGGAGAGTATAGTAAGTTACCTGATGGCGGCCTTGTCGCAGGCGTCAGGCGTGTCTACGGCAGGCAGATTCTCCGTCGCCAGGTCAACGGCGTCCAGTGTCTCATCGTCTATGGGTGGCGAGGGTAAGGATCAGGGTCTGGTATGAGGTGAGTGGAGAGTATAGTAAGTTACCTGATGGCGGCCTTGTCGCAGGCGTCAGGCGTGTCTACGGCAGGCAGATTCTCCGTCGCCGGGTCAACGGCGTCCAGTGTCTCATCGTCTATGGGTGGCGAGGGTAAGGATCAGGGTCTGGTATGAGGTGAGTGGAGAGTATAGTAAGTTACCTGATGGCGGCCTTGTCGCAGGCGTCAGGCGTGTCTACGGCAGGCAGATTCTCCGTCGCCAGGTCAACGGCGTCCAGTGTCTCATCGTCTATGGGTGGCGAGGATAAGGATCAGGGTCCGGTATGAGGTGAGTGGAGAGTATAGTAAGTTACCTGATGGCGGCCTTGTCGCAGGCGTCAGGCGTGTCTACGGCAGGCAGATTCTCCGTCGCCAGGTCAACGGCGTCCAGTGTCTCATCGTCTATGGGTGGCGAGGGTAAGGATCTGGGTCTGGTATGAGGTGAGTGGAGAGTATAGTAAGTTACCTGATGGCGGCCTTGTCGCAGGCGTCAGGCGTGTCTACGGCAGGCAGATTCTCCGTCGCCAAGTCAACGGCGTCCAGTGTCTCATCGTCTATGGGTGGCGAGGGTAGGGATCAGGGTCTGGTATGAGGTGAGTGGAGAGTATAGTAAGTTACCTGATGGCGGCCTTGTCGCAGGCGTCAGGCGTGTCTACGGCAGGCAGATTCTCCGTCGCCAGGTCAACGGCGTCCAGTGTCTCATCGTCTATGGGTGGCGAGGGTAAGGATCAGGGTCTGGTATGAGGTGAGTGGAGAGTATAGTAAGTTACCTGATGGCGGCCTTGTCGCAGGCGTCAGGCGTGTCTACGGCAGGCAGATTCTCCGTCGCCAGGTCAACGGCGTCCAGTGTCTCATCGTCTATGGGTGGCGAGGATAAGGATCAGGGTCTGGTATGAGGTGAGTGGAGAGTATAGTAAGTTACCTGATGGCGGCCTTGTCGCAGGCGTCAGGCGTGTCTACGGCAGGCAGATTCTCCGTCGCCAGGTCAACGGCGTCCAGTGTCTCATCGTCTATGGGTGGCGAGGGTAAGGATCAGGGTCTGGTATGAGGTGAGTGGAGAGTATAGTACGTTACCTGATGGCGGCCTTGTCGCAGGCGTCAGGCGTGTCTTCGGCAGGCAGATTCTCCGTCGCCAGGTCAACGGCGTCCAGTGTCTCATCGTCTATGGGTGGCGAGGGTAAGGATCAGGGTCCGGTATGAGGTGAGTGGAGAGTATAGTAAGTTACCTGATGGCTGCCTTGTCGCAGGCGTCAGGCGTGTCTACGGCAGGCAGATTCTCCGTCGCCAGGTCAACGGCGTCCAGTGTCTCATCGTCTATGGGTGGCGAGGGTAAGGATCAGGGTCCGGTATGAGGTGAGTGGAGAGTATAGTAAGTTACCTGATGGCTGCCTTGTCGCAGGCGTCAGGCGTGTCTACGGCAGGCAGATTCTCCGTCGCCAGGTCAACGGCGTCCAGTGTCTCATCGTCTATGGGTGGCGAGGGTAAGGATCAGGGTCTGGTATGAGGTGAGTGGAGAGTATAGTAAGTTACCTGATGGCGGCCTTGTCGCAGGCGTCAGGCGTGTCTACGGCAGGCAGATTCTCCGTCGCCAGGTCAACGGCGTCCAGTGTCTCATCGTCTATGGGTGGCGAGGGTAAGGATCAGGGTCTGGTATGAGGTGAGTGGAGAGTATAGTAAGTTACCTGATGGCGGCCTTGTCGCAGGCGTCAGGCGTGTCTTCGGCAGGCAGATTCTCCGTCGCCAGGTCAACGGCGTCCAGTGTCTCATCGTCTATGGGTGGCGAGGGTAAGGATCAGGGTCTGGTATGAGGTGGGTGGAGAGTATAGTAAGTTACCTGATGGCGGCCTTGTCGCAGGCGTCAGGCGTGTCTACGGCAGGCAGATTATCCGTCGCCAGGTCAACGGCGTCCAGTGTCTCATCGTCTATGGGTGGCGAGGATAAGGATCAGGGTCTGGTATGAGGTGAGTGGAGAGTGTAGTTAGTTACCTAAATAAATAAAAAATAAATTCACATTTAGAGTCTACCCACTCAGTAACTAAACTGATTTGCAGTGGGGGACTTTAATTGAAAGTGACTGAACCAACCCTGTAGGCTTCGAACACCATCGACGAGTGAGCGATAACCAATCAAAGATCGATATTTCAAATACGAAACATATGAATCAGTGATTGGACAGTGCGAACACCTGCGGACAAATGCCAGAATCAACAAGGCCGATTCAGAACAACTTTGAATTTATTGAGTGCTTCGTTGCTAGGACGGCTCCAAAGTCACCGTTTACTTATTCCTAAGCCAAGAAGTAATGGAATTGAATCCACATTAGAAGTTAAAAAACTTCTGCCTGAAGCGGGATTTGAACCCGGGACCTTCTGCATTGGAAGCAGGGATGCTAACCACTGGACCAACGAGCCACCCTACTGGACCAACGAGCCACCCTAAGCCCTGATGGCGGCCTTGTCGCAGGCGTCAGGCGTGTCTACGGCAGGCAGATTCTCCGTCGCCAGGTCAACGGCGTCCAGTGTCTCATCGTCTATGGGTGGCGAGGATAAGGATCAGGGTCTGGTATGAGGTGAGTGGAGAGTATAGTAAGTTACCTGATGGCGGCCTTGTCGCAGGCGTCAGGCGTGTCTACGGCAGGCAGATTCTCCGTCGCCAGGTCAACGGCGTCCAGTGTCTCATCGTCTATGGGTGGCGAGGATAAGGATCAGGGTCTGGTATGAGGTGAGTGGAGAGTATAGTAAGTTACCTGATGGCGGCCTTGTCGCAGGCGTCAGGCGTGTCTACGGCAGGCAGATTCTCCGTCGCCAGGTCAACGGCGTCCAGTGTCTCATCGTCTATGGGTGGCGAGGGTAAGGATCTGGGTCTGGTATGAGGTGAGTGGAGAGTATAGTAAGTTACCTGATGGCGGCCTTGTCGCAGGCGTCAGGCGTGTCTACGGCAGGCAGATTCTCCGTCGCCAGGTCAACGGCGTCCAGTGTCTCATCGTCTATGGGTGGCGAGGGTAGGGATCAGGGTCTGGTATGAGGTGAGTGGAGAGTATAGTAAGTTACCTGATGGCGGCCTTGTCGCAGGCGTCAGGCGTGTCTACGGCAGGCAGATTCTCCGTCGCCAGGTCAACGGCGTCCAGTGTCTCATCGTCTATGGGTGGCGAGGATAAGGATCAGGGTCTGGTATGAGGTGAGTGGAGAGTATAGTAAGTTACCTGATGGCTGCCTTGTCGCAGGCGTCAGGCGTGTCTACGGCAGGCAGATTCTCCGTCGCCAGGTCAACGGCGTCCAGTGTCTCATCGTCTATGGGTGGCGAGGGTAAGGATCAGGGTCTGGTATGAGGTGAGTGGAGAGTACAGTAAGTTACCTGATGGCGGCCTTGTCGCAGGCGTCAGGCGTGTCTACGGCAGGCAGATTCTCCGTCGCCAGGTCAACGGCGTCCAGTGTCTCATCGTCTATGGGTGGCGAGGGTAAGGATCTGGGTCTGGTATGAGGTGAGTGGAGAGTATAGTAAGTTACCTGATGGCGGCCTTGTCGCAGGCGTCAGGCGTGTCTACGGCAGGCAGATTCTCCGTCGCCAGGTCAACGGCGTCCAGTGTCTCATCGTCTATGGGTGGCGAGGATAAGGATCAGGGTCTGGTATGAGGTGAGTGGAGAGTATAGTAAGTTACCTGATGGCTGCCTTGTCGCAGGCGTCAGGCGTGTCTACGGCAGGCAGATTCTCCGTCGCCAGGTCAACGGCGTCCAGTGTCTCATCGTCTATGGGTGGCGAGGGTAAGGATCAGGGTCTGGTATGAGGTGAGTGGAGAGTATAGTAAGTTACCTGATGGCTGCCTTGTCGCAGGCGTCAGGCGTGTCTACGGCAGGCAGATTCTCCGTCGCCAGGTCAACGGCGTCCAGTGTCTCATCGTCTATGGGTGGCGAGGATAAGGATCTGGGTCTGGTATGAGGTGAGTGGAGAGTATAGTAAGTTACCTGATGGCGGCCTTGTCGCAGGCGTCAGGCGTGTCTACGGCAGGCAGATTCTCCGTCGCCAGGTCAACGGCGTCCAGTGTCTCATCGTCTATGGGTGGCGAGGATAAGGATCAGGGTCTGGTATGAGGTGAGTGGAGAGTATAGTAAGTTACCTGATGGCGGCCTTGTCGCAGGCGTCAGGCGTGTCTACGGCAGGCAGATTCTCCGTCGCCAGGTCAACGGCGTCCAGTGTCTCATCGTCTATGGGTGGCGAGGGTAGGGATCAGGGTCTGGTATGAGGTGAGTGGAGAGTATAGTAAGTTACCTGATGGCGGCCTTGTCGCAGGCGTCAGGCGTGTCTACGGCAGGCAGATTCTCCGTCGCCAGGTCAACGGCGTCCAGTGTCTCATCGTCTATGGGTGGCGAGGGTAAGGATCAGGGTCTGGTATGAGGTGAGTGGAGAGTATAGTAAGTTACCTGATGGCGGCCTTGTCGCAGGCGTCAGGCGTGTCTACGGCAGGCAGATTCTCCGTCGCCAGGTCAACGGCGTCCAGTGTCTCATCGTCTATGGGTGGCGAGGGTAAGGATCAGGGTCCGGTATGAGGTGAGTGGGGAGTATAGTAAGTTACCTGATGGCGGCCTTGTCGCAGGCGTCAGGCGTGTCTACGGCAGGCAGATTCTCCGTCGCCAGGTCAACGGCGTCCAGTGTCTCATCGTCTATGGGTGGCGAGGGTAAGGATCAGGGTCTGGTATGAGGTGAGTGGAGAGTATAGTAAGTTACCTGATGGCGGCCTTGTCGCAGGCGTCAGGCGTGTCTACGGCAGGCAGATTCTCCGTCGCCAGGTCAACGGCGTCCAGTGTCTCATCGTCTATGGGTGGCGAGGAGGGGGCGGAACCAGAGAGTGGCCCCCCTCGATGTGGCCCCTTCTTAGTGCTGCTGCGCCGGACGATCGTCAGCGAGCCTTGCTCTGCAACACGGAGACCATACTCGGTGAATTTCTACAGCCCACAGTATTACTTGCCAAGCCCCTCTTATCTCTTATCAAATAGAATTAATTACGTTTAACAGCGGGAGGAAAAAGTTTTAGAATCCGATAAAACGAACTTTTTAATTTCCTTAAGGCAACTGTACCCCAAACCCCTCTAGTTCAAACCCTACCACCCACCCTACCTACCGACTGAAAATCAGTTTAATGTTACCGAGTGGGTAGTCATTAAATTATTTTTATGTCTGTTAACCAATTTTGTTCTATGCAGAAGATCGGAATTTCAAATTATAAATCTTATTTTGTTTTCTAATATGTTGAACGACATTTCCCTAGATAATAAAATAACTTCAACGCAATACCGTATCAGTACCAATCAGAGCTATATCACAGATAGAAACAGTAATGAAAGATGAGCAAATGTAAAATAACTTACCAATCGAAGTCGAATGCATTTCTTTGTCGATTATGATACGGTAAAGTCTTAAAATATATATGCATCTTAGTCCGAGATTATATCTACCCAGACCCTACAAGATGAAATGGGAATATATCTAGTTAGAGGAAATGTAAGTGCGTGAATGATCAAGTCTAGTATGTAAAACTCTAGTCCGCGAATTCTCTAGTGCGGGAATGCTCTGTGCGCGCGAATGATCGGGTGCGCTTTCGCTGACTAGAACGTTCGCACACTCGAACGTTCGAATCGCCGGGTAGTACCGCTACCCCTCGCGACTGGCCTGAGCCGGCGATTCGAGGTATGGAGTGAGGTAGGGGAAGGTGGGCGGGGTCCTAGAACCACAGATTCATTGCAATACACTTTAGATAATGTAAACTGTCAAGTGTAAACCGTCACGTAATGCCTGGTCGATGAATAGCGCGGATCCAAACATTCCCGCAGTGCTCAGATCCCTGTCAACATTGTGACAGTTACCGTGTCACGAAAAGCTGATGCTGAACACAAACCCGAGATGGATGACAGTTTGATTCCGAAGGAAATTCACTAATTCTTACCATTTTTCCTTTAAAAACATAGATTATACCACTTTAATCCAGCGTTTTGTATTAATAAAAGCCTGTGGGATATTAATTACCTACAATCTACATGTACATTTTTATAGCATTTTTATATACATTGGTAAACATCTTTAAGTTGTCCGTTTCAAGGGAAATCAGCAGAAATGTTATCCGTGAATTAAATTTAAATTTTAAATTCTTTAAATTCTATTTAAAAACATACAATCAGAAAGAAGTTGTGTTTATATTATAAACATACTAATAAATGAATAATACACTCGTGTTATACGAACATTTCCCAAATGTCTCGACTATTCTGTAAAGTGTAAACGAAACAAGTTGTGGTTGATGAGCTTTAAAATAATTATTGCAAATAATATGGCTGCTTCGAAGTAAGCTTCGTGTAATCTGCATAGTTCCAACACTGTCTATATTTTAAGCGTAGAAGCAGAAGTTTCCCTGCTGTGGGCCAGAGTTTACCCTAGACACCTAGACACTCTAAGGCTAAGCTGTTTGCTTGCGCACAATTAAAGGTAGTGTTATACACTTTGAACTTGTGTATTCACACCGTTAAATTACCACGTAATAACGCAGAAATGAATTAGAGACGTTTAAATGTGAGCTTGTTAGCACGAAGATCCCTAAGCTTATGATAACAAAATTGATTTGGGAGTAACGAGCACTATGGAAACGCACCGATAGAGGTGGCTCAGCAGTAACACGTGAGACTCTAAGTCGGGAGGTCGCCGGTTCGATTCCGGCCACCTGCAATCCTGACTGAAGGTTTTCTCTGAGGTTTTCCTGTGGCGTAAAGGCGAATGCTGGGATTGAGTTCTACTAACAGCCCTCGGACATTCCTCCCCAACTATCCAAATACCCTAATACAGGCCTACCTATTTAGTCACTTGAAGAGGGGCACATCGGGTAAAGCTGGTGTGCACTCTATAACAGCGATTCTTAAAGAAAACTATAATTATAATTATTATGGAAGGTATACCGCTAATATCACAACATAATACACATATTTGACAAAAGAAAAATACTCGTTGCATAATATCTATTGTTGGTACTGGTTTGTAATCTTAGCACATGATAAAGCACAGGCGATACCATATACGCTTAGAACCATATAATACACACTCACAAAGTGTCTAATGATTGTAAATGTAGTTACTTATATGCGACTAAAGCCGGACTAGGGAAATAACTATAACTAATAGGGGGCCAGCTGTCTAATTCACCATTTTCTAACGTTCTTAAACGAAAAAGTTTGAAAAACTCTAAAGTTCTTGTCCAGACGGATAACTTTTGCAAACATGTAGTTGTTGTTGCTTCAGTAGTTGGACTGTAAATGTGTTTGTTATTTAACTTCCAAAGTACCTAATTGAACATTGAACACATTTTTAGCTACGAGTTTGACTGAACTAAAACGTTTTAGAATGTCGTTACGTTTTATTTGTGTTGCTATAGATTTCCTAGCAATAGCGATTTAAAGAATGAGTAAGGAAATGAATTTCCACATTACGGGTTTTTCATTGAACGTTCCCATGACATTTTTTACCCGTCATTTATTTTATATAGGCGTATTTTTCGACATCCTTAAAAAATGTATTTATCTACTATATATCATGTTTCAATTAAGTTATACACGATTTACATATGTTGAATACTAAATTTGTACCAGATCGCAAATATACAATTCACAACTTTTGAAAATCATTTCCAGTTCACCACTTTGCCTATTACGTCGACCAGTGACATTTGACGTTTTATTTAATAATCAATGTTTCGACAGGCACTTTTCAAGCTCCAAAACTGGGTTTTATATGAAATATTAATATGTTCTAGTTAATTATCGCGAAAAGAACCCTTTTTCGTACGGTACATATATTAATTACTATACGTTGCTTCTGAAACAATTACGTCAGCGTCTAAACGATAAATTTAGATTGACATGCTGCCAATAATAAGAACCATAGGCTTCTAAAAAATGCTAATAGTGTATTTTAATATCTGCAAATAACTGAGAGCTCTTCGCTGCGTCTGCATTTGCCTTTGCATGACATTTATCTGACGGAGCCAAACAAAAGTAGTTAATTGTGTTCTGAACAATACTAATGAAGTTAATCAACACGCCAGTACTTCCGCCAAAGTGCACAACGCAACGCGATGTAAAACAGATGTATTCCAGAAGAGTACATTTAGCTCACTCCCTCATTCTCTCAATCTATTTCCTTTCCTTGATATGACATGTCTTTATAACTGTTATGTTTACAACAGCTGTTGTGTAAGGAAGGTGATATACAACATTTACATTAAATTTGAATTAATTTATTCTGTTTTAAAAACAATCTAGGAAGTCTGTGAATGTTGATTCAAATTCAAAGCAGCCAATTTGATCTTTTTATAAAACATTCAGTCTATTTTGACGCGACAATTATTTTTGATGATGATGATAATGATGATGATGAAGATATTCGGATTTTACGAGCCATATTTTTACTAGTTGGCTAATCGAGACGACATGCTAGGGTAAAGTATGAAGAAGAAGATGGGGGGGGGGAATTTCGAGGGAAGAGGCATGTAGGAGGGAGGAGAGAAAAAAGGAAAGAGGAGGATGTGGACTGCATTTCGTCTGACTTCTCCACCTCGACTTGTCCAGCTAGGGTGACGTCCTACCAGAAGCATACGCTTCCGCGGACACTGTGCACTTACCACCACTGGTGATGACTGTCAATCATACGACACATAACGGGAAAACTATCACACAAAGAAAATACAATACAAGGAAAGGCAAGAAAATGTCTAGAAGCAGATTCTCAGACAACTTTCATCGTAAATAAATTGTGGGTTTTCTGCCCATTTTCTTGACGTTGCTTCTTAAGGCTCCATTTAAGCTCTTGAGCTAAGCTGACATATCTGTGACCATTACCGTCAAGAAGCCTCCAACGAGTGAAGGAAAGTGGGAGGGGGAGGAGGGGTGGGGGGGGGGGGGTCGTAGAGCGTCGCACGAGCCTAGTTTACTACCGTTAATTTGTATGCAATGCCAAGTGAGGGGGATTATAGGAGACCAAGTGAGTAAGATGGAGTATATGTAGGTCAATGTGTCTGAGATGAGTTCTCTTTATAATCTCAACACCAATTATAACCCTCAGAATGGCCTAGCTGTTCGTAATTTACATCCAAGTACTTTGCTGAGTGCGGGGAAGTAATGACTCTTACAAATTATTTACTTCACACTAATGGATAAACATAATGTCCTCGTGAACGATGCGGCTGACGTGGCACGCTATGCGTAAAGACCCATGGCGCCCATGACGTCACGATCACAATAGGCGGTATCCGTGTCTCGACCTCTGAACTTTGATATTCGAGACCCTCAAAGATGTGCACACACCCTTGACAAACAGCGAGCCTAGGCCGATAGAGCTACCCAATCAAGTAGGGGGTCGATCCTGTGTGACGGAAGCCGATACTACGTACGACCATAGAAACATGGAACAGCTCGCGAACAGAATTAAAACACCCCTGGTAATTTCGTTTACAGTTTATGCAAGGAAAAATTATTTTTTTCTCTTAATTTAAATTTCAAATCTTAATTTATTCATTGAATTTTATAATCTTCTCTAAGTTTGTGAAACTTAACACGTAAACGGGCCACGCTTAGAATTCTATTACTAATTTAATTACCCTTTACACTCTCTGACGCACCAGTTGGTAGTCCATGTGATGCGTATGCGTATGTGAGCCAGTTCCCTAGTTTTTATCATGGCACAAAAGTGTTTTGTTTTTAATTAGTTGTTTCGAATGGTGTTCCGGACAAGGAAATGAATAAACGAATGCATTAATGAATTAATGAATTATTTAATCGTCAGATACATTTTGTAGCTTTAGCGAGTCGGTAGACAAATTGCACGCTATATAAATACGTGTATTTTAAAGATACTGTAACTTTAAACGTGTGTCTTTCAGACGAACACTTGGGGCAACGTTTGGACTGAAGTAGCACGCACGAAATGGTGTAACCGGTGAAGTGTAGCGCGCGTACAAATGGTGTAACCGGTGAAGTGTAGCACGCACGAAATGGTGTCACCGGTGAAGTGTAGCGCGCACGAAATGGTGTCACCGGTGAAGTGTAGCACGCACGAAATGGTGTCACCAGTGAAGTGTAGCACGCACGAAATGGTGTCACCAGTGAAGTGTAGCACGCACGAAATGGTGTCACCGGTGAAGTGTAGCACGCACGAAATGGTGTCACCGATAAAGTGAGCTGGATACATTACGGTTATACCTACCTGCTTCAACATGTCGATCACGTATAGCAGCTGACGCAGATGGGATCAACATACTCTAAGGGGATGCTGAACTGGGACAAGGGTTGAAAAAACTAAAGGTCTATTGGTAAAACCTCGACGTCAAGCCATATGGCCAAAATTCGAAACGCATTTTTGATCAATATACGCTGAAAATTTTCATTCATTTGCTTACACAAATGTTCTTTTGGACAAATAAAAGTGATGTACTGGTCACGATAGAATAGCGAAAATCCACAATTAGTGAAACAATGAAGTCCAATTCTAGTTTGCGAAAGTTGGGTGGTGCATTCATGCAATGGCGGCGCTCGGTCGGAATCTCATACCCGTCCCACGTACACAGTTTTATAGCCAGTGCATACAAACATTACCACGATATTGTTTAATAAAAATCCTGTAAAATCCATACTACTTACGTGACTGCACTCTCTGAAAATACATATTGATTAAAGACTGTGCCCACTGCGTAGAAAATACATTGGATAATTTAGTCAGGACTGCAAGTGAAGCTGTTGTAGCTTTGAATTCCTGTATTGGGAATAATTGACCCATGAAATCAACTAGTTTGTTTTGTAATTAAATTGCCTAGAGTTAACATCAACCATCCTGCTGGCGGTTGATCCAGCTACAGTTACAAACAAGTTCCTCCAACAGTTTTAAATGTTGTGGTATGTTGTGGTGTAGAGTGGGGAGGTGTCCCGAAAGGCAATGGCCAATCGGGTTTGATTGGGGTTATATATGTGGTATGTGGGCTTTCAAGTAGGCCTATAATACCTGCCCCTAATAAACTTAAAAACTATTGGCGAAAATGGAATATTGATTTTGGGTCCATATTGATATGTGTTTTGTCCCAGATATAAGCCCTTGTAAAACAAAAGCAAGTTTAACGCAAGTTAACAACCGAATGGAACAACTATATATATTTTGTGCATCATAGTGGAATACTGGTATGTTCTTACTCAAATAATAAAGTGGATTTGGTAATATTTGAATATTGCTAGATCGAATTCAAAACTACACATAATAATTTCAGAATGCTTCAAATGTATTATGCGAATTCTCCGCGTCTTTCACTTTAGAGACTGTTTAGGTAAATTACTTATCTAAAATCATACAAAGAATAATATAAGACGTAAGTGGACTGAAGTGTGAAAATTATGAAAAAATTTCAGCTTATTTCTAGTAATGCTTCAATACCGATCAATAAATGTAATGCAACAGTAACAAACAATAACGCCACGAGTATTCTAGATAACGTATGTGTGGTGACGAATTATTTAACGTACTCAAATTCCATCATACTGGTAGTGGGACATGCAATACTGACCATGAACAAATCAGACACAGGAGAATAAAAAAGAACTGACATCGTGGTATCTGATTCCAGTCACGTTGGTTGTTGGTATGAAATGACGATGATGATGATTGATGACACTGTTGCTCTGCGTCTCTATTATTACAATCATGCTATTCGAGAGACGATGATGGGTTAGATGAAGATGAAGGGCAATTACAAAGATCCCATTTCTTGTGCGGGACTCGAACCCACGTACCTATATGCGTAGTACACGCACCCCAACAACATGAGCCACCACTGACGGCGTGGGGTGGGGAGGGGTAGGGAGGAAGTGATAACAAGGTGAGAAGTAGCGTAGCCAGGAATATATTTCTGTGAGAGGGAGGGGGGGAGGTCTCCCACAATACTTATAGTATACGCCACTGGTTATAACTTTGCCACTTCAAAACTTGGTTGTGCAACATAAATGTTCGTTTTTCTTGCACTCGTGCTTTCAGAGATACTTTGGTGCTTATTTGTGGTATAGACAAACTATTTGGTTCAATGGAATAGCTGAAACACTGTTTACCCAACAGTACAGTCCTAATGACTTTCCTATTACAAAAATAAGCACCAAAAACACTCAGGTAGTACAAGGGAACAACAAAGTTCTGAAGTGACGATGTATTGACGATTGTGATCGTTCAGTCATGCACAAGACGGTAGTAATGGGTGAGGATGAGTCATATTGAGAACGTTTGCTCTACCACAGAAGATAAACCGGAATAGGCCTACTCGTGCACGCACTGTTGCCGCATGTATTAACTAACGTGACCTCAATGAACTTATGAACTTCATGCAACTTATCTTCCCTCTAAACTATTATAAATGCCCGTTCTTTCACCGGTTACCACCTGTCACCTATGACGCCATTGTTACACCCACTTTTGATATTTTCTCTTCTCGCCTAGAATTCATTCTCAATATAAAACCTCTTGTTAGCCATCATTATGTTATACTGCTCTACTACTGCATCAATATATATATCTCACTAACCTGTTTTTCATCTATATCTCCTGTGTTATAATTAGTTACTTCTTATTTTATTTAGACATCTAGCTATTAGTTAAGTTGTTAGATATTAGTTCTAGATATACTTGTTAATGTTTAATTCACAATTTAAAATGGCCAACGGTTGTATTTGTGTTTCAAATAAATAAATTCAAAACTAGAACAGATCGGTTGGTTGCTCGAAATTGATTTTTTAAGTTTGATGCTATTAACGAGGTCGTTTTTGTTTTGATTGATCATAAATAAGTGGCCCGTTCTTGCTTAATAACAGGTGTTGGCGAATGCATTGTTTTCTTCAGTTGAATAGAGAAATGTGGGACTGCGGGAAGAAAGTAACGACCTTGGTGGAGGTGCCGGGTTGCTACATGTCAATCGATACATGATGAGTGGATCAATCTAGTGAACGCTTAGATGGGCTAAATGTTGAGCTGTTGTACATATAAATTATACCCATTTTATAGATAGTGGAGCGCATCAGCTCATGGAGAATTAGTTTGAAGTTCATCCATCCTCAAATATTTTGTTCCAAACGTTTTCATTTTAACACTCACTAGTATATATATATATATATATATACATATCTGTATACTACCAAGCCAATTGACGTTTCATTTCATATAGTGGCATTTCTTATAACGCCAAAGACATAGTAAGAATGTGATTATTAGACTCGGTAGGTTTTGCGGAAGACAAATGTGAAAAGTTCGTAAGTCTACTTGTTTTTTTGTATTTTTTATTTTCAGAAGCATTAAAAAAGTTTTTGTCTATTTCGAAAATGTCTTTACTGGATTTTTAAAGTATTGCGATTATTCTAGAGATCCTTAATTCTCAGTAAATTCATACATGAACGTAGAACTTACCAGAAAACAAATGTAATTATTATGAGTTGAATAAAATATAAATAAGATTCATAGAAGAAATAACACCAACTTTTGATCGTATATATTATAAAATAAACACTTGTTTTGAATATAATGACTATGATGACCATGTTATTTTTAAGACTAATGCCCGTTTCCGACAACCTAATATATTTTAATTCCGTGCACTATTGGTACATATAAGTAGTCTAAGCAATGTGGTTGCGCAAATTTAAAATCGTAAAACTACATAATAAAGTTCATTACAGGATGGTGCATGAATAACCAAGATGTTGATGCGCCGTTCAATCCCTAACAATCAATTAATTAATCAATCAATCAATCAATCAATTCAATCAATTAATCAATCAATTAATTACAGGATTCATTTTAAGAAACGTCTCACCACAAAGTACAAATCTAACAATGTTTTCTTTACATTATAATCAGGAACGAATCCATATATAAAAATGTAATTTTCCACAGAAAAAAATAGAGAGAGCATACCATTTCAATACAAGATGTACAGCCCCCTTTACACAAAGGAATTAAAATGCATGTAACAATGCAAGAAGCCCAAGAAAGGGTTTAATTGTCTTACCAAATATATAGAGAAACTAGATACAACATGCACATAATAGAAGAACAACATGAATACAAACCATTATGACACCAATAATGAGAAAACCTATAAAGGAATCACACAGTAAGTGAAGATACAATTCTCTTGAGTAGGTCCATTGAGTTTGTTAGTGTAGAGTAGGTCTAATCATGATGCACAATAAAGATGCAATTTATGATTTAACACATATTCAGGCTAGAGCAAGCAGGGTTACCATACACGGACTCCGTCTTAGAGAGGGAAATATCTTGTATTGCACGACAACATTCAGGCTAGAGCAAGCAGGGTTACCATACACGGACTCCGTCATAGAGAGGGAAATATCTTGTATTGCACGACAACATATACAGGCTAGAGCAAGCAGGGTTACCATACACGGACTCCGTCTTAGAGAGGGAAATATCTTGTATTGCACGACAACATATTCAGGCTAGAGCAAGCAGGGTTACCATACACGGACTCCGTCATAGAGAGGGAAATATCTTGTATTGCACGACAACATATTCAGGCTAGAGCAAGCAGGGTTACCATACACGGACTCCGTCTTAGAGAGGGAAATATCTTGTATTGCACGACAACATATTCAGGCTAGAGCAAGCAGGGTTACCATACACGGACTCCGTCTTAGAGAGGGAAATATCTTGTAGTGCACGACAACATATTCAGGCTAGAGCAAGCAGGGTTACCATACACGGACTCCGTCATAGAGAGGTAAATATCTTGTATTGCACGACAACATATTCAGGCTAGAGCAAGCAGGGTTACCATACACGGACTCCGTCTTAGAGAGGGAAATATCTTGTATTGCACGACAACATATTCAGGCTAGAGCAAGCAGGGTTACCATACATGGACTCCGTCTTAGAGAGGGGAATATCTTGTATTGCACGACAACATATTCAGGGTAGAGCAAGCAGGGTTACCATACACGGACTCCGTCATAGAGAGGGAAATATCTTTCTTGTATTGCACGACAACATATTCAGGCTAGAGCAAGCAGGGTTACCATACACGGACTCCGTCTTAGAGAGGGAAATATCTTGTATTGCACGACAACATATTCAGGCTAGAGCAAGCAGGGTTACCATACACGGACTCCGTCTTAGAGAGGGAAATATCTTGTATTGCACGACAACATATTCAGACTAGAGCAAGCAGGGTTACTATACACGGACTCCGTCCAATATCTTTATCTTGCAAACAATCATTACATATCTTGTAAAAATGATCAACGGACATTTTCAAGCAGGCAGGCAGGCAGGCAGGGTTGCTATATTCGAAAGATAAAAATAATTATTTATTACATGAACATTATAATTGCCAGTTCGATTGGTTACAAGCCACACATACATGATAGATGTGTAACTTACTGGCCAACTGACCGTTGCGTCCAGTGGGGGCCGGGGTGGGGGCGGGGGAACCCTCGTCTCTGGCTGGTCGCCGGTCGGGCGGGCTGGCCACTGGAAGAAACACACACTGTGGTCAGAACCACACCTCTCTTCTCTTAGCTATATATTATGTATACACCGCAGTATTGGGATATTCACTATAAACATGCGTTCGGTACACAAGTAACGACCTGAATGAATCGATATTATTATGAAAGCTTTGGGTTCGTCATGATATGTGGGCTTTACATTTCGTATTTGGCAAGTCGGCTCATCTACACACTGAGTTGGTGATGTATAAAGATGGGCAAATACATGACGCAACGGAATCCGAACTTTGAACTCAGAAGCCATGTTTTAAGATAGAACACTCCCCTATACAGAGAGACTAAACACGATCACTTCCGCGCTGCATGACCGGTTTCCGAATATAGCAATTGTTTGTCGTGGGTTTTGGTGATACAACTGCAAGACTTTCAGTATAACACTTCCCATCGCATGTTCTATTTAATGCGCCCCACGAGGTCTTAGAACGCAGTAAGCCTACTGTAACAGAATCAACGTTGCTTCGTTGACTCGACAAATCCACTCCATTAATCACAGACCTTCGCCATGGCTTTCTTCTTTATTTGGGGTGAGCTTGAAACATATTACAATGGGAGTTGTCTCAGGTTAAAGCTATAAAGGGATTGCTGGTGATACCTCAGGTTAATAGTTGACTGACATCATTCGGAAAATCCTAAGTAGAACTTCACTAGAAACATTAGTTAGGCAACGGTGTTTACAACTGCGACTTGTAAAAAGTACCGAGTTTTCAATTTTTAAAGCCTAAAAATGTAGAAGGGAACTTTAACCTGAAGAGGTTTCGAGTGGCGTCAGCCTATTCGGGCGCAAGTTCGCCCACTTTTACAAGTAAGGAGCTACTGCGATGTAGAAATCGGAATTCTGTGCCACACTTGAGATCAAGAGGTCCCGAGGGCCGAGGGTCTTGAATATTAACGATAGATTGTTAGAACTCTATTCTTTTCTTACGTGGCCGAGTCGATCTACACAAAACAATATTTTTCTAAGGAGTTGGCCACTTCATCTTCCAACGATGTAACGTGTCCACTTTATCGTATCGTTATACTAAACAAACCCGTAGAGGAATAAAAACATCACTATTCGATCTTTTCGTCATATATATATGATACATATGATACATTTCTTGTCAATATATAGAACCAGATCACATCTGCAGTAATTCTGTGACCCCATACTCGTCTCTTATAAGTAAGGCCCACTCCAGTACTGTCGTGTAGTGTTCCGCACTTGTTTGAAAGAGGTAAGAGCTAACACACACAATGACAAGTTATTATTTTTATTTTATTAATAATAATAATATAATATTTGAAATTTTGTTAATCCAGGATCCAAACCTCAACGTCAATTCAGGAGTTAGAAGCTTATTGTAACCTTGCAACCACTGACCACACATTGGTCCATTGGTCCTCCTATCTAACTCCTGTATCTAACATTAACGGGTGACTGGCTTCAAGAGTAGTTATAGTTACCGGTGAACTGTTTCCTAAATATTATGGTATCATACAAAACCATTCATGCTCAACTCGAGGGTTCATTATTATTTATTAATGTTGTTGAAATACGAACAATAAGACTGAACGTCGCACATAGCTCGTTTGTTACGTCATGTGACGTGGCCAAGCTGCTCATTGTTCCAAGACTGTTCTCAAGTGTCAACCTACAGTCTGACTAGTGACGACTCAGGTGCGTAAAGAGACGTAGGTTACTCCATCGCAGAGTGCCGCTCGTAAACAGAGGGTAACGATGGTACTAATTAATTAGATCCCGATAAGTGCAAGGCCTGGCCTGGCACCACGCCTCAACACAACACCAAATAGCTGTCGCACACGAACTTGGTAGGCTCCCTCGACGAATCATTCACTCTAATAAACATCAAAAAACAATATCTAAATTATGTTTTCACTATAGTCGCGTGTGTTCTCCGTCTTAGTAACGACGCATCCGTAATCGGAACACGTTTGAAGGTGCGATAGTTCGGTATTTGTTTATGTTATCAGTTCGTGAATTGGTTTAAAACAGCTATATTATTTCCTCCATTTGCCAGTCTTGTCCATTCATCCTTAAATGGTAAAACGCACGTATCTTAGGCCTATATATTCATAGTCGTCTCGTCCTCTACCCGGCTAGGAGCGCCCGTTGTTGCTATGGATTTGTTTTCTGTAAGGGAAATAACATGCATGAAACTGTTTCCTGACAACAACGGGCGCCCCTAGGGGTAGGAGATGACTACGAATTCCAGCGCTTTACTATTCGTCATTTTAATTCTTCATATAATTTTTTAGAAATGTATATTATTCCTCTGATGATATATTCACTGGACCATTCACATAGCTAATCCACATATACATCACTATATTATACTTTTACATTCAAGATACATACAACTTTAGTTTATAATATGAATTATTGTTATAATTTATACAACGTCATGAGCACAGAAGTCAACATATTTTACCTGTAATTTATTAGGTGAATAATATATAATGTGGGATTTGAATTATTTCTCTGGACGAATACAACTGGAGTATAGAATAGAACACAATACACAACATATAAATGTATGCATATACATACAGTGTAAAAGGAAGAAAGTCAAATACAACCTGTGAACTAGTAGTGCAACAGAAGTACCTCAACTGTAGTTGTGTGCTCTACAAACTAAGGCACTGAGAGACGATTAACATTATGTCCTACTGTTGGGCCGAATCTGCAATGTAGATATTACACAAGACTGTGCATTGCATGAGTAGGACGTGGCTTCCAAGTAATTTTGTAATCTCATGTCCAAAGCTATTTAATGTAATTGTGTGTTTCCTGTTTAACACGCTGCTACAGTCTGCTCACATAAGGTTGCAGTATCCAACTATGGCGGCGGCAGCAGCACTTTAGCCAATGCATTGCAACCGTCGATACAAACAAACAAACAAACAAACAAACAAACAAACAAACAAACAAACAAACAAACAAACAAACAAACAAACAAACAAACAAACAAACAAACAAACAAACAAACAAACAAACAAACAAACAAACAAACAAACAAACAAACAAACAAAATAAACAAAAAAACAAAACACAAACAAAACAAGTATTTCCTTACACTACCCATGACTGGCAGACCACATGTTCGAACGTTCTGTACATTTAATTCTAAAGTTGATGGAAATTTAAATGTTTTTGAAGAAATTAATACCTTATTATTAAGGGACAAAACTACAAAACGAGGTTGCAGTGGTAAAGCGGCAAAAATACCAAACATGACAACGTAATAACATATAATACATAACAGTTTTAAATTTTTGTCTACTACCATTAAATACGCGAAACCACTTTTTCCACATTGTTATATTACTTACAACAGACTCTTACTAACATGTACCAAGTGAGTTATTACTGCAAGTTTTCTACTGTCTAGTCCTGGGATCAAGAGGCAACTATCACCTTACGTGACTCCGAGTCTAGAGTTGCGAGTTGCAGCTATAGCTACACCCACATAACGGCGATGTACTAAACGTACAGCATGAGCGTTGTACGTTTATCGCAATCACGGGACACATCCGACGAAACGACGGAATCCGGAAGCGCACAGTTACGTTTTAGACTCCTATCTTCGTGTGGAGGACGGTCGCAGTATAAAAGCCACGTGAAATTACCTTACACTGCGATGGTTTCGTAAGCAGTATTACTAGCATTGTTATCAGTAGGATCGTTATTTTTATTAGTATACTTAGTAATTACATACAGCGTGTAGTGCTTACAAAACCACAGGGTGATGTTTTCTTACTTATTTTAATAAGTGTTGTAGCATTAATTCTTTAGGTACGATAGCGCGGTTGTAATACTGGTCTGTCCCTCACTTTACGCTTCGGTTTCTCATCTACTGGTACGGCGAGCTCATTTGTACCGGTAATGGAAAAAATCTTAAACAAAATTTAATTACAG